>CM034148.1:119779133-120979133 GCA_019776745.2 Taxus chinensis | reverse complement strand
TTAGGGACATTGGTCCTCAAGATGACTATGCTAATGTTAGAAGACACAATTTTGTTTTGAGCTTGAATATACCTAAAGGATGATGTTGAAGTATGAATGAAGGATAAAATGAAGAATATATTCATAGGGGGGATATCTATTGAGGATCACATCTGGTCCATATGATCATCATATGTAGCTAAAAGAGACAAAGAAGACCAATTTCAATCCCATTGAGAGCTTTCTGAGACAAGTAGTTTGTTTTTGCAATGTTTATATTGTTTTAAGTTATGTGTTTTAATTTTCCATGTGGTATTGTCACAATATGGCCTTTTAATATATGTAAAAGGGGGAGAAAAGTAGCATAAACATGATAAATAAGTCATATAGGTGTTGGTTTTCTTGGTTGCCATCAATGTTTCTAAAGGTGGGTGTCATCAATGAAAAAGGGGGAGATTGTTACCCATTGTGTTTTTTTGTTGTCATTGATTTCAAGATCATTTATGGAAAAGGGTGTCATGAGGTCATGTGAGTCTCTATGTGGTGCTAGTATGATGTCAAGTGTGAAGGTTGATTGGTAGTGACAATATTTAGTGAATTCTAGGATGTTGTGGAGCTTGGTTTGCTAGGCATAATCATGGTATGAGATCTCTAGAGTTAGTTAAAGGTTTTCATAAGGTAATTCATGTTCCATGAGGTCTCTTAAATGTGTTTATGAGGATTAATTGGTTAAACATGGTCTATTCATGGTTTTTCATGGTTAGGTCAGGTCATTCCATGTTTATTCCTAGCCTTGGAGCCTAAAAAACGACACAAAGGTGTGATTTTTGGAGTTGATCAGATTTTTTGGTGCATGATAGAAACATTGTAATAGTGTACTTGAGGTTGGTGATGAGTTTTAGGTCATTACTCAAAGGTTTAGTGAAATTATGAGCTCCTTGGTAAGCAAAAAATGAGAAATAAACAATTAAACATGGGTAAATGATATTGGATCAAGAGTTTCAGAGCTATTTGGTCTATATAGTGAGTATTGACAATTACATGATGTTGTCATGATGCTTCATGACAAGTTTTAGGTCAAAGTTAAGAATCATTTGCAAGATATGTCAGTTTTGGAAAATTTAAGTAATTTATAGTGTGATTTTAAGACAATAGTGGACCTTCTAATGATTGTTGTGAATTTTATGCTTCACATGGGGACATAAGCTCTTTTTAATATATTATTAGGTAATTTATGATTGTTTCCCAAAAATAATGAGGTAGTTGTATGGTGAAATTTTTATGAAGGATCGTTAACAAGATAAAGTGGTTTGAAACACTAGCTAAACCCTAACTAAGAGAGAATTGGGAAGGAAGAGGTATATTGAGCTTATTTTTGAAAATGTGATGATTGTATGTTATAGAGGACTCCTCAACCTTTTCATAAAAGTACATTAATTCATGTGACACTATGTGTGCTCCATATAAAATTCTATGTTTCTAAAGAATTTCAGTTTAAGGTAAAGTTATTTAAATAATTTGCAAAATAAATTGACATTGTTTTTATACTTGTAGTTTTTCTACACGTCTATGATATTTTTAGGACATGGTAGAAGTTTAAATTGGTAAAGTGTGGCCTATTTATGAAGACTGGTTTTTAGGTCAATTTAGAGCATCTTATAGTAAAAGTGAAATAACAGGAGATATATGAGGATTCAGGAGCTTATTCAAGTTGTGTTATGATTATGGTTTAGATATATTTTGAATGGTATATAAAAAAATTATTTTTCATATGGTATGAATAAGTTATGATATTTTCTTTTAGGGTCAAGTTTGAAGGATACCTAGTCTAATAGGGTGTTAAGTGACTTCAAGAGGTAAGGTGATGTTACTAATTTTTTCTTGATTGGTGAAGGTTGATGAGTGCCTAGAAATCATGTATAAGGGTGTTATATGATTTTTTAATTTTTTAAGTTTTTTTTGGTCTGATGGATCAATTTGAGCTCAATGTTAGTTTAAGCCTTAAAAATTAGTTTGCAAAGATGTAATTGGTTGAATTCCTTCCACTTGAGGTTGGAAGGATTTATAATATGTTATAGAAATAGGATTAAGAGGTCTATCTAATGATATAAGGTCTGCATCTTAAGAATTTTATTTGATGGGTGATTATGGTCAGTTTGTGAAGAAGAATAGTATTGGTTTTCTAGGACAGGATTGCTTAGGATAAAAGAATGAATTGATTGAAGCATGAAATGGATAGGTTGAATATTTATATCACAAGAAGAGTGAATAAATATTAATTTAGTTCCTTTTTAAGGAATTTTGAGGTCTTAGAAGTGGTAGAAGGGGTGAAAACTAGTTGGGTTTGCAAAATTGGTTTTTTGGAAACATAATATGGAGAAGAGTAAAATAGTTGTGGTTTGAACCTATGAATGTTTCATGAGATTTAACTTACATGGATGTGATATTAAGGTCCCAAGGATTCCATATAGTGGTTACAGTCCATAGTTGAGTTGATCTTAGGTGGTCTTCAGGCCCAAAGGTAAATACAAGGTACTTAAAAACAATTGTTTAGTTAAGGATATGAGCCTTTTATATTGTGTTATGAATTATTTGATTGGTAGAAGAACTGTTTTGACCATAGATGATGTTTATATGTCATATTAAAAATTTATGGTGAATTTGGGATCTTGAATAATCATGGTTTTGACATTTGTAGTTTTAGCTCATCAAGGTGATGGGGTTTTGAGTTGTTTTTGTTCATGTTTAGGGGTTTTGGGCATGGCTGATCTATATGGGTAATATGTGAACATTTTAATGAATTTACTGGGATTTTTTAAAGTTGTGTTGGTAGAATTTTTGATGAAGGAATGACCCCAAAGGAGCAACATAAAGGTCAACTTCTGTGGAAAAACTAGGCAAGTCGAGGACTACTTTGAAAAGACACAAACTAACTGTATGAGTAACAGTATTTCCATAATACATAGTTCACAATTTATCCATTTTCTCAGATTTTATTTTTAATTTAAAAGCTAACTTAGTATAAATAAAACATTCAGTAGCTTCAGTATCAAAAAGTATAGTTATGGGTATATCGAATAACTTACCCAGAACTTATCTAGGCGTGACTTGCTTTTCGGCTTTCTTGTTAGCTACTGCAGCATGTATCCTATGTTGTTGATTGCATTCATACTTATTCAAAGGATATTGACTCACTTAATGATCCTTACCACAATTAAAATAGCCTCCAATAGGCCCCTTCCTAGGCTCAAATTTATTTCCAGCCTTGAAGATATCATTTTGGCTTCCGTAGGACTTCTGCCCACTGTTATTATTCTTGAAAAATTTGTTCCACATACTAGCAATAGGTTTTTTTATTTCTATTCTCTTATTATTATAAGTGGAAAAAAAAATTCATGCCAAACCTCTTCCATGGTCCCTTTTTAGGTGCAAGAGATGAAAAAGAGTTTGGAATCTTCTTTCTAATTTCCTCTCTATGAGCAGAGATGGCTCTTAATTTTTTTTATTGCCTTATGGATTTTTCAACAACCCCTTCCATAATGGTTGGACTATGAACATCCACCTCACCTCCTATAATGGGATTTAATCCCATAATAAATTTTCGTATCCTATACTTCTCGTAAGTTTGATACTGAGATACGTACTTAAGGAATTTAGTAAACCTTTCCCAATATTCTGTCACAGTTAACTTTCCTTGAGATAAGTTCTAAAATTCAGTCATTTTATGATCATAAAATATTTTAGATAGGCACCATTTCCTAAAGTATATTTTAAATTGATCCCAAGTTATGTCTACTTTGACCATATTCAACTCATCCTTACGGTTGTCCCACCACGAAGATGCCTCATGAGAAAGATTATACACTCCCCATATTGCTTTTGTTTCCTCAGAGAAGTTTCTTATAAAAAATTACTTATCCATTTCACTGAGCTAGTGCTCACCCCATCCTCAAGTGTAGTTCCATCAAACTTAGGACTTTTTCTTTTTATATCATTCGTAAGTTCCGCTGCTAATCTTGCCTTTTTATTTTCAGGATGATTATGTATGTTTACATTACTATTATCAACACATGGATTTCCACCATTGGTGTCTAATAATCATTATCAACATCCTCCTCCTCCTCCTCATTTCCCATTACTTTCTGTTCTACTACAGCAAGGTGATCTCTCATGTCTAACAAGGTAGTAAGGATCTCATCAAGTTTTTAGGTAATAGTTGCTTCTCCACCTGGTGGCAGGGTTTTGTAGCATTTACTCTTGTTCTAAATATTTTTATATTTTAACAAGAAAATGCAAGTTTTATAAGATTATGGACACAATAGGTCTAAGATCTACAACCTTTAGCTTTGATACCAAAATGTAACATTCCCATTTTAAAGCTTTAGAAATAAGGGAAAAAAATGTCTTTTTTTAATAGCATTCTCTATTCTAAATTATCATAATGTAGAACACATGTTTCAAGTTTTTAAATAATGTTCTCTATTCTAAATGATCATGATTTAGAACACACATTACATTCCAATAAATTTCATATCAAATAACCATATGTAGCTGTAATGACTCGATGAACTACCGATCTCTCATTTCATGACTCGGAGTTTCATCGATCTCTAATTTCATGACTCGGTTTCTTACCAATCCTTCATGTTAACTCAATGTATTGTATACTAAGTATAATAGGTTATTTTAAAAATTTTGGGGTATTGAAGTGTTCCGTTTAAGAGGCCTATCTAAATATTTGTTACCAATATTCATCTAAAATCTTGCTTCTTAAACTAGGTGATATAGGACAACGCAACCAGTAGCTTGTGATACATTGGCCAAAGATTTTCACATGCTTTACATGATCATATTCCTAGATGGAATACTCATAAATGGAATACGTCCTTCACCCCCACTTCATCTATTATCTAGAATGGTCTTCACTGACTCCTATCAGTCCTCTTGTCCAAGGTTTAATAATAACTTAGGTTAGCAACATATATTGGCATAGAGGGCCAATTGTGGTGAATAAGGGTACATAAACATACTCAATCAACCTAGGTCAATTTCATGTGTCTAGTTACCTTCAGTCATCGGGATTCCTTCTGTATACCAAATCATGTCCTTAAACTGACCTAGAATGCAACCAAGTCAAGTTCAAGTTTATGTAAACCTACATGATCCGATTCGAAAGGGTGTTGCGACATGTTAGATGCAAAAATATGTCCTCATGATGACACATTATTGCAGTTGGCATGTACCAACATCCGATGAAATCCCCTCATCTAGAGGTACAAATCAAGATAAGATGTTAAATACTTTCTTATCTTCTTAATTTAAGATTCATTTTCAGCAACCCTGTTAATTTTCTAATCTCTTTGATCATTATGGTTGCTAGTCATAAATGACTTATGGTTGTCATGTAAATTAATCTGCAACCAATCCTTCTACCTGAAGGATTGTATGTCATTCCTTGGTTTCTTAATTTAAGTTCAAGATTACAGTCCAAATCAGGTTAACATAATAAGATTTAACTTACTATGCTTAACCAAGTTTACTCATGATTGAATTTAAGTCCAGACTCCTTAATAATGGAATTCATTAAGATGAAGTCTATTTCTTATACATGTGTATTTATTTATTTTAAATTACCTTACCTTAGTTAAGGTTTTCTAAGAAAAGGTATAATTTCCTCTTTCCAAATGTCCTTTGGGTATAATACCCGAAAGAGTCACAACGAAATATTTATCTTGAAGATTAATTGTCTTCCCTTTAACATATATAAGTTAGGTTCCATTGCCAGTTATTTTCTTATAAAAGGGTCCATATGTATTTTACTCTTCTATTAATTTCGATCAATAATCCATATTGACCAATTTGAGTGTTCATCTATATATGCCAACTTAGAAGTTGCATTTAAGAGAAGAATAGAGTATCAATACTCTTTTTCTATATTTCATTTGAGTCCAATTGAAATAATCCAAAACATATATTTTTACGAGAGAATAAGAATAATTTTACAATCCCCTTGCAGTAAGTCCAAAAGATAATGGAACATCAAATATCAATAACGCTCAATCCTTTCTCATTGATAAAAAAAAAACATATTTTACAGGTCTAAACATTTCAAACATTTTTCATGTCATTCCTCATTGATAAAATCAAGTAAAAATTTACAACTTTTTCACTGTTTCAATTGCATATCAAAAAAGAATAATAAATCCTCATTAAAATGTAGCCTTTAAGTAAACACAAGAAGCGTCATAAAGGAACTTTTCTTCTTTTGTCACTTACAGAATCTATCTACAAAAATTGAGAGCACGGGTCAGTTCATCGAATTGAGCATGATAAACACTAATCATTAAAGTGATGTGCTTTTAACTAACTGTCTCATAAAAAGAACTCTAATCTTTTGAAACTTTAAGCAATACAGACAGATACCTAGTAAAGAAGTAAGTACCACTAGAAGAAGAATAGAGTGAGAAACCTTGTCACATTAAATAAGTATAAAGATTAAACAACAATATTCATTCAGTAATTTCATAAAAAATCTACAAAAGGCAAGTAATATTACATCCCAATTACTTATCTATTTCATACTATAGTGTCTTTGAATCATTCCAATTTTAGCCAACTCTAGCCTAACCCTTTTGTTCAACATCAACAAATTTTACAAGGTTTAAATTCCATGTACTTCTCTTGGAGATAGTCACACATCGATTCATTACCTTCTTAACAATCAATGGAGAAGGAAAAAAAAAGGAAAAAAATTGATTCATCCAACTATCTACTCTATAATCCCCTTCATCTAACCTAACAAAAGTAGACAACTTCAAACAAGATGTAATAATAAAAAGAAATAGTAGTCAGAGAGAGATAACAATCAACTACCTTTTGAGCACAAGAGTAAGAGTAACGAAATCCACAACTCAGTAAGGAGAGATAGATTCCTAGTAATTCTTCCCAGTAATGAACCAAATTATATAAAATATAACATGCAAATTAGTTAATAGCAATGTACTTCACTAAATGTAAAACATGGACAGTTTCAGTAGCTTACTAGCTACCACTAAAGAAAATATTCAAAGAATTCATTCTACAATTGTACCAGAAGTATCAAGAAACAACTGATATTCTAAATTCATCCACGTTCATAACTTTTCACACTACAAATAAAGCTTAATAATCTTAAATAAAAAGTGATTAAGAGATTACAGTCAAGTAAAAACATGTTTCCTATTCCACCGGAAGGAAGAAATCAATTTCAGATACAATGAAAAGAAGTTCGACCAGATTCAAATACAATTGGGATCAGCAAAAGGATTACAATTCTCCAGTACATGTGTTCATCATCAATCCTGTTGGTATCCAAATTTGTTCTCCTTTTAAACCCAAGAAACAACACAGATTCAACAGGGATATTAGAGGTAGCTAGATCATAAATATATGACGTTTTGTAGCTAGAGAGGAATCTAACTGTCCCTTTGTTACTTGGATTTTTGGAGAGATGGATAACACCTTCAAGAGGATTTGATCTATCCTCACTACTTTAGGTTATGCCTTTCAACCAAGGTAAGAGAACCTATTTTGTAACCCTTGTCATCTAAAAGGAGATACATGTACCTTTCTTTTACATAAATTTTATACAGAAGACCTTGGGGAAAATATTATCAACACACTAGATCTGAATCTCATGATTTGTCACTTCCAGATCATGGAGATATTTCCACACAAGGCAATTGTTACTAAAGACATTTGGGACCCTGATCTGTTCTGCATACTTTATCAAAAGTATTTTGGTCTTGTGTGGGTATACAGAGCAAAAAATAGGGGTAGTAAGGGTAGGACTAGTTATTTTAAATGAATATTTTAGTGGGAAGTGGGGTAGAATGAACCTGACTCACCAGATCTTTGAGGAATCTTACAAAATGGAAGGTTAGACCAATAGAATGCTACAGAATAGCTAGAGTGTTTTCTTAACTAGAATATATGCTTCAATGGAGGCCCAGATTAGAACCTTTTCACACAACCTATGGGATTCTAAGACGAAGGCTCAAATCAGAGAAACCAAAAAAGCATCAAGATCTAGGTCAAATCACGCCTAAGGTACACCCAAAGGCTTATAAACAATATTTGTTAGAAAAATGAGAGAAAAGTGATTTTAAATCATTTATTCCAATCTCAGATGAAAGCTCTCCTAAGGAATGAAATTGTAGATGCCACTAAACTATCAAAAGGATTGAGACATATGTGATTGAATCAAATTTCAATACAAGATTGCAACAGAAACAAGGAAAAATTCTTGCACACATTATAAAGTAAAACAAACATATTTTTTTCAAGACAACACAAAGTAACTCGAATTTGATTAAATCTATCAGCAGGGATGCAACCGAAGGATGCCACATTTCCCTGTTGATGTAGGGATGCAAATTTGACTGGGAGAAATGCCCGTCAAACCATAAAATATAGAAAAACAACCATTTGAGCCTGAAAATGAAGTTTTCTTCAAGGATAGAGAGTTTAGAAATGTTGCAAGGCTCAACACGATCCTTAGGGACACATCAATTCATTTTTCTTCAAGTATCTAGGGAAAAAACAGCAGGAACACTAAATCTTGACTGTGGAAAATGGAGACAACGGGAAAATGTGAGTTTTTTGAAAGAACAGAGCACGGGAGACTCAAAATACAAAGTTTTTCCAGAGGAACAAAGAAACAAGGAGATAAATATGGGCCCATACATTATCTTTGACCCAGGAGTAGATTAAAAATGGCAATAAGACTAACCAAGCACAATATGGGGAAGGAGATAATGATAGAGGCCGTGAATGAATAATCTTCCAAAGGCATATATGGGGTGAGACTGTTTTGAGCACCAACATTGGCTCTGACTCGGGGATGGGCACTCGTTGTGAGTGCCACAAGAACAATAGTAGACCAAGTTCCAAAATATCCATTGGATGACAAAGTCAGCTCATAGAGAAGAGAAACAAAGTCACCTCTAAAAATAAACAAAGAAGCCAACAAAAATAGGTCACCAAGGACCAAAATGAGCAAAAACACAAAAAATCGATGCAAACAACAAAATATACACTGTACAAGAGGTGTTTAACCTGATTCAGAGGAATCAAGCTAATAAATGCTTCAGATTCCTGTCATTAACAAGAAGCTTGAGAAATTCACCATCTACATATTTCAAGAAGGAGGTGTGTTCACCAATTCTGATGTCAATTAAGTAAGGTCCCATCCACAATGAGTCAAACTTTCCATTCTTGTCGTTATCCTCATGCCTACTATCCCATAGTAGCACAGGATCTCCAATATTGAAGGCTATGGGAGTATCCTTCTTTTCAAATAGTTTCTTCAGCTTCTCTCTAAACCTTATATGCCTCTGGTGGGATTCCCTCCTCTCTTCATCAAGCTCAAAAATCTGGTTGATGTGGGCATCATAAGGACTCACTTCTTGATCTTCCAGTTGTTGAATGAACTGATATGAAGATAATTGCATATACATAGGTAGCAGGGCATGAGTCCCATATACCAACTCAAATGGAATTTTTCCGGTGGCTCTTTTAATAGTGATCCTATCAGCCCAAACAACAAACTTCAGTTGTTCCCTCCATTTTCTCTTGTTCAATGCCAAGGTTCTTCTGATAATCTTTAGCAATTTCTTATTACTAGACTCATCTTGTCCATTTTCTTGGGGATTATAATTAGAGGCATATGTCAAATTGATCCCATATCCTTTGCACATTACCACCAGAGGTTTAGCCTTGAAATCATGGCATTATCAGCTATGATTTTGAATGGTACTCCAAACCTGCAAATAATATTATTTAGCAAAAAATCCATAACAACTTGGTGTGTAGCCTTCTTGGTGGGGATTGCTTCCACCCACTTGGTAAAGTAATCAATGGCTATAATAATCCATTTATGGCCAGCACTTGAAGGGTATGAAATCTCACCAATGAAGTCCATTCCCCATTGCTTGAATGGGGCTTCAATTGACATAGGATGCAAAGGTAGGGAGCCTGAAGCTTTCAATCTTCCAGAGAAATGTTGGAAACTCTCACACCTTCTGACCAACATGGTTGCATCCTTGAAAAGAGTTGGACACCAATAACTAGCCCTTAGGATCTTATGTGATGTGACTCTTGCAGAAAAATTCCCCCCACAAACTCCTCCATGGAGATCAACAATTATTTTGGGGGCTTCATCTTCAGTGATGCATCTTAAGAGGACTCCTTATGGGTTCTTCCATGCCAACCCAAAATCAGTAATAACATATTTTTGGGAAGCCAATGTAAGATCCCTTTTCTGGTTCCTGTTCAAATGCTCAGGGTAGTTTAAATATCTAAGATAGAATATCACATCTTTGTACCACTCAGATTTTATCAATTTTTCAAAAACAACTGCCCTTTCCTCTCCAACCTCATTTACCTAAATGGTCTACAAGTTACTCTCAGCCATAAGATTATCTAACCCCAAGCCTCTCACCAAATTTTTGGTTTGGATATCCATATCATACTCTTGCAACTTGTTCACCCATCTACATATTTTGCTTGAGATTTCCATCTTTGACAAGATGTCCTTTACCATGGTATGGGTAACATAAGCAACAAATTTTGAACTTATAATATAAGGCTTGAAAACCTTTATTGCTTTGACCAAGGAAAATGCCTACTTTTCCATAATTGTATATTTTAATTCTGCCCCTTACATTGGCTTACTGAAAAAGGAAATTGGCATCTCATCCCCTTCATCATCCTTTTGCAATAGGACAAAAGCAATAGTGTTTTTTGAAGCAAAGGAAAACAGTTGGAAAGGTTTCTTATAATTTGGGGCTGCCAAAATAGGGGCATGCTTCAATGCATCTTTGATTCCATTGAAATCTTGGATGACAACCTCCTCCCATTTGATGATCTGATCCTTCTTTAACATGGAAGTGATTGGGATAGTCAACTCAACAAAGATTGATATAAACCTTCTAATGAAGTTTATCTTCACAAAGAAGGACTGAATTCCTTTCTTGGTTCTTGGAATTGGGAATTTTCTGATGGCCTCCACTCTTTCTGGATCAATCATCACTCCTTCTTGTGACATAATGTGACCAAGAATTTTTTCCTTTTGCACTCCAAAATGGCATTTATTTGGATTGAGTGAGATGTCATATTCCCTACATATGATCAACATCTTCTCTAAGTGCAGCAAGTGGTCACCTCTCTTTCTTGAAAACATTAGTACATCATCTTGGTAAACAACAATAAAATCATTGATGTAACCAGCAAAAGCAACAACCATTTCTCTCTAAAAAGTGGCTCCAACATTCATCAAACCAAAGGTCATCCTAATATACACATATGTTCCCCATGGAATAGTGAAGGCTATCTTTATCCTTTCTGATTCTCTCACCATGACTTGGTTATAACCAGAGAAGCCATCCAAGGTAGAAAGCAACTCAGAACTAGTCACTAACTACAACATGTGTTCCATGTTAGGTAATGGGTAGTTGTCCTTCATTGAAGCCTTGTTTAGAATCCTAAAATCTACACATAACCTGATGTCACAATTCTTCTTCCTTACTGGTACTAGGTTGGCAACCCAAGAGGAATACCTTGTGGGCTAGATAATCCCTCCATCTCTTAGTTTCTTAAGATCTTCTTGAATTTTGAGAGATAAGAGAGAATTAATTGGCATCTTCTTCTATCTGAATGGTTTTGCATTGGGTTCCAAAGGAATCTCATGTTGAAATAGGTCTTCTCTATATGATTTGAGCTTAGAATATGTCCCAGCCAGGAAGTCTTGGTAGTTCTTCAACAATAGGATGTATGATTACTTTTCCTCTTTACTAAGATTTTTTCCTAACCAAATATTCCTTGGCTTCTCCTCTATGTCAAGATCATGCTCCTCAATATCACTTGAATCTGCCATATGCCTATTAATAATGTAGTCAACATTATCAAAATTTGATTCAAGAGCAACCAACCCTCTAGGAATGGTGTTGGTCCTTAGTTGGATGATGCTTTTTCCAAACAAGGTTTCCTTCCCCTCTGTTGCATAGACCATTGGATCCCAATCAATGTTTTGATCAACAAACTCTTCTCTGTTCTGTAGAAACCTGCAGATCTGAGCATCTTCATCAAAAACCTACCAGTGTTTTATATTGTTAGGGACAGAGGGTACCGTCAATATCTTGACCTCATATTCACAATAAGGGGATGTTATAGAATTGTCAAACTGAGACCCCAAAACTGTAAGCTTTTCTACCACGTCATTAAACCTCTTGTCATGATGCACTATGTTGAATGAGTCAAATATCTTAATGAAATCCCAAACTACATGTTTGTATTGTTTCAGTCGCTGATTCTTTGTGGCATATAGTCTTCTAACTTTCTTGACAACTAACTCTAATTATCCTTTGACAATGATGTCCTTGACACCATACTTCTAAGAAATTATTAAACCTAACCACATTGCCTCATACTCAGTAATGTTGTTAGTACACTCAAAATTAAGTTTGAAGGAAAAAATGAACCTTTCTTGTCTTGGAGAAATCAAAACAATACCGACACCATTTCCAAATTTGGAGCAAGCTCCATTAGACAACAAGGTCCAAGGAGAGCCTGCCTACTCAAGACACTTAGAATCCTCAATTTTTTGCTCTTTTCCCTCAAAAAATCCCAGAAAGTTGTCAGCATCAACATTTGTGTACAATACTTCATAGGACGCATTGTTGGGATCCTCAATAAGATGAAACATTTTCTTCTCCCCATATAACCTAACAAGGCTTCCCTCAACTGGGATGGTGGCATAATACATGTCCATTTGAACACTCCCACCAACACTTGTAGCCCATTTCCTTGACAACAACATACCCAACTTGGCTGGGAAATCAACTATGACAACATCGAGTTTTAAATTTTTTCCTGGATAGGCTGCAAGGTGCACCACCAAACCCTTCACACATCCCACTACTGGCACAGGTCTTTGGATTCCATGGAAGTGAACTTCCCATATGTTATTGTTACTTTAATATTTAGATCATTCATGACTTCCAGAGGTATGACATTGCATGATGCCCCTAAGTTAAACATATAGTTGTGGAACATCCTATCCTTGATTATCAGAGTGGTGAAGAATGTATCCACATTCAGATGAGAGTCTACCAAAGATGTCCCTAGATAAACCTTAGGTGGTTCAACTAGCTTTTTTGATGTTGATGGTGTCTCAGATTCTTCAATAACCAGAGGATTCTCCACAATGTTCACATTTCTTCCTAGGATAGTATTCTCTTCACTCAATCCCAAGTATTCAAATGCTCTCCTCTTGTTATCAGGAATCCTAAGCAACTCAAAAATTAGAACATAGACTTTGATTTGAGTCAAAACTTGGGAAATGTCATATGGTAAATTATTGGGCAAGGAAACATTGGAAGAAAGGCTAACACACTCATTAGGTGGTACATGACTCTTGATAGCTTGAGCATGAGGAGGGGTGTGATTTTTGGTTGGAATTGTAGATCCTTTATCAGGTGCATATTTCTTAGGATCCTCTTTAGGTATGTTTGAAAGTAGGGGATATTTTGGTTTGGCTTGGGGCCCTGAACCTTTGACTACCCTACTCCTTATGTTGTATTCCTTCTCTTGGGAAACAACAACATTCATTAATAATTTCCTATCTTCCTTATATGGGATTCCTCCATCATACTTTATTTATCATTAAAGCCCTTAAATATTCAAATTCATTATTGGGCAATTCAAAATCTTGTACATCATCTACTTCTGAAGTATGAGAGAGAGGAAGAATAGGTACCCTATGAATGGAGTCCTAAATAGTGGCAGTAGTTGTAGCATTTATCACCTCAGTTGAGGTTGCCTCTTGTTGTGACCTAGTGGAGCATCCCATCATACAAACATCATCATCATTGTCATCATTAGCTTCCTCTTCCTCTTGTTGAATTTCTTCACAAGGAGAATGGGGCATGAAACATTTGTCACACTAATCAATGACATGTGTTTCTTCCATAATAAAAACTCTAGCAACCAAAGGATCAGGCACTATTCTATTTTCTCTACCTTGGGGCTGCCTATTTCCAAATCTAATAGGTCCTTTTCCTCTGTCATCAGTTATTTGATGATTTTTAGGTCTATCTTGGCCTTGTTACATGTGTTGTCCTTGTGAACTCTGCCCAACTCATTTCTCAGCCCGAGCTAGTTTGTAGGAGATCTGCTTGACAGCTCCTGCTAAAGTCTTCACAACTTCTTCCAAATCAGCAGCCTTTCTTATTTGAGGTTTTTCTGGGTTAACCAGCTTCACACTATCCCTCTTAGGATGTTTTCCAATTTCCTTGATATTATTTTCTATTTGTAGGGCCATAGTGAATGCTTGCCTCAAATTGGTAGGGTTCTTGTCTCTTAAGTAATATGCAGCCTTTGTACCAAATGCATCTGTGTATTTAATCAAACATGAATCATCACACAAACTTATCCTGATAGGAAATATCCGCAAGGTATTATTGAAACTTGAATTGAATTCATGTACTGACTCATTGGGATTCTTCTTGATATTTTTAAACTCTGATAGAAGAAACCTAGGGTCAGTCCTATCACCATATTATAATCTAAATGCATTGTTCATATCAGCCCAAGAATCAATAGAGTTATCTTGAAATGCTTTATACCAGTCCCTTGCATCCTCTTGTAAAGTGTGAACAAATAATTTGATATATACATCTTCTTGTTCAATCTCAAAGTCTTCCATCATATTGAGAAAAAGATTTAGATGCTGATCACCAGTTATGGAATTGTTTCCCTAGAACTTTGGAAGTCTATTCCTTACATCTTGAGGTACTGCTTTTGCATAACCCGCCATTCCCAAAAAAATTATAGGTCAAAATGTGTTTACAACAAATGGAGGTCTAGGCTGAGCCATATTGATTTGAGGAGGTGATCTTGGAGGGGTGACAGATTGATAAGGGGTATAGGGTCCTTGAAACATAGGAGTATAATTTTCAAAATGGAGATCCCCCAAAGGCCTTGTCTCATGGAAATCCCTATCAACCCCAAAAAGGACAGGTGCAGAATGTGAAGAAAAATTTTCAAAATCAAATGAAGGCCCCTCTCCAGTTGGAGAATTCATTTCCACAAAGAGGCTGCCTAATTCAGAGTCACTTGAATGAGATTCTTCAAGGCCACTCACTTTCATCAATGGAGATCCCTCTTCTTGAATGTTGTTCTCCCAAAATTCTCCTGGATTTTCTTCCTTCTGTTTTTTCTTTTCTTAGCTTTGGAAATAGTGTCCTAACAGGATCCCTAGCAAAGAAAAATCTTCTTCCTTCCAGATTTACAAATATTAGTAACAAATCTTAATTGACAGAGGTTCAAGACACTAGTCCTTATCAAAATCAAATCACTCAGGGAGTTACCACTAAGGATTTCCATCTTAGTTGTGCAAATGCACTAAATATGATCTATCAAGTGTCTGTCAATGCTAGAAACTTGAAATAGAAATATTCTGGCTTTTCTTTACCCATATTTATCAAATGAAAACTAGTGCACTAGGTGTGAACACTGAAAGAATTACACACAACACTTGGATCATACAAGAACTGTTTTATCAGGTTTTGAAAGTGAACTGTAGTCCCTGAAAAATATGCCACTAGTGTTGGTATCCAAATTTGTTCTCCTTTTCAAGCCAAACAACAAAACATATTCAACAGGGAGTTTAGAGGTAGCTAAATTATAAATATACATCTTTTTGTAGCTGGGGAGGAATCGAATTGTCCCTTTGTTACTTGGATTTTGTGGAGAGATGGATAACACCTTCAAGAGGATTTGATCTATCCTCACTACTTTAGGTTTTTCCTTTCAACCAAGGTAAGAGAACCTATTTTGTAACCTCTGTCATCTAAAAGGAGATACAAGTACCTTTCTTTTACATAAATTTTATATAGAATACCTTGGGGAAAACATGTTCAACACACCAAATCTGAATCTCATGAGTTTTCACTTCTAGATCATGGAGATATTTCCACAAAAGGAAAAGGTTACTAAAGACATTTCAGACCCTGATCTGTTCTACATACTTTAGCAAATGGATTTTGGTCTTGTGTGGGTATACAGAACAAAAAATAGGTGTAATATGGGTAGGATTAGTTGTTTTAAATGTTTTTTTTTTTATGGGAACTGGGGCAGAATGAACCTGACTCACCAGATCCTTGATGAATCTTATGAAATGGAAGGTTAGACCAATAGAATGCTGGAGAATAGCTAGAGTGTTTCCTTAACCAGATTATATGCTTCAATGGAGGTCCATATTAGCACTTTTTCACAAAACCTATGGGATTATAACATGAAGGCTTGATTCAGAGAAACCAACAAAGCATCAAGATCTAAGTCAAATCATGCCTAGGGTACACCCAAAGGCTTACAAACAATCTTTTTTAGACAAATGAGAGAAAAGTGATTTTAAATAATTTATTCCAATCCCAGATGAAAGCTCTCCCGAGGAATGAAATTGTAGATGCCACTAAATTGTCACAAGGATTGAGACCTATGTGATTGAGTCAAATTTCAATATAATATTGCAAAAGAAATAAGGAAAACTACTTGCACACATTCAGAAGTAAAATAAACATATTTGTTCAAGACAACACAGAGTAACTTAAATTTGATTAAATCTATCAACAGGGGAAAGTTTCTAGAACAATCTCAGAGCTTTTCAATGGCTGTACACTTGCAACCACCTTGACATGATAAACCTTAGTACAAAAAGAGATAACCAGGTTTGTCAATCAGATTCTCAAAAGATAGGCTTTGTCAAATTTTCCTCTTGGGAATTTTTTTTTGACCTCTAACACTTCCAACCATTTGCACAAAGAATTTGTACCCTTTATAAAATTTACAATAGACCACTTTTCCCCCCAAGATCTAGATGTTGAGTGCACCAGTGCTTGCCATGATCACAATATGAAAAAAGTTACCAGATACTCGAGGGGGAAGATCTCATCAAATACCTCCCGCATTCAACTCCTTTCTTTGGCAGCTCAATCCTTCTTCAATTTTCCAACCACTTCTACCCCAAATCTATCAAATCTAGCTCCTTGTGTGCTCAAGAGAAGAAAAATGGAAAATCAGATTGAGACCAATAGTCAGATCATTTTTATGGTGAAAGACATCTCCAGATCTCTCCCACCAAACTCTAGATATCAAAATTAACTCACCTCTCTGTTTGGCATGTAAAAGATATCAAGAAATCATGGAGACTCACACCTCCAGGAGCTTTACAGAAAAATGGGGGGAAAATCAGATTTAAGACACTCAATAGCTCAGCAACCATTGATCCTTAAATTAAATGTGGGTCGTCCACATGGAAGATTCAAAAATGGCCTCGGGGGCTTCTTTTGACTTTTTTTTACCCTTTTTGAAAAAATGTAAAAAAAAATCACATTTTGCTCGGCACCTTCGCTTCTGAAAACTAGGCCTGACATGCATCCTGAAGTGGGTCCCAAAAGAAACATAGAAAAATTTTGATGTTTGACTTTCTTTTGGAAAAAGGAAAATTTTCCAAGTTTCCCCCATAGCTCTGCCCTTCCGCTTCAAGCCTCTAATGTGGGTCCCAGCGGAACCCCAATTCCTTTTATGCTTTTAAATCCTTTTCCCTCAAAGGGAAAATTTTTCACTTTTCCTCCGAAATCCCACATCTCATCCATTGACTTGGAGCAAGCTTTGACCTTTTCCATCAGGCTTGTAGGCCATTTTTTATATTTTAAGCTTTATGAGGCAAAAAAGCAAAAAAGTTTAAGTTACCTCTAATGGTCTGCTTCCCCACCCCATATGAATTTTCAAATTTCCACATGTCACAATGGTGCACCTTGAGGAGGTCCAAAATCACCACATGTCCTATTCTGGTGTGATTTGTCTAAATGCTTGAAGCTCAGTCAAAGGCACCATGTGTCATGCTCTGAGGCAATCTTCTTTTGGCTATTGAAAAGTCTAAGTAAAAATGCAAAGTAAGTGGAGGCCTCAACCTGTCCTCCTAGCGCTATTTCAAAATGGTGCCCAAATTTAAGACCCTAAATGAGAGTGAGCTCACCACGTGTCCCTATCCCACTGGATTGTATCTAGCTGCATAAAAAAATTTCTAAGTCTGGGGAAAGCAATGGAAGCCTTGACGTGTCCTCGCAGCGCTTCTCCAAGGCTAAACTAAAAATTAAATCATCAATTGAGTGTCATTCCCCCACATGTCCCAGATTTCCAAAAACCTTTTGAAAATAAACTAAGTATGGGAAACCTAGCAGAAGCCTCCACGTGTCCTCCCGATGCTACTTCGAAGCCAGACTAAAAATTTGATTCTCAAACAAGCGGCGTTCCTCCACATGGACACATTTTAAATTTGAGGCCTTTTCATAGAATTTTCAAAGTGTTTGGATGAGCCGCGTCCAACCAAAGGATGCCATGTTTCCTTATTGATGTAGGGATGAAAATTTGACTGGGAGAAATGCCCATCAAACCATAAAATATAGAAAAATGACCATTTGATCCTGAAAATGAAGTTTTCTTCAAGGACAAAGAGTTTATAAATGTTACAAGGCTTAAACATGATCCTTAGGGACACATCAATTCATTTTTCTTAGAGTATATAGGGAAAAAATGACAGGAACAACAAATCTTGACTGTGGAAAATGGAGACAACGGGAAAATGTGAGTTTTTTGAAGGAACAGAGACTCACAATATAGAGCTTTTCTAGAGGAACAAAGAAACAAGGAGATAAATATGGGCACATACATGATCTTCAACCCAGGAGTAGATTAAAAATGGCAATAAGACCAACCAAGCACAATACGGGGAAGGAGATAATGATAGAGGCCGTGAATGAATAATCTTTCAAAGGCACAGATGGGGCAAGAATATTTTGAGTACCAACAGAGCCTAAAAGAAGAAGGAGAAAATTTACACTCCCACTAAATTTTGACTGAGATGAAAATAATCAAAGGAAATGAAACCCCAAATTGGTTCCTAAAATCAAACAAAAGAGAGGAGAATAAAATAGAACGTTCCAACTCTTTCCCCTCAGATAGCCAAAATTGAATTAATTCCACATTCCACTACAGTAGTCAATTTTCACATCAACATCTACATATGTAAATCAAGATGTTTTCCTCAAACCATTTCATACATATAGGTAAGAGAAAAACAAGAACTTATATCAATTCTTTCAAATGGATACATAAGAATCCACATAATTTATTCATATCGAGCATAGTAAGACTTCGTTATTGTTATTTTCAATAAGTTTTATTCCATAAGACAGAGGCTACCAAAAACCATGACAAAGAAGGTTCAAAATAGAGTGACATATACCAAAACTACTTCAAGAGAGCTAAGGTTATATTCCTTCAAGGCATTCTAATAGAGATTCACAACGCAAGCGTGCAAGGTTTAGAAGTAATAAACTAATTTTCTATTACATCTAACAAATATAAATCTACCCAATATAGAATCCAAACCACTGTACCATTTTAAATCAAGAGGAATGACAAGATTCAAAGCAACTCAAGCTTCAACAAAAGACAACATTTTATACTTTCCTTTGACAGAGGAAACAAACTATCAAATATTTTCACAACAATTTTTTCTAAACCATTTTGTACAGGAAGTCAGAAGTCCACGCGAATTAAGCAATAGTCCAGTTTCAAATAAGATAAACATGATTTCCTCAAACATGCATCAAGAAAATACCCATATTGCATCCTTTCAAATAAAAAAACTCAAACAACATATCACAACCAAAATACACCATAACATTTCCACAAGGCCATTCATTTCAAAGAATAGAGTTGTTCTAATGAAGTCGCTTAATAAAAAGTAAAATTGTTTAATAATAAGAACGTATCATGCCTGATGAAATTTCTTGTTGATTTGAAGAAGATCTCTAGCTGAGCTTCTCAAGAATCTCTTCTTTTAAAACAACGTCAACAACTGACTCTCCCATCTTCTTCCATGTTTCCACAAGTTTAAAAATAGTTCGAGGATGCTTAAGATCAGTATGGGTTGAAAGAAATAGAATTGCTGGTTTGAAGAACCAAAACCACATGCAGAGAAAAAACCAGAAAGACCAGAATGACCAATAACTTCCACAAAACACCCTTCTCCTCTTTCATAGGTGGTCTCTTCACCAAAATCAATGCTATTAAATGTATTGAATGCAAATTACCTCTCTTTTCTTGCACCACCACCACTTAAAATTTGGTGAAGTCGATTTCAAGATTTAACATGCATTTTTAAATTTAGTAATGATTCCATCTAGGAATCTTATCTACCTCCCTTGCCTCCTCCAAACTTGGAATATTAAGATATAAGTACTGATATTTAATTCTCATTAATACTTTAGACACAACACCACAAAACTTCCATTTTCCATGTAACCCATAGGTCCCCTTTCACCTTAGTAATAGTTTAGGTCACCTTAGCATTACTTAGGTTTCCATCTTAGTTTGTAGGTCTTTAAAATTTATCTTAGGTTAGTTCAAACCCCATAACTATATCACATACCATCTTAGGTTAGGTCATAACCCATTAGGTTAGAATCCATATAGGGTAGGGCACTACAACATAGTTTTAGGCGTTAACCCAAAATAGTTTGGTAATAGATCCTAGGTAAGTATTATCACCTTAGGTCAAAAATTTAATAGGGTAAACATTACAGTTTGCAGCATGGTGCTGAGTAAGGACACCTGAACCCAGATCCTTCATAATTTATGCCAAAACATAGCTCAGTTCCATAACATGTTTCATTCAGCATGTCAATTAACAAGATGACAAAAAAGAACAACAAAAGCATACCTTGGATCAATGGAATTGATTCAAGGTGTGTTGTTATCATATAGAAATGTGAAAACAACAATACAAATTTACAACTTATTTTTCATAAAATAGAATGGCCTTGCTTTCAAGTAAATAGAATTATAGCACGCAAAAATTCTAAGCAGTAATAACTCATCCATTACAAACATGATTTTCAACGTCAAAAGAATAAATCTTCCTAAGACAAATCGCATGCCAATGTTTGCAATGTCAAAAGTGGAAGTCATCATAGTAATAGTCATGACCAAGATGTTACAATTTGAGCAAGGGTTTAGGGCCAACACAATTCCAATAATAAGGATAAAGAGTGAGTTATGTGAATAAGGGTTTGAAGTTGAAGTTGTGAGTTGAATTGGAGATCTTCTTTAATTGTAGCAATAACAAAATTATGAGATAATCATCATCAAATGGCTGAGTATATGCTTAGTCATTTTAAATGTTTGTATCCTCCTTGTGTAGTGGATGCTTCACTAAATTAGGGGTTGGTGTTCATTGTAGGGCTGGTGCTCTACTAAACTATTGGTTGGCGCTCCTTGTGGGGTTGGTACCTCACTAAATTTGAAACATGGATAAATAAAGTTGATGTTTCTATGGGTTTTCTTACCCTTGATGGTTTCCCACTTATATTAGGTGTTCTTGTGTACTCTCTTTCTCTTTCGCTTGTGTGTGGTTTCTTCATTTCTTAAGTAGACACACATTTGGTTCATGGTTTATTCAATGGTTGTATAAATGATAATTAAAGGAGAATGGTAAATTGAATAAAGTTTTTTAGGATTAATTGATCCCCCTATATGTTCATTGTTCTTCGAACATATTGTTTTACTTTGGAGGCCACTTGGCTAAATTTTCATCAAGGTTGTTATGTATTTTTTTTGTGCTTGTTAGTGAGATGGTGCTATTTTTTTCATGATATGTTCTCTTGTCATATGTGGGTATGCCCAAGGTGTCATGATTGCATGCTCGGCGATGCAGAACATGCCCTTAGATTACGATGTGATGGGGCTCTACACATCAAGAACATGTTAGAGTATAAAAGTAGCACCATAGGATTTGTGCATTACAAAACCCTATTTTTTCCTAACATGGGCATGTCTCAAGATGTGGGACCCGTGTGTCTGAGACAATCACCTATAGAAATATGGTTTCTCTACCTACTCCTAATGTTAACACTACTCCTAGAAAGGGAAAATTTGAATATCCTATAGTTAACCTAGACATCTAAGTGACCAGAGAGGAGAAATAAATGCATTAAATATGAATCCAAAACTAGTGAGGGTGATAAAACCAAGAAAATGGGTGGATAAATTTCCTAGTGATTGAAAAAAAGGATGAAATAAGGTTAGAGAGGGAAAAAAGATGTGCCACATTCCAAAACCAAACTTAAATCTCCATTTCCTTGGAGCACAATAGATTTGGGCCCCTATAAGGGAACAAGGGCATTGCACAAGATACCTGTACAAATATAATGGAAAAGAAAAATAATACAATATAACTGAATGAAAGGGAGAAAAAGACCACAAAAACATCAATTTTATTTATTAAAATGATACACAATCCATTACAATGCAAGTAGGAGGAAAGAAATCCTTCCAAAAAAATGTCCCAAATTTGAGGCTTACAAACTCAGATAAAAAATTCTAGAAAAAATTTCAGACAGAGTTTCCTCTGCAAATTCTCTTAAAATATCTCCTTAAAAAATGAGGGGGTTGAGTCCCTTTTTATTAACCATTTTTCCCTGAGTTTCCCCTAATTTTCACATTAAATGCCTAACAGGTAGATTGAAAGATGTCAACTACCACCATTAATGATCTCTACGCATAGCTTTGGTTCTTGATTTGTCTTATCACCTCTTAAATGGCCTGATATGAAGCATTAAATATCTGACAAGTCACATTCAATATTCTGACATGTAGCATTAAATGTTCTGATAGGTAGCTGAGACTGTGTTTTCATGTCTTCCCTTTGCCTAATCCATAAACCCCATCCATCCCTATGAGCTGCTCAATTCTCGAGACCATGAGTCATCCAACTAGGTGGGGTTAAACATCGTCCAACTGCACTCGGCCATACAAACTCTAAAGTAAGCCACCCAATTAGGTAACCACTAACCTTTCACTGTGGGGTCATCTAACCCTGGGGGGTTAGGACGTCATTTAACCTCTGTAAAACATCCATGTTGGGATGCTTTTCTCTACAAACTATGATCCATCCAGACCTTTGTCCATATGACACATCCAATGAATCATCCATTTAATTCAACCTTTCCATACCATTGTCAGGCCAACCAACTTGGTGACACTGACCAACCATGCATCTAACCATGTGTCATCCAACCCTGATCTATACTCCATTGACCCAATCCAAACTTGAGCCCATCATTGCACTACGGACAATAGTCAACCAACCAACCTGGATCTTGACCAACCTGTGCCATCCATCCTAATAATTCAACCGTTGACTAACCCCTAAGTGTCCAACCAGTCGATCCAAACCCCAGACATCCAACCATCACCTAACCTAGCAGTCCATCCCTGACATCTAACCTAAGGGTTTGGATGGCATTATTACTTTTGCCATCTAACCTATGGAATTGTACTGGATGTCTGTTGCTAGCTCTTCATCCTAAACCCCACTCGAATGCCTGAGTTCATCACTAAGTCGACCACACTGCTCCATTGTTTAACCATCAACCAACCTGCGGGTTGGAACGTTCGTCCATCACCTGTCCAACCTATGAGGTTGGATGGGCATCCAACTAGGGGGTTGGATGGTCATCTAACTTAGCCATCCAACCCTACATTTCTTCCATTACTCAACCTGACTTCCACACCAATCCCTGCACACCTCAAACTCTATATCTTAAGCCATCATCCTAATCTCAGTTCCAACTCTCCAGACAACCCGACTAGCTTGGTTATCCACAGCTTGATAGCTCGCCATGCAGTGAAGATTAACTGGGTTGATCCATATTGTAAGTTGTCTTTCTTTGATCTAAGTAGGGCTTAATTTTACAGATCGTCCCATACCTCCTAGAATTTGAGTGGCTAATTCCATTTATAATTAATTATCCAAATTAACCCAGGGGGTAAATTCTGTGATAACAATTTTGGTGACCTCTTGGGGACATCTGCTCTGCTAGATGAAGAGACCAATAACCTCTAAACAATCCAATTAGGCATGGATTTAATCTTAAAATTGAAGAAACTGATCTTTCTTTTAAAAACCTTTCCCCTAGACTCACATGAACTTAGGCATCAAGCTTGAAACCTACTTTGGCCTAATCTATGAAAGCGGATTTTGGGATTTTGGATAAAACCTATAAAACGCCCTCAAAATTGAAAATGTTGACCAATGAAAAGTGCCTCAGAGGAATTATAGACTTGTAACTAATCTATTGGGGCTGAGAGTAGCACAATTTTCCAACAATTTCTTAGCTTATGTTGAACATTACATATCCTTGGGGATGCATATGTGTTGACTTGGGAAGCACCTGAGATTGCTGCTAAGAACTGATTTTCTTCTCACAAAGATTATATTGAACATTGCTGAGATCATGGCAATAATTGCCATCCTGATACTGATCTCCTAATTCCTTTGCAAGGGGACATAAAGACATCTCCACTTTTGATCTATAGGAACAAGAAGATGTTTACATATTAAAATCTATCCCTAATCAAAAATCTAGTTGATCTGGATCATTGGAATCCTATTTGGATACTATAACTGAAACCATGTAGATATGAGTTTCTTTCCTATAACATTTCACATTCCCCGATAACATGATGAACTATGCAAGAGTCAAGACAGCATGTAAAAAAACTATGTATAAAAACAAATATCATGCATACCCCCAAGTGGAGCATGTAGAGTCTACGATAAAACACTTCTTCTATGGAAATAAAATCTACGTACTCTACTCTACTAAGAGACCAAGAAGACTTAAAAAAACCATGATACTGGTACAAAGAAGTAGCTTCCCTTTCTCGTAATAGGTAGCCAAGCAGATGATTTTGTAATGATCGATAATAATGGAATTTTTCCCGATAGTTGGCCTTCAACTTTGGAACCCAAGGTACAAGCAACAAATAACAAAAGTACCTCCTCAATCTGATTTACATTGGACCCCTAGAGGCTTTGATGCCGACCTTTGGCGCTTTGAAAATATCCCCTTCATGGCCATGGAGTGGACATGATCTGGTTGTACAGATCCTTCATTGGCTCTAATGAAGCCAAGTACCTAATGGGGCATGCTCTGATCCTGCATCATGTGTGCACATAATCTAAATTTTAACTCCATGAATGAATTCCTCTTTTAGGGCCCTCCAGGAAAAGGTGACTACTTATGGATTGATTCTGAACTAATTCATGTGTCTCCATAAACAATTGGGCCTCTACTTCGATGACTAATTTGGTGATGGTGTCATCCTTATCTTTCCCCTCTTCCTCGATGATTATAGATTTGTCAACATGGCTAGGCTCCTCAACTAACAACAAGAAGCCTTCAATGATATCATCTTCATCAAGAGCTTTTGAATCTAATCCAACCTCCTCTATTTTATATTTGATAGGGTTTTGGTGGATAAAAGTCTCCTTCTAAATTTTCATTCCCATGGCAAGAGGTTATTCATGTTGAAGGACAATGTGATTTGTGGATACCAAAAAATATTGAAGTTCAAAAAATATTCTTCTTTTACCATTGTCTTCCCTATAAATCAGACAAGTAGTCCAACATCCTTATTTTGTCCATTATTTCTAAGGGTTTCTTCTTCTTCTGTGGTGGCCTAAATCTGTAACTTGTTCACCATGGATATCTTCATCCTCAAACATGAGGCTTGTTATCTCTAACTCATCTAAAAAATCAGTTTTTTGGAAGGATGAAAGAGAAGAAGGGACTAAAATTTCCTCTATAACCTTCTTTTTATTCAAGCATTTTGAAACTGAAGAGTCTATCCCCTCCATAGCATGAGGCTCCTCAAGATGGGTTACAGCTAATGATGATGATTTTGGTGGATCAATGTAAACCTATGAACAAGGTAGACAAGCTCAAGACATGTGGAACAAGAAGGATCATTGCATTCAGACTGAAAACGCCCCTGCACCCCTTTGAGAGTATTCTCCTCATTTTCTTGCACATGCTCCTCTTCTTGTGGATTTGGAGTTGCCTTTGTTTCTTCTTATTTTTTCTTCCTGTGGTGGATCAGTAAAATCCCTGAAAATACAGTGCCGATGTGGACACTACATTCGGAACAAATGGAATTTTTGGTCATCATCCTCTCATTCTTGCTCTATGTCCCATTAGTGCAGAGTCAGGTTTGCAACCCACATGTAGCTAGAACCTCAAGCCTCCTTCTAAAGGATTAACCATATCAAGGGGATGTTTTCAATCCTGAATCTTAGATCCCCAAATCTTCTCAATTTTTTGATTGTTTCTTCTCTACAAGGATATTCTCCTTGTTGTTCCTCTTGACTGGTTATTTGATTTTTTTTCTTGACATGGGTTCGGGACTATGAGAGGAGTGACAGATGGGGTATCCACTAAGTTTTTATTTATTGGTGGTGGGAGAGGGGATTAAACCTCTTTTTTCTTCAGAGGGGATGGATTCAAGGAAGGAAAAAGTGTAGAGAAATTGAGGTGGGATGGGAGAATGGAATATGGAGAAAAGGAATCCACACTAGGGGCCGCAGGTAAGAAGCTTGGAAATTGAAGCTCAGGTTGATATGGTGTATATTGAGAAGGAGAAAATGAAGGAATCTGAGATGGTGGTAAACTCACCCATTGAATAAGGTTTTTCTCATGCTAAGTTCATAAGCTTTTATATCCACAACACACTTTGCAATTTGTGAGAGCATCTCGACCATGAAGTCCATCTTCTGTTGTGGGATGAAATGTCTTAACATAGGGCCCTCCCGTGGAAAAGGATTCCTAAAGCTAATCTCAAATTATCTTAGATTTGAGAAGTATCCCTTAACTACACCATGTCTTCCTCCATTATTTGGATATTCATCTGTAACTCAACATCACTAGGTGTGAGGTAGTATCCATAACTTGCATACTCCTATTCTTAACAAGATGCATAGTTTGGTGGGTAACCAAACTGACTTGTATATTCCTCATGTGGGTATGCACACTCTTGATCTTCATTATGGTATGAATGTGGAGGGGTTTGATAATAACCATGGAATGTTTTTTAAAAAAAAAAATTAGGTGTGTATGGAAAGCATTGTTCGTTGGTGTACAGTGTGGATTTCATACGGGGAATGAAGCCATGATTGTACAACTTTATGTAAAGAAATGAAATAGAGAGAGGTGGAATGGAAATGAGAGGGAACAATGGACTGAAATGGGTGGGAGAAGAGGAAGGTTATGTAAACTTAGAGATGGGTTTTTTAGACCAATGGAATCGCTAGTTGTGCTTTGCATGTGCCCTCCAAATGTTGGGATATTTCATCAGGATAAAAACAACTTGATGAAATGAAAAACATTAACTTTGAATGGCTTCAATACCTTATTTTCATGATTTTAACCTTTATTTATAACTTGTAAAAACCCGAGACACTCTTGTTTGAACCTAGTTTCACGCCCTGTAACCCTTGAAGACCTGAAATGCCTTAGACTCAGTATCTTCTTTATGTTTTTCTACATTGACTCCCAAAATGCTTGCCAATGCCTCCAAAGATGTGAACCTCCACCCAAATCATAATAATCTTGATGAAACTGGAGGTTTAGATCAAATAACACATCGGTTAATTATCTTGACTTCTTTTCCCATCTGGCATTCCAAAACTATTACATTGCAGAAAAAGTAGGCACACTAAGAATTTGTACATTACAAAACCCCTAATTTTTTCCTAACATGGGCCCTGTCTCATGAGGTGTGGGAACCGCATGACTGAGACATGCCTCCAGTGAAGGTTGGTTCCTCTACCTACTCCCTAATGCTAACGTACTACTCTTAGAAAGGGGAAAAATGTGACTATCCTGCCAACTAAGCTAGACTTCTAAGGGACCAAGGAGGAGAGAGAAATGCATCAAATGTAAATCCTAAGCTAGGGAGGGCAATAACACCAAGAAAAGGGGTGGTGAAATTTCCTAATGATTATAAAAAAGGATGAAATGAGGTGAGAGAGGGTCAACAGATGTGCCACATTCCAAAACCACACTTAAATCTCTCATTTCCTTGGATCACAACAAATCTGGGCCCTACAAGGGAACATGACATGCATAAGAACTACCTGCAAATATAGGAAAAGAAAAATAATACAATATAAGTAAAGAAAGGGTGAAAAGGATGACCACAAAACATCAATTTTATTGATTAAAATGATGCACAATCCATTACAAATACAAGTAAGTAGGAAATAATCCTTCACAAAATGCCCAAGTTTTGAGGCTTACAGCTCATTGAAAAAATTCTAGAAAAAATTTGGTAGAGTTCCTCTTCAAATTATTAGAAAAACTCCCTGAAAAATGAGGGGGTTGAGTCCTTTTTATAACCGTAATGTGCCCTAATTGTAACCATAATTTCTTATCATTAAATTCATGACAGGTATGGTTGAACCAACTCTCAACTATTGCCATTAATGCTCTTGCTCGCAGCTTTGGTTATTAAGTTATCTTGTCACTTCATAAATGTGTGACAGGAAACATTAAATATCTGAAAAGTCACATTAAATATTCTTACAGGTAGTATTAAATATTCCTGATAGGTAGCCTGAGTTATCTTTTCATGTCTACCCTTTCCCTGATACGTATAACCCATTCATCCTGTCAGATGTTTGATTTTGACACCGTGAGTTCATATAACTAGGTTGGGGGTTGAACCTCATCCAACCACGCTCGTCCATACAAATTTGAAGCAAACCACCCAACTAGACAACTGTTGACCTTTCACTGTGGGTCATCCAACCTAGGGGGATTAGAAGTTGTCATCTAACCTCCATCAGTAACAACCATGTTGGGATGCACTTTTTCTATGAACCATCTAGGCCATCCTTCATTTGTTTGTATGACCCATACAATGAGCCATCCATTTTTTCTAACCATGTTGTACCACTGTCAGGCCGGACCAACCTGGTGACCCGACCAATCACGCATCTAAACATGTGTCATCTAACCCTAGGGGGTTGGATGTCATCCAACCTTGACCCAATCATTACACTACCACAAGAGTCAGCCGACCAACCCGGTTATCCATCTCAGAGGTCTAGCCTGACCTACAAACCCCCAGGCATCCAACCTCCGATCAACCTAGTTGTCCAACTCTACTGACCAAACCTCGAATTCGACCAATTTTAAGATGAGTATGATCGCTAATTCCATGATTTTTCATGGCTCGCCATCTCGTCGTGAGTTAGGACCAACTTGGATGAGCCATAACATGACTTGTATTTCTCCTTTGAGTGGAGCTGAATTTTATGGTCATCCACATGTCCCAAAATTTGAATGGCTAAGTCCATTTACAATGAGTTATCCAAGTTAACTGGGGGTGAATTTGGGATAACAGGACCATGGAGTAACCTAAAATCACTTTGATACTAGACACCCAGTAATCATTTGGTGGAGTTACACTTGTGATATTTGTTCCTCCTTTGGTGGAGATAAATAAATGATTTTCAGTCCTCTTTGGTTGAGAGACTCCTATTATTTCTTTGGTCCTCTTTGGTTGAGAAACCCTCATGATGCTCTGTTATCTTTAGTGGATTGTATTCTAAACTATGCAGTATGGTATTTAGTATGGATTAGTATTTTAGTTTTTATCTTATATAATATTGATTAGTGGACTGGGAAGTGATTTGTGTATTCTCTTTTTTTTCTATCATGATATTTTTCACCATTGAGATGGATATGGTAATCAATTTAGGATTTATGGATTGTGTGTGGGATGGTTCACTCTTGTGTAGTTATATTTTATTGGAGGGTAGTGTACTTTTGGGTATGCATGGAATACATAGATAGACATATAGATGGGATATTTGATATTTTACTTGATTCTATTAGCTTACTTGAGGATAGGTTGAGAAACTGGACTACAAATTTATTGATAGATATTACTATACTTGGATTTAATGGGCACCAAAATTAGTCAGATATGTTATGGATGTGATTTTTTCATTACCAATTTTTGTGTGGAGTTTAATGTGACATTATTAATGAAATACCAACAATTTTATAAATACCTAGTTTATATGGACCAAAAGATATTTATCAATCCTTTTTTATCAAAACTCAAAATAATTTCTTGAATGATTAAATGATAATATTTTCACATAGTTTATTCATACATATTAAGTTATGTAAACAAGTTATCATGTTATAAACCCATTTGTATGGATTATTTGTTATAAGGATTTTGTTTTGGATGGTTTTTTATGTCTCCTCCTTGTTATGAGAGTGTATTCTTGGTGAGAAAATATGGTGTTCTATGGTGAAATAGTTATCATCATAGAATAATGATTAGTTAATGTTCCCTTCCTCTTTGGTGAGGAGATTTCTTGGTTTGCACCCTTCCTATTTGGGGAGTTATCATGTTATAACTTCTATGTCAAATGTAGAATTGTAATAAATGTGAACTAGTCTATGTTATGGTTATTGCTTCAAGTGTGAAAATGTGATAATTTTGGAGTTCTTAACTTATAGTTATAGATCTTGGATAACCTCATGATGTATTAAATTACTTGAAACCATACAAATAATAGTAAAAATTACTTGTTAAATAAGTGAAATAATGAAACATAATTGTCTAACAATGAAATGCTAAGGGACATGGAATCAACAAACTAACACTTATGAGAAAAACAAATAATCATGATTATACATATGAGGAAATAATATTAGAAAATTTTGGATAATGAAGTTTAGTTCAAAATTCATGATGGTATAGAGAAGTACCAATCTTTGTAGGATATTAGAAATTTGGAGAAAACTCCAAAAGTTTGTTTTATTCCTTATAGTGACACATTAGCAACGGGGTCTATCTACTAAGTAGTTTTAGTTGACATTGGTTTTCCTCTAAGCTTGCGTACCCTTCTTCTACCCCTACGGTTTTTCACATATAGGAAGATTATTTTATAAGGGGACTGAGATGTAGTTCCCCTCCCATTTTTTTAACATCCGCTCCCATCTTCTTGTGGCAATGTGGAAACGAGACCACTTAAAGAACCTAAATAATGCATGTAATGTTCTTGGGAAAAGATTATATTTTAGTGGATCAATGTATAGTGTTTAAAAAATATAAATGCTTCCTTAATTTTTGCAAAGTATTAACTAAAACCTGTATCTTTGCAATCCATCCACATCTATATGACAACACAAGAAAAGTGGAAGCTTACGCTTCGCATGTGAACTGTTTGGATAAAGGTTTAATTTTTAGGTTACATAAAGGTTTAGTTCCCTCAATATGCAACAACACATCCTAATTGGTCTTTCAAGCCTATCATTTTCCTTACATAATAATACAAACAATTTATTTGAGATCCATAGGCATAACCATGGTGAAACCCAAGATAACATTGTAAATTTAGTAGTATTTAGATAGTCACATAGAGTGTAGAAGTTTAAGCTCTAATCTAATAATAATGGTAAAGAAGGGTTATGTACTATCATTATTAAATAAAAATAACATGATGGGGATTTGTGCTAAATCGAGCTCTCACAAATACCTATCCAAAAATCATTACCATTATGGGTTACATTAGTCTTGCATAGGGAGATAAATCAGTAATCATAATATCTCCTCATTTTACTGTATACAAATGTATTTATCTAGATTTGTATTTTTTTTATCTAAACTGGGTTAATTTGTCTCTAAGAGGAACTACCACCTACTATTACAAGACTAATAGTAATGGAGATAAACTGCTACCTGCTAATGTTTCTTTTATTGTATATGGAAGAAGAAGAATACAATTGAGTATTTGGAAGTGCTTCATTCGGGTATAATGTCTAGATGTATTGATTTTTCTTCTTATGCTTCTAAGCACCTATGCTACATTCAATGTAATCTTTGTAGCACCATTCTTGGGGTAGAAGATGGCTAACACTTCATTTTTACTTTTATTTAACTTTTATTTTGAGTATTTATATTGATTAAGACATACAAAGTTCCATTTCTTTCTATCCCACTTAAGTCTTTGCAAGATTTTTCTCTTTCACTCTTCCTTTATGTGAAACCCTGTCTTTTTCCATTCTCTTCTTGAGAAAATTATAAGATATTCAAATAGAGTATAGGTGTTATCAATGAAGAATCCCGTAAGATGTGGGAACCAAAGATATTTGGTCTCTTGGAATGTATTAAGTTCTTATGAGATTCGAGTGCAACCATTTCAGTGTGTGGATTTTTTAGCTATGGGAAAACATGCTTCCAACTAGTACGAAAAAAAAGAGAATTGGGTTGGGGTTTTGGGAATCCATCTATACATTTTAGAAATAAAACCTTTCTGTTTGGTTCTGTCGACACTAAAATTTTCCTCAGTAATTTCTATTTCATTAATGTATGTATTAGGAATAGGATGTTGTTAAGTATAATTAGTAGTAGCGTCTAATAGAAGATAACGGCACCATCAGTACGGAGCCGCCAATAATGTGGAGTACGGTAACAGTCAAAGTACAATAGGAATGTTGTTAAAAAGTAAAATATTTGTCGTAAGTGGTCCGGTAATGTTAAAAATGTCAAAGTTTGGGTAATTAGAGAAGTAGGGTCTACATGATTAGGAATTAGAAATATTATATTAGTAATAAGGGACAAGGAGTGAGGTCATAAATATTTTGTGTATTTTATTTGTAAAAAAATCTAAAAATGTGGAACCCATGTAAAACGATAAGGTTTATCTTATCTTAAAAGATAAGCTTACATGTACAGATAAGAGTTAAGGTATGGAATATGATTCATCAGAGTGGATTTCTTATCCTATCTTAGAGATAAGATGGATAAGCCTGGAAGTTCTATAAATAGAGAGGCCACTCCCCTCATTTAGCATAGAAGGAAGTGGTGAGAAATATTGTAGGAAGTGTGCGAAGGAAGCCATCAGTTTAAAGGTGTGTTGAAGAAGCCATTAAGAGGTGTAATTGTAAAGTTTCTCCCATAGTCTTGGTGAAAGTCAAGTGAATTCAATAACACTTGAAGTACCTCATGGGTGAGATTGTAACAATTTCATGTTAATATTATAATTTACTTTGATATTTTAGATTTTTCATCATTTCGTCTTATCATAGTCGATGGTATTCTTCTGTTATGTTGTTGTTTTGTTTCCAGATTACATCCACCAAACTAAAGGCTATGCATCAGTAAATAATCATAGCACGAGGAGTTCTTGGTGAAGAATTATCATAGTGCCGGATTGGTGATGACATTTTGGTTCCGTTGCCAGGACCATTCCTCGTTAGTGGATTTTCTGGAGAGATATTTTTCACTTAGTCAAAAATCAATTGGAGGGTAACCTTGTTTTTACTGTGCATAGTAGTTACCATGGTAAAGTCATTTTTTCCATGAATAGTAGTTACCATGGTAAAGTCATTTTTGCTGGGAATAGTATTTACCGCAGTAAAGTCACTTTTTACCGTGAATAGTATTTACCGCAGTAACTTCACTTTTTACCATGAATAGTATTTACCACAGTAAAGTCAGTTTTTACCGCAGTAAGTCAATTTTTACCATAGTTTACCGTGGTCATTTCTATTTTACTGTAGAAAGGTGTAAAGTCACTTTCTAGTATAGTGATTCCAATTATTTGTGCACATAAGTCTTGTTGATTGTACTTGTGGGTTGGTATTTCACGATGGTTACTTTTGAAAATGGGAAAGATTCCTGTTTTTTCAGATCAATCTAATGAAGATGCTTCTTCTTTCATTCAAGAGTTTAAACGATCTTGTATTTGTAATGGCCTTATAAGAAGGGAACAATGGACTGAATTTTTTCCTACCTTTTTGGATGGTTTAGCACTTAGGTGGTTTGAAACACTAGGTGATAATGTGAAAAATTCATGGGATTTATTAACTGAAAGCTTTCTTGAAGAATTTGGTGAACAACAAAAATATGCAGATCTCATGATTGATATCACAAAGCTATCCCAAGGAGAGAAGGAGAAGATAAGGGATTATCATGCTCGTGTTCTAGAGCTAAGGAGGAAGCTCGATGCCCAGATCCGGAAGGAAGGATTAGCGGATGGGTTGATGAATGGCATGGATAATCTCCTCTGTAAGCACTTCATTCTTAGGATGAAGCCAGAGATCAGAAAATGAGTGAAGTATGACCGCCTAGCTACCATTGAACAAGGAAAAGGAGATTGCAAGAAGGAAAGAAGAGAGCATGGAAGAGGAGCCCAAAGAAATTGCTGCTAAGGTAGAGCCTACACCAACAACCTTTGGTCCAGAATCCACAACCACTCTCGGTGAGTACAAATCTATTCCCTAGTACATCTACTGAGTATGAAGATCTACTCAAGAAGATGGGTCAGTTAACTATTAATCTTCTTCAAGGAAAGGAATTTAGTTCTCAGGGAGGAGATATAGGTCCAAAAAGAAATATAACTGAAGTTGTATGTTATGGTTGTTATAAAAAGGGTCATTATAAGTATGATTGTCTAGATAGAGCTTCTACATCTGGTAAAGGAGATAATGATAAAGGAAAAGCACCTGTGAATTCTTTTGATGTAGTAGATAAGAGCAGAAATAATGAAGTAGATGTGTTTGTAACAAAAAGAAAGAAAGAAAAAGATAATCAAGATGGAAATGATCCTAAGAAGATGAAAGGAGAAACTAATAAGAAACATAGGAGAAGAAAGCTGGGTGTGTAGGATTTTTTGATTTCACAGGGGCAAGGACCATACTCCATCCTGGAAGATCTGTCCAAAAGGCCTACAAATATTACATATGGTCAACTCTTGGCTATGTCTTCTGAGAAGAGGCGGGAGTTGCGAAGTGGACTCAATGCTCGACGAAGGAAGGAGGTTGAGGTCCCTATTTTAGAGGTAGAGGTAGATCCCTATGCTCCACAAGCTGAGGTATTATGTAATGGTATTTCAATTCATGATGTCTTAGTTGATGGAGGTGCTGTAGTTAATGTAATGACTGAGTCTGTAATGAATATGTTGGGTTTAAAAATTGATCACCCTTCAACACTTATGTTAAGGTCATTAAATAAAGGAAAAACTAAACCAGAAGGTGTAGTTTCAAATGTGGCAATATCTGTTATGGGTGTTGTATGTGTGGTATAATTTCAGGTCATGAAAAATGGTACTGTTGCGTACCCAATGCTGCTAGGAAGAACATGGCTAAGGAGAGTTTATGCAAGAAACTACTGGAATGAAGGTTTCATGACACTTGGATGTGGTAGAGAGAGGGTGAAGATAAACGTGATCCCTCGACATCATAAGGGAAGAACCTATGGATTCAAGTGATGAAACTGATGATTGGACATCCTCTGATTACTCTAGTACCAGTGAAGTGGACACTGAAGATGAAGAAAGTGAGGTTGATGTTTCAGTCATGGATATCCTTCTAGTCACACCAACTCATGACCCCATAAAATTATCTTAAGAAGAAGTTGATGATAGTCTCCCAAAAATAAAGATTGGTGATGCTGTGATGGAGAGTGAGAAGGAATCCTACCTCCAGCTCTTTCGAAGGTACATACACCTATTCACTTTTGATTACAAGGAACTCCGTCAAGTAAGTTGGGTAGAACATTCTATTGAGCTGGTAGATGGTGCTAAGCCCATAAAGCAAATGCCATATAGAATGAATCCTAATTTTTCCAAGACTGTAAAAGAAGAAATAGATAAGTTGCTTGATGCAGGATTCATATTTGTTGTGGAGAATTCAGAATGGGTTTCTCCCATTTTGATCTCAATAAAAAAGAATGGGAAGCTACGCATTTGTGTTGATTACAGGAAGCTCAATAAGGAAAAAAATAAGGATCATTACCCTCTTCCATTTTCAGATTAGATCTTGGATGAAGTAGCTAGCCAGGAGTGTTATAGTTTTGCTGATGGATATAGCGGCTATAACCAAGTTTGTATAGCAGAGAAAGATCAGCTGAAGACCACGTTCACCACTCCTTGGGGAACGTTTGCTTATAGAGTTATGCCTTTTGGGTTGTGTAATGCTCCAGCAACATTCCAACGTTTGATGAATAGGGTGTTCGAACCCTAGATTGAGAACTTCATCAGAGTATTTCTGGATGATTTTTGCATCTATGGGAGCAATTTGGACCACCTGCACCAGATGGAGACAACATTTCAAAGGTTAGATGAAGCACAAGCCTCACTAAACCCTACAAAGTGTGTCTTTGGATGTTCTAAAGGCGTTTTGTTAGGGCATGTTGTATACAGAGATGGTATTGGTATTGATCCTGATAAAGTTTCAAAAATCAAAGATTTACCATTTCCTATGAATAGAAGTAAGTTGAGATCATTTTTAGGCCATGTGGGTTACTATAGAAGGTTCATCAAGAATTTCTCAAAGATTGCACAACCACTAACCCATTTCTTGAAGAAGGATGTTACTTATGAACCAAGAAATAAGGTGCATGAAGCTTTTGGACAACTGAAGGAAGCCCTGGTGTCTTCACCTGTTTTGAAGAATCCAGATTGGAGCAAGCCATTCATTTTGTACACTGATGCCTCAGATACAACACTAGGAAGTACTTTGAGCCAAAAGGATGAAAATGGGAATGAACATCCAATTTACTTTGGGAGAAGACAAATGAGCAGTGCTGAGGTAAATTATACGTTAATTGAAAAAGAGGCTCTGGCTATCATTTTTGCTATAAAGAATTTTAGAAATTACTTGCTAGGGAAAAAATTTCTAGTTGTAACAGATCATCAGGCTTTAAAATATATTGTAAATAAGCCTAACCCATCAGGGAGGATAGCAAGATGGATAATTTTGCTACAAGAATTTTAATTTGATATTATAGATATGCCAGGAAAGAAGCATGTCAATGCAAATGCACTCTCTCGAGCCTATGATGGTTTAGGATCATCTTGTGATGATGATGATTTCCCTGATGTAGTCTTGTTATCCCTTGACACAATCCCTAGTGAATACATAGATATTTGGAATTATCTGAATGAATTCAAGTTTCCTGATGGTGCCAATGCAAAGACTAAGAGAAAGATTACTCAAGCTAGTCGTCCATATTCTATTTTGCATGGAGTATTATTTTGAATAGGACCTGATGGACAGTACAAGAGGGCAGTTAGACGTGATCAAGGGAAGGAACTGCTAGAAGAATTCCACAATGGTACATGTGGAGGGCACTTCTCTGGACAACTTACATCAAGAAGGATCTTGGATGTAGGTTATCACTGGCCCACTCTTTTTAAATATTGTTATAATTATTGTAAGACATGTGATATTTTTCAAACACATGGTAAGCGTAAGACTTCATCATCTCCATTATGCCCTATTCTTCCACTTGGTCCCTTTAAAAAGTGGGGAATAGACATTGTAGGTCCACTTCCAACTACCTCATGCCAAAATAAGTATATTGTAGTTGCCACAGATTATTTAACCAAGTGGGTTGAAGCTAGGCCATTGAAAACAACTTCCATGGATGAAGTGGAAAGGTTCATATATGAATGCATTGTCACCAGATTTGGTTGTCCATTAGAAATTGTAACAAATCAAGGAAGCCACTTCATTAATGAGGTGGTAGAAGCCCTAGTCAATAAGTTTTCTACTAAGCACAGGAAGGTAACAACATACAAGCCAAGCACAAATGGACAGGTGGAACGAATTTTTTTTGTGTTGTGTCAAATTCTAGCAAAAGATGCAGCCTTGCAGGTACATAAGTGGGATAAAAGGATTCATCCAGCATTGTGGGCATATAGGGCAACATCAAAGTCAGCAACATAATACTCCCCATTTCAGTTGGCCTATGGCATTGATCTAGTTCTTCCTATTGAGTTTGATATTCCCACTGCGAGAGTTATGAAAAATGAAATGATGGATGAAAGTGATTCAGTAAAAGAAAGGTTGGTACATCTTCATTTGCTAGAGGAAATGAGGGAAATAGCAAAGGATACAAGCCATAAGAAGAAAATGAAGTAGAAGGAATACTTTGATCAAAATATCCGTTGGTCTCCATTTCATGTGAATGACTTGGTTCTAGTATATGATTCCAAATACCAAAAAAAGAAGACAGAGAAAATTTCTTCCAAAATGAATGGGGCCCTACAAAATAGCAGTTGTGCATGAAAATGGTACGTACCAACTGGAGGAATTGGATGGCACTCCCATTACGAAATGGGTCAACCACAACAAGTTGAATATTTTCCAAGCGCCAGAATAGTCTACTCCGAGGACGGGGTAGAAGCTAGGAAGAGGGAAGATGTCGATACTAAAATTTTCCTCCGTAATTTCTATTTCATTAATGTATGTATTAGGAATAGGATGTTGTTAAGTATAATTAGTAGTAGCGTCTGATAGAAGATAACGGCACCGTCAGTACGGTGCCGCCAATAATGTGGAGTACGATAACAGTCAAAGTACAATAGGAATGTTGTAAAAAGTAAATATTTGTCGTAAGTGGTCTGGTAATGTTAAAATGTCAAAGTTTGGGTAATTAGAGAAGTAGGGTCTACATGATTAGGAATTAGAAATATTATATTAGTAATAAGGACAAGGAGTGAGGTCATAAATATTTTTTGTATTTTATTTGTAAAAAGTCTAAAAATGTGGAACCCATGTAAAATGATAAGGTTTATCTTATCTTAAAAGATAAGCTTACATGTACAGATAAGAGTTAAGGTATGGAATATGATTCATCAAAGTGGATTTCTTATCCTATCTTAGAGATAAGATGGATAAGCCTGGAAGTTCTATAAATAGAGAGGCCACCCCCCTCATTTATCATAGAAGGAAGTAGTGAGAAATATTATAGGAAGTGTGTGAAGGAAGCCATCAGTTTAAAGGTGTGTTGAAGAAGCCATTAAGAGGTATAATTGTAAAGTTTCTCCCATAGTCTTGGTGAAAGTCAAGTGAAGTCAATAACACTTGAAGTACCTCATGGGTGAGATTGTAACAATTTCATGTTAATATTATAATTTACTTTGATATTTCAGATTTTTCATCATTCCATCTTATCATAGTCGATGGTATTCTTGTGTTATGTTGTTGTTTTGTTTCCAGATTACATCCACCAAACTAAAGGTTGTGCATTAGTAAATAATCATAGCACGAGGAGTTCCCGGTGAAGAATTATCATAGTACCGGATTGGTGATGACAGTTCCCCTCCTCACTTATGTGCCTTGCTAAAGTGGTCTAAAGAATTTACATAAATTTTGTTGTCGAAGTGCCTATTGGGGCTTTGAAACGGGTTTGAGCATCCATCAACACATGAAGGAAAGAAATAAATGTGATCTTGGGCCCATTTTAGCATGGAGTGTGATTTGTTTGTGAGTGATTTTGACATCCATATCTTTCCCTAAATGGATAATTCATATAAATTGTGTTTCCTTGTTTTGTAATGGTGTGCTTGGTAGGATTTAGTGGTAGGGATATTGAGTTATCCAGGTTAGTTATGTGGGAGAATTAAGGTGTGACAAATATTAAGGTAATAATTTTCCTCCTTTTCATGATCTTAGGTTATTTGAGTGTTTTATGAGACGTAAGGAGCCAATGAGAGTCTTTTTAAGATGTTAAGAATGTTCAAAATTTGATTTTTCCTCCTTGTTGAATTTTCCCTCCAAAAGGGGTTCAAAATGTAAAAGCATGGAAAAGTGAATATTTGTTTGTAAAGAGCTTGAAAAGTGGTTTTTAAGAGGGTGAGTAGGTGTCTAGTAAAGGTGTCATGGGTCATACGAGTGATTAAAGTCCATGAAATGAAAAATAATGTAAAATGAGGTAGGAAACATATTATGATTCATTATGGGAATTTGAAAATTCAAGGAGTTACAAAAGCCATATGGGAAGTCCAAGAGTCACAAAAAGGTAGTTATGACTCAAGAAGTTGAAGTTATATCTAGGAGATAATTTGAATACAAGATAAGAGGAGAGTAATTTATAGGATTCCTCATGGAAGAAGATGTAGGAGAAAGGATGGGATAACATGATTTTGTATGTACTACAATTATGAGATAATAAACACAAATTTTATACATGAAGTGATTGTTTTTTCTTGTGTAAGTGCATTGCTTGATTGATATTCTCCTTGTTTGGAATTAATGCATTCAATCCAAAAGATCTCAAAGTGAAAGTGATATGATTGAGTCTCCAGGATGGTAAGGCCCTAATACCCTATTTTGACTAAGTTTGAAGAAACTAGTGGTTGTGTGTATGACTATGTAAGCAAGTTTTAATCTTTCTTGGGAAATTCATCATAAATTTTTCATTTCAACTTCAAAAGATCTAAAATTAAAATAGTAGAAGGATGATGAAATTATGAAAATGGATTTTTAATAAAAATTTTTCTATATTATGTGTTTATCAAAATTTGGAGGAAAACACAGTCGATAACATGTTATGCGAGCACAAAATCCTGATTGGACCTAGTAAAATGAGCATAACTCACATTTTTTGAGGATTTAGGTTATGAAATTTGTAGGGTAGAGTAATAAAAAAATTCAAGTTTTTTAAGTAAATCATGATGTGATAAATCTATATGAAGTTATGTGTGACATAATTTTGTTACAAATTGTTAGTTCTTGAGAGAACAAAAAAATAAGTTTTAGCAAAATAAGTAAACAATGGTGTTTTGAGTTTTATGAATCAATTAATTGATTGTTCTAATATTTTTTGAGATTTTGAAATATGGGAGAGATCTTAGAAATCATGGTGAGGACTATATAAGATAGATTTGTTTGGTGTTACTAGTGAGATAGTTGAGAGAAGTGAAGGATAACTTAGAGAATGGTAAGAGATGATGAAGTTTGTCAAAGGAAGTCATCTTCATTGATTGAATGATCATTTTGGACAGAGTATATAATGATAAGTAGGCTATTCAAGTTAAAGTAGGCAAAATTTTATAATTCTTAACTCATCTTAAGCTTGTAAAGGATCCTCAACTGTAGAGAGAGGTTGAAGTTGTTATATGAAACCTTATTTACTGATTGAATGCATAGTTTTTTATTTTCTCTCTGCATCATTTTGGTATTAGAGTGTGGAACTCTTATTGTCATTTTTAAAATATTTTAATGAATAGACTTTTTTCTAACATTTTTGTGTGTAAGTGTGTGAAGAAAGTAATAGGTAAAGAGAAGAAGATAAGTTTGAAAGTGAAAGAGAGTGTGAAGGCACAAAAATACAAGGTTTCAATCCTTAGTGAGGTGTGAGAGGAATAAGAAAGGTGAAAAATACTTGTCAAAGAGAGAATATGGACCAAGAAGAGTTTGTAAGAGAGATAGTTAACTTGTTTGGCCATAAGAACAAATAAGAATAAATAGAGAGAAAGAAAGTAAGAGAAGCCAAAAAGAAAGAAGAGTAGAGAAATCATGAGGAATGGATGCAAAGAGAAATGATAGAGGTAAATAAATATATGTTGAATCTAGAATATTTTTGAAGAGATGAGAGTGAGAGGAAAGGTGGGATTGAGTTTGTAATGAAGAGGAAAGCTAAATGGCTATAAGGATGATTGTAAGATGAAACTAGAAGTTATATCTAAATAAGATGATCAAGAGTGAAGAGAGGAAGATGATACAAAAAGAAAGGAAAGAGAAAGAGGTTGAAAAATATATAGTGTATGAAGGAATTCAAATTTTGGATGAGGAAGAGAGTTATGAAGAGGATCATCATAGTAAGTAAGGAAAATAGCTCATTGATAGAGCTTTTCAAGAGGCTAAAAGGCCTCCAAGTTTTAAATTTGATAGTATCTTTGAATGTGTTACTCCGGGTACTCAAAGTGAAGAATACAAAGGAAAGAAATGATAACTTGAATGAAGAAATAGAAAACAAGAATGAAGGAAAGGAAAAATAAGAAGTTTTTGAGAAAGTGCAAGCTCACTATGGATCAGTCAAGAGTGAAATTGTAGTTGTTACTATGATAAAAGGGTCATGGAGAGCTCTTACAAAATGTGGAGCTAGTTAAGTGGATAATATGATATAAAATCTAAGGAAAATTCTAGAGAAACCTAGGAAAAATAAGAAGACAATGGATATTTAATGTTTAATGAATATTCAATAGGAAGAAGTAAGTCAAGAACATGATGAGTTGCAGAAAAATACAATGCTCTTAGAAGAGGTAGAATAGCAAATGAATTAAGAAAGCAAGTAGAAAAAAAATGGAATAGTTGTCCTCTATTATTAATTCTAAGGTGGTTTTTAGCTTTGTATGTGCAGGTATAGACCAATACATAAATGATAAATATGAAGAAAAGTGTTACATTGCAGAAGAAAATAAAGTGAATGTTGAAGAGGAAGAAGACCAAGGTGAAGAAATAGATAGAATGAAGCAAGGGGATGACAAATCAAAAAAGCAAGGAACCAAGCAAGCTAGGAAAACATAAGAAAGCCAAAGAGAATGAGGATGAAATCAATAATAATAGAAAATAAAATAATTAAAGGATGAAAATAAATCAGAAGAAGAAGAAGAAGAAAGTTTTGGAGTCAAAGTTTTCCTACCTCTGGAGTATAAGGGTGTGAGAAATATTAATGTTATAATTTTCATTCTTTTCATGATCTTATGTTATTTGTGTATTTTAGGTGTCTTAGGGAACCAATGAGATTCATGTCAAGATGTTAAGAATGTTCAAAATTTGATTTTTCCTCCTTGTTGCATTTTCCCTCCATAAAGGGATTCAAAATGTAAAAGCATGAAAAAGTGAATATTTGTTTGTAAAGAGCTTGAAAGGTGGTTTTCAAGAGGGTGAGTAGGTGTATAGTAAAGGTGTCATAGGTCATATGAGAGATTAAAGTCCATGAAATGAAAAATAATGTAAAATGAGGTAGGAAACATATCATTATTCATTATGGGAATTTGAAAATTCAAGGACTTACAAAAGGCATATGGAAAGTCCAAGAGACACAAAAAAAGGGAGTTATATATCAATAAGATGAAGTTAAATGCAGGTGAGAATTCAAATATAGTAGAAGAGTAGAGTAAGTTAGAGGATTCCTCATGGAATATATTGTAGGATAAATTATGGAATAAAAAGAGTTTGTATGTACTACAATTATGAGACAATAAACTCAAATTTTGTGCATGTTATGATTGTTTCTTCTTATTCCAAGTGCAATTAAATCCAATATATCTCATATTTCAAGTTATATGATTTATTCTTGAGGATGGTAAGGACATAATACCCTATTTTGACTAAGTTTGAAGAAACTAGTGGTTATGTGTATGACTATGTATGCAGATATTTATCTGTCTTGGGATAGTTGTCATAAATTTTGCATTTAAACTCCAAATGATCTGAAATTTGGAATTGATATTGATGATGACCTTATACAAATTTTTGGATAACCTTTTTTCTATATTATATGTTTATGAAATGATGTGATGAAAAATAAGTTGAGACCCTACTATGTGAGCACGAAATCCTGCTCAGACATGGTAAAATGAGCATAACACGGGTGTTTTGAGGAGTTAGGTTATGAAATTTAGATGGTAGTGTAATAAGAAAAAAATTCAATTTTTTTTAAGTAAATAATTATTTGACAAATTTACATGAAGTTATGCATGACAAAATGTTGTTTCAAATTTTTGGTTTTTGAGAGCACAAAAAATTCATTTTTAGAAATATAAGTAAAAAGTGGTGTTTTGAGATTTATAAATCAAGTAAATAATTGTTATAATAATTATTTGAGATGTTAAAAAAGGGGAGAGATCTTATAAATCATGGTGAGGACTATATAAGCTAGATTTTTTTGGTGTTGCTAGTGAGATAGTTGAGAGAAGTGAAGGCTAACTTGGAGAAAGGTAAGAGATGATGAATTTTGTCAAAGGAAGTCATATTGATTAGTATAATGACCATTTTGGACTATTGTAGACACCCAAAATCAGTAAAAATTCCTCTAACGGGCATTTTAATCCAATAATTCGACACATACATTTAACAATGACCCCTTTCTACACATTAACATTAATTTAATTATCCCTAATTAAATTAATTCCCATCCTCATATCAATATTAGTTTAATTAGTTTAATTAAATTAATTTATTTACCTCACCTCATGCTAACTCACCCAGGATCTATTCATATCCCATTAATTAACTAAGACTAAGTCTCTACTTATCATAACCAATAGATACTTAGTCTAGCTCTAACATTAATGCCTTGTTACTTATCTAACAATACTCCTACTTGTCAAAGCACAATATCACATTTAGGACCTGGATTCAATATTAAAATCATGCCAAAAATAGTAAAGATAACCAATTCGCCATAACCAACATCGATTTCTCCTCAACTGACATTGGTCACCTAACCACCATCAGATAGGTTAAATAAGAGTTTATAACTCTTTTCCCAGGTTCTTAACATCTCAAATTATTCTTCCATAGGGATTTTACAATTGAACTGTTAACAACTCAAGAAATAAAATGAAAAACTAGAGCATTCTAATCCTTCATCAACAACTATTTTCCTTCTCCATGGTCTTGGATCACACAACAGAGTACACAGGCTCCATTTCCATGGTAGTGGACATGATCACACTTCTTATTAGAAGGCTCATCAACCACCACCACTTACATCACTATCTACAAATCTACAGAATCAGATAAGTGTCTTAATCTTTTTTTTTATTATTATTGGAAAATAGTTTTTTGAAAGGGACTATACCCTTGAGAACAAAATATGGCATAGGAGCCAGAACAGGAATGTGAACCAGAGAGAAAAGGATCAAAATCCAAGTGTTACAATGAAGCTCGAAGTAGCCCAAAAACAGCTACCCAAATGAGACAAAACAACAAAATTACTGCAAAAAAGCAGTAGAGAGACCGCAAAAAAAAGCATAAAAACATACAAGAACAGCAAAAGCAACTACAACTACTTCTTGGCAGCTTTGTCAATGCTGGTCTTGATATTCTTCCAGGAGTGGAACATACCCAAAGTTGTCATGTGGGTAGCATCAGTATTATCCAGCTACTCAATGGTCCTTTTGCTTTCCTTTTCGTTACCCCAAAGTGTAGCCAGAACACCGCTGAGGTTGGAGACACTTTTGACATGTTGCTAAATGAACTCCTCAATCACCTTAAAGATGGCCATGTTGTAATCATGTCAAGTTTTGGCCTTTCCTAAATGGATGTCTAAGGAGGTCAGCTTCTTGTAGATATCACCAATCTGGCTGTTATCAAAATCCCCCTCCTCCTCCTTTTTTCTCTTATCTTTCTGCTTAGCCAAGTTCTTAACCTCATCTTTCAGTAGTTTTATATCAGCCTCTAAGACATCCAGCATTTTTGAAGAACTTTCCATATGCACCTCCCGGGGACTGGCACTGCTAATATTCAGAAGGTCATGTGCAATTTCTATTTTATGAGGCCCCTTCTCCACAGCAAGAGTCTCAAGGTTAAGCTTTCTACAGGCCCTGGTAACCGGTCTTTTAGAGGTAGAGGCAAGGTGGGTGGTGGGAGCAACAGTAGGGGGAATGGAAGGAGAATATTGGATAGCTGGCAGGGGGGTGACTGCAGTGGTGGCGGGGGAAGATGGAGAAACAGGGCTGGCAGCAACAAAGCCCGGCAGAGGGGGAACCGAGCTAGGAGAGGAAGGGAGACCAGGGTACTTAAGAAGACAGCATTTATGAAGCAAAAAAATGAGCCCTTGGTGTAAGGGAACCACTCGAGTATGCTAGTAATGGGGAAAACAAACCAAGTGATTCCTATGGAAGTGGTTAAGAAAGATTAGATGTTTAGCAGGAACAGTGACAAACCTACCTTCCAAGGAGATGAACCGTATCATCATGCGAGTAACCTCATCATAGGGTGGAGGAATCAAGCTAACAAGTAGGCCCGCTGTAACATATATTAGCTTCTTAGATCCTTCCACAAATCTCCTCTCTTCAGAATCTCTGTCGACCCTTTTGTTAAAGAAACGGTAGCCCTCCAAACTAAGGCTAGTCGCTTCAGCAATAAGTTCTTCATTGACCAAGATCTTCTGCCCCCCATAATCAACAGTGCGCTCCTTCCATTCCTTTGCAAAATGCACAGAAATGCTTTGATCATGCCCCTGAACCTTCTCCATGAAGTTTGTGTTGCCACCCTTGCTGAGAATGCTCCATAGCTCAAAATTATCCTTCCAGTCCAGGTCCACACTTGGCTTAATTTGGCAGGGAGGTCCCCCCATATTCTCTATGCTTAACTGATTGCAAAAAATTCCCAAATTCTTGTGAGCACTGAGACCCATCTGATTTTTGCTATTGTAATCCACACATGATTGGAAATGAGAGCCGTTGCTTTTCCCACGAATGGTTGCGTGTCTGCTGAACTGAGCCTGCGGAAAATCACATGTGGGAATAGCCCGCTCCCTATCATCAATCACATTACTACTGTCTTCGGTTTCCGTGAAGCTTTGTATCCGGCTTTTAGCAGTCGCAATGCAGCCCGCATGTATGATTGTCAAATCAATGTAACTCCACTTGGAGTTCCCCATATATTTCACACTAACATGTTTATTTGACATGATTTACATCATCATATTCTTTAATTCAACACGTGTGGGAGTATTATTGATGTTGATCCACACCCAAAGATCATGACTCAGCTCTAGATATTGTTTGCGTATAGAAATCCGCATGAATGCTGTTGTGGAGCTTCTTAGGGATGCTATTATTATCCCAAACAGTGAGTTTAACCTTAATGCCATAATTAGCCAGCGCATCCACCAATTTATTACCCTCCCTATAAGTATGCATGATCCTGATGTTATTGAAAGTATGACTAATACTTATGGACTCTGAGATAAAATCCTTAATTCTCCAACTAGGGGATGAGCACTGTTTAAGAAGATTAATGACATTCAGGGAGTCCCCTTCAATAATGAGGTTCTGAATATTTTGAGTCTGGGTAATTCTCAGGCCCCATAGTGCAGATAATGCTTTGGTAAAATGATTAGTTTGAATTCCCATTTTCCCAGCATACACAACAATCAGATTACCTTTATGATCCCATATCGCTCCTCCTCCTGCCATTATCCTAGGGTTTCCCTTAGAGGCCCCATCAAAGTTCAACTGATACCAATTAAAATCAGGAGGATGCCATTTGATCGAAGATCTATCAATGCTATTCTCGGGATTGCTCCGACTGTTGATAGTTCCAATCTGCCAATTGGATAAGATGTATTCTTCATTCTCTGGATATCTCTTGTTCTTGGGGGGTTTAAATCTAGCAATATTTTCTTTGATACCATTAGAAATTTTACCAATACTAAGTTTATAGTTTTGCTTCTTATTTCTGAAGATAATATCATTTCTATCCTTCCATATTCTCCAGATTAAATGAGGGATGGCCAGCTTCCAGATCCTTTTAACAACACAATACCTGAAGGGTGGGTTCCATTGAGTCCATAACTAATTAAGATCATTCGGAAACACCCAGAGAGCTTCAAATTTAGAGAGGGAAAAACTCCATATTCTAGTGGCATATTCACAATGTATGAACAGGTGGCTGATATCCTCAGAATCATTCTTACAAAGATGACATCTATTAGGAATTATAAAGGTGTCTTAATCTTTCTTGTTAAGTGCTTACTTTGATATTTTGAATCTCTAAATAATTTTCAATATTTGATTCTCTGTCCTTCATCCCTCAACCATCTACCCGATACACTGCCAACCTAAACCATTTTATTTATCCTATTACCTCTATCAACTTTTTTAAGTCCTTACATAAATCCTACTACCATCCCCATACCTCTTCCACCCTCTGTGTAATCATAGAGAGACCTAAAACCTCAATTTTAATAGTTTTCCACCAATTGCCCCTATTGACACCGGTCACCCAACCAACATTGGTCACCTTCTTATACTGGTGTCGGTCACCTAGCCGATGTCAGTCTCTATGTCTACTAATATTTCTAAAATTAGAAAGCATTAAACCTACTAAAAATCAACCCAATCCTTACCCCATACCATTATCAAACCTCTAACAAACCTGCTTGACCTAAACAAACCCCATTTCTAATTAGATTTCATGTTATATTCGATAGTTAGCATTGAATCTAGTGTATTGTGTGTATGATAAACTTAAATCATTACATTGCAATAGGACCAATTTATTTTAGTTCTATATTTACATTAAATTGTTATTAAATAGTGGATTGACAACCTCTCTAAGAAGCACCATGATTCCTAGATCTAGCACACACTAGGTACTGTGAATATGAATCCAACACTCTGATAATATTTCACTAGGAACTCCTCATGGTATGATTATTTTAGTAATGCACATATTTTGGTTTGGTGGTAGTAATATGGAAACACAACAACAAACATAACACAAGAATACCACAGACTATGAAAAAAAAAAAGAATGATGAAAAATCTGAAATACAACTGTAAAATATATTATTAACATGGAATTATTACAATATCACCCATGAATTACTCCGAGTGTTACTAATTCCACTCGATTCCAATAATGGTTATGGGATAAAATTCACAATTACTTCTCTTGACGACTTCCTTAACACACCTTCACAAAGAATCCTTTATTCATAAAATAATTATTACAACTTTGCTCTATGATAAATGAGAGGGGATGGCCTCTCTATTTATAGGAATTCAGGCTTATCCACCATATCTCTAAGATAGGATAGGAAATATCTTCTGGCCAATCATATTCCATGCCTAAACTCTTTGCTTTACATGTAGGCTTATCTTCTAAGATAAGATAAACCTTATCATCTCACATGGATTCCACCTTTTTAGACTTTTATACAAATAAAGTACACAAAATATTTATGACATCACTCCTTGTCCTTATTACAAATATTTGTAACTCCTAATCATGTAGACCCTACTTCTCTACTTACCCCAACTTTGACATTTTAACATTACTGGACCACTTACGATAAATATTTACTTTTTACTACAACATTCCTTTTGTACTTTGACTGTTACCATACTCTATTTTATTGACGGCATTGTACTAACAACGTTGTTGTCTTCTATTGGACACCACTACTAATTATACTTAACAACATCCTATTCCTAATACATACATTAATAAAATAGAAATTACGGAGGAAAATTTTAATGTCGACATTTTCCCCTTCCTAGCTTCTACTCCGTCCTCGGAGTAGACGCTTATGGAAATTCTGAAGCTGGTTCCTGGAAAATCTTTAACTTTTCATGGTTGACCAATTTCATAATGGGAGTACCATCCAATTCCTTCAGTCGATATGTACCATTTTCATGCACAACTGTTATTTTATAGGGCCCCATCCATTTGGGAAGAAATTTTCTCAGCCTTCTTTTTTGTATCTGGAATCATATACTAGAACCAATTCATTCACATGAAATGGAGACCAACGGATCGTTTGATAAAAGTATTCCTTCTAATTCATTTTCTTCTTATAGCTTATATCCTTCGCTATTTCCCTCATTTCCTCTAGCAAATGAAGATGCACCAACCTTTCTTTTACTGAATCACTTTCATCCATCCTTTCATTTTTCATAACTCTCACAGTGGGAATATTAAACTCAATAGGAAGAACTGGATCAATGCCATAAGCCAACTAAAATGGGGAGTATCCTATTGCTGACATTGATGTTTCCCTATATGCCCACAATTCTACATGAATCCTTTTATCCCACGTATGTACCTGCAAGGCTTCATCTTTTACTAGAATTTGACATAACACAAAATTTGTTCATTCCACCTGTCCATTTGTGCTTGGCTTATATGTTGTTTCCTTCCTATGATTGATAGAAAACTTGTTTACTAGGGCTTCTACCACCTCATTAATGAAGTGGCTTCCTTGATCTGTTACAATTTCTAATGAGAAACCAAATCTAGTGACAATGCGTTCATATATGAACCTTGCCACTTCATTTATGGAAGTTGTTTTCAATGGTCTAGCTTCAACCCACTTGGTTAAATAATCTATGGAAACTACAATATAATTATTTTGGTGTGGGGTAGTTGGAAGTGGACCTACAATATCTATTCCCCACTTTTCAAAGGGACCAAGTGGAAGAATAGGGCATAATGGAGCTGATGAAGTCTTATGGTTACCATGTGTTTGACAAATATCACATGTCTTACAATAATTATAACAATCTCTAAAAAGAGTGGGCCAGTGATAACCTATATCCAAGATCCTTCTTGCTGTAAGTTGTCCAGAGAAGTGCCCTCCACATGTACAATTGTAGAATTCTTCTATCAGCTCCTTCCCTTGATCACGTCCAACTGCTCTCTTATACTATCCATCATGTCCTATTCAAAATAATACTCCATGTAGAATACAATATGGACGAATGGCTTGAGTAATCTTCCTCTTAGTATTTGCATTAGCACCATCAGGAAACTTGAATTCATTCAGATAATTTCAAATATCTATGTATTCACTAGGGATTTTGTCAAGGGATACAATGTTGCATCTAGGAAATCATCATCATCACAAGATGAACCTAAACCATCATAGGCTCGAGAGAGTGCATCTGCATTGACATGCTTCTTTCCTAGCCTATCTATAATATCAAATTCAAATTTTTGTAGAAAAATTATCCATCTTACTATCCTCCCTGATGGGTTAGGCTTATTTACAATATATTTTAGAGCCTGATGATCTGTTACAACTATAAATTTCTACCCTAGCAAGTAATTTCTAAACTTCTTTACGAACAAAATGATAGGTAGAGCCTTATTATCAGTTACAGTATAATTTACCTCAGCACTGCTCATTTGTCTGCTCCTAAAGTAAATTGGATGATCATTCTCATTTTCATCTTTTTGGCTCAAAGTACTTCCTAGTGATGCATCTGAGGCATCAATATACACAATGAATGGCTTACTCCAATCTGGATTCTTTAAAACACGTGAAGACACCGAAGCTTCCTTCAGTTGTTTAAAATCTTCATGCGCCTTATTTCCTAGTTCATAAGTAACATCCTTCTTCAAGAAATGGGTTAGTGGCTGTGCAATCTTTGAGAAATTCTTGATGAACCTTCTATAGTAACCCACATGGCCTAAAAATGATCTCAACTTACTTCTATTCATAGGAAATGGTAACTCTTTTATTTTTGAAACTTTATCAGAATCAATACCAATACCATCTCTGAATACAACATGCCCTAACAAAACATCTTTAGAACATCCAAAGACACACTTTGTAGGGTTTAGTGAGGCTTTTTCTTCATCTAACCTTTGAAATGTTGTCTCCATCTGATGCAGGTGGTCCATCTTTCTCCCATAGATGCAAAAGTCATCTAGAAATACTCTGATGAAGTTCCCAATGTAGGGTTTAAACACCCTATTCATCAAGCATTGGAACGTTGCCGTAGCATTACACAACCCAAAAGGCATAACTCTAAAAAAAATGTCCCCCAAGGAGTGGTGAATGTGGTCTTCAGCTGATATTTCTCTGCTATACGAACTTGGTTGTATCCGCTATATCCATCAGCAAAACTATAGCACTCTTAGCCAGCTACTTTATCCAAGATCTGATATGAGAATGGAAGAGGGTAATGATCCTTCTTTGTTGCCTGGTTGAGCTTCCTATAATCAACACAAATTCTTAGTTTCCCATTCTTTTTTATTGAGATTACAATGGGAGAAACCCATTCTGAATTCTTCACAGCAAATATGAATCTTGCATCAAGCAACTTATCTATTTCTTATTTTACAGTCTTGGAAAAATTAGGATTCATTCTATATGGCATTTACTTTATGGGCTTAGCACCATCTACCAGCTCAATAAAATGTTCTACCCAACTTACTTGACGGAGTTCCTTGTAATCAAAAGTGAATAGATATATGTACCGTCAAAAGAGTTGGAGGTAGGATTCCTTCTCACTCTCCATCACAGCATCACCAATCTTTATTTGATGGGGATGATTATCAATTTCTTCTTTAGATAATTTTATGGGTTCATGATTTGGTGTGACTGGAAGGATATCCATGACCAAAACATCAACCTCACTTTCTTTATCTTCTGTTTCTACATCACTGGTACTAGAGTAATCAGAGAATGTACAATCATTAGTTTCATCACTTGAATCTATAAGTTCTGCCTTATGATGCTGAGAGATGACATTTATCTTCACCCTCTCTCCACCACATCCAAGTTTCATGAAGCCTTCATTCCAGTAGTTTCTTGCATGAACTCTCCTTAGCCATGGCCTTCCCAACAACATTGGGTATGCAACAGTACCATTTTTCATCACTTGAAATTCTACCACACATACAAAACCCATAATAGTTATTGTCACATTTTAAACAACACCTTCTGGTTTAGTTTTTCCCTTATTTAATGACCTTAACATAAGTGTTGAGCAGCGATCAATTTTTAAACCCAACATATTCATTACAGACTCAGTCATTACATTAACTGTAGCACCTCCATCAACTAAGACATCATGAATTGAAATACCATTACATAATACCTCATCTTGTGGAGCGTAGGGATCTGCCTCTTCCTCCAAAACATGGACATCAACCTCCTTCATTCATCAAGCATTGAGTCCACTTCACAGCTCCCGCATCTTCTCAGAAGAAATAGCCAGGAGTTGACCATATATAATATTTGTAGGCTTTTTGGGAAGATCTTCTAAGATGGAGTATGGTCCTTGTCCCTGTGAAATTGGAAAATATTGCATACCCAACTTTCTTCTCCTATGTTTCTTACTAGTTTCTCATTTCATCTTCTTAGGATCATTTCCATCTTGGTTATCTTTTTCTTTCTTTCTTTTTGTTACAAACACATCTGCTTCATTATTTATGCTCCTATCTACTACATCAAAAGAATTCACAGGTGATTTTCCTTTATCATTATCTCTTGTACCAGATATAGAAGCTCTATCTGGACAGTTATATTTATAATGACCCTTTTTATGACAACCATAACATTTAACTTCAGTTATATTTCTTTTTGGACCTATATCTCCTCCCTGAGAACTAAATTCCTTTCCTTGAAGAAGATTAATAGTTAACTGACCCATCTTCTTGAGCAGATCTTCATACTCAGTAGATGTACTGGGGAAAAGATTTGTGCTCACCGAGAGTGGTTGTGGATTCTGGACCAAAGGTTGTTGGTGTAGGCTCTACCTTAGTAGCAATTTCTTTGGGCTCCTCTTCCATGCTTTCTTCTTTCCTTCTTGCAATCTCCTTTTCTTGTTCAATGGTAGCTAGGCGGTCATACTTCACCCATTTTCTGATCTCTGGCTTCATCCCAAGAATGAAGTGCTTACAGAGGAGATTATCCATGCCATTCATCAACCCATCTGCTAATCCTTCCTTCCGGATCTAGGCATCGAGCTTCCTCCTAAGCTCTAGAACATGAGATTGATCATGAGATCTGCATATTTATGTTGTTCACTAAATTCTTCAAGAAAACTTTCAGTTAATAAATCCCATGAGTTTTTGACATTATCACCTAGTGTTTAAAACCACCTAAGGGCTGAACCATCCAAAAAGGTAGGAAATAATTCAGTCCATTGTTCCCTTCTTATGAGGCCATTACAAATGCAAGATCATTTAAACTCTTGAATGAAAGAGGAAACATCTTCACTAGATTGGGATGAAAAAATAGGAATCTTCCCCATTTTTAAAAGTAACCACAGTGAAATACCAACTCACAAGTACAATCAGTAAGACTTATGTGCACAAATAATTGGACTCATTATAATAGAAAGTGACTTTACACCTTTCTATCATAAAATAGGAATGACCATGGTAAACTATGGTAAAACTTGACTTATTGCGGTAAAAACTAATTTTACTGTGGTAAACACTATTTACGGTAAAAAGCAAAGTTACTATGGTAAATACTATTCACGGTAAAAAGTAAAGTTAATATGGTAAATACTATTCATGGTAAAAAGTGAATTTACCATGGTAACTACTATGCACAGTAAAAAAAAGGTTACCCTCCAAATGATTTCTGACTAAGTGAGAATATTTCTCCAGAAAATCCACCAATGAGGAATGGTCCTAGCAACGAAACCAAAATGTGAACACGAATCTGACACTCTAATAATATTTTACCGAGAACTCCTTGTGCTATGATTATTTTAGTAATGCACAACTTTTGGTTTGGTGATAGTAATCTAGAAACACAACAAAAAAAATAACACAAGAATACCACAAAATATGACCAAAAAAAAAGAATGATGACAAATATGAAATACAACTGTAAAATATATTATTAACATGGAATTATTAGAATCTCACCCATGAATTACTCCGAGTGTTACTAATTCCACTCGATTCCAATAATGGTTATGGGAGAAAATTCACAATTACTTCTCTTGACGACTTCCTTAACACACCTTCACAAAGAATCCTTTATTCATAAAATAATTATTACAACTTTGCTCTATGATAAATGAGAGGGGATGGCCTCTCTATTTATAGGAATTCAGGCTTATCCACCATATCTCTAAGATAGGATAGGAAATATCTTCTGGCCAATCATATTCCATGCCTAAACTCTTTCCTTTACATGTAGGCTTATCTTCTAAGATAAGATAAACCTTATCATCTCACATGGGTTCCACCTTTTTAGAGTTTTCTACAAATAAAATACACAAAATATTTATGACATCACTCCTTGTCCTTATTACAAATATTTGTAATTCTTAATCATGTATACCCTACTTCTGTACTTACCCCAACTTTGACATTTTAACATTACCGGACCACTTACAAAAAATATTTACTTTTTACCACAACATTCATTTTGTACTTTGATTGTTACCGTACTCTATTTTATTGGCAGCACCTTACTAACGGCGCCATTATCTTATATTGGATGCCACTACTAATTATACTTAACAACATCCTATTCCTAATACATACATTAATAAAATAGAAATTAAGGAGGAAAATTTTAATGTCGACAGTACTTCATTATCCTATGTTATTTAATACTCTTTTTGTGGTCTTGCTTTGCATTAACAGATATTCCTTCCAAGGAAAAAAATATCTCTCTACATTCAACTTAGCTAACGTCAACAATGCATGAATTCTACCTTCCACCTTCACTTCGTAGGTATTCCTCCTAACCTTTTACCTTATCTGTTTTGCTCATACGTAAATCAACCTCCTAGGCCATGAACCCCAGTCTCTCCAACACCTCATTTTTCACCTTCACCACTTTCATATATCTTAGGCCGCATCCATCCACATTGGTCAAAAAACCTCTCACTCCAAGTAAGCCTAAAACAAAGCCACTAACAACCTTACCGCAACCTTATATTACACCCAAACCAGTTACATTACCAATACCTTCTCCATTACCCATACCTTCACTATTCATTCAACCTATACTCTATGTATTACCTTCCACCACTTCCTTCACTGTACCTCCCCTTTCAACTTGGTTAACCTTTCCACTTCCATCTGCTGCATTCCCCTCTACCTTGTGCAGTACCTCGACACATTTACTTGAGAAGGTGCAACCTAAACCAAAGACCACATTACCTCCAAAAAAGGTAATCAAAGCTACTTAGCCTCCAAATCCACCCCCAACAACACCTCTTACATAGTATTCACATACAATTCCATCCAAACTAACTCATACCTCTCATTGTGATCCCTTAGTAGGGTCCTACGCTAACATCCACGCTTGATTGTTAGAGACTCCCGCTATCAGATTACCACCTCTCAAGCCTTATGACCCACTCAAACCTAAACCAAAAGGTTTTGACGATACAAAGATATTCACCTACCATTGTGTGTGAGGGGAAAATGTTGAGCATTACATGGCCCTAAAAGCTATTCTTCTGTAATTGTACTCTCTTGAAGAGTCCTACAAAGAAGATGAACATTTGGATGAAGAACCTATCCAAAACTTTCCTATTGTCACATAACCTTCGATTCAACCTCAACATCCCTCTTACCCTCCTCCAAATTTTGAGATCAATATGGTTTGGATTAGAGAGATAGGAAAAACCCCTTTGAAACGCCAGTGTGCCATTCATCCCATAGAAGGTTTTTGTCTTTCTTGCTGCTATAATTTTTATGACTCCTTTCCCTTTCTCCCTCAAATCAATATTGTTCAAGTATCCACTCAAGCTCAAAAGGATAAAGGGAAGGAGAATATAGGAAACGCATCCACCATAACTATACCAAAAATTCCATCAACACCTACACTCAAGGTAACCATTCACGGGATATACTATCCAATTTCTGATGGTGTTCCACATCGTACCATGGTAAAAAAATTGTAGTAATATCCCCTACAAATGTCTTTGTATGACCTCATCTAAAAATTTGAATCCCATCGGTATGCATTACTTGAGATCCTCTAGACAATTGAGGTCCTACCAAATAACCCTTTTCTTGTCTCTTCCATTTTCACCGCTCATCAGGTATCCTCTCTTACCATCACACCCAAAGTTTCCATCTCCACTACCAATCATTAGATTTATGCATTCAGTTTCTCTGAATCGGAAGTTTTTCCTTTTCATTCAGAGGGTCTAGATCCTACCCTTTTCATCTTGGTCTTCATTGATGATATGCATGTCCGATGTGTTATGATCAATGGTGGTGCAAGTATCAACATCATCTCCTCTCATGCAATGGAAAAAAATGCGCATACCCTCCCATTGCATGCATAATAACCCAGTTATGTTGTGTTTATTTAAAAATTACATCACCTCCACTCTCAACACCATCATACTTCATATCCGTGTGGTTCTTCACACTCTTTGTGAACTCTTCTATGTCCTAGAAGGAGAGTTCCAATATTACATGTTGTTTAGTTGACATTAGATTCACACAATGGAATGTGTATCCTCGACTCTTCATCATTATGTCAAAATTGAATATGAGGGGAACCCTTACACTATTCATGTCGATCCATCACCTTTCAAAACCTGTAATATGTTATACAGACCAAATGATGTCCTCATCCCTATCAAAGCATCCACTATCACTTCCGCTTCATCCACTCTTGCTACCACTTCATCTTCTACCACCACTACTTCTTCATCTTCCACCGTTTCCACTTCTTCATCTTCTTCTGTTATCACTTCATCTTCTTCTACTAATCTTATTACTCCACCTCCCATAACTAATTCATTGATCCCTACCAGTTCTACTACTTATAAAGCTATCTCATCTACATCAGCCAAAGATCCTGATAGTTCAGCTATTCCTATATCGCAAATCCCAACTTATGATCCCCTGGTAGATGTTTTTCAACATCTTTCCTTGGGGGAGTGTTGCCTCTATAACGTCAATACCTTCCTTACTCCTCAAGAGTATGGTAACCTCCACCAACATCCCCATTGTGAAAAATGTATAAGAGAGATGTTTTCATATGACCCTCCTCACCTCCACACAAACTTGACCTATGGTATCTCATCTTCTTCTCCCAAACTGCAACCTCCAACCAAAACCTTTTCTTCCAATTTTAGATACCTTAACAACCTCCATTTCACACACACTTTCCTCCATTATTGTGGTTGGAAAGGATTTGGTTTTGGTCTTTACAAACAAGGGCACCACACCATTATACCATGCACTACTCGTAAACAAAAAGACCAACGTGGTATCGGATTTTCCATACCACCTACCATAAAGAAGGCTTGAATCAACCTCGTCAGGGAAGATTAACCTTCCAAACCTTCATCACCTATATTGCCACCACCTACACCTCCTTCACCTATCACCCCACCTTCATCCATGGAGTCCATGGATCTAGAATCCATTCCTCCTAAAAAAAAATTGTAAACACCATTTCCTTGGGACCTATGGCCTATTAAAGTGATGGCAAGGATCCCTCTTCCATTCCTCTTTGTTATCCTGACATGATCGATGACAAAAAATCCTCTGTAAACGTTGTTCAATGTCAAGATGATGATTCCCTTCTCACCTATTTAGGTGCTGACAATTATTATATTTAGCGATCATTACCTTCTAAAATGCAAACAATGTTGAATGGATGAACCATAGAGATCAACATTCACACTCAGGATTACCCATGCATTCTAAAGATAGGCCAATCTTTAGATCCCATTGAAAAAGAATCCTACACTTCTTTCCTCCATGAATATAGCAATTAATTTTCTTGGTCGTATGCTGAAATGCCTAGTATTGACCCCAATATCATTATCCATAACATCGTAACTATATTTGACACTAAACCAGTGAAATAGAAGCTGTAAAAAATGTATCCACGCATTGTTCTTCTTGTGAAAGATGAAATGCATTTCCTCCTTTATGTTTCCTTCATCTTACCCATTAATTATCCACAATGGATATCTAACATCATGTTTGTCACCAAGGCAACATGGGGACTCCGCATCTGAATGGATTTCCATGACCTCAACCTTGCTTTCCCAAAGAACAAATTTCCTTTGCCTAGTATTGACCAACTTGTTGATCTCACCTCTGGCCATGATATGCTATCTCTCATGGATGGGTTCTCGGGTTATAATAAGATATTTCTCACACCTAAATATTAACACAAAACCTCCTTTATCACCTGTTGGAGGACCTTCTTCTATCGTGTCATGCCCTTTGGCTTGAAAAATGTTGGTGCCACTTATCAGTGCGCGATGACCTACATTTTCATCAACATCATGCATGAAATTTTGGGACACTATGTCGATGATCTTCTTAGAAATTCTAAGATTCATGCAAAACATCTCCCTGTCCTTAAAATCATCTTTGACCATTTTATCGAATATCTTGTGTGCCTTCAACCAAAGAAGTGCATTTTCACTATCCTCTCTAGAAATATTATTGGTTTTATCATCTCTTTATGTGGCATCAAGGTCAACCCAGCTTAAATCAAGGTAATTCTTGAGATGCCTCAACCCAATAACCTAAAAAAACTTCACAGTTTATAAGGAAAATTACAATCTATTCAATGTTTCATTTCCCAACTCTCTGATCACTATCATCCTTTTCACCATCTTCTTAAAAATGATGTCTCTTTCAAATGGGATGATGAACGCCATAAATTATTTGAAGCATTGAATACCTACATTCTTCTAGCATGTGTCCTTATCCCACCTAAATATTACCATCCTTTCCACCTTTACATTTCAGCTATTGATCATTCCTTGGGTGCCATGGTCACTCATCGTGATTAAAAAAAAATAGAACATGTGGTTTATTACATAAGTCGTACACTTTTAGACTACGAGACCAAATACACTCTTGCTGAAAAAATCTACCTCGTCTTTTCACCATTAAACTTATCCATTACCTACTTAATCATAAAAAATTCATCATCACCAACACTGACCCACTCCATTAAATGTATTTTAAGCCCTACCAACACCAACGTACCTCACGTTGGGTCATACTCCTTGCAGACCTAAAACTTGAGTTTACTAATCAAAAGTATATCAAAGGAAAAACCATTTCTGACCAACTCATAGATGTACTGCTTCCCAGACATCAATCCTCTAACTCCGAATTTCCTAAGAATCAATTTCCAATGTTCCTCTTGAAGACATGGATGTTATGGCCTACCAAATGACCTTATTTTTGTACAGTTCCAAATTTCAACATGGGGGTGATGCGGTTGTTATCTTCATTCCTCTCGATGCTAAACCTATGCCTTTATCATTCAAACTTGGCTTTGAATGTACCAATAACATGGATGAATATGAAGAACTCATATTAGGTCTCCAAACTCCTATTTCCCTCAATATTAAAACCATTAATATGTTTGGTGATTCTCAATTGGTTGTGAACCAAGTCAATGGATCATTTTAGTTTCATAATGACACCCTTCAGAAGTATAAACAACACGTTGACATACTTTTGACCACCTTTGATCATTACAATCTTTAAACCGTTCCATGTTCCACTAACAAATTCATGGATACCATTATTTGTCTAGCCTCATAGATACCTACCTCACTTTCAAACGTGATTTTTTTTTCACAGTGAAAAGGGTGCAGTCACCTTCTCACCTAAGCCATGACATAAAATTTTTTGGACAAATTGAAACTGACCCATATGACATTTGGTATAAGTAGTAAATTGATTAACTTTCCCCTTCCATCCTACCTCCAGACCTCACTCGCAACGATTAACAAGCCTTTCTTCAAAAGGTTTCCTGTTATGTTTCCATGGGTGTACTACTTTATAAACATGGATTTGACGGTATCCTACTTAGGCACCTCACTAGTTCTGAAATCCCATATACCATAAAGGAAATCCATGATGGAATTTGTGGTGTAAATTTCAGTGGCCATGTTGTTGCTAAATGCATTCTTATCCTTGGCTATTATTGGCTGAATCTTAGCCAAGATTGTTGTGACTACGTCAAACATTATGTGTAATGTCAGCAACATTCTAACCTTCATTATACTCCTTGTCACGCCTTACAAGTTGGTAGGTAATCGTGTCCTTTTTCTCAATGGGGTTTGGAACTCGTTAGAGAGATTAACCCTCACTCCTCTCAACACCATCAATGGCTCATTACCGCCACTGAATATTACACTAAATGGGTCGAGGTCATTCCTCTCATTTCTACCAAAGCTGAGAATATATGAGTTCATCAATCATCACATCATTTTACTCTTCAGTTTTCTCCATTTCCTTATCATAGACAATGGAAAAAATTTCAAGGATAAAACCCTCTAAAAACTTTGTGACAGCTTTAGCATTCAACTCATTTTTTCTTCACCTTATTACCCACAAGCCAATGGCCAAGCCAAATCGTCCAACAAAACCCTCAACAAGATTCTCATGAAAGTGTTCAATGATATTGGAAGGGGCACATGCATATTCCTTTTTTCCTATGGGCTTACCACACTAGTATTATCACATCTACCACAACCACTCCTTTTTCTTTGGTATACGATACCAAAGTTGTTTTACCTCTCGAATTAGAAATTCCTTCTCTTTGCATATCACTCAAATAAATGATAAATGGCGATGAATTTAATTAGGATCGTTTGGCCCAACTTGATATTTTACAAGAATTTCATTTAACTTCTCTCGATCATCTTCAAATCTATCAAAAACATATCAAACGTGTTCATAAGAGAACTTTCAAAGTTGCTGATCTTGTCTTAAAATAAAATCAACATGTAACCAAAGAAGAGAAAATAAAATGTGGAAAACTTTCTCCTAATTGGCTTGGACCCTATATCATCACCCATACCTATGGATCAGGTGTTTATTGTTTATCTTCACTTAAAGGTAAACCTAAACCTAAGCCCCTTAATGTCACGCACCTTCGACCATTCTATTTTTTAATAAAGTACTAAATCACTTTATGTCACTTACATGCTTGTCCCTTGAGTGCACCTCTCATTCCACCTAATTATTTTAAGGACCTATAGCTAAACTAGAATTGTGTAACTATCTGTAACCATTCAGTCTTGTCTTCAATATGAGTACCATGGCTCTACTCATGCAATGATTCTCATGGATAAATTTTCATCCTTTTCAGGATGGAATCCCATGGTAATTTTTCACTTAAAACCCCACTTTCATATCTAACTTTGTTTGTTTTATGGTCTTGCCTTCATAATAGAGACCTATATTTTTTTCTAGTCTTGTCCATGACTTTAAGTCCAAAAAAAACATGAAAATAACTTGGGATACTTTTAACTCTACTCCTTGAGTCAAACTTCTTGATAATAGATAAATCCCTCAAAAGGACATCTACATTTCTTTAGCTACTATAAATAGACTTCTCCCTTGAAGGACAACTATAAAAATTTATCCCTTTAAATGCATTTAGTCTATCCAAAAATAAAACTAACATATAATTCTCAAAATAAAATTATTCTAAAGCTTCTCGCATCGAACAGCTTCATGAAGACCTCAAGGAAAACCTATTTATCCCAATATAGACTTCCAACATCAATTAGTCTATACCAAAAAGAAAATAAAAAACAAAGACAAGAAAAAATTATTAACTTTTAGTGATCGATTTATCTATTTTGGTGTTGGGTATCTTGTAGAAGGGGCACCACTGTCTCAAAACAAGCTTCGCTAAACAAAACCTTCCACTTTACCTTCTATTTTATTCTGCGTATGATAACTCAAGGGATGTGGTGTGTATCCTACACATTGTGATCATGTAACTTCTTTCACCTTTAGACCTATAGATTCTGCAGTGTATCTAGGGACTTATGTTCAAATAAGATTTTGGGTCCAACACTTTGGGTCTTTGCCAATTTGGGGCATTTTGTTTCCTTTGTTTTCCTCCACCTATAAGGTTACTTGAATCATCAAGACAACATCATCCACACTTTTTACCTATAAACCTACACCTAAACTACCCTACATATTACCAATTTCACATTTTACCTTTCCCATCTTCATCACGTTTCCTTACCCAATCATTTCACTTAAACCACCCACCTATTCAACATACCTAACCCACCTTTCGTCTTCCCTAGTTTAAGGGAGAACTACATCATCCCGAGGTCCTTTTTAGAGGGCTATATAGGAAAAAATATTAGGGCATGGGGCCCTTCGAGGTTAGCTTGGCAACTCTTTGCCCATCATCATTTTCCCACATAAAATTAACACTTAGTTAGACTCCATAACAAGAATAAATTGGAAGTTAAATTTCAATCAAATCATAAATTATATACACCTCATCATTTAGTTTCCATATTATCAATAAGTTGGAAATTAAATCCATTTTACCTTAACATCATTTCATTTACATATTCAACAATAAAAAATCAACCAAAACATGTACAACCACATCATAGACACCATGACTCAACCATGTCTAAATCATCTAATTTCCATAAAAACAATAACTTGGAAATTTTTCTTATTCAAACCATGCCTGAAACCTTACTCAACCATTCTTATACCTTACTCCACCATGCTAAAAAACATGACTCAACCATGCCTATACTTGATTCCACCATGCCTAGAAATAAAACCTACAAAATCCATCAAGATAATTTTCCATAATAACAATATAATGTAAATGAAAGGAAATACATTATTTGTCCAATATCATCATTAACTATATACGAGGAAGTTTCTATGTATCAATACATAAATACACAAATATAAACAATACCATTATCTCAAAAATTCTCATGTACAATATCTCCTCTTTGGCATGCAAGATGGTAAATATATTAAAAAAATCAAAATACAATAATATATCTCATCCTCTATCACTCTAGTATGAGATAATCATCTCCGATCTCACCTGCACCCTCACCTGGCCCAATCCTCCACCCACTTAGCATCTCCCCACCCTCTAGTGGTCTCAGCCCCTGTACACACATCGCCTCCCTTTCTTCCTATCTGTGAGGCTAACAACCTCCTACACTACCAAAACTGTGAGTCCAGAACCTGGTCCTCTCACTAGCTTCCTATAGGGTCCTATACTCAGCATGGGATGGAACATCAATACCAGATGCAGTTAGATTATCCTAATAATACTGGGTCTCATTCAGGGCATCCTTGAACCTAGTCATAGATACTTTCTGGGGTAGTGCCATCACCCTCACTGCAACTTGTGGACCCTTCACTAACAATAATGGCCCATGTCCTCTCTCGTATACAAAGGGACCATATCCCCCTATTGGTGCCTATAAAACACAACCCTATCCGGGTGCCTAAACTGGTGCATGGGAAGATATCTAGTCCTGTAGTGTCATGATCTAAACATGAGCATGAGCCAACTAATCTTGTAAACTTGTAGCCTGTGTCAGTAGTGGTGCTATGTGTGATTCATCCTCTATAGGTGCATGTGCAGGAGCCTATGCCTAAGCTAATTGACCCTGTAGGGTTACAACCTACGCCTGTAAGGTGGTAATCTATGTCTGTAATGCTTCTACCTAACCCCCATACCCTACTTGTGGCTACATGTGTGCTAGCTGCCCATGTAGCCCTACAACCTGTCCCTGTAAGGTGGTCACTTGTGCCTGTGACTGAGCTAGATGTAATTATAATGCAGCAACAAAGCCTTGCAATTGATATTTGTGCACTGTCAATGTGGCCACATCTAGTTATCCAAGTCTAGGTGGCGCTCCTTGCAAGTGTGCCACCCACCACTTCCTATAAGCATCTATAATACTGACATCATTAATCCATCAGTCTGTTACCTTCTCCTCCTACCTTGTTAGCACTGTAGGACATGGTGGAGACATATGTTTCTATATGTTATCCCTACGGTACTATGGAAAAGGTGGTGGCACATCATGTTGCAGCCCGAACTACCATCTCACTCTGTCTACTGGAATCATCTCATGCTCACCTACACGCTTTCCCTATATCCATCTCAGCAACCGTAAACCCTCCAAATCCTCAACCATGCCCCTGTAAGATGGAAATTCCACATAGACTCTTAATAAAATATCAATCACTCATAATCCATCCAACATCCACCCGTAGTAGGTGACATCACACACAATAATATCCACTCTCAGAGCTGTTCCTACTAGTACCCACCTCCTAAATCCCACTTTGTAAACCCCTTGGAACTAATCCTATTGGGGAAGGCCTACAGGACATAAAAAAATGATGTGCTCATAGGACCAGTAGTGTAATAAATATGTGCAACACATGCCAAACCGCCTCATCCTCTGATAGGCCCATAGCTCCCTGTATAACTAAACTAGAAAATTTAGTGCCCATGTTTATTAAACACTCTCCTCCAACATATCCTGTAGTACACCCATCAACACCCATGGATAACTCCCACCCTCTGAATTAGGGAGAGAAAAGAACCTGACTGCTATCGTTATCAGTACAGACAATCACGTCTCCTGTGGATATGCAACATACATATCCCCATAGCTCAAGCTTCCAATTTGGTACCTAAACTCACCCATTACCACTCCAAACACAGCCACTATGGGCTCCACTAATGCCTTTAAGGAAATATGATAAACTTGCTCACCTATAATTGCAAGTCACAGAATCCAGTACATATCCTCCAAGGTAGTAGTTATCTCACCAGTCGAAAGATGGAAGGTATTGGTCACGGCATCCCATCTATCAATGAGCACGACCATAAAGATGTGATCTAGTATGATGCACCTATAACTCCTAATAGACCTGAGTCTTACATCATTTATGTGTCTCCACTCATCATCTATGACAGTGGGCTATATTTATGTCAGTAGCAGTGGCACTCGGTCCCACATGGTGAGTTTCTGCCTTGTCTACATCACCACTCAAACATGTGAATCAAATGAATCTATCAATAACCATTCCCCATGACTTCTCAAACCTAATGTTCACCCTTTCCTTTCCAATGTTACCCAATTTCACATTTCCCACTCTATACTATTTTTTTTTCACTACCCCGCACATCCACATTTTACCTATTTTTCCTTAACATACTTCATCTACTGAATACCTCATTTCCCATTTCTACACTACATACTTGACCATTCAACAAACATTTCCTACATGCTACTTATCTCATCATGACTCATATTAGACCTATTTTATTTTATTTTTACTACCCTAAACCTATCTAACCATTTCCTACTAAATTTACTTCCCTGAACCCAATTTTCAACACCTTAGATGCTTTTCACAGTGACCAGTGTCGGTCACCCTAACTGGTACCTGTCACCTATTAGCCCTACCGATGTCGGCTAACCCACCAATGTCGTTCAACCCTTGACTGATGTCAGCCACTAGTTAAGCACTTAAATCGAACTACCCTATCCCCCATTTGTAAAAAATTAACAAAAACAACCTACAAACTACCCTAACCCAGCCATACCCTACCCATATCCATTTACCAACCTACCTAACCATCATTTGGCCCTCCCCATACCCCCCTCCCCATACCCCATTTCATCATATTTTTACCAAATTACAAATTCCATTTCTATACCCAAACCCTTCATTTTTTAAACCTTCATTTTTCAATACAAAGGTGAATGGCTCTCAGATCCTACCTCTATACGATGCCACATCAACGTTGAGATCTCTGGTCACTGAGCTGGTGGTCCACCCTCTCCCTCCGCCTCCATGCATAACTCACCTACGTAACTCTCACCTAATCAAATCCCTTAAACCACACAACACCCACCAAATCAACCTGACTTATACCTCTATCATTTTCCCAAATTCAAAAACTCACAAGACTCTCACATTATCATTTTCTGGAAATAGAAAAACACAATTGAATTCGTAAAACAAATATTTTTAATTTTTAACCCAAAACATGACTTGATAGACATTAGTTATTATCAACTAGCACTGGTCACATGTGCTAGCCTACCATGATAAGTTTAATTTGACTGGTATCAGTTACTCATGACCGGTATTGGTTAGCCTGAGTACACCTATTATACTTCCTAATTACATATCACCCAACTTATTACCTTATTACTTATCACCAAAATACCTTGCCATTTAGGGAATGTTGTTACCTATACTTATGCCTTTTCTATAGCCTTACCTATTACCCAACCATGCCTACACCTATTTTATGCTCAAATTTGTTGGCTTGCTATACCTTGCAACGTTACTACTCATGTTGTTTTTCCTACCAACCTTGCTTATGCCTTGCCTATGAACATACCTATTACCCAAACTTTCCTATTCCTATTTTACACTCAAATTCAGATGCTCACTACACCTTGCGACGTTGATACTCATGTTGTTTTTTCCTACTAACCTTTCCTTGCCTTATGTCGTGTTATTTATCCTGATAATACCAAACCTATTGGTGTTTTGGAACCCACCTATTTCCCATTCTAGTACCTTTCCCATTTAAGTTTACAGGACTGTATCTTGTACCCTAGATACCTAGATCACATTCTCCTTGTTTGGATAAACTATCGAATTTTTACACCGTAGAGTGTATGAGCTCTTCATCCTAGTACCTTGTCACATTCTATACATGTATGTGATTTTGAATGCCCCAACCTATTACGTACACCCATATTACCATTTCCCGTTCCTGTAATTTACCTAGTTTAGTTTCCCTTCACCTACCATTTTATCAAACCCTGAACCGATTTGACATCTTCCTTCACGAGTTCCAAGTTTGAGGGGGGATAACCTTCACTCATACTTGGGGTAACCTAATTTTCACCAACACTTGCTACAACCAATTATAGTTTTTTCCCCGCCACTTATCAAACCAAGCTACATGAGTAAAGGGGAAAATGTAGAAATCCAAAATTGGTACAAATTACTCTAACCCCTTTTAATCCAATAATTCGACACATACATTTAACCATGACCCCTTTCTACACATTAACATTAATTAAATTATCCCTAATTAAATTAATTCTCATCCTCATATATATATATATTAGTTTAATTAATTTAATTTAATTTATTTATTTACCTCACCTCTCCACCTCACCTCATGCCAACTCACCCAAGACCTATTCCTATCCCATTAATTAACTAAGACTAAGTCTCTACTTATCCTAACCAATTAAGACTTAGTCTATCCCTAAAATTAATGCTCTATTACTTCTCTAACAACATTCCTCCTCCACGGTCTTAGATCACATAAGAGAGCACACAGGATCCATTGTCACAAAAATGGACATGATCAAACTTCTTCTCAGAATGCTCATCAACCACCACCACCTAAATCACCATCTATAGAACTACAGAATCAGATAAGTGTCTTAATCTTTCTTCTTAAGTGCTTACTTTGATATTTTGAATCTCTAAATAATTTTTAGTATTTGATTCTCTTTCCTTCACCCCTCAGCCATCTACCCAATACATTACCAACCTAAACCATTTTTTCATCCTATTACCTCTATCAGCTTTATTGATTCCTTACATAAATCCTATTACCATTCACATACCTCTTCCACCCTTTGTGTAATCACAGAGAGACCTAAAACCTTGTTTTTAATATTTTCCCACCAATTTCCCCTACAGACATTATCACCCAATTGACGTCAGTTAACTTCCTATATAGGCGTCGATCACCTAGCTGACGTTAGTCTCTTTGTCTGCTAATATTTCTAAAACCAACAAGTATTCAACCTACCAAAACTCAACCCATACCTTACCCCACTTATCCCAAACCCTTATCAGACCTTTGAAAAACCTTCCTGAACTGAACAAACCCCTGTTCTAATTAGATTTCAGGTTATATTCGATAGTTAGCATTGAATCTAGTGTATTGTGTGTATGAGAAACCTAAATCATTACATTGCAATAGGATCAATTTATTTATGTTTTGTATTTACATTAAATTGTTATTAAACAATGGATTGATAGCCTTCTAGGAAGCACCAGGCTTCCTGGATCTAGCACACACTAGGTAGCCACTATCCTATGCTATTTAATACTCTTTTTGTGGTCTTGCTTTGCATTTACAAGTAGTCCTTATGAGACAAAAAGGAGCTCTCTATATTCATTTTCAATAACGTCAACAACAGGAGGATTCTACCTTCCACCTTCACTTCACAGGTATTCATCCTAACCTTCTACCTTATCTTTTTTATCATACGTAAATAAAATTATTGGTGAAACAATGATGAGTAGGCTATTCAAGTTAAAGTAGGCCAAAACTGGTAGTTTTTACCCATCTTATACTTGTAAAGAATCCTCAGCTATAGAGAGAGGTCTAATTTGTTATATGAAAAATTATTTATTGGTTGAATTCATGGTTGTTTATTTTCTCTCTACACCATTTTTGTATTATATCTTGGAACTCTTTTTTTATAATTTTCTTTGAGATTTGAATGAATAGATTTTGTGGCTAACAGTGTTGTGTACAAGTGTATGAAGAGAGTGATAGGTAAAGATAAGAAGAAAAGAGTGATAAGAGGAGAAGTGTGAAAGTGAAAGAGAGTGTAAAGGCACACAAATACTAGGTTTCAATCCTTGGTGAGTGTTATTGAAAACACCCCCATGATATTTTGATAAATTTCCTTTTCATATTGGACCTGGGGCAGAAAATATTATAAAAAATGGGAAAATTAACATTTCAAAAAGGTTTCAATAGTCCAAGACTTTCCCTCTTCTCCTTGTAAAACCATTTAATCCCACACTTAGCTAAGACCCACCTTGTGAAAATATTAAAATTGGCTAAGTGTTTAGAATTTTCTTCATTTTCAGGTATTTGGGTCCTTCATGAATTGCAACATATTGATCCATTATCATGTTCAATTTTGTTAGTTTTCTACCCCCCAAATCTTTAATTTCCCTTGTTTTAGGTTTTCCAGTGTGCAACATAGGGTCAAAGTTCTTCCCTTTCAGATTTTGAGATTTAGAGGTTTCAGAAGATTAGAACATGTCAACTTTGATGTATGTTTAGTGTAGTTTGTAATGTGTATTCTGGTTCTGAAACCCGACGACCTACAATGTTTAATGGTTTCATATTTTAGGATTTTGGGGTTTCAGAGCATCAGAACATGTCGAATTAATTACATGTTATTTAATACTTATATTCTGATCCTTGAAACCTGAAGGATCTTGTATCAGGTTTTTAGAGGTGTTTTATAGGGTCAAAGTTCTGAAAAAGGCACAATTAAACAATTCAACCACTCTCATTTATCGCAGTATGTCACCCATATCTTAAAATGGCCATAATTTTCTCCAAGAAACTTTGATAAGCTAGAGAGGTAGTATGGGGATCAAGTGGTCTAATTGAGAAAAAACATGCTCCCTACATGCCTAGTGACTTTAGAGTTAATATTCAATCCAAATGATCATTTCTGGAAGGAGAAAGACAGGTCAAGGGTGAAGATTTAGATCATGTTTTAGTACGAGAAGGTAAAGTGCTCCAAATTATCAAAGTAAGTACTCACCAAGAGAAGCATGATTTCATACAAAATTTTCAAGATTTTCCAAATATCTTTGCTTAGAGCTATGAATACTTAAGGGGATTTGATCAAATATTATCCTAATAAACTTTTGAGCTAGATCCAGAATCTAATCCTATTAGGTGGAAGCAAAGGCCAATGAATCATCATATTGAGCCTCTAATGAAGAATGATATGAACAAGTTCATAGAGGAAAGTATCATCTTTCCAACCAAGCACTATTAATGGGTTTCTAATTAGGTGCATGTCATGAAAAGAAATAGATAAATCAGATTATGTGTGCATTTTTGAGGCTTGAATAGAGCTTCTCTCAAGGATCACTATCCACTTCCTTCATTTGGATTAAATTTTGAAAGTAGTAGCTAGTTTGGAGAGGTTCTCATTGCGAGATGGGTACTTAGGCTACAACCAAATCATTTTGAAAGAGTAATACAAGTTTTAGACAAATTTCACCACCAAATGGGGCACATATGCTTACAAGTAGATGCCTTTTGTCCTATCAAATGTCAGAGCCAAATTTCAGAGAGTAATGAACATGGAATTCAATGGGATGTTAAATAATATGGTTCTTGTGTACTTAGATGACATTATTATATAATTTATCCAAGAATGCAACTGATCACCTCTCTCACCTTAGGAAAGTATTTGAGAGATGTAGGAAATTTGGATTGTCTCTGAATCTGAAGAAATGTATATTCCTAGCTAATGAGGGTAAAATCCAAGGCCAAATTTTGTTTAAATAGGTATTTACAATTGATCCAGAAAGTGTTAAATCTATCATTTTTCTACCTTTTCCAAGTCACAAGAAATCCCTTTACAACTTCTTAGGGAGAATCAATTTTGTAAGAAGCTTCGTGCCTGATTTTTCCACTATTGTTAAACCATTAAATATGATTCTCAAGAAGAACCTTAAATTCAAGTGGATAGAAAAGGAAAAGGGGAGTTTTGAGGCTATCAAAAAAGAAATATCTCAAGCTCCAACTCTCATCAATCTAGACTCCTCCAAGGACTTCATTCTCTACGCCTTTGGTGGCTCAAACACAATCTCTTCCATCTTGGTACAACTGAACAAGGAAGGATCCATACAGCCATTTGATTTCTTCATTCAAATCTTGGAAGATTATGAAGTGAGGTAATCTTTCATTTAGAATAATGTCCTCTCTATTATAAGGAGTTTAATGAATTTTAGACACTTAGTTTCCAACAATAAGATTCAATTTCTAGTGTCACATGCAAGAGTTAAGGATTTTCTACTAAGCAAGGATTTGAACGAGAAAAGGGCTAGTTGGATTACACGTGTCATGGAGTACGAAATAGAAATCAAAGTAACCAAATTGGTCTGTGGGAATGGTTTATGTGAAAATTTGGCTTCCAATCAGCATGTCGAGTAAAAGGATGAAGAAGAAGCTATTTTGGTGTTACAAGATGGTCAAGAACAAGTAGTTAATGATGTACCCATTCCTTATTAGACCTAGGACACGATCAATTTCCTTAAAACATGATTATGATCTATAGAGTTTAGAAAAGGAAAGAAAGGTACTTTAGACTCCAATCCATTTTGTATGTTATCATTGAGGGCATCTTGTTCAAGAAAGATGTGAATGGAGTTCTCTTGAGATGTGTTCCAACAAACCAAATTGAGAAAATGCTACATGAGATCCATGATGGAGAAGTTGGAGGTCATTTTTCTCAACAAGTAATAACCCTTAATATCATGAATGTTGGTTACTATTGGCCCACAATGTTTGGTGATTTTTATGTATGGATAAAAAAGTGCAAGAAATGTGCATTCTTCATGGGGAAAGAGAAGCTAGCAACAATACCACTCCACCCAATATCAGTTGATCAACCATTTATGTAGTGGGGATTGGATATCATTGGGGTCATCAAACCAAACTAAAGCCAAGGTCACAAGTGGATTCTCACAATTAATTACTATTTCACCAAGTGTACTGAAGCAGTGGCACTCAAGGAGGAAAATGAGTCTAGTATATTAAACTTCTATGAGGGAATTGTTACCAAGTTTGGTGTCCCATCTACTATCATATCTGATGATGCTCTAGCATTCCTTGGCACCAATATCTTTGAATGGGATGCCATGAACAAAATATATCTGAGCACTTCATCTAACTATTACCCCCAGGGTAATGGTAAAGCTGAGTCCAAGAACACTATTATATTGAGAACCATAAGGAGGACTCTAGATGAGAATTAGAGAACATGGAATTCCGAGATCAAATTAGCCTCATGGTATGATAGAATCCATTAAAGAGATCACCTAAAAACTCTCCCTATAAACTATTCTATGGAAAATAGGTTAGGCTACCCATATCTCTTGAGTTACCACCACTGGAGCTCCTCAATAAGCGGGAGTTATCTAAATTTGAACTCATAGAAGTTAGATATGTTGAACTCATGGAGTTGGAAGAGATGATGGATCAATTAGTATAGATCATGGAAAAGGATCAAACTTTGATCAAGATGTCCTTTGTTAATAAAGCTAAGGCTAGGAGCTTCAAGGAGGGAGATTTAGTACTAAAGTGGGATGCTGATAGGGCTAAACTAGGTAGACAATCCAAATTCGATTCTATATGGAGTGGTCCTTAAATGATAATAGAGTGCAAGAGTAACAATGCTTTCCAAATTTCTAAGTTAGATGGAGAAGAGCTCTAGATTCTAGTTAATGGAATCCATCTTAAGCATTGTTATCAGAGTAAATTATGATCCTTTTACATATTAGTTAAGGATTTGAGTTCCTCCAAGTACTTTGAGCACATTGTTATGTTGGTAGAATAGGTATCATTTACGGAAGTTCTTTGCACAGGTTTTGTTGCTTCGAGATGGTCTTGTTACATAGTTTTGATCATGATTCTGGGATATTTTGTTGTGGGAATAGGTTCAAGGTCTCAAGGATCAATTTCAAATGTCTCAGGAAATAAAATACAAAGAAAATCTAATAATATTTCTGGGTAAGTCTTCATCGCTCATTAATTCAACCCAAATTAATCAGAGTTTAGTATTAATGATAATATGCATTTGAGATTGGGGTTGTTGTTTCTGCTACTCAATTTTCATCAGGTCAGTTTGCAAAGGAAAGGGGATGATATTTTACGTTAAAAAAAATTCCACTCACATAAAACCTTAACTCAGAAAATTTGAATGATCATTTTTCATTAGATCAATTTCAGGTCCAAACAGTCCTTTAAGTGGTTCAAGGGTGTTTTTTTCAAAGTTCAGATCAGTTCAATCTACTAATGATTACTCCATGTCCTATGAAAACAACAAGGCCACTGATAACTTCATCTAATAGGAAGATAACCCCATTAAGTCACCAAATTTTTATCACAAATACCCCCACAGGATATTTTGATAACTTATCATTTCATCTTAGACCTAGGGCAGAAAAACTGATAAGAAATGGGAAAATTCACATTTTGGAAAGGTTTCAATAGTCAAAGACATTCCCTCTTATCCTCACAAAACCATTCAAGCCCACACTTAGCTAAGACCAACCTTGTGAAAATATTAAAATTGGCTAAGTGTTTATAATTTTCTGCAATATGGCACTCAGATCTTAAAATGGTAATAAATTACTCCCAAAATCTCTGATTTATTATTTTCAATGACGTTAAATGTTTTTAAAATTGGAAAAACAATGCACCATTTAGAGTAACAGTTGTAGGGAGTTCAGCCACCCAAAATTATTAGGTATGGTGTCTTCTCTTCTCCAACAAGCAAAGTGCCATGGAAGAATGGCCTTAGCACGGTACCCGTGCTTATTTTTAGGAATTCAATGCATATGTTTGGTGGGTGGAAGAAAGAATTTGAGTTCCCTCTATTCTCCCTCTTTTCACTCTCCCATTTTCTATATATTGTAAAAATGAGCTCATTGTAATGTGTATGAAACAATATCCATTTTTTCTCCTCTCCTTCTCTACAGGTTATTGTAGGTGTTGTGGGCTTCAAACATTTCATTTTGAGAAATTTACAAGAGATTAAAGCCTCTCTTATTGATTGTAATAGACTATGTCACTCTTTGAAGCAATAAAATAAAGCTATGTGGTTATTTTGTAACCCTCTCTTGTGTTTCATTACATTACCTTACCTCTTCATTACATTTTAAGGTATTTTGTGCATTTTAATAGTTTCTTGCCAGCTCTAAATAATTTTTTTTAATGGAAATGATAGTGTAAATTTTTTTTTGTTTACTCTGGTGTCTCAATACCATTTCTATCTCCATTTCCCTTCATTCTCATCCCTTGCAGAGTGTCCAAACCACTCTTCTCTTGGTTCTATCACCTCCCTTAGTGTAGGATTTCTTCATTTTATGCTTTTTCCTATCTCTCTGGCCCCTTGGAATCATAGGATAGGATTAAATAGTTGTATTTCTAGAATTAGGATTGGTTGTAGCATTAGATTAGGAAGAGGAACCAACCTTCTTTGGATAATTATCTCAAGTTCATGGTCCCACACCTAGAGATAATTCCATGTTTTTTATACATAAAACACTTTTAATCGAAGCTATGAACTGGAGGAGGTAAAAGGAATCCCCACCCTATTAATTCACATGCCAACATCGAGGGAGAAGATAAAAAAATTCAATGCCTCCTTGATAAAAAAATAAAAAGGGGCCGTATACATAGAGGGCTTATATAGAAGACAAAATAGCCCTATTATACTAAACATTAGCAATACCAAATACTAAAAAAAGGAACAAAACCATCAACCTGAAATCACCACCACTTCTTGCTTGACATGGGGCTCAACCTGTACTACTTTAGAGCTAGCCCTCTTCCTTTTCTTATTACGTTTCACCTCACATCCCACCTGAGACACTCTAAGTAGAAGCATGTAGGGATATTTTCCTTTCTTGACAAAGAAGTCAAATTTTACCGGGAAGGGGCCAATGGGATCTACTAGCACATTCATATTAAGTGGCTCAAATTTCATAGGAGCCCTTTGATTCATCATGCAATATTTATGCACCTTGACCACAAACTTCCATAATTTTTCATTCCTACGTTCCAATTATGCCACATAATCCCCTAGTGTCGCTTCTAGAAATGCCTCCAAGGATGAATTTAAAAAAGATAGGGGCCAAAAGAAACCTTTGACTATCTCCTCTAAACCAATAGTATGTTTAGGAAGAATCACTTGGTGAGCGATCAAAATGGTTTCTTCCTTGTACCTCCTAATTAGGAGAAAATTGAAAATAAAGGTTGAAAATAAAGGTGGAGGCAACCTCTGCATTCACTCTTGCCCTCCCAATTCCCTATAAATATTCCTCCCCCAAAATCTTCTCCACCGCACTCCCTACTACCATAAAACCCAAAAAAAACATTTTAACTAACCTACTCTACAAGACCGGGCTGTAAAAAATCCATCTTCCGAACTTCACCTTATAAGAACAACGTAAGAAATATGGGAATTGGCATGGAAAAGCAGAAACCCTGCGACCACCGAAAGAAAAAATAGAGAGATGAATGTGGATGAAAATACCTAGCCCCAATTTAATAGGTCGTATAATAAATCTTGTGCCTCATTAAATGTTGTTAGCATCCTTTCTAATGATTACCTCTAATCCCTCCCATTTATAAGAATCGTTACTAATGGCCAACTCATTTCCATGTAGCACTGCTTAATTCACAAGGAAATCTATAGTAGCATTGCACTCCCTCAAGATGTGTCTGATGATCCACTCATCTAACTTGTTGAGACACTAGAAAATTCTAGAAATGAAAGAATATATGTTAAAATTAGGGGATTTTCCTTTAGATATGGGTTTTAATACCATGTGGGATTTTCCCTCAATTATAAGATGACTACACCCATTTTCCTAGGCTAATTTTACACCAAACAATAACACTTAAAGTTCCACTTGATTTGAGGTGCCTTCTTTTAATGGCCTTGAACCAGCTACCTCTAAATCTCCAAATTCATTTCAAACTATACACCCCATCCCTAATATAATTCCATGTTACCCAGTTACACTAATTTCCCATTTCATTCATATGTAAAAAAATTAGAGGGTGTTGTAATTTGGTGATAACATTGAGGTGTGAGAGGAATAAGCAAGGTGAAAAATAATTTTCAAAGAGAGAAGATGGACCAAGAAGAGTTGGTAAGAGAGATAGTGAAATTGTTTGGACACAAGAACAAACAATAAGAAATAGAGAGAAAGAAAGTAGGAGAAGCCACAAATAATGAAGAGAAGATAAATAATGAGGAATGGATCAAAATAGAGTTGATAGAGTTACATAAAGATGTGGAGAAACTAGAAGAGTTATTAAGAGATGAGAGTGAGAGGAAAGGTGGGATTTAGTTTGTAATGAAGAAGAAAGATAAATGTCCTAGAAGGAGTTTTGTAAGAATAAATCAGAACTTCCATCTAAATAATATGATCAATAGTGAAGAGAGGAAGCTGATACAAGAAGAAAAGAAAGAGAAAGAAGTGAAAAAGAGATAGTGTATGATGGAATTTAGATTTTGGATGAGGAATAGAGTGATGAAGAGGAGAAGAAAAGTAAAGAAGGAAAAGAGATCATTTATAGAGATTTTCAAGAGGCTCAAAGTTTTAAATGTGTGAATGCAGGTACTCAAAGTGAAGAAGAGAATGTTAGGAATTAGAGAACAAATATGTAGAAATAATTCCTCAAATCACATTAGTAGGAAACTATTTATCATGATTATACTTGCAGAAATATAACAACATATATAAACATTGCACAAAATATGACAAGACAAGATTTAACGTGGTTCACCCAATGTGGGCTACGTCCACCAAGAAATTGTTTAGATTTTATTATCAACAAGAGAAAAATTTACTCTCATAGTATTCTCTCTTTTACAATTGCACAAAAATCACTCATGAACTCACAACAAAATTCTCAAAGATGTTAATCCATGTCTAAGACATAATTGATACCCAATTGCTCAACCTTGATCAATATTGATCACTTCTTGATGTTATAAGACTCAATATAATTTTTATCCCTCAAGATGCATTAGGACACCCCTAACACCTCTATTTATAAGATTAGAATCCATTTAGGAATTTCTATAGTCAACCCTAGAAGTTTGAAAGTTGTGACCTTTCAAATTATTATGGATGGAAAATCCGCTACTGTAACAACTATCAATTAAAAAAATGCAAAAAATAGGTAGCATGAAAACAACAGATGACTGAAAAATGATCCTGAAGTCTCCAAACTTAACTGTTTGAAATCCAACACTTGAATGTTGATTCCAGAAAACCAAAAATAGGCTACACACCCCAAAATTTTCCCACTTGGAGATTGTTTCCACTGAGAAAAGTTCTCAACCCTTAATTATCATTCATGAAGGATAAAAAAAGTTGAACAAAACTTCAAATTCTCCCTTCTGACCGCCTTGGTCATCATATCCATAGGATTCTGACTAGTATGAATCTGTTCTAGCTTCAACTTATATTCTTCCAAACCTACCCTAATGAAATATTATCTCAGCTAAATGTGATTCGTCCTAGAGTGGAAAGTAGAGTTCTTCACCAAATGAATAGCTCTTTGACTAACACTGTTTAGTCTCCCAAATTTCTGCTTAAGCCCCAACTCATCAAACAACTTTTGTAGAAAAATAATCTCCTAGCTTACCTCTGTGGTAGAAACATACTTAGCCTCTATGGTTGACAAAGCCACAACCTTTTGTAACTATGAAATCCAACTCATTGCTATATCACCAACCGTAAATATATAACCTGTCGTGATCCTCCTGGTGTCCAAATATCTTGCCATTTTTGAATCTATATATCCACACAATGTAGTATCTGATACATTGAAACATAATGATGCTTCCATGGTCCCTCTTAAATACTGAAGGATCCACTTCACTACCTTTTAGTTCTCTCTACCTGTATCACTCTTAAACCTTCTCATTATTCCTATGAAAAGGGAAATATAGGGTCTATTATATACCATATCATACATCATGATGCCAACTGCTGATGAGTACGGTACCCTAGACATATGGATTATATCCTCCTTAGTCTTGGGACTCTCTTCCTTTGATAATTTAAAGTGACCTGTCAAAGGAGTACCAACTGGTTTAACATCCTACATATTAAACCTCTCCAAGACCTTTTTTATGTAATCTTCTTGAGAAAATATAAACTTCCTCTCCTTCCTATTTTGAGTTATTATCATACCAAGGATTTTATTTGCTTCCCCCAAATCCTTCATAGAATAGGAGTCACCTATCTGTTTATTAAGTACCTTATTTCCTTCATGTTCTTCCCTACAATAAGCATATCATCCACATATAGGAATAAAATAATATAACTACCATCAAGAAACTTCTTGATGTACACATAATCTAAGTGACACCTAGAGTAACACTGTTCCTACATAAAATTTTCAAACTTCTTGTACCACTATCATGTAGCTTGTTTTAGGCCATACAAGCTCTTCCTCAATTTGCACACTAACCTCTACTTCCATTTGATATCAAAACCATGTGGTTGTTGCATATACACTTCCTCCTCAAACTCACCATGAATGAATCAATATTCACATCCAACTACTCTAAGTGTAATTATTTGACTTCTACTAAAACAAGACTAGTCCTAATAGAAGTAATTTTAACAAAAAGAAATAAAATTTCATCAAAGTCTATACCTTTTTTCTTTGCAAATCCCTTGACCACCAATGGGGCCTTCTACCTTTTTCTGCCTCCATATTCCTCTTTGATTCTATACACCCACTTGTTCTGCAATGCTCTCTTTCCCTCAGGTAGCTCCACAAGATCCCAAGTCCATTTATCCATAATAGATCTATTCTCTTCATCCATGGTCTGCTCCCACTTTTTATTTGCATCCACCTGCACTGCTTCCTCAAAACACTCTATCTCTCCACTATAAGTGAGCAATAAGTAATTCAAAGATAGAGTAAATCATTTAGGTTCCCTTCTTACCCTACAAGGCCTTCTCACCTCAAGAGTTTTGGATTCCTGATGAGTAGATTCCCAAACTCAATGTGCTAGAACATGCTTCACCTGAACCAGCCCCTTGGACACCTTGTCATCCGTAATGTACTCTAACACTATGTATTCTTTCTTTGATTCCTCTTTCTATTCCTGAAACTGATCTTTATACATGAATTTTTCATTAAAGACGATATCTCTAGACCGAAATATTTTCTTGTCCTTAAGACTCCAAATACAGAAACCAAAGTCATCCTCACCATATCCAACAAAGGTGTATTTCTCATACTTAGCCTCTAACTTGGTCATATCATCTATATCAATGTGAATAAATACCTCACATCCAAATACTCTAAGAAATGAGTAATAAATTCTCTTACCAAACCAAACCTCCTCAGGTATACCTCCATCCTAGACCATAAAGGGTCCTCTATTAATCAGATAAATAGATATGCTCACTTCTTCCACCCAAAACAAGAGTGGCAGCCCCACATGTAACCTCATGCACCTATCACTCTCCATGATTTTCATGTTCATTATCTTTGATACTACATTTTCCTGTGGAGTCTTCGGAACCATCCTTTTCCTGTGGATCCCATTTATCGAATAGTAATCAAGGAATTCATTACTCCAATACTCCCCTCCATTATCTTACCTAAGACATTTTAGCTTGAGACTTATTTCATTCTCAACCAAGGCTTTTCATATTTTTAAAGTTTCAAACACATCAAATTTCTTTCTAGTGCCATATACCCAAACTTTTCTAGTTGCACCATCAATGAAAGTGACATAATAACATGAACTACCAATAGATTTTACCTTAGTTTTCCCCCATACATCTATATGCACCAACTTCAACTTACCCTCCTTCCTGGTAGGTCCAACCTTGAGGAATCTCTCCTACTTCTATTTCCTAGAAACACAGTTCTCACAGGAGTCCAAATCTAAATCCTTTAATCCAGGAAACTTGTCCTTTAGAATGTACATTCCCTATTGAATCATATGACTAAGTCTATGGTGCGAAAAATTTGCATCTCAATCTACAACAACTAAATTACAGTAATCAACACCATTAGTTAAATCAAAGTACAAATTTTCTTACATCTTACAACCAAAAGAGCTCCCTTGGTAACCTTCCATGAATCTGTTGTAAAGCTGACCCGCTGATATCAAGTTTTGCCTTAACTTAGACATATGTCTAATGTCCTTAAGTAGCCATGTGTTCCCATTCTACATTTTCACCCAACCACAACCTTTCCATATTATGCTGCATGGTTCATCATCACCAAGATATACATGTCCAAAATCACCTTGAACAAACTCAGTAACGTAATTTCTATGTGGGTGGAATGGAAAAAAGGCCCTGAATCTAACACCCAAAACTCAACAATATTATCTAAAGAAAGAATTAAGGCATCCTGAAAAACATCACCTACTACCACATTTATCTCCTTTTTTTTCTTATCCCGAAGGGCCCAAAAATATATCTTAGCATGGCCAACCTTCCCACAGTGCCAACATTCCAGCTTGATCTTAGAATTTGATCTTCCACGATCATTTGACTTCCCATGATTACCTTTCCCTCTGTTATTTTGTCTCCCTCTTCCCTCCATCATCAAATCATTTTCATAAGTAGAAGAATATTTGGAGCTCCTCCTTCACATTTCCTTGCTCAAGATCACACTCATCACATCTTCAAACTTCAACTTTGATTTATTAGAGACTGAATTACTTATAGCCATAACCAAGTTGTCCCAACTATCTAGCAAGGAGCACAAAATCAAAAATTCCCTGACCTCATCATCAACATCAATTTTCATCGAGTTTAACATAATCACAACCATATTAAATTCATTAAAATGATTGGCAACAAAACCATTTTCAGAAATTTTCATATTAAATGACTTTTTCATCCAAAATATTTTAGTAGAGGTAGAGGGTTTTTCATATAACTTCCTCAACGCATTCATGAGACCTTCTGTGGCATTCTCTTACGATATGTTGACATAAATCAAAGATGCAAGACATAACTAAATTTCCCCAAGCACATTTCTATCCAACAACTCCCAATCCTCATCCGACATGGTTGTAGGTTTCTTTTCTTTTCCATCCAAATGAACATGGAGGTCCTTCTGATACAAGTAATCCTCCATATGCATATTCCAAAAACCAAAGATCTTCCCATTGAACTTATAAACCCTTGATCTTACCTCAAATGCCTTAGCTCCCACTCAAAGCTAAAATTTCCCTACGGCTCACCACTTTAGCAAAAAAACACTAAAGATATTATACTAGTTGTTAGGAATTAGAGAACAAATATGTGGAAACATTTCCTCAAATCACATCAACATGAAACTATTTAGCAGAATTCTACTTATATAAATATAATAACATATATAAACAATGCACAAAAAAAGACAAGACAATATTTAACGTGGTTCACCCAATGTGGGCTACATCCACCAAGAACTTTCTTAGATGTTATTATCAACAAGAGTAAAAACAACTCTCACAGTATTCTCTTAGTTACAATTACACAACAATCACTCATGAACTCAAAACATAATTACCAAATATGCTAAATCACATCTAAGACACAATTGACATCCAATTTCTCAACCTTGATCACTCTTTATCACCTCTTGATGTTCTAAGAATAAATATCTTTTTTATCACTCAAGATGCATTAGGATGCCCCTAGTACCTCTATTTATAAGATTAAAATCCATCAACGAATTTCTTTAGTCGACCATAGAAGTTTGAAAGTCATGACCTTTCAAATTCTCATGGATGGAAAATTTGTCACTGTGAAAACTGCCATATAACCGTAAAAATGTAGAAAATACGCAACACGAAAAACAACACATGACTGCAAAATGATCTTGAAGTCTTCAAACTTAACCATTTAAACTCCAACACTTCAATGTTGATTCTAGAAGACAAAAAGTAGGCTGCACACCCCAAAATAAAAGGTAATAAATGATTCCTTAAATTTATAAATAGAGGACAAGAATGAAGGAAATGATAAATAACACATTTGGGAGTAAGTGCAAGCTCACTATGGATCCATAAAGAGTGAAAGTGTAGTTGTTTGTGTGATGAAAGGGTCATGAAGAGATCGTACAAGCATGTGGAGCTTGTTAAGTGGAGAATATGAAATCAAAGCTAAAGAAAAATGCTAGAAAAACCTTGGCAAATGAAGTAGACAATGGAGATGAAAGTGTAATGAAAATTCAAGTGGAAGAATTAAGTCAAGAAAAATAATGAGTTGTAAAAAAATACAGTACTCTTAGAAGAGGTAGATTATAAAATGAATGAAGACAACAAGTTGACAAGAATAGAAGACAAGAAAAGGATTATTTGTCTTCTATTTTTTCATTCTAAGGTGTTTTTTATCTTTGTATGTACATGTATATAAAAATACATGAATATGAAAGATGAAGAAAAGTGTGAAATTGAAGAATAAATACTAGTGAATGATGAAGAATAAGAAGACCAAGGTGAAGAAAGAGAGAGAATTAAGCAAGAGGGTGATGAAGAAAGCAAGAAAGGAACTAAACAAGCTAGGAAAAGAGAAAATAAATCAAAATAATGTGACGATGAGCTCAAGGACACTAAAAATGGAAGAAAACAAGTTGTGGAGTCAAAATTTTCCTACCCTTGGAGTATGACGTAGGAGCATCAGGGTGTGATAAACATTAAGTTGATAATTATCCTCCTTTTCATAATCTGAGGTTATTTGAGTGTTTTATGGGTCTTAGGGAACCAATGAGAGTAATATCAAGATGTTAATAATGTTCAAAATTTGAGTTTTCTTCCTTGTTTCATTTTCCCTCCAAAAAGGGATTCAAATTGTTAAAATCATGGAAAAGTGAATATTAGTTCATAAAGATCTTTAAAGGTTATTTCAAGAGGGTGATTAGGTGTCTAGTAGAGGTTTCATAAGTCATATGAGTGATTAAAGACCATGAAATGAAAAATAATTTAAAATTAGGTAGGAGGAATATCATGAGTCATTATGGGAATTTGAAAATTCAAGGAGTTACAAAAGGCATTTGGGAAGTCCAAGAGTCATAAAAAGGGAGTAATGAATCAAGAAGAGGAATTTATATGCATGAGATAATTTGAATATAGGATAATAGAGACTTTAATTTAGAATAATTTTTCCTTAAGGAAGAGGATGTAGGAGAAATGAGGGAATATCAAGATTTGTATGTACTGCAGTTATGAGACAATAAACTCAAATTTTGTGCATGTCATGAATATTTTTCTTGTGAAAGTGCATTTTTTGATTGATATTATCCTTTTTTGGAAGGCCCTTAATATGAATTAATTTAATCCAAAATATATCATAATGTAAGTGATATTATTGATTCTCTAGGATGGTAAGGCTCTAATATCTTGTTTTTGACAAAGTTTGAAGAAACTAGTGATTGTGTGTATGATTGTGTATGTAAGTTTTAATATGTCTCAGGACTGTCATCATAACCTTTACATTTCAACTCCAAATGATCTGAACTTCATACTGTAGAAGGATGATGACCTTATCCAAAAAAAAAATTTAACCATATTTCTATAATATGTGTTTATCAAAACTTTGTGATGAAAAATCAGTTGAGATCTTATTATGCGAGATCAAAATCCCACTCAAACCTGGTAAAATAAGCATAAATCACGTGTTTCAAATATTTAGGTTCAAAAAATTTGAGGGTGGAATAATAATATCATTTTGCAAATGTTGTTTGTAAAGAAATTGTGTTTTGACAACTTTACATGAAGTTTATGCATGACATAATCTTTTTGCAAATTGTTGGTTCTTGAGAGCACAAAAAAAACTAAATTTAGGAAAATAAGTAAACAATAGTGTTTTGAGCTTTATGAATCAATTAAATGATTGTTCAAATAAATTTTTGAGATGTTGAAACATGTTAGAGATCTTATAAATTATGATGAGGACTATATAAGATAGAGTTGTTTGGTGTTGCTAGTGAGATAGTTGAGAGAAGTGAAGGATAAATTGGAGAAAGGTAAGAGATGATAAATTTTTTCAAAGGAATTCATATTGATTATGAAGAGAAGGCTATTCAATTGAAATTAGGCCAAACTTTGTAATTCTAAACCCATCATAAACTTGCAAAGGATCCTCAACCATAGAGTGAGGTTGAATTTTTTATGTGAAACTTTCTTTATTGGTTGAATGTATGGTTGTTTATGTTCTCTCTACGTAATTTTGGTATTAGATATTTGAACTATTATTGTAAAAAAAAAATTATATTTTAATGAATGGATTTTTTAGCCAATAGTGTTGTGTGCAAGTGTTTGAAGAAAATGAAATGTAAGAGAAGAAGGGAATAGTGATAAGAAGAGAAGTTTGGAAGTGAAATATATTTTGAAGGCACCAAAATACCATGTTTCAATCTCTAGTGAGGTGTGAGAGGGATAAGAAAGGTGGAAAATATTTTTCAGAGAGAAAAGATGGACCAAAAATAATTGGTAAGAGAGATAGTGAAGTTTTTTGGCCACAAGAAAAAAGAAGAATAAGTAGAGAGAAAGAAAGCATGAGAAACCAAGATGAAATAAGAGAAGAGAAAACACGAGGAATGGATGAAAAGAGAGTTAATAGAGTTGAAGAATGATGTGGAGAAGCTGTAAGATCTTAAAAGATGAGAGTGAGAGGAAAGGTGAGATTTAGTTTGTAATGAAGAGGAAAGACGAATTTCCCATAAGGTCGATTGTAAAAATAAATCAGAAGTTGCAGCTAAAGAAGATGATCAAGAGTGAAGAGAGGAAGTTGATACATGAAGAAAACACAGATAAAGAAGTGTACAAAGAGATAGTGTATGAAGGAATTTAGAGTTTGAATGAGAAAGAGAGTGATGAAGAGGAACGACATAGTAAAGAAGGAAAAGAGCTAATTTTTGGAGCTTTTTACGAGGTTCAGAGGCCTCCAAGTTTTAAATATAATAGTGTCTTTGAATGTGTGAATGCAGGTACTCAAAGTGAAGAAGAAAAGGAAATAAATGATGCCTTGAATGAAGAAATAGAGAACAATAATGAAGGAAAGAGAAAAGAATAATTTTGTGAGCAAGTGGAAGCTAATTATGGATCAGTTAAGAGTGAAAGTGCAACTGTTAGTGTGATGAAAGGGTCATGGAGATATATTATAAGCATGTGAATTTGGTTTTAAGTGGATAATATGAGATCAAAGAAAACTAAAATTATAGAGAAACCTTTGAAAATTAAGAATACAATGGAGATGAAAGTGTAATGAAGATTTAAGAGGAAGAAGTAAGTCGAGAACATGATGAGTTACAAAAAAATATAGTGCTCTTAATAGAGTTAGAGTAGTAAATGAATGAACAAATCAAGTTGAAAAGAAGAGAAGACAATAAAAGGACTATTATTCCTCTATTTTTTCATTCAAAGGTTATTTTTAGCTTTGTATGTGTAGGTATATACAAAGACATGAATGAGAAGGATAAAGAAAAGTGTGACATTGAATAAGACAAGTAAGTGCACGATGAAGAAGAAGAAGACCAAGGTAAAGAAAGAGAGAGAATGAAGCAAGAGGGTGAAAAATAAAGGAAGAAAAAAACCAAGCAAGATAGGAAAAGAGAAAAGAAATCCAAAGAACATAAGGATGAGATCATGAACATTAGAAAAGAAAGTAATTCAAGAATGCATAGAAATTAGAATATGAAGTAGAAAACAAGCTATGGAGTCAAACTATTCCTACCCTTGCAGTAAGATGCAAGAGCATCAACATGTGAGAAACATTAAGGTGATAAATGTCCTCCTTGTCATGATCTTAGGTTATTTGAGTTATTTTTGGGTATTAAGTAACCAATGAGAGTCATTTAAAGATGTTAAGAATCTTAAAAATTTGAATTTTCCTGCTTGTTGCATTTTCTGTCCAAAAAGGTATTCAAATTGTAAAAGCATAGAAAATTAAGTATTGGTTTGTAAAGATCTTTAAAGGTGGTTTTCAAAAGGGTTTTGTAGGTGTCTAGTAAATTTGTTATAGGTCATAAGAGTGATTAAATTCCATGAAATGAAAACTAATGTAAAATGAGATATGAGGCATATAATGACTCATTATGGGAATTTGAAAATTCAAGGAGTTAGAAAAGGCATATGGGAAGTCCAAGAGTTACAAAAAGGGAGTTATGAATTAATAAGAGTAAGTTACATGCATGAGAGAAATAAAATATAGGAGAAGCGGAGAGTAAGTTAGAGAATGGATGTACTGCAGTTATGAGAAAACAAACTTAGATTTTGTGCATGACATGAATGATATTCTCCTTGTTTAGAATTAATATGAATTCATTTAATACAATATATCATAGAGTAAAAGTTACATGATTGAGTATCCATGATGGTAATGCCTGTATACCCTATTTTGACTAAGTTTGAAGAAACTAGTGGTTGTGTGTATTGATGTGTATGCAAGTTTTAATATGTCTTGGGACATTCCTCATAACATTTTCATTGAAATTCCAAATGATCTGAAATTATTACTGTAGAAGGAAGATGACCTTATGAAAAATTAATTTAAATCGTTTTTGTATATTGTTTTTTTTATCAAAAGTTATGATGAAAACTCAGTCAATATCATGTTATGCGAGCACGAAATCCTTCTCATACATGGTAAAATGAGCATACCTCACGTGTGTTGAGCTGTTAGGTTTTTTACTTTGGATGGTAGAATAATAAGAACATATTTCAAGTGGATTTTTAAGGAAATCTTTATTTAAAAATTGTACATGAAGTTATGCATGACAACATTTTGTTGCAGATTGTTCATTCTTGAGAGCACAAAAAAACTAGTTTTAACAAAATAAGAAAATTGTGGTGTTTTGAGCTTTATGAATTAAGTAAATGATTTTTCTTTTTTTTTTTTGAGATTTTGAAACGTGGGAGAGAGATTATAAAACATGGTGAGGAATATATAAGCTATATTTTTTTGGTGTTGTTAGTGAGATAGTTGAGAAAAGTGAAGACTAACTTAGAGAAAGGTAAGAAATGATGATGTTTGTCAAAGGAAGTCATCTTGATTTGTAGAATGATCTCTATGGTTAGGATTATATGATGATGAGTAGGATATTCAAGTGAAAGTATCGCAAAATTTGTTTTTCTTAACCCATATCAAACTTGCAAAGGATCCTCAACTTTAGAGAGAGGTTGAAGTTGTTATACAAAAAAAAATTTATTAGATGAATGCATGGTTGTTTATTTTCTCTTTGCATCATTTTGGTATCAGAGCATTGAAATATTGTTTTCATTTTATTTTTATTTTTGAATGAATATATTTTCTAATAGTGTTTTCTCCAAGTGTGTGAAGAAAGTGACAGGTAAAGAGAAGAAGCGAAGAGTGAGAAGAAGAGAAGTGTGAAAGTGAATGAGAGTGTGAAGCCACTAAAAGACTAGGTTTCAATCCATGGTAAGGTGTGAGTGGAATAGGCAAGATGAAAAATAATTATCAAAGAGAGAAGATGAACTAAGATGAGTTGGTAAGAGATATAGTGAAGTTGTTTGGTTAGAAGAAAAAACAAGAATAAATAGAGAGAAATAAATTAGGAGAATCCAAGAATAAAGAAGAGCAGAAAAAGCACGAGGAATGGATGAAAAGAGAGTTGATAGAGTTGAAGAAAATATTTGGAGAAGCTAGAAGAGTTGTTAAGAGATGAGAGTGAGAAGTAAGGTGGGATGCATTTGTAATGAAGAGGAAAGATAAATGGCTTATAAGGCTAACTGTAAGAAGAAATCAGAATTTGCATCTAAAGAAGATGAGCAAGTGAAGAGAGAAAGTTGATACATGAAGAAAATAAAGAGACATAAGTTCTATAAGATAGTGTATGAAAGAATTTGGATGCGGAAGAGAGTGATGAAGAGGAGTAGCAGATTAAATAAGGAAAAGATCTCATTGATGGAGCTTTTAAAAATTCTTAAGGGCCTCCATGTTTTAAATATGATATTCTCTTTGAATGTGTGAATGCAGGTAATCAAAGTAAATAAAAAAAGGCAAGAAATGATTCCTTGAATGAATAAATAGAGAACATGAATGAAGGAAAGAAAAAATAAGAAGTTTTTGAGCAAGTACAAGCTCACTATGGATGAGTTAAGAGTGAAATTGAAGCTGTTAGTGTGATGAAAGGTTCATGGAGAGATCTTACAAGTATGTGGAGCTGGTTAAGTGGAGAATATGAGATAAAAGCTAAGGAAAATGCTAGATAAACCTTGGAAAATGAATAATAAAATGGAGATGAAATTATAATGAATATTCAAGAGGAATAATTAATTCAATAACATGATGAGTTGCAGAAAAATATAGTGACCTTAGCAAAGGTAGAGCAGAAAATGAATGAAGAAAACAAGTTCACAAGAAAAGAAGACAAGAAAAGGACTAATTGTCCTCTATTTTAGCATTCTAAGGTGGTTTTCAGTTTTTTAGGTGCAGGTATAGACCAATACATGAATGATAAAGATGAGGAAGAGTGTGAAATTGAAGAATAAAATCAAGCAAATGATGATGAAGAAGAAGACCAAGGTGAACAAAGAGAGAGAATTAAGCAAGAGTGTGAGAAAGCAAGCAAGAAAGGAACTGAGAAAGCTAGGAAAAGAGAAAATGAATCAAAAGAACGTGAGGATGAACTCAAGAACAATAAAAAAGGATGGAATTAAAGGATGAAAATAAATTGGAAGAAGAAGAAGAAAACAAGTTGCAGAATCAAACTTTTCCTACCCCTGGATTATGATGCAGGAGCATCATGGTGTGAGAAACATTAAGGTGATAATTTTCCTCATTGTCATGATATTAGGATATTTTAGTGTTTTATGGGTATTAGCGAACCATGGAGATTCATTTCAAGATGTTAAGAATGTTCAAAATTTGAATTTTCCTTCTTGTTTCTTTTTCCCTCCAAAAAGGGATTCAAATTGTAAAAGCATGGAAAAGTGAATATTAGTTTGTAAAGAGCTTAAAATTTGGTTTTAAAGAGGGTGATTAGGTGTCTAGTAGAGTTTTCATAGGTCATAGGAGTGATTAAAGTAAATTAAATTTAAAATAATGTAAAATGAGGTACGAGGCATATCACAAGTCTTGACAATTCAAGGAGTTACAAATGGCATATGGGAAGTCCAAGAGTCACAAAAAGGGAGTTATGAATCAAGAAGAGGTAGTTACATGCAATAGAGAATTAAAATATAGGAGAAGAGGATAGTAATTTAGAGTATTCCTTGTTGAATATTTTTTAGGAGAAATGATGGAATAGCAAGGTTTTGTATGCACTGCACTTATGAGATAATAAACTCAAATTTTGTACATGACATGATTGTTTTTTCTTGTGCAAGTGCATTTTTTGAAGTATATTATCCTTGTTTGGAATTTATATGAATTAATTCAATATAATATATATCATATGTAAATTGAGATGATTGATTCTACAAGTTGATAAGGCCCTAATACCCTATTTTGACTAAGTTTGAAGAAACTAGTGGTTGTGTGTATGACTGTGTATGTAAGTTTTAATCTGTCTCGAGACAGTGATAATAAAGTTTTCATTTCAACTCAAAATTATATTAAATATTGAATGTATAATTATTATGAATTTATAAAAATATGGTTTTCACCATTTTTATATATTATTTGTTTATCAAAAAGTGTGATGAAAAAGTAGTTGAGACCCTGTTATGCGAGCACGAAATCTTTCTTAGACTTAGTAAAATGAGCATAACTCATGTGTTTTGAGAAGTTAGGTTCTGAAATTTGGAGGGTAAAATAATAGGAACATTCTGCAATTTTTTTTAGGAAATTGTGTTGTGACAACTTCACATGAATTTATGCATGACAGACGTTTGTTGTAGATTATTGGTTCTTGAGAGCACCAAAAAACTAGTTTTAGAAAAATAAGTAAAATGTGGTGTTTTGAGCTTTATGAATCAATTGAATAATTATCCTAATAGTTTTTTGAGATTTGGAAACATGGGATAGATCTTATAAAACATGTTGAGGAATATATAAGATGGATTTTCTTTGTGCTGCTAGTGAGATAATTGAGAGAAGTGAATGCTAACTTGGAGAAAGGTAAGATATGATTAATTTTTTTCAAAGGAAATCATATTGATTGGTAGAATGTTAATTTTGGATAGGGTGTATGATGATGATTAGGATATTAAAGTTAAATTAGGCCAATTTTTTAAATTATCAACCCATCTTAAACTTGCAAAGGTTCCTCAACTCCAGAGATAGGTTGAAGTTGTTATATGAAACCTTATTAAATGCTTGAATGTATGGTTGTTTATTTTCTCTCTACATCATTTACTCATTAGAAAATTCAAGGAAATTTAACCCTTGCATATGATGTGCTTACTTTGGTGTCTCTTAGGAGTGTGGAATGGTTGTTCCTTGACCTTCGACTCTTGGTGAGCTATTTGGCTTAAGAATGGTAGTTGATGTGGTAAGATCACCCATGAATAATGTGAATCGCTGGTGGAAAATAGCTTCACCATCTTTATTTGAAGTAAATAAATGGAATATCAAGCTCTATTTTTAATTCACTGATCAACTCATCTACTAGTTCAGTGAAAATATCATGATGTAATGCAAACTCCTCCCATCTCACTCACCAGTTATATGGGCATGGTTTTCTCCCTATTTCCAAAATGCTTTCATATTTATGGTTTTCCCTTCATATTGGTAGTAAAATTATTAATTAAATGAAGAGTATGGTTATGCTTAACAAAAAAAATTGTTCCACATAATGGATATATTTACCTTGCATCATGTAAACAAGGATATGACACACCCTTCTAGTGGAAGCTACACTCTTCAACCATGTCATATGAAACCTAGAGCTTTTGGATGATAGAACTAGATAACTGTATTCACCTGATTCGAGAATTAAACTTGAATTACAATTAACCCCATAATTTTTCACATTGTTAAGATTTAATTAGATAAGAATTTCAATGAAACTCAAAACCACGTAGTGGGTAACTTATAGAATGATCATGTTCACCGCTGACATGAGATGTCATGTCAATCTCTATAATGAAGTTAGATGATCATTTAACCTTATTTCATAGAAAATTTAGGGGCCTATTAAACTATTTTACCACTTTTTTAAGTTGCTAAAAAAATTGAAAAGTTAGTTTTGTTTTTTCCCATAATTTAGGCCCCCATATTGAGAAAAAAATTGGTTACCACTTACTTCTAGTATCTCTCTAGAAGTATCATAATCAATCAATATCTTCATGGAAATTTGCCTCAAAATATTGTTTGTAACTAGTTTTTGTAGGCCTTAGGACATTTGACGACCAAGTCCAACTAGCATAATTATGAAAAGTGGCTTCAGAAATGTGGTGGCCATTTTAATATTGATCAATATTTTTGTTTTATAAACTCCAAGGGGTTCCCTGTAGATAGGTTAATTGACACAAACTTTTACATGGTGTGTTTGAGTTTTGAAAAATGGACCTCCAAATCATTTTTTGTTCCACTTTGGCCAAATTTCTCATTTTAATAATCTTGCATTACTAACGAGAAAATTTTACATGGAATTTTCTCATAATCGAAAATCTATTGCAAAAACTTTAAACTCTATTACACGTGTATATATCCTTGATGAAAATTATTTGTATTTTATTGCTTATGTAAATTTGGTGTGCTTTTCTCTCTCTCATCTCTTTATCTCGCTCCATCTTGAAAGGGAAATGAAACTGCACGTGTTATTACCTCTATTGTATCGTAAATGTGTTTAATCTATTACAAGTACAAAATAATATATTTGTGAAAATGTTATTCATAGGGGGTATTCCATGCTAGCATACATTTTTCGTTGACCATGTTTGTGATAAATTTTTAGGTTGTAGGTGGTTTAACAAGATTTGAAATAATGATGGAAAAATTAGTTTAATGTTATTATTTACAAAAATTGTAATGTTAATGGACTTAGAAATATACTTTTCCTAAGTAACCGTAATTTCATTAATGCAAGAAAAAAAATTGCTTCTATTTTTATTGTGTACGAGATTACTAGGATTATGATTTACTATATTATACTTGTGACTTAAGTTTCATTGGAAGTTATGCTTATGGTTATTAAGGTAAAATATCAAAAACAGTGTGATATTTGAATAGAGAATGTAAACTTGGCCCCTTTGGATTCGTAAGCTTGGAAAATAATATAGTTTTCGGGTATATCCATCACGTGCCAACATTTGAACATTTTCATCTTAGTTTTTGTGTTATTCAAATCATATGCTCCTCACCAAAATTCATTTAGTTGTCTAGGGTTTTGTATAACACTTGAAATAGTGGGAAGTAAATGGGAAGGTGGTTAATTAAAATGGTAGATTTAGAACACTAGTGGAAAATATATTTGAATTTAAATATCTCAACTTAACCTTAAACTATATTGATATAGTGCTTTTCTATGGTAACAACCCCTTCATTCATCTGTTAAACTATTTGACTCATGTATAAATTTGTGAATGATGAATATTCCACTTAAAGGTGATATTTGGAGGCCGAATATTTTCATGACTCTTTTGAGGTGTCTGTACGTACCCAAAATTGTAAGGTACTGTACTGTCGGAACAATGTAACAAGTGCCCCAATGATGATACAGGTCTCCTCGCAAGGTGTTCGGAATCTAGAAAAGATCTCCAAGTGTGCGTTAACATCCCGCATGCCCCGCTTAGCCCCCACGTGCTTTTTTTTTCCCTTTTCTCCTCTTTTCTTGGCCTTTTTCTCTTCAGTGATGAAACCGCCGCCCTGCATGGGCGGTGGTCTCGTGGCCACCACCCTGATCAGGGCGGCGGTCCTGTAACCGCCACCCTGCTCAGAGTGGCGGTCCTTTATGTGTTTTCCAGAAAGTGTTTTTAACGTAACTCACGTAAAAATCAACGATTCACCAGCTTTTTTTTGCCGACTTGGGCTTGCATTTATGTTTTTGGTCCCCTGGAATAGTGTTTGGCCATTGTTTATAGTTTTAGAGTTCAGTTTGGTTTTGATCTTTGGGTGAATGAAAAGCTATAAATAAATGGTTTATGCACAAACAAATGGTCTGCCCCTCATTTCACTTCTCATATTCTCATTTTCAATAGTTCAGTATGTTATTTCACTTAGAAGCCATATTTTCAGTTCATTTACATGCTTAGTTAGCATTGTTCAGCTGTTGGTAAGCCACATATCCATCTTGTGTAGGTAGTGTTGTTATTTCACCCAATCCATTGGAGTAGAATAGCTTAGGAAGACATTAAAGTTGCAGGTTTTACTCTTCAAAATAGGATAGTTTCAGGTTTTGGACGCTTTTATGTTGCATGACCCACAATAAATCCCGCTAGGAATTGCATAAGCCAAGCTATGTACTCTTACGCTATCCCTCTCCTACTCGCATTATATTCAGTCTGCATTCTGAGCTTCCTTTGTCCCAAAATCTACTTATGTTGATGCTAGCATTACACGCTTTTCTAGATTCACGTGAACACAAAGGAATGAGGAGATCACACTGAGGGGACAAGATCACACACACCATTGGATTCGCCACTGTTTTGTAGAATCCAGGTTCTAGCTTTCAAAGTTCTAAAGTTAGAAATATATTAAATAGAGTAGATAATCACTTATTTTTAGTTAAGTTTACTTTCGATATTGCCAGGGAAGCTGTGGGGATTGATAGTTTCTGAGAAACTATGATTCATTCCTCACTTCTGAGGTAGGATTGAGAGTATGGAAAATAGATTAAGCAAGTTATTTCATTATTTAGAATAGATCTACAAATTGCACAGACAAATAACTACACTCGGTTATTTTGTTTGTTTTAAGTTTTATCTTAGTTTTCAAATTCTAGATACGTTTAAATAGCTGCTTTCTTAAATTCTTAAAAGTTTCTCAGAAAATAAAAAAATAGAAATTATATATATGTTCTAGATTTATTCCACGTAGTTAAAATTTGCTTTGTTGCAGTTAGATTTACATTATTGTTTTGTATGACAATCACGGGACCCAGGGAGCCCAGGGAATACGTATTTGAGCCGATTTTTCCTCAACCCAATCTTGTCACGGCAATAGTTGACATAGAACAGAACCTTAGAATCCAAGTCTTCCAAAAAACAATAGATTTACGACAGATCAGCTCTCAGTTGAGGGGATTAAACATAGAAGACGACCAAGCACACACGTTTTGGTCAAATCAACCGAAATACAGATCACCCTAGGCAAACATACACATGAATGTAGAAGGGTTCGAAAGAGAACAAACCTTTGGTTGTGATCCTTTGGTCCCACAGCCAGATGCAGGAGACACTCTTCTAGATATAGATACCAGCCTAAGAATCCAGGTTGCAAGAACACCTGTGAGGTACTCTGAGAAGATCACGCAGTTATTAATCCTAAATATAGAAGCTAAGAAAGCATATGATTATTGGATACTAGGGATTAGGACTTTATTTCGTACATGACCATAGCAAGACTACAACAACCAAGAGTCTACGGTTGTGATCCACAAATCCCGAAACCTAAAGAATCCGTAAGTCAATCAGATATAGACACTGGCCTATGCATATTAGTATTCAGATCTACCCCACTTCCACCCACCATCGTCGAACATTTATCCTTACTAGATATAGAGGCTAACAAAGCTAGATAATTCTGGACTAGGCTAGAGAATCGTCCGTAGAGTCGATTGTATTCATTACCCACCATATGACCTTATCTGGAGACATACATGAAACTATCCCAGGTCATTTTCCATGTATTCCACAACCCATAGATCGAATCACGCCAGAGCTCGATATTGATTGGATCCTTCGAGCAGTCATCCTTTCCGATCGATCTATCACACCAGTTCAGGTTAGAAGGGCCTTCTTTTCCTTAGATTCACAAATTCCACTAGTGTGTATTGAAGACATTAGATTGCCTAAATAGTTTGTCTGCATCCCACACATATTCCATCCCCATCGGCTATCTCGGCACGACCTCAGGAGGTCAGGTACGTGGAAGAGTTACTTGTAGATTCCCATGCTCGCTTGTCACTTTTCCGGTGTACAGTGTCCAACCTTTAAAAAATTCTTGAGTAAATACTCCAAACTGACATAATTTTCCAACCTGACATCTTGGAAGCTAGTACTCAACAACTGTAAAGGGGGCAACAATAAGATTGCAAGTGTATTTCATGGAAATTTTTAAATAATGAAAATAAAGATAATGATTAAAAGGTTGTGAAGGTTTAATATTAATTATTTAATAGTATGTGTATGTTGATACCTCATACTAGAAGAAGAAATTCTAATCATGGAACTAAGATTTTCTTTATCCTTTATGTTGACAGGGTTCTTCATCAAATTTTGTGCAAGCCACAAATATTAGGAGAAATCCTCCAAGGCCTAGAAAAATCCACGGAGGATTAGAGAAAACAACGCATAAAAGGGTGAAACCACGTATAAAATTATAAAGATGCAAATACAAGAACGGGTTTGCTGTAGACTAAGGAAAGCAACAGTACATTAGAAAAGCTATGATACATTGAAGGAAGCCGCACAAGATGACAAAAAGATGCAGAAAAAAGAAAATCTAAGTTAGAATGAGATAGAAGCTAATAGTGTTGTAATTCAAAAGAAGTGACCCTCAGAATATTTTTTATGAAATTTATTTATTGTAATTAATTCATTAATTATGTGTGTGCCACAAGAAATGTATGAGTGAATGTCATATGAGAGATATATGATAGAATCATATGAAGATAAAGATATATGAGATAGAATAGAGGAGACTTATGTATAAGGATAAGACTAATGTAATCATTATTGAGATAGGAATAAATATTGATTTTTAGAGATAATTTTGTTATGTGTTTACATTATTTCTGTTAACAATTTTGAATATCTTACTTTTCCGGTGTACATCACTCATGTACTAGGTCAAACTTCTTAAATCTCACATTGTTGTCAAGGTTTAAGATAAACATTTGGTGTTTGATCCCAAGATCCTTGTATTAGTCGTATGTCAGGAAAAATATCGCCACCAGGATATTGGAAACCAAAACTGATAGAAATTGAAGATTGGTGTGAAAATTAAATTGATATATTTATCAAGGTAGAAGAAAAAAGAATCAAAGCGTCGTACAAAGGAACTGAGGAAGAGGTACTTGGAGAATAAAAATAATAATTTTGGTCTTAGCTCCCTCATTTTTTGTGGCCTTGTATATTACAACATGCCAAGAGGACAAATTGGTCAAGATTACACTTAAGGAAACCATTTGAGTGGACTTGAGAAAAGTTTAAAAATCACATAAATATTGACGAGCCAGGGACTAAAGAAATTGATTATTAGTACGAGACTACATTATACTCATACATAATTACTTCGGGCATATAGGTTTGGAACAGTTTTAATTACAATAAGGGAGAAGTTTTAAGTGGAGCAAGAGGCCGATTTAATAAATTAGTTCCATTATTAATTAAAGTTTTGTTGGTAGAAAAAGGCTTAATCAGAAGTGCGGTAAAATTATTTTAGGGGACATGCACTATGGGATGGCGTGCATGAAGGTGGGTGATCCAAACAACAATACTTATCATCATTAATGGGTTGATGGTTAGGATAATAGAAATAGGATGAAATGAAGAAAAGAAAAGAAAAGAAAATTACATAGTTGGTAAAATTAAGATTAGGAGAATTAAGGAGAAGTTAGTATCTTAACAAAACCAATCAGAATGAGAAGTATGGAAGAGAGAGATATGGTAGCCATAGATAATAAGTAGTTAGAGAAGAATTTAGAGAAGAAGTTAGAGAAACAAAGGATAACAAGGGATGAAAGAGTGAAGAAATTGAATGAAATAAAAGAAAATTTGAAAAAAGTTAAGAAAATAGAGAAAAAGGAAACAACCACTTTGAGTGGAGGCTAGCAAATGGCTAACCTAGAAATGGAGGAAGACACACAAAGTATAGATATAGTACCTGTAGTGAGCAATGACCAAATTTTAGTTACACCATGGATCCCCGTGGCACAAAATCTTATAAATAGTCCAATACAACAAACATTATTGAGGTAGGAAATACTAGTAAAATATTTACAAGCATTAGTAGGAGGATTAAGACCAAGAATTAGAGAAATAGTCAACACAACAAAATGGGAAGAGATGATAAAAGAAACTCCATTACTAATTAAAGATAAAGGAAAAGAGGAAAATGAAGTTTCTGAGATGAAATAATTAGCTGTAGAATTTTGAAATAAGTTAAAAATAATAGAGGAGAAAGATGATGACAAAGATAAACATGAGAAAAAAGGGAAAGAGGAATAAAAAAAGAAGAAAATAGTTATATGTTGAGAAATAATAAAGATATGAAGGTAATTGTAGATAGTTATGAAGAGTTTCCAACTAAGGATGCGTCACCCAACCACCACATAATCCTAAAGGAGATGAACCCCCCGGATCGGTCACCATTCCACGTGCCGATTAAAACACCAATTCGAAAGATAGAAAAGGGAGAAAGTTTAGAAGAAAGATATCATCAATTGCAAGAAGAAATTCAGAAGAGACAAAAAATTGTAAGAGAATTTAGAAAATTGTTAGGAGATTTATATTTTGATATTGAGATATATAGAGACAAAGGAAGAAATAATAACTTGAAACAGGATCATAATCAATAAAATAAGGTAAAACCATTGAAGCAACAACCATTTAGTCAGCCCCAATTAAATTCTCAACTAGTTAGAAAGATGGCCTAGAAGATTAAGTTACCATTATTTGGAACATATAAAAGTGATGCTGTGGAACATTTATTCATATTGGATTCCCACTGGAAGAGTAAAAACATCACAAACAACACAATAAAGTTATGTGATTTCATGCCAATGGGGTTGGAGTGGTGCAGTCAAGTCACATGGTTGTGTGCTTGTCAACCCATGTTCAAATCCCTCTGAGGCACGATCCTCTCTAAGATGGTTTCACCACTTGATGTGGCATCTTTGCTTTTTGTTGTCGCAGTATGCTAGTTTCTTCTCTCACTACAGTAGGTAGCATTTCAGTTCTATCTCACTCTGGCTTCTTCTTCACTCACTATTGTTATTGGTCACTACTTCTCTCGTTGTTTTCAATAATGGTTTCTTCACTCATTGGTTGCTTCTTCTCTCATTATTTTTTTTGGTTACTTCTTCACTTGATGTTGTTGCTAGTTGTTATTCCATTCACTACGTTCACTACATCTTCAGTTTGGTATCATGGTTACTTCAATTGGGTTTCTAATATTGGTTCCCTTAATTATAACCAGGTTGTGGATCCTCTCAAAAATTCCTCAAATGTACAAGGATGTGGGTCCTTTCAACACCGTCAACATTCACCCAATTCAAAAAAAAAATTATATGATTTCATAAGAACTCTGAGGGATGATGCATTATGATGCAATATGAAAAAAATGCATAGGGAACTAAAGATTGGGATGCCATTGAGAAAAAAATTTAAAAAAAAATTCATTATCATGAAGCACCATCAGAAGGAGCGAGTAAAATGAGATACCTTACTTAGGGAGAAAAGGAAACAATCAAGTAATTCAACTATAGATTCAAAAATGTAACGAGGAAGTTGGAGGAAGATCTCATAAATAAACAACATATTGAATGGTTCACTTCAAGGCTCCTCCCTTATATTAGAGAAACATTGGATGGACAAAATTTTAACACTCTCATGGAGGTAATAGATATGGCTACTAGATTGGAATCCCAACCATGTCCTAGAGAAGGAGAAACATCACTAAAAAAATAATTGGGAAGAGTAAAATGAGAGTTTTCAAAGTTAAAAAAACCAACAAGAAATCCAAAGGAATGAAGATATTAAAACAAATTCCATCGAGAAGTAACTTGAGATACAAGGTTTGGTGCACAATATGTTCTATTGAAGATCATAGTAAAATATATTTCCCTTACTTAGAGAAGGCAAAGAGATTTGCATCTTTTAGAAAACACTCATCAGAAAAAATTTCTTCTAGTACCTCAGGAGAAAGAACATGGTGCGGAATTTGTAGATTATGGGACCAACAAACTTAGGATACCTATCCTTTACAAGAAGTAGCTCCACCCACTAATAATTTAATGTATTACATGGCATGTGGATCCTACAACCATAACCATTACACATGCACCTCTGTAGATGCATTTGAATAACTAAAAGAATATAATACCCGTAGAGTCATGGTGGCTAGATAGAGCACATGATCTAACCCTCCCCCATCACAACCAAAATCATTGCCTACACTTACCCCACCACCTTCCTAACCCACAATTATTTTCCCTCAATATCCAAATCAACAAGGTGGATAACCCCATTTCAGAGGTGGCTATCAGGAAAACAACTACAATCGTAATTATCAAGGATACAATGATGGAGGATATCACAGATGTTATAGAGGTGGATATAAAGGAGGTTATAAAGGAGGATATAGGGGTGGTTATGATAAATATTAAGGAGGAATATTATATCAATGATATCAGGGATATCATAGAAGATACAACAAAGGAGGTGGCCATCAAGATAAAAGACCCATGAATTTCTTAAAATGTGGAAAAGATGGACATTTGGCTAGAAATTTAATAGAACCTGATCCTTGTGGTTTCCATCATGAATGAGGTCAAGATTCTTTCATTTTTCCTAAAGCAACCCAATTTTTTAGAAATGATGATACAAAAATAGAATAATTGGGAAGATATTCTTAGAAGAATGTGCAACATATCATAAAGATACCATGGGATGATGAGGAAATAAAAAATGAAAAGGAAAGAGCATCTAGCTCAAAGAGCAGACCATAAAATGAGAACAAAAAGGAAGAAGCAAACAAAATCTATCTGAGGAGACAAGTAGTTAAATCAGGTAAGAGTGTGGAAGAACAAAAATATAGAGTTGCGATTACAACTAGAAGTGCAGCAAGAAAGGACTTTGCACTTGGAAAGAAGAAAATAATCAGACTGCCTTATGAGGAAATTTCTTCTATCAGTGAATAATGGGATTTAAAGGATATTAGGCTAAAACTTCATAAGAAAGAAGTGGAAAAAAGTAAAAAAATAGTAAAGAAGGCACAAGCCCAAGAAGAAACAAAAAAAATTGTTTTATGGAAGAAGAAATCACTACTTTCAAGGAAATATCTAGATTGACAATTAAACATGGTATTGCAGATAAATTGAAATTTTTTATTAAGTATTGGAATAAGGATGAAAAGAACTTTCATGTTCAAAGAATTGATTTAGGACATCACAGGAACAAAAGAAATGATTTCCGCACACAACATACTTGGGGGAAATCCATCATATACTTAAATGCTGAGATATTTGACACTAATATTACAAAAGTACTTATTGATCTGGGAACAGATGTGAACATGATGTCAAAAATTACTCAAGATAGACTAGGCAATCCTCCCTTGGAACTCGTCAGATATTTTATTGGACTAGAAGATGGTTCGTTGAAGAAACCATTAGGAGCATTGAAAAATGTTTAAGTTAACATTGTGGGAATCAAGAAGCTAATTAAATTTGAGGCTGTTGAAAATGTATCTCTAAAGCCATCTTACAATGACATTCTAACTTTAGAATGGTTTGTTGATTGTAACGGGACATTAAATTCAAAAGAAGAGGAATTAACATTACAAGCAAATGGAATTTATGTACATGTACCACTACATGAAGAGATTAGTGGTGCATGGAATGAAGAAGTGTGGCATGATACTTAAGGAAATTATTTTGATGATATGCAAAGGTTTAACACCTTAAATAAATTTTCTAATATCGATAAGGATTTTGAGTCAAATTCAGATGGAAAAACATCAGTTAAAACTGAATCCACAACTGAAATTTTAGACAATTTTGTTGAAGCTTGGATTCATGGCTTCCCAGAATCAAGGATGAGGAAATTACATTATGTAAGAAAGATACCTCCTTGAATAATTAATTTATATGATGATAAATTTGATATTGCGGATGACACTTTGTTCCTGCTCAATAAATTTTTTAAAAAGAAGACAAATATTATTCCACAAAAGAAGAGATAAAATAAATTCCAATAAAAAGAGTATATAGATTGATCCATGGAGCTTCCCATAAGATGTTACCAAAATGTTCAGGGTTTGGAGACTTAGAAGGGTACCTCAAGAAAATGGAGTGAATATTTACAAATGAACAAGCTATAATGGAAGCTTTAGAAGATTCCTTGACAATCAATGTTGTAGGATGGTGGGAAACCCACAAAACTAGTATATCTTATTGAAATTCTCTCACCACATTACTCAAAACAAGGTTTTTGGAGACTAAAGGTTATCACATGGCTATACTTGAATACAATGGTGAAAGTGATCCACAAAAACACATTCAGATATACAAGAGACATTGGAAAATATATGGAGAACATTCTCCTTTGGTATGGACATAATTATTCATCTGGACACTAGGACCCACACCGTGGTCATGGTACATGCATTAGGAACTCAAAAACAAGACAAGAAATTTGGACCATATTGTAAACGAATTTTGTCATACCTTCTATTTATGGGATGTATACCTTAACATCCTTTGGGCACATCAAAAGATAAGGAACTTCCTATTATTAACACTAGAAGACACCCCATAATAGTACTAATAAATAACACCTAAAAATAAAGAACCCCAAAGAAAAGAAAACATGAATAAAAATTTAGAGATGGCATATTGCTTTGCAGTGGAGAAAACAAGATAGAGATGAGAGACCTGAGAATCTAAGATATAAGAAAATAAAAGGAGAAAGGGAAGTAGTGGAGACTAAGGTGGAATAAGAAAAATACTACTATCAGCCTATGAAAATAAGGACTAAAAATATTGGCACTAATGGAGATGAGAAGCTTTCTAAGATAGGATATTACTGGTCAAAAAAAGAAGTAAATAAAGTAGTAAAACTTATTTAGGAATTCTAGGACATATTCCCGAAATATTTCAAGGAGTTACAGGGTATAAAATAATAATTTGGCACCATGAAAATCCAAATCAAGGATGGTTTCAAACCCATGAAGTAGAGGCCGTATAGGTTAAATCCTAACCTCAAAGTTAAAATGAAGACAAAGATAGATAAAATGCTAAATGTTGGAACTATCAAGCCAGTTGAAGAATCAGAATAGATAAGTCCTATGGTTATTCAGAATAAGAAGATAGGAGAAATAAGAATATCCAAGGACTATAGAGAGCTTAATAAATCATGTGTACATGACCCATTCCCGATGCCATTTACAGAAGAATTATTAGATAATGTTGTAGGAAGAGAAGTCTGTTCTTTCACTGATGGTTTTTCTAGGTACCATCAAGTCAAAATTTCCCCTGAGGATTAAAAAAATTACCTTTACTACAGAATGGGGTTCATTCATGTATACAATTATGCCTTTTGAGAAAAATAATGCACTTGTAGTCTTTAGTAGAATAATGATTAATACCTTTGAGGAATTCAATCATGATTTATTGGAAGTATATTTAGATGATTGGACAGTATATGACCTACTAAAGAATCATATTTAAGTGTTGAGACTTATGTCTCATAGATGTAGGGCATTGCAATAATCTCTTAACTTGAAGAAGTGTATATTTTTACTCCATTTGGCACATTATTGGGCCATATCATCTGTAAAGAGGGGTTGTTGATTGATCCACTCAAAACTTTGGTTATTATCTATCCACCCCTCCTAAAACATAGAAATATGTAAGAAAAATTATGGGATATAGGGGATACAACAGAAAGTTCATCATATACTATGCAGAGATTAGTGTACCCTTGGAAGGGCTACTGGAAAAGAGAAAAAATAAGTAGATACAATGGAAAAAACAACGTGCAGATGCTTTTGAAGTTATAAAAGATAATATCCTACATGTACCTATCCTAATCTTTCCTAATTGGAAGGTACCATTTCATGTCCACATAGACACATCTGACATTAACATTGGAGTAGTATTAACACAACCCGAGAAAAAATGCACCTTCCAGTAGCATTTGCAAGTAGAAAAATTTCCAAAGATGAGATGAACTATTTGACTACAGAGAGAGGAATTGAGCATGGTTTATGCCTTACAAAATTATAGACAATATTTATTGGTTCCATATTTTTTTTCTACATAAATCATGAACCATTGAAATATTTTTTAAACATACTAGTGCTGCAAGGTAGGATATACTGCTTGATAATGCTTTTCAAAGAATTTGACTTTAATATTACAGTCAAACCAAGAAGATTGAATAGTGGACCAAACTATTTTTGAAGAATAGAGATAGGAGAAGACAAGGCAACAATTGATGATGATTTCCCTAGTACACGCCTATTTAGAATAGATGTCATTCCAAATTAATTTGATGATATAACATAGTTATTGCACACAAGATAATTTCCCAGCAAGTACACAAAGCAACAGAATAATGACTTGGGTCTTTCCCTTTACTTTGATCCAGGGACACTTATATAAGAAAGGAAAAGATGATGTTCTAAGAAGGTTGGCCTTGGAACATGAGAGAGAATATATTGATAGAGGCTCATTAAGGGATAAATAGATGACATAATGGAGGAGATCATACAGCCAAAAAAGTGATGATGGATGGATTTTGGTGACCTACACTCTTTAAAGATGCACACAAACACACGAGGTCTTTTGATATTTTTCACCAAGTGGGAAAACCTAATGTCAAATATGAAATACCTTTGAAACCAATTTTAGCATTAGCTCCATTTGAAAAATGGGCTATACAATTCATTGGACCAATAAAACTAGCCGCAAGACACTCTCAAGAAAGATTCACAATAACATAGATAGAGTATTTAGCAAGATGGGCGGGAGCTATCCCAACCAAGGATTGTACTGCTAAGACAACTTCTAGATTCATTTATGAAAATATCATTACGCGGTTTGTATGCCCCTTGAGTATTACAAGAGATCAAGGGAAACTTTTTTTAAATTCTAATATCAATTAATTATTAAGAAATTTCATGATTAACCATAACAAAAGTATGCCTTACCATCCACAAGAAAATGGGACAAAAGAAGCATTTTATAAGGTATTGGAGAAGGTGTTTACCAAAACATATTCCTTACAACAAGAAGTTTGGGATTTGAATATACCTACAACCTTATGGGCATACACCACAACATAAAAAAGGATAAACAAATACTCTCCATTTAGATTGGTTTATAGACTGGAAGGAACAGTCCATATAGAGTTTTTGCTTCCAAGCTTAAGAGTAGTGGTAACATTTAGGATGAATGAATATTCTTCACTCCATGAAACATTGATTGAATTAGAAAATTTGGATGAAAAAGTTTCCTAGCAGCATAAAACCAAATCCAAGAAAAAAGATAAAGAAATTTTGGCACGACTGCCACATTAAGAGAAAATAATTTGACATTGAGGATTAGGTGTTATTTTATGATGGTAAATGGAAACATCTAGTGAAACTCAAGGTGAGATAAATTTGACCCTATATTATCAAGGAGATATTACTTTCAGCAGAAACAAACCTACATACATTGAAATTGAAGGAACTACCAGGCTGTGTAAATGGGGAAAGATTAAAATGGTATAATACTTTATTAAAAAAAGAATAAACCAACCTATCTGAAAACCATAAATTTGGCGAGTAAGAAGAGGAGTGGGATGAAGACTTGGAAGGTTTTCCTTACTCTCATAAACATAAGAAAACAGGAAAATCAAAGAAGAAGAAAAACTTAACCGTAGAAGAAGCATACTCATGGAAAAAAAGATAAAATAAGCTGCAGAGGAAGGATACCTACGGAACCAAGAAGAAGAAGTCACAGAGGTGGGATACCCACACAATAAAGGAAAAAAAATCCATGGAGGTGATACTCGCGTAAAAAATAAAAAACCACAAAATGAAGAAATAAAAGGAAAAACCCGTGAAGTAAAGAGAAAAATTACATAACGAAGGAATTTAAGCACAAAGCTACGTAATGAAGAAAAAATCTGAAGAATGAACGAATGAAAGGAAAACACCATGTGATGAAGAAATATCCGTGGAATGAATTAATGAGAGGGAAAATACACGTGATGAATAAAATATCTGTGGAGTGAAGGAATGACAGGAAAAAACCACGTGATGAAGGAGAAAAACCGTGCAATAAAGAAAACATGTAGAAAGAAGGAAAAATCCATTAAAGAAATAAAAATATATCCTGCCAAAAAGATAATAAATGTGGAACATACAAGTGGAAGGTTATAAAAAGGCATAGAATTATAAGGATTAAGGAACCAAAAGATAAATCAGAGAAATAATAACTCACCAACGAAGTGCGATAAGAAGAGAGCTAGGTAAAATTAGGGAAAATCAAGAGAGATGGATAAACCAATCGAGCTTACATAAGCTAAGCTCCCAAAACTAGTTTTTCACGAGCGGATGCTCAAATCAAGAAAGCATGATCCCAAGAGATATTTCTTGCATATCCCATTCAAATTTTCCCATACAAAGGATTTGTATAAATATATCCACTCACAGATCATTGAATACAACCACACATGGCTCAAAATAGATAGATAGTTGTTGTTATAAGAAAATCTAGACACCAAAGAGATTCAATAAAAAAATAATACCAAAGTGAATAGTGAATTGAATATTGACACATGGAGTATAATTCCATACTTTGCAAGGGAATATCATGTGATTTGAGTTCTTGAGCCAATTACACAATCATATGTTATATTTGGATCAACTGTACCCTATCAACACAGATGTCATGGCTAGGGTTACAAGATTATGGGAACAGGGGCGATATGCGATTACAAAGAAGAAAAAAATGTTGAAATATACCGCACACATTATGAGAGTCACAAAGACAAAGAGATGTGTATGCATCACAAATATAGCCAATCATACACTAAAGTATGCCGCTAAATCTATATTCTTGAAAATTTATCACATAAACTGAGAAGATGGTGTTCATGGGCTTCGTGCACAAATTTCCTTCGATATGGTGAAATTTTATTTAGATTATAATTTAGGAGAATTATTAGCTTCTTAATTTCATGAAAGTACTAGAAAAATAAAGGATGGGAAGCATACCTTTTGTTATGGGTTAGTATAGATATGTTTAGCCATGTATTTCACACAAACCGTACCCCATAAATCTGAATTAGTTGAATGGTGAACTGAAACACCTTGAGTAAATTTGGGATCATATGAATACACTAGATGGGGTTACCCAAATAACTTCTATTTTAGGTTGGACAAATAAAATCAAACAGATAGTTGTAAATAGGGCCAAGGTTTCATAACAGATAGTAGCAAGATATGAACAATATTTCATTTTTATTGCGTACATTGATTACACCTTCCTTCAACCACTAATTCGGTGAACCTCACATATACCACCATTACCATATAAAGCTTCAGATGAGCTAGTAGCGACTTTTTTTGAAGAAATCAAGAATCTACCTATGGACCCTAAGAAGTCAACACTTCCAAATTTCAATCAGGTCATTGAAGAAACGTGTGAAGAAAATAGGAACAAGTATCCAACGCAATATGGAAGGGTAGATCCAAGTAAGGCAAGACCAAAAACATACAAAATAAGGACATGAAAGGATCCTAGTGTAATAGAACCATCTACTAAATTCTAAAAAGCACTAGCATTAAAAGAAAAACTAAAAGAAGCTTAGGTTAGTGAAGAAGAAGCAGAAGATTCCCAAGAGATATAAGAAATTTCTTATTTTGAAGAGGAAAAAACCTCATCTCTCCTAACATCACCAACACCATCACAAGAATAGTTAGGACCTAAATTTTTAGAAAATACAGAACCATGGGTGGAAACAGATTTAACTGAGTTAGCCTATCGGTATTACAAGAAATGTTTATCTCAAGGTGGCATTTCTCAGGTAGCCTGAGAATACAAAGCTAGTATAGGGAGAGAGAAAAAATGTCTATAAAAGAATCCATAGTTCATTACATGGATAAATTTGTCCTAGTAATTGGGTACATTGTTCACCTACTTCCACAAGAATTGGAAAAGGAAATTCAAGAACAAGTAGAGATGGAAAAGACAAATTGTCTCCAAGCCCTCTAAAAAGAAAGAACAACATTGAGACAAAAGAATAATAATACTGCTACGGATCAAAATTCATAAGGAACTGGAGGAACTAATTGGGTTTCTTATTAAATAAAGAAAAGAAAGAGAAGAGGAAGCCACAAAGGCCACAACTCAAATATTAGAATACATAAAGGTAGAGGTGGATGAATATAAGAGGAAATTTCTAGAAGAAGAATAACAGAAATCCATGGAAGTGGCTAGCCAAAAGAAGATAAAACAAGAGAAACAAAAGGAAATTGAGAAATCTAAAAGGATAGTTAAAGAAGAACAAAATAAAAAAGGAGTTAGAGGATGCAAAGAAGAAGCAGAAAAAAAAGGAGAAAAAGAAACAGGAACTAGAAAAGACAAAAAAGGAACAAGAGGATGGAGAGAGGAAATAGAAAGAAGAGGTAGAGAAGAAAAATAAAAACAAGAGTAACAGGAAAAACAGAATAAGATAGAAGAAGAAAGGAAAGAGAAAGGAAATAAGGAGAAGGAAGAGAAAGAAAAGAAGGAGATGAAAGAGGAAGAAAAAAAGGTCAAGACAGAAAAGAAAAGAAAGATAAGGAAGTAAAAGAGACGAAGGAGAAGGAGGAAAAAGAAAATAAGGAAAAAGAAGAAAAAGAAAAGAAAAAAAAAAGAAAAAAAAAAGAAGAGGAAAAGAAACAAAAATAGAAGAAGGAACAAGAGGAAAAAGATAAAAAGGAAAAATAAGCAGAAGAAAAAAGGAAATAGGAAAAGACAAAGCAAGAGAAGGAGGAACAAGAACTTAAGGAAAAATAGGAACAAGAAGAACTAAATAAGGCACAAGAACAGAAGAAAATACCATCATCTTTAGATACATCCACAAGTATGGTACCAACACAAGCACCTAGAGACTTTTTGGATAAAATTAAACAAGCGCTGGAACTAAGGAAAAAGGATCAATCAATATAGTTGCATCAAGGGTTGGTGGAACAAACCACAAATAGATTTAAGGTACATTTGAACAATCTCTCCCCGTGCAGAAAACAACTTGTAGCCAAGTGTTGGAACAAAGTGCCAAACAATATTGGATACATCGGTGCATGGATATGGAAGATAATATGGATAAAATCCTATCCTCCGTCGAAATAACAAAGCCGCACATCGTCAAAGACTCCAGTCTCTAAGTAGAGGTGGTCACTGAGAAGGTGGTAAAAAAATCCTAAAAGAAGATATAGCTATTTTAGAAGAAGAAAAGAATAAAATCCACTAGAACATTGTGGAAGAGTAAAAACAAAAAATTCTAAAACCACGTACTATAGAGAACTAGAAAAGGAGAATGAAAATGGAATCCGCAGTCAAAAAGTTCGTAGTAGAAGTAAATAATTCTATGGCCTACTATACTTATACAATAAGATGGTCTAGTGAGACCTAGAAAGAAAAAGAAGAGCTTGAAAAGTTATAGCAACAAATTCATGTGGCCTCAATAGAGTATGACATCAGTAAGGACAAGGATGGATCCCAAAGACAAAAGCTATCCGAGTTGGTAGAAAAGTATAAAATATAACAAAGGGTGCAGACTAAAAAGATAATGGGCATGTAAGATTGTATCACACCAATGGAAAAAGATCTTCTTACAATGTAGCAAGAGCTTACAACTTATAAACACATATGGAATCAACTCTAGGAAAAATCAGCACCATCTGAAATTCTTCAATTGATCTAGGAGAACTCACAACTTCAAGAATGGGTGAAGCAGATAGATACACATTTGGAGTTGTGGTATAAATTTGAGAAGAACATTACACTGCATATTACCAAATACATCCCCCACTAGCACCATAGAGAAGAAGTAAGTGTTCAGGGGACTATGACATCCCATAACTCTAGTCAGGCAAGTTGAGCGAAGGAATCCTTACGCTAGATGTCTAAGTTCTTAGGAGGTGATGTCGATGTTCTCTCAAGGTGGCATCTCGTAAATTCAGTTGGGGGAGTTGAGCGAGGGAAACCTTCCTTATGCCAAACATCTAATTTTCTGGGAGGTGATGCCCAATTTTAAATCACGTAAAAATAAAAAAAAGTTGTTTAATTTTTTGAAGATAGAGTTCTTCATCTTGTTGTTGTCTCGAGGATGATACAAGGTTTGAATTCAGGGATGATGTTGACAGGGTTCTTCATCAAATTTTGTGCAATCCATGGATATCAGGATCAATCTGCCAAAGCCTAAAGGAATCTGCAGAGGATTAGACAAAGCCATGCATAAAAGGGTCAAACCGCGTATAAAAAGATGAAGCCACGGATACAATAATAGATCCACCGTATACTAAGGAAATTTTTGGTACACTAGAAAGGCCATGATACACTTAAGGAATCTGCAAAAGCCAATAGAAAGCTGTAAAAAAAAGACAATCCAAGTCAGAATGAGACAAAAGCCAATAGAGTCGTGATTCAAAAGAAGTGACCCTTTAAATATTTTTTATGAAATGTATTTATTGTAATTAATCAATTGTATATGTGTGTGCCACAAGAAATGTATGAGTGAATGCAATATGAGAGATATATGAAAAAATCATATGAAGAGCAAGATTTATGAGATAGAATAGAGGATACTTATGTATAAGGATGAAACTAATGTAATCATTATTGAGATAGGAATAAATATTGATGCTTGGAGAAAATTTGGCTATGTGTTTACATTCTTTCTTTTCAAAATTTAGAATAGCTTACTTTTCTCAAGTACATAACTAACAATAGGTCAAACTTCTTAAATCTCACACCCCTTTCAAGTTTTAAGGTCAACACTTTGATGGTCGTGTATTAATGGGAACACATGGGGAATTGTTGGTTATGTATAGTTTGGAACCCTACCTTAAATATAGACTTTCCTTGAACAAGTATACGTTTATACATAGCTATAACTCATGATGGGATGTAGGTGCCATAAATAAATAGGGGTTGGTTGCTTAAAATTTTACAACGTAAGTTCATAAGTGAAGACTTAACTTCACAATGTAAATGTAGGAAGAGAAAATTTAAATGTGTAAATCTTTGATATGGTTATCATGCAAATTGTACGCACATTTAGTGATGTCAAGTTGAAAACTTATCTAAAATGTTAGTGTATATGAAAAATAAAGTAAAAGATATTTATCGATGATGTCTTAACGCAAGCGAAAAGAGAAAATCCGTAACTTATAAGGATAAGATATAATTTTGGGTGAATGTTATAAGTGGGAAGATTCAATGTTTAAACAAAAGGAAATTTGGTAAGGTTGAAAATGTAAATCCATGAACCTATATGCATGGTAATAAGAACTTAATATTCCATTTCATTCAGTCCTCATAATTATATCATGTTATGCTCATTTGAGTGGATGTGGATTAATATTTTCATGTATTTTGTGAGGGCGTACATGCTCAAGAATTGTGGTTATCATTAACCACTCTCTTACATAAAAGGATGAATTGAATATAATGTAATCATGAAATATGCATATAGTAATGATTACAAATAATTTCCATTCCTCTCCCTTGTAAATTTAGATATAGCCTTCACTTACGCTCCACTAGGTGTATAATGCATAGTGTGTAGTGGAAACATTCTTCAATCAAATGAGGTTATGTTTGTATGGGAATATGTGAACATTGTTTTTCCTAATGTGAGATTAGATGGTTCAGATTCATGCATGAAAGATATTTTTGAGACAAGCTCGCCTTTATCATAGGGGAAATTTTTTAGGAATCTAAGTGATTTAGTAAGTGATCCTCTTAATAACCCTTGATCTTGGGTTGGTCTAGTATGAGAACCTCATATCTTGGGTAGTATTGGCCTTGGTGGTAAGGTTGGTTGAGATATACATTTTTACTATGGATGGGCTTTTGGTTGCATTGGTGTGGGAAACCCTGAGTTGTGTTGTCCCTACAAAATGCACCTATTAAAAACCATAGTGAAAGGTGTATGGACTTGTGAAAGGTGTTTTGTGTCATATTATTCTCCTTTTGTTTAGTTGGATTGCGTGTGTTCTTGAATATGTAGAAAAAGGGTGGCTAGGAAAACCTCCTATGGGTTATATGACTTAGTCATGCACGCATAACGTCCTGAGAAATGGCTAATGTATGTTGACGGTCTCTCCGAAGTTTTATTTTATTGGTCATAACCTTATTTTGTCAAAGAATTGAAGTGGACATGTATGTTATGAAATAGGTAGTGAGTGAAAAATATGGAATTTTATCATTGGAATAGATCCTAGAATGAAATGAACCCACATTGGAAATGTGAAATGATGTGTCGTAAAGACATTCTTACGTGCTCCTGGAAAAGTATTAATCCTAAGTAACAAAATATAATATGAGAAAAAGTGAAACAGTAAATCGAATGTTCATTGAATTTATAATATGTGTCTTGTGATCAATGCAATTACTTTCTCATGTACATCATATAATATAAACAAATTTTTTTTCCAGTTTTTAGTTACTTTTTGTGGTGAAATAGTGGGCATCTAAATATTAAAGACTGATAGGATCAAAAGTTTTAAAACTATCTAATTTTTTTAGATAGTCTTCTATAAATATATGAAAATATACAAATCTATAAAAAAAAATCATATAAATATGTATATTAGAATTGGGATTCACACTCACGTGAAAGAACTAGACCATGAACAAATTTTGATTTGGCAGTGAGATCATTTGAAATTCCTGGGATGAATTCCGCTGATCATCGTTCGCTACATGAGAAGGAAATGTTTAACGCGCGATGAAGAACCATTTAATTTTCACATCGACTCATAAGTCGCTGGTGGTCTTTTTTCTTTCTCTCTTTGGAAAGAAAATCGTGTTGGTACATCCATGCATTGTACATCATCCGATATTCTTCTTCCACAACTTTTTAATTGAAATTATATTAGAAAAAACTGACCTATGGCTATACAATATTTGGGAAACTTAATCGGTTGATTTTGTTGAAAAGTTTTATTTATCTAGCTTCTTCACCAAAAAAAAAAACAGCAGCAAAAGAAAAGCCAAAAATCAGAGGAAGAGATAGTAAAATGACTCGATCAATGATTAACATATTCATATAATCGATTTTAATCTTTTTCTAGGTAGAAAATCTTACAAATGCAATTCCACCCTATTTCAACTATTGCTATATTGTCCTAACTTAACTAACAATCAATGTTGCTTTTACATTTACTTCTGATGGATTGTAATGACCTGATTTTTACAATTGTTAACTACGAAATAATTAGTGTTGGAATATTCATGATTTACTTTATTTTAAAGGTTTTTATGTTTTAATTATGCCCCTCAAAGTTCTGATTCTTAGGAGTGTTCTGATTTTGATTTTTAATATTTCTACACCTTAAATATTGTATGGATTTTTTGTATTTGAAAGAGGTAAAGGAGCCTCAAAATAAAAATGCATCAATGGTTTTGTATATAATTTAGGATTTTATCTCACAATTGTATGGTTATCATATTATCAATCTTGCATTGATCTAGGTAAGAGATTTTTTTGGTGAAAATTCTAGAAATTAGGCACAAAAAATATTGAACAAAAAAAATAAAATATAACATATATTGCAAATAAATAGAGTCTTTGAAACCCAAATAATCACTTGTGCATATATGTCTTTTCCCATGTCAAAGCTTCAGCTCAATACAATTTGTGTGTATGTAAAAACACTTACAATAGCCTATAATATATAGATGGATTTTTTCTAACAATAAAACAATCAACTCTTAAAAATAGAACATCAACTAAAAATAAAATATGCATTTGTGCAATACAAAGCTTTTGAGTTATTTTCTTTATTAGCTTTTCCTAAAATTAGGAATCTAAAACAGAATTATTTAAAACTAAAAGCATGTAAAAAGTAAACTACCTTTTACTTTTCTAGGGACAAAATTAAACTCTGTTTCTAATACTCCCCCTTAATTTTGACCTTGAAAATTTAATTATTATAGAGTTGAGTGTGCACTTCTAGATCTGACATATTCCTGATTACAAACTCCCAAAGAACTTCTCAAATACTCAAAAAATTCATTTCCTATAGATTTCTTTAAAATATTAACAAACTGATATTCAGATCTGTAAAATTCAAGACAAATTTCCTTATTCTTAATCAACTCCCTAATGAAGTGATACTTCGTGTCTATGTTCTTGCTCCTTTTGTGAAAAACATGATTTTTGGACAATGTAATTACTAAATTGTTGTTACAAAAAATATTTGTAGCATTCTCTTAATTTTTCCTCAAATCTTTCAACACTCTTCTCATCCAAACAACCTGACATGCTTCTCTTGTTGCTACTACATACTCTATTTTTGCTGAAGATAGTGTGACTATGGGCCGCTTATTCGATGCCCATGAAACTACGCCTATTACGAAGTGAAAATCATAGCCAAATGTGTTTTTTATGTCATCTATACTTCTGAAACTATCACTAACTGTATAACCTATGATTTTGAATTCATCTGATGTTGAATACAAAATTCCATATTGTTGTGAGAAACCTCTTGCAACCACCCTTGCTTTATGTTTTTGTACTTTACAATCATAAATATGTTTGCTCTTACAGAACCACTTGACTCCTATCACGTCATTTCCTTTTGGAGGATCTACAGATTCCCATGTTTGATTCTTATCTATGGCATCTATCTCATCATCAATGGCTTGAACCCAAACTTCATTGTTTATAGCATCTTCAAAATATACTAGATCTGTAGCTTGAGAAAACAATGCAAACAATGAAAAAGCGTTAGTTGTATCAACATCATAAGTTTCACTAAGACTCCTTATTTTCCACTATAAAGGGCTATCTAATGATGGATTTTTTTGTACTGAAGGAGTTTTTTCTAGTTTTTATTTTTGGTGTCTGTTGGATGGTTGAAGATGATTGAATTCTTGGATACCTCCTAGATGTAGAAGGAGTTGTAACTTGTGCTACAAATTTTGGTGCATGTCCAAGATTCGAAGAAGATACAATACATTTCTACTCTATGCTTTCATCTACCATATCATCATGAGGAATAGTTATTTTTACACTGACTATTTTCTCAATACTTCCATCCCATGCCACATTTTCAACAAACTCTACATCTCTACTGATTTTTACCTTTCTTGTAACTGGATTAAATAACTTGTAAGTTTTTGTGTTCTTTGAATATCCAACAAATATGCACTTTTCTCCTTTTTTGTCTAATTTATTCCTTATCTCATTTGGCACATGTGTGTATGCCACATAATCAAAGATTTTAAAATGAGAAAAAATGTGTTTCCTGTTAGTCCAAGCTTGTTGAGGAACCATGTTTTGAACAATTTTTGTTGATAACCTGTTTAAAATGTAAATAGCAGTTGTTAATGCTTCTTCTCAATACTCATTTGAAAGATGTTTTGTCTTCATCATACTTATCACTATCTCCATATTGGTTCTATTCTTCCTCTCTACCACACCATTATTTTGTGGTGTATATCTTGTAGTAAACTACTTGTGTATACCATGATATTTGCAAAAATTCAAAAAAGTATTAGAAACATACTCACCTCCTATGTTTGTCCTCAGAACATTAATGTAGTACCCAATTTGCTTTTCAACTAAAGCCTTGAACTGCTGAAATATATCAAAAGCATCTAATTTGTGTCTCAAAAAATAAACCCATGTCTTCCTTGTATAGTCATCAATGAATTTCATAAATATGAGAAACCTCCAATAAAAGTTGTTTGCATCGGTCCACATAAATTTGAGTGAACAATTTGAAGTGGTGCACTTTTTCTTGTTGTTTTTCCAACTGGGAAGGACTCTCTACGTTGTTTCCCCAAAATACATCCTTCATAGACACTATCTAGTTTTTAAATCAAAGACAAACCTTTTACCATATTTTTCAGTGTAAAAAATTCAAACCACCAAATTTTAAATGACCAAACCTGAGATGCTATAGCCACGATTCATCTTTTTTAATTGACTAAAAAGATGATTTCATTTATTTAACTCCAGAATGGTCTGTAATATGAGCTCCGAATGTGGCTAGTCTAATATTCAAAGGAAACATTTTGTTGCTTGTCATCTTCACTTTAGCAATTAGATGATTACTTGGAGATTTATTCACGATCACACATTCTTTGTCTTCAATGTAAACTTTGTATCCTTTGTTGGTGTGTATTATTTTCCACATCATTAGGTGAGTCATATCACTTACGTGAGATTGTAGGTTCACATGTCATTTAGGGGTCATTATGAGATTCTCTTACGTGTCAGTGTGTAAGTGCGTCAATGCGTCATATGCGTCATTGGGAGTTACACTTCTATTCTGAGAATGTAACTCCCCCTCTCCACTCGAGTTGTCATGATTGCAGCACTGGGGGTTAATCAACACCTCCTACTTGTAAACCTCGTTTGATCTATGAGATAGAGGAGTGTTTTGTGGCTTATTGAGGTTCTACCCGTTTGTCGAATCTTTGCATGCAAATTCAGTTGATGCTTGCTCCTCTTGAGATCTCTTCACATTTATCGTTCACACATCCGTTGATGTGCACATCGTCCCTCGTGATCCTTGCTTGTGGGTTTTGAACCCTCTTACATGGTATCAGAGTGGATCTTGTGGATCCGTGCACTCTTCGGCATTTCTGTGCGTGTTTTCTAGCTTTCGGTGTGATATTCAGTTCTCGATGTGTGTGTCGTAATGGATATTCCAACCGTGCTATACTTGCACTAATTTCAAGGTGTTTATACCTCTGTTTGGTTATTGCTTGTGGTTTCCGGTTTGTTGTGTTCTCAAACCTTCTAGGTGTTTTCCATTTTTGTATTTCTGTAGTTTTCTTTCCCTTGTATGCATGTTCCGGAGGCATTTGTTGTAGGATTGGGTTTTAGATTTGAGTTTTTTCAGTGCTATTTTGAGAATTTTAGAGCCCAATCTAACATTGATGCCTTCAAGGGCCAAGCTGGCCCTCTCACTAGCTAGGAACTAAGCTTCCCCAGCTCACCTTCTCCAACTCTCAGTGTACCATTTTCAGCTCATTATACCCTTGGCTTATCAACTTGGCTTGAGTTTTTCTTCTAGAGTGTTCTTTGCGTATTCAGGTGTTTTACTTGATTGGCTTTACCTCGAAAGTTTATGGTTTTACAGTCAGTGCATTGTTTTTCACCCCCGAGTCTGTTCTTGGCCTCTGCACTATCAACCTCCTGAGCATGCTTGGTTTTATTTCCATAGCAAACTTGTTTAAACAACTGGAGATCCTTTGCCCTGTGCATTTTATCCACTCTCATTGCAAACCTTCAGCTTGCTCAGTCGTGTATCTGTCCTTGACATTCAACCACCTTGGATCCTGGTTTGAGACCTCTCATTGTGGACTCTCAAACTCTCAAGTTTTTGAATGGTATACATCGTTTGATACCTGCATTTGTATCTGGACAACTGTGCCAGCTTCTCCTCTGCATTCTTACCTATGCTCGACATTGGTTTGAGTGAGGACGCCCATCTTTCAGTCTCCCGCAACTTTTTCTTCCACATGTTTGGACATTTCAACCTTTGTTGGCCCACTCCAGCCCATCTATTACATTGCTCATCCCTTACAACATTCTGGCAGTACGTCACCCTTCATTGGTATGTTGGTCGTTCCTACGTTCTCAACTTGGGTAGTGGCTCAACATTCCTTCTAGACCTCCGATTGGTTTCTGCTCCACCAATGATCCACTTGGCAATCCTCATGGTCTTGACCTGGTCCAGCTTACGTTGGCATTCATTTGACCGGTTTCACCCATCACTCGGGCCATCCTACCACACAATGACAAAGCTCTGGTGCGTCCAATGGTCAGTTGACCATCATGGATGACTCGTGTAACTTGGCTCATTGCTCATGACTTAGCTCTGTCCCACTTTATCCCTTTTAGAATTGTTTACAGGTTAAAACAATCCCTGTTTTTAATGTTTTGAGGTAAAAACATTCCTTGTATGGCATTGTAATAATTTATGGGTTCTAATTTTGCTTGTATCATGCCCTTCCTACGTGTGTCGAAGACAAAGGGTGAGGTCCGAGGTTGGCAGGAGGCTAATCCCCCCTCGCAAGAAAAAAAAAACCTTGCTAAAATTTGATGTCGTTTCCAATGAGTAGTCACATGATACCCTTTGCACTCTTTCTTAGCACTTTTTTAATCTGTTTGCAGGGCCTATTGACTTTTTCCATCAGTTGCGGGAATCGTAATAATGCCATAACTTTTGACTCATTGCTCGTTTTTTAGCGCTTCCTTGGTCAAAGTTGCATGATTTCTCACACTTTACATGATGGGATTGTCAATTTTGTAAATGCACTACATTATAATGTGCCACATTATGGGGGGTTTACTATTACTCTTGGGTTTTCATTACATGCAGACACATTATCAACTTCGAGTCCGAACGTCTTGCTTTATGTGCACCTTGCATTCGTTTGATTCTTTCTTCCGTCATGGAGAGTTCTCTTTCCAAACTTGAGCATCATAGGATCACCTTACAACCTCCGCCACTTCTCATCGGGAGAGGAAACTATTCAGCTTGGCGTGCTTCCATTGAACACTACTTCGCCTATGAGGGTCTTTCACCCTTCTTACTTGGGCCAGTTTCTGTACCCACTAATCATCATTGTCTGGCGGACTTCCTTGACACTTTCAACCGCATATTTGGTCACAAGATGATGCATGTCTCTCGTTCTCTCTGGTTTCACATGGCAGACTCAGATCCACCTCACCATGTCTGGAGCATTCTTCAATCCCTCTATGGATACCCTTCACATACTACCACAATTGTTGTTTTGATGCTGGTCTTCTTATTCTTTGTCTCCTGACTATTTCTACTTCTGATGACGAGGATTGTGCACCAGTTCATGATGCTCGCTTGGTTCTACTACAAAGGACTTCTCTCCTCTTTCTCTCACTATTCCAGAGAGTGTTGACACTTCCCACATCTCATCAGATATCAAGCAGTATCCTATTAAGTCTTATACAATCATCACACCCACCTATTTTCCACCTTAAGTGTGTGAGGCCCCTTCCACTCCTCTACCTTCATTGCATGACTTGTACTTGTCTGACATCGCTCTTCTGTTTGTTGAGGCCCCTCATTGGGACGAGTATTTACCTGACCTTAGTCGTCTTTTCGAAAAGTCTACTTGTGATGTACTGCAGGTCCCTCATCCATCTACAGGTATTTCAAAGGAGTTCATCATCTCTGTTGTTGGGAGTTCCCCTTCTGGGACTCTTACCACTTCCACTTTTATGGAGACCTTCATTGATCCACCCTTGCTTGTGGATCCATTTTCTGTTGTGGGGGATGTTTTGTTTCCTTCACATAAGTTTGACATCCTTTCTATGGGTGTTCACCCTTTCTACTCTAAAATTCTGCACATGTGGCATTACCTTTGGTTCCCTCAAACTCACTTGCTAGACCTATGTCACACTTTCGTGGCCCAGACTTAGAGTTCTTTGTGCTACTGCCTTCAGTTTCCTTTATGGAGTGGGAAGAATTTCAGCACGTCATTTCTGTCCTTCCTAAGGGTAGGCACAACATTCGGTGCGGGTGGCTCTTCTTCAATCCAGAGGCAAAGGATCTCATCATCGACATTCTTTTGGGATACCTCCTAGAGCTGCGGAGTTCAGATCCATCCATGGCATCTTCTGCATTCCTCTCGTCTCCCTCTTCTTCTCTCTTCTTCTTCTTCTTTTCGAGAGATTGCCTCTTTGTACATGGGTACCTTTTCAGGCTCATCTAGAGCTGGGACCCATATTTGGCATCTTTCTTTTATTAGAGAGTGTTTTGTTCTCTTGTGGTGGATGTTTTTCCCACTAGGTTTTCCTTCACTTCTTGGGACCTTTTTCTTGTGTATGGGTACCTCATCAGGCTTTGTACTAGGACCCATTTCTCATTTCTGACTTACCGCATCATCCTAAGTTATGATGAAGGGGGGCTGTTGGTGTGTATTATTTTCCACATCATTAGGCGAGTCATCTCACTTAGGTGAGATCATAGGTCCACATGTCATTTAGGGGTCATTATGAGATTCTGTTATGCATCAGTGCATTAGTGCGTCAGTGTGTCATATGCATCATTGGGAGTTACACTTCTATTCTGGGAATATAACTCCCTCTCTCTACTCGAGTTGTCATGATTGTAGCACTGGGGGTTACTCAGCAACTCCTATATGTACACCCCATTTGATCTATGAGATAGAGGAGAGTTTTGTGGCTTATCGAGGTTCTACCTGTTTGTTAAATCTTTGCATGCACATTCAGTTGATGCTTTCTCTTCCCGAAATCTCTTCACGCTTCCGTTTACACATCTGTTGATGTGCACATCATCCCTTGTGATCCTCGCTTGTGGGTTTTGAACCCTCTTACATCCTTTTTGTACCAATTGATGAATATTCAAAAGATTATGCTTTAAACCTGCAACATAATAAACATCATGTATAATCTTTTGCTTCCCCTTTTTAGTTAAAATGTTGATTGTTCCTTTTCCTTTTAAAGACATTGTATTATTATTCCCAAGGGCAACATCTATTTTCATTGATTCATCCAAATTTAAAAATAAATCTAAGTTACCTGACATGTGATTACTGCAACCAGAATCCAAATACCACACATCACTAGGACTCTCTTGTGATAGATTACACTCAATAGGTTATTCTTCGGTAATTTTTGTGCATGCAATAAACATGGAGCTTGGAATAGAGATTCTAACCCGATTTTGATTATGCCTATTCTGATCGTACTGCTTTTTCCTGCAATCATAAGGATAATGCCCATATATCTTGCAATAGTGACCCTACACATGTGACTTATCATGTTTCTGACATGAAAAATGATTATTATTATGCTCTTGAATATGTATTCTTCCACTTGAGTCTGATGCATAGCTCATGCATCCTCTAGATGAATTTCTTCCTCTTCCTCTTCCATAATTTCTTGATACCTGTGATGAAAAAGGTTGATCAACAACTGCATGTGATCTATTCAACCTTTGATCATGATTTATTAGTAATTCATGCAACTCATCAATTGAAAAATAACTTAGATCCTTAGTTTATTCAATAACAATTACCAATGGATAAAATTTTATAGGAAAACTTCTAAGCAAATTTTCAATAATCCTTCTATCTTCAATAGTTTCACCATGACATTTAATTTCATTGACTAAACCAACTATAAAAGTAAATAACAATTCTGCGGAATTTGAATCTTTCATTGACATATTTTCAAAATCTCTACAAAGTAATTGTAGCTTTGTATTTTTTACTCTCTTTACCTTGATACACAACTTGGAGAGTTTCCCATGCAATTTGTTCTTAGTTGGTTGTTTCCACTCTAGGAAGGATGCTTTCATGCATGACTTGGTGAATAAAGAAAAGATATTTTATGTCTTTCTTTCTTAAAGTGTCTTTCTCTTCCTATGAGATTATGTTATATTCTTCTACATCTACGGGCTTTGTGTACCCATTCTCTACTATTTCCCACACATCCTGGGATCTAAATAGCTCCTTCATGGTTAATGACCAATATTCATAATTCTTTCCTATAAATTGTAGTGTCTACAGACTAGATATAGAATCCATAATCTATTATCAATTAAAAACCTGCTAAAAAGCAACCCTTTGATACCAATTTGTAGAAATTAGGCACATAAAATATTGAACAACAGAAATAAAATATAAGGAATATCACAAATAAATGGAGTATTTGAAACCCAAATCAGCACTTCTATGCATATATGTCTTTTCGCATGTCAGAGCTTCAACTCAATATAATTTGTGTCTATGTAAAAACACTTACAATAGCCTCTAATATGTAGATGGTTTTTTTCTAACAATAAAAACACTCAACTCTTAAAAATAGAACATCAAATAAAAATAACACATGCTTTTGTGCAATACAAAGCTTTTGACTTATTTGTTTTATTAGCTTTTCCTAAAATTAGGAATCTAAAACTGAATTTTTTAAAACTAAAAGCATGTAAAATGAAAACTAGATTTTACTTTTCTAGGGACAAAATTAAACTCTTTTTCTATCAAAAAATGAATGCACATTTAGTGCATTAACTTGGTCATTTATTCATCCCTTTGAATAAGGTTTAACCAACCCCTTTATTAATGGCTACCTCCACAACAAATGCATCATTTAATGCAGGAAGGCAAGTGAATAACTCAAGAATTTTTTTACCCGAACTATTGAAGGGTCCAGAATTGTATAGATCCAACTCATGATTATATAGTTCCATTCTACAATGTTCATTATTTACAAGATCTTACTCCTTCTCAGTTTTCAGTTTTAAAATCTCATTTTGTACTTTACATATTTCACTTGTTTTCACATCCATGTACTCTTTATTCTCAAATGTAGAGCTATATTTTTCTCTCCTCTTGTTTATTTTAGTAATCTCTTACTGTTTTGTAAATTAATATAAGTGTTAATACAATACTGTGATTGCTACTAGTTAATGTTAGAAGTTAATCAATCAAAATAATCCTCTTTATTGTTATGTACTTTAGTAACATTAAATATTGATTAGAATGTTACATTTATTCATGTAGAAATAAAGATAGGTATCAAAACAAAAAAATGTGTTTTCCGTTAATATCAAATAGAGTCCCAATTTTTTTAATATCTTTCGCAACATCTATTTTGATTTGGTGAATAAAAATATATGGCTTGAAGCATGTGGAGACTAAATATTTTCAATAGTTGCATCCAAAGTAGGAAGCAAATTCATGAGCACGTTTCCATCAATTACAGTCACAAATAAACTAATAAATGGAGGTATAACTAAAATATTACTAAAAAAGTTCAACTATACAACCATATGAAAATTATAGATCACTCACCTCTATAAAAAGATATGGATTTTTGTTTTCGTTTAGCATCATTATATATAATGGAATTTTCCCATTTATGTAAAAGTTATTAATCCCTTTGGCGAATTAATACATATACCACTATGTTTATAGTCCTAATGTAGACTTGTAGTCTAGATAGTAGGAAAAAAGATAGTGGGAAAAAAGTTTGATAAACATCTTATCAACTAATAAATAATTTCTCTATGCATCTATCACCTATTGTATTCCATCTAATGCATTTCGGTAGTTTTTCTCGTGAAATCTAAAATTTTCCTTGATTTAATAGAAATTTTAACTTGTAAACTAGTGAATTTATCTTAACATCGAAATTATGGGAATGAGATAGGATACATGGTGTATGAGTACTTAAGCATTAATATCTCATCCTAATAAAAACACATTTACAACCCTCGTTGAGCCTTACTGAAAACTAAGATTATTATTTTTAATAATATAGAGCTTTAAAGCTTCTTCAAAGCAAACACGTACATATACATAGAAACACAAAACTGCATGTGATGAAATTTTCTTTATAGTTAAATAAAAATTGAGGGTATAATAGTCACAAATAAACTAATAAATAAGGGGTATAACTAAAAAATTAGTTTAAAAAATCAACTACAGTCATATAAAATTCTAGATCACTCACCTCTACATAAAGATATGGGATTTTATTTTCATTTAGCATAGTTATATCTAACAGAATTTTTGAATTTATGAAAAAGTTAATAATCCCAATGGCGATTTACTACATCTACCACTATGTTTTTAATTCTAATGTAGACTTGTAGACTAGGTAGTGGGAAAAATGAATGAAAAACATCTTAACAGCCAATAAAAAAATTTCTCTATCCATTTATCACCTACTGCAAACCATCCAATGCCTTTCGGTGGTTTTCCTCGTGAAAACTAAATTTTTCTCTTTTTTTAATGGATATTTTAACTTGTAAAATAGTGAATTTATCTTAGCTTTGAAATTGTGAAAATGGGATAGGATAGATCGTGTATGAGTACTTGGAAATAATATATCATCTTAATAAAACATATTCACAACCATCCTTACAAAAAAATTTCCTAGTATATAGTTATAAGGCTTCTTGAAAACAAACCTGTATATATATACATAAACATCACACAATTACATGGAATGTATTTTACTTTCTAATTACATGAATTAATTTTTCTTTTATATACCCATAAAAACTCTTTTTTTATTATAACACTCTATAGATGCCTCCATGAATTTTTACAAACACTAAGATTACTTTCAAACCTACGATACTCGCTAGAGACATTAATTTTTCTTTGAATTCTTTTTTTATCTTATACATGAATAACCAGTCATAAATATGTATTAAGATTATTTATCAATGCCTGGTTCTCCTATCTTATACTTCTCTAAAATACCCCTTTCTTTGCTCTCCTTTATATATATATATATATATATATATATATATATATATATATATATAGAGAGAGAGAGAGAGAGAGAGAGGATTCCCTCCCTCTAATTCTTTGATATGTTTATCTTACCTCTAAGGAATCCTAAAAAAAATGCATATCTTACCTCTTAGGAATCCCACATATCATTTATAATAAATTTGAACACAAATTCCAAATAAATGTTCTTGATCTTGTTATGATTATTCTTGTGTGATTTTAAAATGTATGTAACTCCCAGCCTAAGACTTATTTCCATAAATGATTTAAGATACATGGCGTTCTTCAAAAACTAAGAAAACCCATATTATTTGTTTATTCTAAGATGTTCGATTGAATCCCTACCAATATTTTACATAAGCCAAGTGTTTGACAAAAATAGAACAAAGGAAAATGACTCCACATTTCTAAAAATCTATTATACTTCATTGTTAATTTTTTTAAGTAATGGAATATTTGTTTCAAGGATGAGATGGTTCCACATCATACACCTAAACTAGAAAATATGTGGATCATAAGGACTGCATGAGCGGTAGAAACACTATTTTGATAAGTGAGCCTTGTGACCAAGGCTCCCCTTTCTAATGGGTGGAATACCTCTAGATTGGAACTCTTTGTTGGTCTCTAAACTTTTCTATTCTTCACTCTATATTTATTTCTCTACTTCTTAGTCCTATATTTTTTAAAAAAAAATTTACCATAAACCAACATCATCCACTCAATGGGTTCGCTCTTATTTGAAATACTCTATGTTGTGGGATTTATCCCATCATAGTTATTCCAAATATTGTTGTTCTTCTGTTTTCATCTTTTTATGGGGTGAAATACACCTTCGTCCAACTTCCTCAAATAATATGATATTTTTGCATCTTACTTTCTCTAATTGACTTGTACCCACCACCATTTTACAACCTCCTCCTAAATCCTTGCAGGGTTTATTTAATCATGATCTAGCCTAATTTTGTATTTTGTACATTTTTTCTCGTGACTAAAAAGTATTCGGATTCTCTCATTATCCATATCACACTATGTCAAGCAACTCCTTTAGGTCTAATGTAATTTTTTCTTCTTCACTATTTACATTCTTCAATGTGTCTTCAAAAATAAAAATGGTTTTTTTGTGGTACACCATTCCAACTAGGATCTCATCACCCTTTTTATTCTTTTTCATTATGTTATGATAATGCTTGACAAACTATTTCCCCCATTCCATCATCTTCAAATTACAACACTTCTACAACCTTATATTTTTCATCACATGCTTGGGCTAGTAAAATTATTGGTTGCTACATCTCATCCTCATCATCTTCTATGCTGAAATAATTTACATCAACTAGAATTTTATTACAATCTTATTTAATCTCTTTATCCATACGATGTGAAAAAAACCAACACTCTCATTCTCCATATGGAAAGAATGTGTATAATAAGATAATAATGATCCCCATGGTTATCCAATTATTTTCCAATAATTTGACTAGGGTAAGTAATAATGGGGATCAAATATTAGCCAACACACAAAATGTAGATACCAAAGGTTCTCAACCATTGAAAATTTTACAATTCTTGTGGGTAATAACTCTATCCCTAAAATAGTTATATGTTTCTAAGACCTATGTACAAATGCAAAAGAGGTATCCTACTAGGAATTTAAATATAAATAGGTATATTGATTGATATCTAAAAGGGGAATATGTTCAATAGAGCCAACATGTGGAACATTAATAAGATAGAGGAATGTAATAAAGCAAATATAACTATACAATGATATAAATCAATAAACAATCAACCATTCAGATAATCAATAAACATAAGATAAATGATATAGAGGGTTTAAGAATAATTCTATTTAGTGTTACCTTTGATGAATTGATCCTCTCCAATGGAAATAACACAAATATTAACTACAATTGGAGAAGGTGAAACAAAATAAGAACTGTCCTAGCTAAATATAATGACCTAAATCCAATAAGACAAGATCTAAGATATCAAATCCAATATGTAAATGTGAAACAATGTGAAGATATAAATCAAATATTCAATGGTGTATATGATATCAAATGACAAGGAGAGATGTATATATGTGAATTATTACAATATGGTTGAAGGGATTGACTATTGTAAAGCATGTCAACAACAAATATCTCAAATCCAAATGATATTGACCATTGTTGACCCTGTCAAATTTGGAGGAAAACCTAAAGGAAAGGGTGTAAATAAGTGGGGGATGGAGGGAAGGGACATACACATACATATGATTAAGATATCAGATGACTAGAAGTGATGATAATACTAAGAATGAGTGTAAAAATGTTAGATGCTAGTAGAGATAATGAGGGTAACATATGATAAAGCTAGACAAATGTTAGGATAGGGTAACTATGAAATCAAGGACAATACAAAGATATGTCTTGAAGGTTTTCTATTTTATCCTATGTGACCAAATACGATCACCCCAATCTTTGTATGCCCTTTAATCTATCCACATAGAAGGATAACACATCAATAGCCACTTCACAAGATAAAACATATATATATATATATATATATATATGACATAACACGTGTGTGTGCGCACACACACAGGATAACATTTACTATGATGTCATGTATATTTGATGTTGTTTTAAGCTAGCTTTTATGATTCCATCTTCATATATATTATATTAATTTAATGTACCTTGGGATATGATATAATAATGTATATGGGATGATAGATATATGTTCACATGAGGAACTCATACCCCTTAGTTATATTTTTATAATATATGGGGGTTACATAAGAATTAATATACTGGGTAATGGGTGGACCTACATTGGATTAGGTGTTATCCATTTGTTAGGAGTAATGTATGACTATATAAAGGAGATGAATGAAATCATGAGATATTTTATGTATGAGTTTAATTTATATTTAGTAGAAGGATATTGGAGGTATCCCCTTGAAATTGGAATTCTCATATTAGGGGATTTTTGAGTTATTCCTTCTTTAAGGAGTATTGTATTGTGTTGACATACTTTAAGAGTATTCTTTTATTTCTAAATATATTGAAAATTAAGGAATCTAAGCCCATGAATATCTCTTGTTTTTTGTTGGACTTTATTATATTCCACATATTATTCAAATTAATAATTTATTATACGTGAAGATCATTTCAAGTGGTATAAGAACATGAATTTTGGTAAAATGTGGTTTGAAACGGGTAAGTGCATGAAGTTGGTGGACAATTACGTGGACATAAAAACCCGAAATAAAGGAACCGTGGTCGTGGCACTAAATCGAATGTGTTAGCATGTCTGAGTGGCCAGGTGAACGCTAGAGGAGGCGATGTTTCAGTGCACGAAAGGGTCGTTGCTTCCGGGCTACTTCATTCAGGCATAGTCCCTTAAGAGCCCTGAGACCAAAATATCATTCAACTTCGACGGGTGACTACTCGAACTCCGTGGCACCTAGAGATGGCTCGTCTGATCTAACACCTTGGCATAGGGACCCTCTACAAAATTATCTCTCAGTTTTTTTCTTCTCATTTCAGTGCTCTCGCTGTCCTATTGTTTGCAAACGCACGAAATAGTGTAGTTTGAGCCAGTGTAAGGTTGTCAAATGCTATATTTTGCAAACAATGGGTCATGGCACTGAACCAAATGCACTGGTACATCTGAGAGGCCATGCGAATGCTAGAGGAGGAGGTTTTTTTGTGTGCAAAAGGGTCATTGCTTCCGGGCTACTTCGTTCAGGCATAGTCCCTCAAGAGCCCTGAGACCAAAATATCGTTCAACTTCGATGGGTGACTACTCAGACTCCATGGCACCTAGAGATGGCTCATCTAATTTAAAACCTCAGCATAGGGACCCTCTACAAAAGTATCTCTCAGTGTTTTCCTTTTCATTTCGGTGCTCTCGCTGCCCTATTGTTTGCAAATGTGTGAAATAGTGCAGTTGGAGCCAGTGTAAGGTTATCAAATGCTATATTTTTCAAACGGTGGGTCGTGGTACCAAACCGACTGTACCGAAATGTCTGGGTGGCCAGGTGAACACTAGAAGAGGTGGTGTTTTGGTGCACAAAATGGTCGTTGCTTCCAGGCTACTTCGTTCGGGCGTAGTCCCTTAAGATCCCTGAGACCAAAATATCGTTCAACTTTGACGGGTGACTACTCGAACTCTGTGGCACCTAGATATGGCTCATCTAATCCAACACCTCATTGTAGGGACCCTATAAAAAATCCTCTCTCATTTTTTTCCTTCTCATTTTGGTGCTCTCGCTGGACCCTATTGTTTACAAACGCGTGAAATAGTGCAATTTGAACCAATGTAAGGTTGTCAAATGCTATATTTTACAAACGGTGTGTTGTGGCACCGAACCGACTATGCCGACACGTCTGGGTGGCTAGGTGAACACTAGAGGAGGTGGTGTTTCGGTGCATGAAAGCGTCATTTCTTCCGGGCTACTTCGTTCAGGCATAGTCCCTTAAGAGCCCTGAGACCAAAATATCATTCAACTTCGACAGGTGACTACTCAGACTCCGTGGCACCTAGAGATGGCTAATCTGATCTAACACCTCAGCGTAGGGACCCTATACAAAATCCTCTCTCGGTTTTTTCCTTCTCATTTTGGTGCTCTCCCCGTCATATTGTTTGCAAACACATGAAATAGTGTAGTTTGAGCTAGTGTAAGGTTGTCAAACGCTATATTTTGCAAACAGTGGGTCGTGGCACCAAACCGACTACGCCGGCATGTCTGGGTGGCCAGGTGAACGCTAGAGTAGGTGGTGTTTCGGTGCGCAAAAGGGTCGTTGCTTCCGGGCTACTTCGTTCCGGCGTAGTCCCTTAAGAGCCGTGAGACCAAAATATCGTTCAACTTCGACGGGTGACTACTCAAACTCCATGGCACCTAGAGATGCCTCGTTTTATCTGACACCTCGGTGTAGGGACCCTCTATAATAGAATCTCTTGATTTTTTCCTTCTCATTTTGGTGCACACGTGTAGGTATGGTCTTGTAAACACTTGGGGAGGAGTTGTTTTCAAAATTTACAACATTTTCAACTTTTTCAAAATTTACACCTTTTTTAAAATTTACAACATTTTCAAAATTTACAACATTTTCAAAATTTACAACTTTTCAAAATTTACAACTTTTCAAAATTTACAACATTTTCAAAATTTACAACTTTTTCAAAATTTACAACATTTTCAAAATTTACAACATTTTCAAAATTTACAACATTTTCAAAATTTACAAATTTTTCAAAATTTACAACTTTTTCAAAATTTACAACATTTTCAAAATTTACAACATTTTCAAAATTTATAATTCTTTTTCAAACAATGGCAGCTTCTCTTAGCTTCAAGAATTTAAAATTCTCTATTAATAGTGCCAACCACGTGAAGGTGGAAGCTTTTCTGGCACCACTAACCTAAACATAAAAGTGTTAGTCAAAGAAATTTAAGTTTCAAATCAAAACCATATACTATCTATATATGTACAAAATACACAAATTTAAAATAAAATATATTCAAACTTAAATCTAGATCTTTAAACTAAAATATATATATATATTGAAAAGAAATTATATATACCAGACATGAGCATTGTAAATTCATTTCAATGAACCATCAGGATCGGATCTACTTTGAATAGCAGACAAGATTGCTTCATGATTTGACTCTCGAACCTTCCAAAGAATCTTGTTATTAGGCCTTCCTCAATATCTATACAGCTGAATATTTGTCGCTAGAACTAGATGTGAATATAAGAGTATTTTCTTATGTGTCTCAAAGTCTTCAAACACCCAAACAGAGGAGTTTTTTAATGGATACCATCGAAGCCAAGTTTCAATAACTACCACTGACCCTGTAGGATAATCAATATCTTCGCCATCTATAATAGGAGAAGTCAACTTATTTCTTTCCTCGATGCAACGACATAAGAAATAGTCTATTCCTTCTTCATTGTCTTCTGTCACAATCATTGCAAACACAAGTTCTACAAAAAATAACTTGGTCAGAAAAACTCAAATTTAAATCACATATTAAAATTTCAATGGACATAACTCAATACAAAAATTAAATAAATAACCATAAATACCTTGTCACACCAAAATCGAAATTTCGTCAAAGTCCTTAGATGTTGTAACTTTATTTACAGAAACAAGTCATAATGCTTATGGAGGTTGATAACTAGGAAGTAGAGTTAGAGGCCTATAAATCCATCCTTCCACCCATTCTTGTGAATCACACTCAGCAGTGACAAATTCGATACAAGATGCACAAAAACATGTCAACTTTCTTGTCCATACGGCCCACAAAGTAGCGTCTGAGCTACAAAATGAGTGCATATCACTGGACCCAGTGAGTGTCAAACAATCCTCGTAGTTAGCAATATGTGGTTCCTCTATCAACCAAAAATATCTGTGAACTATGCAATTTTCTTGAGAACCTCAAGCCATGTTGTTAGTACACCATTCCACTATGCTCTTTGCATCTTTTAATTTAGCACCATCTTTGTAATTCAACTCTTCTCTTGCAAGATCTCTTTTCACACATGCCCCTGCACCGTCATCCTCTCCTTTTCCATGTCCAGCCTCAGTGAAACTCCAAATATGTTGCACAGCCATCTTGACGTGCATTCTGCTCATCCAATAAAACATTCGTGCATTCTTAAACTGAGACGTGCAATTATCTGACCATATATAATGTTGTTTGAAGTGGATGTCCCTATCAGACAAGTTTCCATAAAATAACTGGAAACACCCTTGCACAAATTTAGTAGAATGAGTACGATCATCACTAATATAAAAGTGGTACTCTCTTAAAAAAATTTGATCATTCTTTGTACTATCAGGAGAATGTAGAAATGCTATATGCACAAAAATGGCAACTTGGACTGAGTTGTAATATTGCGATTGAACCTCCATTTGTGGTTGCAATGTGTAATATTCTACAAAATCAACCACTGAAACAATAGTACCAATAGGAAATGTGTCTTTGCATAGCTTGAATTGTTCATCCAACCATCGAGCTCTATGTGTATGCCTCGCATACTCATAAACAATTTCATCCTTAAGTTTTCTCATAAATTGGAAAATGGGCATTTATTATGTAACTAGCTCACACTGTTTAGACTCTTTTCCATCTTTCAACTAGTATGCAACTAATTTATATTTATCAAACTCAACTAAATTATGTCTTATTGTACCTTCAATTTATTCATGGATGTAACTTTCCAATTTAGGTAATCCGCCGCATGTACTACAACTTCCATCTAAATAATCCTGACTATAAAAAAATTGTCCAACTTCTTTTTCACAAAATATAGTAGGAATGAAATCCCTGGAAGATATTAGTGGAACTTGAACACTATATTCCGATAACATAGTTTCATAATTAAAATTAGAACGAATACGTAAATATTTAGCATAATGCATCGCAAATTCAACATGTTGCCTGCAATAATAAGTGGTGCGAGCGTGGTTGATTTTCACATAGAATGGTTTCAACATTTCAAAAAAACATTGACTAATTTTAATTTCTAGATTCTCTTGTTCAAACTTATGAAAAAATTGAGTTTGAGTCATATCTAAGAAATGCTTTGGATGTGGTTCACGATTAGTAGAACCAACTCTCTTTTTTATAACATCTCTTGTATTTGGTGAAACTCTAGTGTTATCATGCCAAAATTTAATAACAACTTCTCTTATAGCATCAGAATTTTTTTGTCCTTATGCGGTGCTCTAGCAGAAAATGCCCAAAAATCGGCATTATTGAGTGATTGAAGGATATTACGTCTTTCAATTGCTTTCATTATATTTTTTCAATTAACTTGCAACATTCGACTTGTTTGTGTAATCAAATGTTGTTTTTTTATTGATTCACTTACAACACTAGTAGCAAGTACACAACGCACAATATTACTATCCCTAGTGCGTCTCTTGACACCAACAGTGTGATATGCATCATGAAGGTTTCCAACAATTGTAGAGGTTTGACGACGTATATTAGATGTTGTCAATCCTAAGGTGTTTAATGTAGGTCTCATCTTAATCAATTTCATCAAACTAACCAACAACTGACATCTTTGGGAATCATTTAAAATTTCAAAATGATTATCCCAAATTTCAGTGGCTTTTCTTCTGATTTGTCATTCAGAAATTTTATCAGACATTGGTTTCAAAATGTTTTCATCAATTTCAATAAAAAAATTAGGTTTCTTATGTAAAATCCTAGGAGGTGTTTTTGTCAAATTTTGCTTGTCTGCAGTTTCAACATGAATTTACTTATTCACATTTTCATTTTCTCCTTCAACTTCAACATTTGCTACATCATGAGTATTTAATTCTTCTTCAACATTGACAGTAAAAACTTCTTCATCACAAGTATTTAATTCAACTTCAACATTGACGGTAAAAACATTACCTAGTTCTTCATTGCTTACAATAGTTGGGATTGAAGATGAACCTCTTCTATATTCTCGAAGTTTCCGCATTCGCTCAGCATTTTGAATTTTGCTGGCCTCTAATTTGTTTGGTGTTTTTTTACTTAATGACTTCCTTTTTTGACTTCGTTTTTTGTCTCACATGATGTTTTGCTTCCAGTGATAAGAAAAACGTGCAGAAAAAGAAAGAATTTCACAGTAATTCATATGGTAAGGTTAGAGAGTAAAAATCACATGGTAATTCAGACATTGGGATGTGTGTAAATATGATTTATGAACCGTGAGCGCGCTTTATAAACCGCGATCGTGGTTTATAAAGCACGCTCACGGTTTAAGTTAAAAAACCGCGATCACACTTTATAAACAGTGATCACAGATCTATCTGCCGAACCTAAGCCTCAGAAAATCTTTGTTTTTTTCCAACCAAAGCTATGGAAGGTCATTATGAAGTGTAAAAGGTCAAAAAACCTCAAATATGTTCTTCCAAAGACTTGAACCATCCTAAAAAATTGAAAACATTTCACAAAAATGGTGCCATCGTGTAGGGGAGACTCTTAGATTCATAGAAATATTGTTTTTAAAGTGAATAGAATAAGATAAATATCATTTTATATTTTTTTACTAACAATAGGTCTTTAAGACATTTTTTCCCGTGAATGTTCATGTCTACGTTTAAGACTATAACTTTTGTTTCGCTTATCAAAATATGATAAAACTTATACCATCCCAAGCGTTGACAAATTCTATACACGTTAAAAAAAAATATCTGATTTCGATATTTTTTGATATAGTTATGGTGGGCAAATGGAAAGCGCTCCATTTTCTAAATATTTTCAGACCACTTTCACGGAAAAAATCATTAAAAAAAACTATTGCTAAAAAAAATAAAAAATAAAATCCATCCCAAGATAGACAACTACATCTAATGTTTCAGCAAAGGGAAAAAAAAATAACAAGATTTGGTCATCCAAAATGCGGGCAAACGGACTACAATCTTATAAGTTTTTTCAAAAAAAAAAACTAAGTCATATAATTTTAAGTGTTTAATATAGCTAAACTTATCCATTTTTTAAAAAAATTAGTATTTTAGAAACTATATTTCTAATGCTGCGATTCATATTTATATAAATTTTTCTAATTTAGAGTGCATGTATAGCTAATAATCCCTACAAGTTGAGATTTTGCTATTTTTTGCAATATGACGTCCACGGATGACCCTATATTTGTCCATCAACTTCCTGCACTTACCCAAACCATAATTATTAAGTTTAATTAATATCTTATTTATGCAGGGTAATTTTCTTTAATTGTTTTAATCTAGTTGTGAACCTATATAAAAATGAAAAAGTCCAAATATTTGATTTTTTGGATTCATTTAGAGGAAGCTACTGTAATATAATGGTTTTACACAAATTGAGTCCATAAGCTAAATTTTTAATAATTTTTTTGAGTTATTTGAAATTAAATAAATATCTCAATTTTTTAATTGTGTTTTATTCTCTATACTTCTTATTTAAGGCTGACATCTTATTGACATTGGTAGTTCAAACATTGTTGAAAAGTGTTTCTTCTTGAAACCCTTATTTGTGTGCATCATGGGGATATAATCTTTCTACAAAGATTGTGAGATTGGTGCTAAACCATAGTTTATCCATTTTAAGTAAAATTAGTTTTCACATGACACATAATGTTTTCTTTTTTCTCTCTCTCGATTTTCCAACATATAATTCATGCTTTCCATCAAAACAAGTTAGGTAAAAATGGTCTTAAGAGGAATTGGAATAGGTTTTTTAGCTAGATGAGACCAAAAAGAAGAAGGATATGGTGATGAAAATAAGGATGATGTTGTGGTTGAGGATGAGAAGAAGGAAGATTGGGAAGAAGGAAAACAAGAGGATAACTAATATGATGACGATGATGATTTATATGTTATAGATGATGCAGATAGAAAAGTATAGGATCAAGATGAGGTACAAAATAATATGTCAAAAAGTGTATCCTAAGAAAAAGAACACTCAATATTCTAATCTAAAGAGTGCATTCCAAATAAAAGGTAATTATTTCCATAAATCCTAAAAAAAGTAGAAATTAATCAACATGGATGTAACTCGACATATAAATATTTAAGAAACTAATAAAAAGAAATCTCAGCTGGAGTGCAAGAATAATTAATTTTTTTAATATTTAAATATTTTTATGGAAAATAATATTTTCAATTAATTTTTTATTCTTTAGATATGGATGGTTTTGATATTTTTCTTAAATATTAATAGTTCAAGACAATGGAAATGATTAACATTAATGTGTAAATAAAGTTCTTTAAGATCTAATATAAGATGAGAAATATCACCTTGTAGGATATCACACTTATGGGAAAAAAATTTAGGATCAATATGCCTAGGCATGATGATGAATTTGAACATCATGTTCAGAAGAGAATCAAGAATAGATAAAAGAAGAAGAATAGAAATTTGAAGAAAATATGATAACAATAATTCATCTTCTCTAAAAAAGGCACTAGATGTCAAAAAGGTGGAAAAGGAAATGACAATAGAATAAAATAAAAAATATATGAAGGTTATGACATTTAATCACCCACATAATCATAAAAGGAATAAATTATATAGGCATGTTAGGGAACATCATTGTCAAAAAAATATGGATTTAAATGTCATTCGAGGAATAATCGCAATGGTTATATATGTAATCATTGGAGAAATACTTATGTGAATAGGAATTAGATGAATAATTACAATGGCTATTAAAGGAATTATCCATTGAGGACCAAATATGGACATGGATTGAATTAGATTAGCATATAAAATCTTGAAACAAGTATGGTGATAAGTGTTTAATAATTTTAAGCACTCTAATTACAAGGTATCTTGTCATGTTTTAAAAAATTATACATGGTAAGGAGGGAGATAATTTTATGTACATTTTTTATATGATATCATTTTTATAGGGGTTTATGGAAATGCCAACATATGTCACAAATCCCAATCAATTATTGTTTATTAAAAATCACAACACCCCCAAATGGATGGTTTTGAATGGGGCATCCAGTGTGATTTTCCAAACATGGAGTTGTCGTGAAGTGTTGGACCTCGTGAATCAGACAACTCTCCGAAGAAGGCTAGTTCCTGATCCTAACCTACTTGCCACTAACTACCCCTAATGCAAGTAAAACTACCGACTAACCCTAATCTAATGCTACTAAGGGGACACAGAAAGAAATATTTCATGAAATGAAACCTACACTACGAGCGATGATACACCAAAACAGGAGTGTTATTCACTCTTCCCAACCCTAAAAAATGGAGAAGGGGTGAATTTTGGGAGATTGGACAAGATGCAACATAAACCAAAAACACACCAATGCACTAAGGGGAGGTTGTACACCTGCAACAAAAACCTGAAATGCAAACAATATTCATTCCTAAATGAGCATAACCAAACAAACCTTGAAATATGATAAGAAAATGCAAAGATTTGCAAGCAAAATGAGAGGTAAACTGAAAGAAACAAACCATGAGAGGTTAAAGAGATCAACATAGACATAATTTTATTGCTCCATGTAAATATACACAGTAAATTATATTAGCAAAAGAAGTATGAAGCCATTACAATGATTTGGAGGAAGGCTTGAAGCCCAAGAAGAAATGGGGTGCATGGGAGAAGAAATGTGATCAACCTTTTGCATGTGCGACCCCTTACAGTATTTATAGAAGAAATTTGAAGAGAGGAGAGAGAGAAAGAAAACCCCCAAAATTGCTCCCAAACCCATAAAAATTCATTTTTTAATCTTGCAATGAGTGCGTTGAGATCTCAAAAATCTTTGCTTTCATTAATGGTGTGCCTTGTTCTTGAAGAAATATGTTGTAATTGTACCTCTGGTCTAGTATAACTCTTGTAGCTTCATGATGACCCTACTTTTCAGAAACCTCCATTAATGACCTTCTTCTACCACTACATTTCTCTTCATTTCGGAGGTCTATAAACCCCAAAATATGAAATCCCATGTTTCCATGCTCTAAATCCCGAAATTACCTTTATGATGACTATAATTTCATGAGAAAGGGATAAGTATAATTGAAGATAGGTCATTTCTTCTATGGATGCTTCTCTAGGTTTTATCCTTCCCTGCCCTCTTGGAAACTAGTTTTATCCTTCACGATTATAATCTAAATCAAATCACCTTTCCATAGACTATGAGTTTGTCAAATTTGACCAAAAAATGGCCAAGTTATGGTGGTTTGAAAATGGGGCATGATTTATGGTTTAATGAGCTCTATCGAGCAACTCCATTTCTACGGAGTTGTTTGCATGCACAGCCGAACTGTTATTTCTTGCATTTCATGCCTCCTAGCACAGCACTGCTGAGTCGTACCCAAGACCCATCTACCATTCTGACTTGCCAGCTCGGCACCAATGTTTAATCGGTGGCCAATTGAAATTGAGCAGGGATAAATACTTTCTAGGGTTGTGGGTCCGAGCCTTTCGAGCTTTGCACGTCGACCACTTCGGATCTTATGCCACTACAACAAACGAACACTAATCCGCTCCACCTTCGAAATCATCCATCCCCGAAGTCTGAAATTTTCAGACTTTGGGCTCTGACCTTTCGGTGTCTCTGTGAGCCCAACACTTCGGGCTTCTCATCCTGCTGAGCCCGAAGCCACTCCTCCATTGACCCCGAAAGGCAGTTTGAATCCCGAAACCTCTAGCTTGCGCCACATTGCCACCTCGTGCCCACCACTTTGGACTTTGTGGATTTCCCGTTTCGGGGATTACGAGCCCTTCGCTTCGGGTTTCTCGCACCCCCAATCCCGAAACAATCTTCCGAAACCATTGAACCCCGAAGTAAGAAATTTTTGGACTTCGGCCTTTTTCATTTTCGGTGTCTCTGCGAGCTCGGTCTTCACTCGCCGGGTAAGCTCTTCCATGCTAAGGCCGAATCGTCTCAAATCTCATCTTCGCCCATTCACTTTGTGGATTTCGTTTATCTTCTCAACCCGTGCATTCTTGAGCCGCTACGCTCCTTTTGGTTAAAGTCATTTTCTGCGCACACCATTTCCACTTTGGTCTAGTCACTCTCAAACTCTTCCACAGAGTTCGGATTATATTTTTTGGTAAGCATCACTGCATCATGTTGGGCCGAATTGTTCTGTCTTAGCTCGCAACACCGAGCCAACTGTAATGCACTTATTTTACCGCCCGAGCTCCATTGACTTCTCAACAAGCGGGTCATTTTCCCAACTTTTCCTAGGATTCTTGCATGGCCGACACGACTTGGTCGGTGCAGGGCCGATCTGCGAACGAACCTTCCTACTTAGTCTGCCTCACAAGCTCCTTGGATCAAGCCCGCATGTTTTACGTTCATCTTCATCTTCGAGCGGTGTTCCTCCCCCCTTCGAGTCTGTTAATCTGTTGAGCCCGCGAGCTCTTTTCCTTCGCCATAGATCCCGAAACGAGCCGTTTTATTCCTTTCAATGCCTGCATCCTATCTCCACTGCTTCGTATTGGCTCGGGCTTCTTATGTCGACAAGATACTCAACACTATGAGCTGCTTCGAAGCTTATCCTTTTGCCTTATGACCCTGGCCCATGCCCGAAATCTGCCCCCCCCCCCCGGTCATTTTCTTTATGATATGCGCTATGGCCAATCCCCACAGCCACGAGCTCTTCCACTTGACATCTTTGCACTGACCTGACATGTCTTACCGAGTAGTTTGCTGAGCTACTCAGTGAGTCGATCCTCCACTCACCCTGTCAATGCAACTTAAGCTCGCCGAGCTACTCGGCGAGTTACTTTTTGCTTGATAGTCCTTTGAGACTAAAATGTGAAATTTTGACCCCGGAACCTAATCTTTTGAAGTTTTTCAAATTTTTCACATGTCGGAGGTGTAATAGGGCCGAGTATGGGGAATTTTTCAGGCTTGACATAATTCCATTCATTTTTTCTCTTTCTTTCCCGATGTGGGCCCAGGTTGGCCAATTTTGTCTTGGGGTAAAGTTTTTCAACAATTTTGCGTCTCATGGGGATGTCTGCCTCTTAGACGTTTCTTGCACCAGTAGCCTTAGCATGTCAATTGGGCACATATTCATTGTATATTTGTGAATTGACACAAATATGATAAAACTAAAACCTAGAGATTGCCCACGCAGTGTTGAACCTGCTCCGCTGCTTGCACTCTCAATTTTCATAAGAAAATCTTAAAATTAAGATCTGTGAGGGTACAAATTTGTCTTGACTCAAGATCTTCACCTCTTCCTTTTTGCAACCCTGTTCGGCGAGACTTGAATGACCGTCCCAAAACCATATTCAGCTAAGTATGAAGCATAAGATAGATGATTGCTTGGCATGTATTGCACTCTACATAATTTGAATAAGAGAATTTTCAAATTTTACATCATGGAACTCTATTAAATTTGGATTTTCTCTTTCTTCTGAAAGTTCCACTCTTCGACAAGATGTTGGAGGTTGTTTTGGTCTGGCGGAGACACTTGGAAGTTAACCTATGGTTAGTCTGGAAGGACTCGACTAATGAAAAATTAATAAAACCTATCCTTAACCTAATTTAATTTCTCTACATTTTCTTTCTCTTGAAATCTGTAATTATTTCCCACAAATATGAACCTTTTTTGCATGTGGGAGATCGATTGAAATACCATGTAATGTGTTGGAGAAAACACGAACCAAAAACTATGTACAAAATAAAAGATCATACATGCCTAAGTAGACATGTTGAGTGTGCAAGACCACAATTTGTTATTCTGAAAAAACCCTACACCTACCCTATAGTAACTGGAAAAAGGAGAGGTTTCAAACAAACACTGCCACTAGTAATGAAAAGTAGTTTCCCGTTCTTACAATAGGAATCCATATGGATGATTTGACCCTAATCATGGTTGTAAAAATGAGTAAAAAATTGACACAGACCCAATTTTCCACTTGAATTCTCAAGGTATCAACTAGACATAAAACAAACACCCCTTTGGAATGATCCACATGAGGCTCTTGGAGATGTTGTAACTGATACAAGTGGTCCTTGGTACTATAAAGCTCATCCTCATGTCTGAAAGTGAACATGACTGGCTGTGGCAAATCAAAATCCAACTCCAATGAAGCTAGATACTTAATAGGTCATGGTCTATAATGCCGAATGTGTCTGCTACTCTAAATTATAATTTCAATAAGAAAATCTCTAAGCATAATTTCCTAGAAAATGTGACTGTCTATATTTAAAATTTATTCTCTTCACACATCTACAGAAAACTAATGTGTCACCTTGGTAGATGGTATGGAAGAAGTTATTTCCTCATGCTCTTTCCCCTCTGTGGCATTGTAGGACGACTCTTCAACAAACATCTCCTCAAAATCACTTATGGCCTCCAATAGAACTATTGATGGATTGCTAAAAGTGGTTGAGTATGGCTGCTTACCTAAGGGTTCCTCTTCCAAGTCTAGCATGCTCTTTGGAAGATTCAATTCCTCTAATCTTGTCTGAAGAGGAATCTTATGAGAAACAAGTTACTCTTGACTATACTCCTCTTCAGCAATGGGCTTTTGTACTTGGAAGGCGGATGATGGAGGAGCAATTGATGTGATCTTCATAGGATTCTCTTCATTAAAACAATCCTCCAAGTCCAACATACAATTTGTCTCCTCATTGTCATGTTGTGCCGGCTCAACCTCCTCCATAATGGGAGCATGCTCTTCTTCTTTTTGATTTGGATCCGTTATTTCTTCCCCTCATGCTGATTTTGCAATTGATGATTGACCAACAATCTCTGTAAATAGAGTTCCCTCATGGACACTACACTCCAAACATATCAATTTTTAATTGTCTTCTATTGGTTCTTGCTTTGATTCTACTGTTGTAACTTCATCTTTCACCACCTGTGGCTGGACTTTGACCTCCTTCATTGGCTTAACTATCAAGGGGATTTTATTAATCCCAAATTTCAAAGCCAGGCTTACAAGGCTTCTCATCATTTCTTATTTGCTTGACTCTTCTTCTTGTTTTTCCTCTTAACTGAGTTTTTGGATTTCATCCCGACATGGGTCTGGGATTATAAGAGGAGTGGTGGGTGGGGAAGGATGTTTAACTCTTTTCTCTTATGGAGGAGATGGCCTTTTGGAAGGGAAAAGGGTGGAGAAACTGAAATGAGGTGGAAGATAGGAATGCAGAGAATGGGATTCCATAATAGGTGCATCTAGTGGGAAACTTGGGATATGTGGTTTTGGTTGAAATGATACTGATTAGGACAAAGGAAAAGAACTATGAGAGGGTAATGCAGGGGTCTCCTGTAGACAAGGTTGACTTGCTTAACATTAAATGTCCTTGATCCATCCTTCAAGTTTGGGCAGCATCTCAACTATGAAGCTTAGTTTCTCCTTCGGGCTAATATAATATGTAAAGGGGATTTCCCATGGACATAGGGCCCTTAATCCAATCTTTAATGCCTTCATTTGGGTCGAATCCCTAAATTGCACCATATTTTCCATCATCCTTAGGGTCTTCATTTCTAACTCCACATCTATAAGTGAATAATGTCCTCTGAAATCCACATACCCCTACTCTCTAATAGCTTGATAGTCTTGCATGTAGCCAAACTAATTCATGTCTTTCTCATTGGGATATGCCCACTACTATTTTCTATCATAATATGGATCCGAAGATGGTTAGTAATACCTTGAAAATGAATTTTACAACTCTGAAGGAGGGTTGTAATGATATGGCCATTGCCTTAAATGTGAATCCCAAGATACGAATGAAGCCATGACTATAAGAATTCATAGAATTGATGATAATGAAAGAGATAGAAAAGAAGAATATGGATGGAAAGGGATCGTGAAGAAATGAAAAGTCTACTACCCATAGAATGGGTTTGTTTTCTGGATGGAGTCGCTAGTTATGATTTGCATGCATGTCTCCAAAGACTGAAATACCACCAAGTGCACAAAAAACTTGATGAAATGAGATGGGTACCTCGATGCACACCTTGAAGAGCTAAACAAAAAATTGATGTGGGGTGGACTTATTTGCTGCAAATGATCTCCGACATCTTGAAATTCGGAACCTATCTTTGTAGGAAAACTTTGAAACCTGAAATTGCAATAACCTCTAAAATTCTGAACACTGAAACCTAGAAGTTCTTAAAACCTGAAATTACAAAAGGCTCAAAATTTCAAAAATCCTAAAATCCTGAAAGTTAAAATTTCAAAAATCTAAGGATACCCTTTTGAAGCTTGACCCTAGATCTATCATCTGGGAAATTTTGAGCTCAACTTGCACATGTTAAGCCCTCTAAAATTGATTTCAGAATTTGACCCTGTAGCTGAAACCTCTAAAATCTAAAAAATTGCAACTCCTAAATTTTGAAATGCAAGAAGACCTCCAAAAATCCTTTGCTTTTCACTTGGCTTCAATGTGGCTTAGGTTGTGGTAAATGTTTTTTGAAAAATATAACTCTAACTTCTTTGTAGTCCCACCGGGCATACCAAAACTATTTATACAAAATCACAACACCCCCAAATAGATGGTTCTGAATGGGGCATCCAATGTAATTTTCCAAACATGGAGTTGTTGTGAAGTGTGAGACCTTGCGAATAAGACAACTCTTCAGAGAGGCCGGTTCCTGATCGTAACCCACTTGTCACTAACAAACCCTAATGTAGGTAAAACTATTGACTAACCCTAATCTAATGCTTCCAAGGGGACAAGGAAAGAAATATTGCATGAAATGAAACCTACACTATGAGCGGTGATACACGTAAAAAGGAATGATAATCATTTTTCCCAACCCTACAAAATGGAGAAGGGGTGAATTTTGGGAGGTTGGACAAGACATAACACAAACCAAAATCACACCAATGCACTAAGGGGAGGCTGTAAACCTACAACACAAACTTGAAATGCAAACAATATTCATTCTTGAAAGAGCACAACCAAACACACCGTACAATAGGACAAGAAAATGAACATATTTACAAGCACAATGAGAGGTAAATTGAAAGCAATAAACCATGACAGGTTAAAGAGATCAATATAGACATAATTTTAATGCTCTATGTAAATATGCATAATACATTATATTAGCAAAAGAGGCATGAAGCCATTATAATGATTTGGAGGAAGGCTTGAAGCCCCAAGAAGAAATGGGGTGCATGGGAGAAGAAAGGTGATCAACCTTCTACATGTGTGACCCCTTACAATATTTATAGAAGAAATTTAATGAGAGGAGAGAGAGAAAGAAGACCCCCAAGATTTCTCCCAAAACCATAACAATACATTGTTTATTCTTGCAATGAGTTCTTGGAGATCTCCAAAATCTCTACTTTCATTAATGGTGTGCCTTGTGCTTGAATAAATTTGTTGTTATTGCACCTTTGGTCTATACTAGCTCATGTAGCTTCATGACTACCATACTTTTCACCAACCTTCATTAATGACCTCCTACCACTACATTTCTCTTTATTTTATAGGTCCAGAAACCCCAAAATCTAAAATCCCATGTTGTCATGCTCTAGATCCCTAAATTACCTTTCCGGTGACTATAATTTCATGAGAAATGGATAAGTACAATGAAAGATAGGCCATTTCTGCTTAGGATGATTTCCTGAGTTTAATCCTTCCTCGCCCTCTTGGAAACTAGTTTTATCCTTCACCATTAAAATATGCATTAAACCACCTTTCCATAGACTATGAGTTTGTCAAATTTGACTAAAACATGGCCTGTGATTTCTTGAGCCGCTAAGCTCCTTGTGGTACAAATCATTTTCTGTGAACACCATTTCCACTTTGGTCGAGTCACTCTCGAATTTTTCCATAGAGCTCAAATTATCTTTTTGGCCATGCATCCCTGTATCGTGTTGGGCCGAAGTATTATGTTTTAGCTCGCAACACCGAGCCAACTGTAATGCACTTATTTTACCACCTGAGCTCCATTGACTTCTCAACAAGTGGGTCATTTCACCAACTTTTCTTGAGATTCTTATATGGCCGACTTGGTCGATGTAGGGCCAATCTGTAAACAAACCTTCCTACATACAGGGCCAAATTAAAGGTTAGGAGCGCCCTCAGAAATGGTTTGAGTGGACGCCCTCTGTAATAATCTAGAGCTATATCAAATAATGGGTAACAATACCAACAAAATCATACATTTTTATAAATATGTGATTTTTTTTACTTGCAAAATATTACAATTTTTTTTATGTATTATGTTACTAAATAATAATATCTATAAATGGGTTGATCAATATTAAATCTACAAATAAATTGTTTTAAGGCTAAGTTCTAAAATTAATCAACAAAAAGGAAATTTTTAGATTCAGGCGCCCCCTGACTGTTGGCGCCCTAGGCAACTGCCTAGTTTGCCTAGGGCTTAATCCCCCTCTACCTACATAGTCCACCTCACAAGCTCCTTGGATCGAGACTAGATGATTTACGTTCATCTTCATCTTTGAGCGATGTTCCAGCCCCCTTTGAGCCTGTTATTCTGTTGAAGCTGTGAGCTCTTTTCCTTTGCCATGGACGCGAAATGAGCCATTTTCTTCTTTTCAATGCATGCATCCTATCTCCACTACCTCATATTGGCTCGATATTCTTATGTTGACAAGCTACTTAGCACTATGAGCCACTTCGAAGCTTATCCTTCTACCTTACAACCCTTGCCCATGCCCGAAATCTATCCACCCTAGTTAATTTCTTTGTGCTATGCGCCATGGCCAATCCCCACAGCCTTGAGCTCTTCCACTTGACATCCTGGCACCAAACTGGCATGTCTCACCAAGTAGATCACTGAGCTACTTGGTGAGTCGATCCTCCACTCGCCCTATCAATGCAACTTCTAGCTCGTTGAGCTACTCACCGAGTAGCTCGGCGAGATACTTTTTTCTCGATGGTCCTTTAAGGCTAAAATGTGAAATTTTTACCTCGGAACCTAATCTTTTGAATTTTTTCGAATTTTCACATGTCGAAGGCCTAATAGGGCCGAGTATGGGTAATTTTCAAGTTCAACATAATTTCATTCATTTTTTCTCATTCTAGCCCGATGTGGGCTAAGGTTGGCCATTTTTTCTTGGGGGGAAAATTTGTCAACAATTATATGTTTATAATATAGTGGGTGACATACGAATTATTTTACTAGATAATTATTCAGCGTAGATTGTGACTGGGTGTTACCTATCCATTAAGAGTAATGTATACGTGTATACATCAGAATAGTTTCATGATGAGAGACATTATGTATTAGTTTATTCTTCTATTTAGTACAAGGATATTGGAGGTATCCCCCTAGAAGTAGAATTTCCATATTCGGATATTATAAAGTTATTCCTATGTTAAGGAGAATTGTATAGTGTTTATTTACCATAATTATATTCTTGTATTTCTTAATATATTGAATATTAAGGAATCTTGTCCCATAATTATTTATTGTGTTGTGTTGATATTCATTACATTTTTCATATTATTTGAAATATTAATTTATTATATGTTAATATCTTATTAAATAATATTTTTGGCTAAGAAAATGATATAATAAAAGGCCTAGAATAATGATTATAGCATATCTTATATGTGTTATAAGATCTTAAGGATTAATTAATGGAATGGTAAGCAATGAGAGGGCTAACCTGCAACAAGATATTTAAATTCAAACGGGAAGTGATAAAGCATTTCCAAGGTATACATGTTAGGATAAATGGCTGTAGAGACCCAAGTAAGAAGGATAAACTCAAGAAGGATATAAATAGAAAATAATTATGCCGGAGGCGTGGCTATAGTGCACTCGGTCTCCAACGACGACACTCTACTGCTTCCTGCTGCTTGTCATCAGATCCTCCTGCTTCACTTGCCTGTCGAGGAGTGCCCACGTGTTGGTTTTTTGGTGATCTGCTTGTCCGGCTTAAGGTGTTTTTCATCATTTCTATTTCCTCCTGTCTCTTCCTGCATGCGTGTCCTTCCTTGCTGTAATGGTGCCTGATGTTATTCTTGGTCTACTGTCCTCAGCTCGCATAGCTCAGGTGACATATCCGTTGCCGATGGAAATGGCACTGCTACTTACCTTCCTGTCAATTCTTCTCCATGTATTTGGAATTAGTTTCTCCCTGCATATGCTTTGATGGATGTCCATACCCTGTTCCAAAGCTCCCATTTTGGCATAGGCTGGGAGTATGTTGGCAAATGTAAACTGATCGAGTTGAAGACCTGTTTGTTGCATATGGTGAAACAGTGTGACTGCCTTGTGAGGATAACCATGTCTTCTGTATGTTGCAATAATTGTATTCCATGAGAAACTATCTGATAACAGTGTGACATGTATGCAAAATGTGGAAGCATAGACAAGGAACGTGAACTATTTGATAAAATGCCTCAAATAAATATGGGTTCCTGGAATGCCATGATTGCAGGATATGCACAATATGAATTTGCTTGAAAATGCATGTGAACTGTTTGATAAAATTCCTTGAAGATATGTGATCTCAAGGAGTGCCATGATTGCAGGATATGCACAAAATGGATTTGTTGAAAAAGCCCATGAACTGTCCCCATATGCAGCTTGGGACAGGGTGTGGACATCCATAAGAGCATAATGCAAAATGTGGAAGAATACACAAGGTATGTGAATTGTTTGACAAAATTCCTAAAAAAAAGTGATTTCATGGAATGCGATGATTGTAGGATATGCAAAAAATGGTGTTCTTGATGACTCTTTAAGGCTTTTCAAAGAAATGCCTCAACTAGATGTCATCTCATGGAGTGCCATGGTTGCAAGATATGCACAAAATGGGTTCTTTGAGAAGGCCTTGGAGGTATTTAAGTAAATGTAGTTGGCAGGTGTAAAACCGAACTCCACAACCTTTGCCATCATCCCCCCAGCATGTGCCAACACAGGAGCTTTATACCAGGGTGTGGGCATCCATCAGAGCATAATTGAAAGTGGATTTTTATCAGATGTCATAGCTTTGAATGCCTTCATAGTCATGTATGCACAATGTGGAAGCATACAGGGGGCACACAAACTATTCAAAAAAATACCTCAAATAAATGTGGTCTAATGAAATTCGATGATAACAGGATATCCACAAAATGGTGGTCTTAATGAGGCTTTCACAATTTTCAAAGAAATGCCTCAACCTGATGTCATCTCATGGAATCCCATGTTTGAGGGCTCTGTTGGTAGCAGAAAAATTAGAATGTGAAAGAGCAGACCTATCCAAGAGTATTCATTTAGTAAAGGTTGAGCTGGAGGAAATGAGGAGAGAATTTGAGTTCCAAAAAACACTTGAATCCACGAAGGAATCAAATTGCATAGGAGAAAAAAAAACTTTCAGTAGAGCTACATGATTGCAAAAAAAATGTTATCCACGATGCAAGATGAACAGTTAAATCACAATAATCATTTGAAAGATATTGTACTTCAGCTTCGTAATGCAATGCATGAAAGTATGTATCTCACAAGAAATTTGCACAAACATACACATTTGTTAGTGGAGGCAGAGGGAGAGTTTTCGAAGTCCACACAGAAAGCACATGCTGATTCATTTCTATTGAAAAACCAATAAGATTTATTCCACGGAGAGTGTATTGACCAAGGGAGCTCATTAGGGGATGATCCTAATGACTGTAAATTTGCAATGCATCACACGGTAGAAAAATTTGAGGAAAGAATTCAACAGTCTACTAGTGAGTCATATATAATGAATATCAATTCAGAGCTAACATCTGCTGTGAGTGCTACATTGGAGATTTTTGCAAAATATAGACTTTTGCAGGTAAAATTTAAATTTATTATTTTATTATTTACTCGTCTACAGCAGGTAGAGGTCAAAGAAAGTGGAGGAAATATGTAGGATCCTTGTTGATGATTGTGGAAAATTTGTTAAATAGTTGCAGCAAGAAATTGGTGAAAGGTCAAAGTATGAAGCAATTATAAGGTAACTTGTGTCTGCTTTGTTTACAAAGGACAAAGATATCCAAGATATCAAGGGCAAATATGTTGAAATTTCTCAGAATTGTGGTTAGATTGAGGAGGTTAGTGCCAAATGCATATTACTTGATAAGAAATGTGCAGATATGGCAAAGCAGATAACTCAACTTGCAAATGAGAGGGATTATTTACATTTGGAGGTAGAAGCTATTCAAATATCTCTTCAAGACAAGGAAATGCTGATGAAATATTCTGTAGATTCTCATTATGATTTGAAATGCCAATTTGATATGGCCACCGAGAAGCTAATAGCTTCCATCGAGGAGGCCATTCAAGATGAAACGTTGTATGATGATCCTTGCATCCAGAGAAATGGCCTTGGATTCAAATATAGTGAATGCCCTGGATCCCTTTTTGTAACTGTTTAAAAATGTAAATTCAGTCGCAAGGGCATTTTAAGAGCTGTTTAAGGACTGACTTTGATCTGGGAGAAACTTGGCAAAATAGAGTCAATAAAAGGCACTGTTCAACAGTAAATTGAAATAGAAGAGGATCCTAAATCAAGAGAATCTGTTTAGAGATATTTCAACCATGATTTATGGAGTAATTAAATTATAATTACTATGAAGGGGCACTTCATCCAAAAGAGAATTTTCACCTCTAAGCTATGAAAGAAAAATTACAGTTGTTTTCACATGACAATAATATTAGTAAACCTCTTCCTTACAGTTGTATTCACATGAAAACTACCTTCTTTAATTGTATTCCATGATTTGCAGGACCGTGGTTGTGGTATGTAGTAATGTATTCAATTCAGTTTATGATGCATCCATTTTTTGTGGCAATCAATGTATGCTTCTAATTATTAAGTATATTTTTTGTTGGATACAGGCATGCTCCCCCACCATCTGCTCATGTGCACCCTCAGTTGTGGTCTGTTACTCCTCCTTCCTTGCTGCTCTGGTCTTAAGCTCCACTGGCTATTTCTGGGCAACCCCCATTGATGCCCATAAGGCCATCTCAAGTGCCTCAGCCACCACAACCATTTTTTACGATTAGAACTTACACACTTCATTTTCTAATTCAATTGCACCATCTTCACAGATACCAGTACTTCAGAGGCCACCTCATCTTCCATCACAACCACCATTCGCTATTCAAAACAGATAACTTTCCCGTTCTATTTCAACATCATCTTCGCAATCTCCAATGCAAGCACTATATTCTTCTACTCCTGTAATAACGCCATATAAACAGTCTTCTCAAGCATTATTTCCTATAAATGGTCCTCATTCAAATACATACTTTTGGTCTGCAAATCCTCAAATCCCTGAATTTTTTGTTACATGCCCTGCTTGTCAAGTTATATGTGAGATACATATACCTCAAGCTCAAGCGCTTGCTTTGTGCTCACTGAAGAAATGTGATCTAGATATCAAAGGTTAAATTTGAAGATGCCTTATAAATGATGAAACATAATGATTCCTTCCACATGTCAATCTTGTTTTCTTAGATGATAATTGTCTTTTGGTTTGGAAAACTTCTGCTATGCAAATCTATAATTGTTTATATAATTTACCGTTTCAGTTCTGTTGTCCACTCAAAATTCCCTGTTCTGATGAAAGTGAAAATTTCAAAATTTTGAGTTTAAGTGTTTTTCTCTGAAGTGCCTAAGTCGTGAAATTGAGAAAGTCTGTATTTTGGGTCATTTTGCATGTATTTTGGGCCTGTCGGACATTTTTTTCCCACTTGTCCCAAGTTCAAAAGTGCGTCCTGTTCCCCGATCGGCCGAAATCCCCGAAGTTGTTCCATTTTCGGGCCCATTGGAACTTTTCGTCCCAACTGTCCCAAATTTCAAATGTGAACTCTGTTCCATTTTCGGCCGAAATTCCCGAACTGCCTACTTCGCGCATTTCTGTTCCAAATGTCCCAAACGCTTCCGGACCTTTTGTCACGTTTTCACCCGAATTGACCAAGTCGCGTACTTCAGACATTTTCGTCCCAAGTGTCCCGAAACTTTTTGTGCAAGCTGTTCCTTTTTCGGCTGAAACTCCTGAGCCGCGTACTTTGCGCTTTCATGTTCCAACTGTCCCAAAGTCAAAAGTGCGAGTTGTTGCATTTTCGGTCGATTCACCCGAATCGCGTACTTCGCGCGTTTTCGTCCCAACTTTCCCAAATGCATTTTTGCGTCTTCTCCCTATTTTTCCCGAATTGGCCGAGCCGCGTGTTTCGCACATTTGCGTCTCACATGTCCCAAGCGTACCAAGTGTCATTCGTGCTTAGTTTTTCCCACTCACTCCGAGTATCATGCTTATTCAAATTGGTGGTTATGTATTAAATGCACATTCATGGCTTTTCTCTCTCCTAAACGGCTATATAACGAGCATTTCCCCTTTGCATTTTCCGCACTGCTTCCATGCTATCTTTTGCTCGAGCCCTTGCAATTTGCAAACCTGCGCGTGTTCCCCTACCTCCTGAATAGTATCTGATGCTCAAGGCCATAAATTCTTGGAGATTGCCAAGCCTTCAATGGATAAATCAGAGCAAGACTTGCAGGTATCTGACTTAGAGCTCTCAAGAATCCCAATGGGAGATTCTACCCCTGAAGGTGAAATTCACAACCTCCAGGAAACAGTCACAAGAGTCATTGGGAGGGTAGAGAAGGGCCAGCAAACTATTGAACAGTTGGAAGAACAGGCTCAAGTTCTCACAGGTTTCATCAAGTCCCTTTTGTCTAAGGACAAAGTTTTGGACCCTACCCCCTTGACTGCTCTACCTCCTCCTGTAATTTTAAGCCAAGATGAAGTGAAGAGTATTAAAGATATGCACAAGTATTATGTCTATGGCAGAGCTATTGAAGCCATGGTGGATGACATGCTTGTTGCTGGATTAAACTTCATCGATGAAGCTTTCAAACTCCATGAAAAGGTGAGCAATGTGCAACTAAAGCTCTCCTCCACTATCAATACCATGGATAAAGAACTCAAAATTTGGAGCAATTGCATTGTAGACCTTTGCCTTATGGGATAGACAGATGAAAATATCTTACTGGCGAATAAGATTTTTGATGATGCCAAAGACAATATATCAAAATCTTGGGTCTACAGCATGGAGTGGAAGATCAGAGTCTTAGAAGAGGCTTTGGGAGAAATGAAGAACAGCTGGCAGAAGGGAGAGGCTTTCAAGACACTGGTTGTTGCTGCTTTCAAGGATATACATTGTCATCTTCAGGATGAAAATTCTGGTGTTTCCCTTTCCTTGCAAGAAATCAAAGCTCAGTTCAGAGCTTTTGTCAAAGATAATCTATTCAAGGAAAGCTCCATCTCTAAAGAAAAAATGAAGGAAATATATTCTCTTCAATCTGCCATTGAAGAAGCAAATAAAGATTATCATACTCACGTCGAGTTTGATAAAGAGATGGAGAAGTGTCTGGGATTTTGGACTCAGTTTGCGGCCAACACGTCAGTTCCACGTGGCAGAGACATAGCTGAGGTGTTGAAGAGATTCAGGCAGCAGATTTTGAAGTCAGTGGGTCCCTCCCAGTAACTGACCACCTGTCTCCTTCTCCATTCTTTTCTCTTCTTCCCTTTCTTTTCCGTTTTCTTTGTAAAAGGTTGAGGTATTGCGGTTGGCATTCCTTAACTATTCTCTAGTTAAAATAAATGGTTACGAAGAGTAACGGACTTGTAATCTATATAATGGCCTTCTCTACGCCATTTCTAAAGAGGAAGAACTTGGCATATTTTCTGAAAGTGTAAATAGATCTTAAAGAAATCAATACAAAAGGGCTTTCTATTCATTGTCTATCTAATCTCTGTTATTTCTATGTTTTTCATTTAATATTGTGAAGATCATTTTGTCTCTAATTTGTTAGTCTCTCTGATTGCATACTGTCCAGTTTTGCAAATACAACGATCTTGTATAACCAACAAGGAACTTTGTGTCCTTGATTAATGAATCTGAAGAAGGTTATTTACAGAACTTTGTGTCTTTAAACTTAATCCGATTCAACCAATGCAAATGATCTTGTCTTAAATTCCTTGTATCTTCGCATACATAAAGAATTATTCTGCTATCTATAATTCTATATGTTGCTATTCTGCTCACCCTCGTATTCCCTTTCCTCAGTCCTTTTGTAACTGATGATCCTTGTGAAAAACAATTTCGTAATATCCAAGTTTGACCATAAAATAATGTTTTGTACATTTGTAAATAAGTTCGTTTCTGAATAAGGGAACCTCTCCCATTAAAGAGGAGGGACTTCTTGTCCCCTGACTGTTGCTCTTCTAAAAAGTCCTATTTGAAAACCAACAGTTTTTGGCGACTCCGCTGGGGAAAATCACATTCCAGTTCTGTAATTTTTGATCATCTTTTGATCTGGCGACTCCGTGTTTTAGTCGAGGGAGAAGGACCCTTGGTATTGAAGACTCTCAGTTTCAGCTTTTAGAGCAGCAGGGTTTTCCTCTTCCTTCCTCAAGAAATAGAAGAACTCGTTCGACAAGCACTGCGCCTGTTCAAGATAGAAGTCCCACGGGTGGTATTCCTTCAGAGCCTGCTAGTCCCAATCTACGAGATTTGATTCTTGCTGGTGTTACAGTTCCTCTCCAAGCCATATTTCCAAGAATGGCGGCACCATTGCCATGGGGTCATCGTGTCGGGCCCCTGGCCCTTGCTCAGCCTTTGCACAAGTTACCCAGAGGTAACCGGAAGAACTTCCCCAAATTCAAAGGAGATGGCAAAGTGCATCCCGACGAACACATCGCAACCTTCGTTGTTGCATGTGGAGTTCTGGGAGTTGAGCATGAAGACGTCTCCGTAAGGCTGTTCATTGAGACGTTACAAGATAATGCTGCTGATTGGTTCTACCCGGCTAACGCTATCACCGACTGGAACACAATGAGAACTCAGTTCGAAAACCATTTCAAGCCGGCAGAAGATGTGCATGCCTTGCTTGCACAAATTTCTCAGATAAAGAAATATTCATCAGAACCCATGAGGGAATTTGTGGCTCGATTCAACAGACTGATCAACAAGATTCCTGTAAATACTCGGCCTGTTGATCAAATCCAAAAGTGTTTCTTTCTAAATGCCCAATCACCTAAAGTTAGTTATGCACTAAGAAGGGATAATCTCGGAACGTTAGCTCTGGATCAAGAACTGGCTGTTAGTGTCGAGGATGACTTAATCATGTCAGGGAAGTTGAGAAGAGACCCTCCCAAATATAAGTCTGCTGCTTCTTCCTCTTCCACCCCTGGGCCTAGTACTGATCCATTAGTCCAGAAACTTGCAAATGATCTTGTCGCTATAAAGAAACAATTAGCCCAGCATGCCCCGTATGCAGATGTTCCAAGAATAAATTTTCAGCCCGAAAATCATTTTCCGGCTCCTCACACAAGACTAGCACTTGAAGGACCTCCTGTTAAGGTTCCTATGAATGCAACCTGTGAAGTTGAAGAGCCAGATGATGATGGGGATAATGAAGCTTGCGAGGATTTTCTGGAGGAATTTGATGCTGAGGCAGAGGAACTTGAGGGATCTCGGGTTAATTTCTTTACCACTGAGGGCATTGATGATGGAGATGACTATGATGAAGTGGTAGCAGACATGAACAGCGAATCATTTGCTGTCATGACTCAAGAATAGACAAAGCAGAGGGAGAAGGTGACACAACCAATAAATAAGTCTAAGGAGCAGTCGGCAACTATTCCTGTAATTGCAAAAAGAGGGTTTCCCATCCCTACTTCGTCTGCACCAAAGGTGAGTCCTGTCAATCATGCTACCAAAGTTGCTTCTTCTTTTTCTCCTAAAGTTGATAAGCCTAGAATTCCAAATGACGATGGCCCGTCCACTTCTGGGTCTTTTGATATTGTTGATCACCTGAAAAAGACCAAGGTCCAAATCTCAGAAGCTGAGTACTATCAAACACATCCCAAAGCTTTTTCCAAGATGATTCAATTTGTTAATTCCCATTCTAAGACCACCTCTAAAGGCCTTTTGCCCACTCCTCCTTCTACACCATAGCCTAGTCTGGTAGCTACTGTCACCTCGCCTGGTGATAAAATTAAACCATTTTATGTAACACTTCTCATAGTTGGCCATAGGCTCAGTAATTGTGTCATAGATTCCGGAGCCTAAGATAATGTGATGCCTGCTAAAGTAGCTCACGCTTTGGGCTTGACCCTCACTCGTACTTATGGATCCTGCTACTCCATGGAGAGTAAGGAAGTGCCTTTGGTTAGAAGGATTAAAGATGCACAAGTGGATTTTGCTGCTTTACCTGAGAAGAAAGTTTTGGCTACCATCCTAGTAGCAGATATCCCTCCTTCATATGGAATGTTGCTAAGTAGGAACTTCTGCAAAGATGTGGGTGGAGAAATTCAAATGGATTGGTCACATGCACTCATACCTGTAAATGGACAAATGAAGAAGCTGTTTCCTGAGAAACAATCTGAGTATATTGTGCAGAAAACGGATGATCCTAAGGCACAAATACTCTATGAAGATATGGGTCATGGCAATTACATGATTATGTCCCCTGATGAAATCCAACCCCCCAAAGCATCACCTAAAGATCCCAATGGTGTTTGGATTTTAGAATTTGATGGAAGTTGTTCCTCAGCTGGTTCTGGAGCTGGTGTCCTGCTAGTGTCACCTGAAGGATGCCTACATCCTTTTTCATTTAAGTTGTAGTTCGAAAACACTAATAATACAGCAGAGTATGAGGCTCTCATTCTTGGACTGCAAGTGGCCAAAGAACAAGGTGTGAAGAACCTTCTGGCTCGTGGTGATGGAGAGCTGATTGTAAAGAAGGTCAGAAACCTCTTTCAGGTAAAAAATGGGAGGCTGAAGCATTACCGGAATCAGGTTTGGGATTCCATTGAATTCCTTGATGCTTTCTCTATTGAGGCAATACCTAGGGAAAAGAACAGCAGGGCTGATTCACTAGCTGTCTCAGGGTCACTACTGATTCCCCATCCTGAATTCTCTCAGGATAAGTTCACTATCGAAATGGTCCATCGGCCTAGTGTACCTGACAATACTAATAACTGGCAAGTTTTCAATGATGATCAGCATTTGCTTTCCTTCCTGGAACGCAAGGGTAATTTCGAACAACTGTATTTTGAGGGAAGTGACAACCTGCCTCGTGAAAGCGTGTCCTTCGACCAAGTTGTCACCCAAGGAGAAGAAAAAAATCAGGAAGGGTGCATTAAACTCAAAGGAAACAAGATTCCTAAAGGCTTGGTGAGTTTGGAGGAATTATTTGATAAACATGACAGGTATGTGAAATCTAAAGCTTCTACCAGACCTCAGCAATCAGCTGAGTATGATAAGATTGATATTGGGAGTTCTAATGACCCTAAGCTAGTAAATATTGGAAAATGTTGCACAACAGATGAGAGGAGAAAGGCAATTGATCTTCTAAGAAGGTATAAGGATGTTCTTGCTTACTCTTATGAGGATCTAAAAGCCTTCAAGCCAAAAGATATGCAGCACTCTATTCCTCTTAAGCCTGGAATTAAGCCTTTCAAGCAGAAACAAAGGCAGTATAACCCCAAAATAGCTGACACCATCTTTCAGGAGATTCAGAAGTTGTTGAAGGCTAAAATCATCTTTCCCATTCATCATTCAACATGGATTGCAAATATTGTGCCTGTCAGGAAGAAAAATGGTGAGATCCGCATCTGTGTTGATTTCAGGAACCTGAATCAGGATTCTCTGAAAGATAATTATCCTTTACCCATGATGGATCAAGTTTTGCAAGCGGTAACAGGCTCTGAAATGTTATCTATGCTTGATGGATTGTCTGGATACAATCAGGTAGAGGTTGATACTGTAGATCAGCATAAAACAACTTTCACCACTCCTTGGGGTACCTTTGCCTACAAGAGAATGCCTTTTGGGCTTATTAATGCTGGTGCCACTTTCCAGAGAGCTATGGATCTGGCTTTTGGAAGCTTGAAAGGGAAGTGTATTGTCATATATCTTGATGACCTGACAGTGTTTTCAAAGACAAGAGCGGATCATTTTGATCACCTAGAGACAGTTCTGCTAAGATGCAGAGAGCATGGAATTTCTTTGAATCCTAAAAAATCTGTCTTTTGTGTCACTGAGGGAAAGTTATTGGGGCACATTGTCTCCAAGGATGGTATTAAGATCGACCCTGAACAAGTTCAAGCCATCTAGCAAATTCCTCTCCCGACCAGTAAAAAGGGTGTGCACTCCTTCTTCGGTAAGATCAATTTCCTGAGAAGATTCATCCCTGATTTTGTAGAATTAACTTTGAATATTTCTCAGATGATGAAAGGGAAGCAAACATTTGGTTGGTCTTCTGGAGGAAAGGAATCCTTTGAGGGTATCAAGAGAGCTAACGCTAAGACTCCAGTTTTGGCCTGTCCTGATTTCAGCAAAGATTTCATCATTTATTGCTATGCTACAGATAATACCCTGGTTGCTGTCTTAACTCAAGAAGACTCCAATGAGCATGAACTCCCAATTGCGTTCATGAGCTATATTCTGAAGGATCATGAGTTGAAATACACCATGATGGAGAAGCATGCTTTTGCAGTGGTCAAAGCTGTGAAGCAGTTTCGTTTTTATATCCTCAACTCTCACTCCATGGTGCTGGTTCCAGATACAACTGTTAAGTCGATTCTCACACAACAAGAATTTGGATCCAAGAGAGGGAACTGGGTGGCTAAGGTCCAAGAGTATGACATCGATATCAAACCGACCAAGCTGGTTCGTGGAAAAGGTCTTTGTGAGCTCATTGCTGAAGGAGCTAAACATGAATTGCTGGAGGAGAAAGCTGACATCCCTACTGTTCTGTTCTTTAGCTCAGTCGATGAATGGTATGCTGACATCGCCCATTTTCTCACCTATGGGGAATGCCCCTCTCATTTAACTGCCAAAGAAAAGAGGACTGTTAAATTGAGATCAGCGTAATATGTATTGTGGGAAAATGCCTTGTTCAAGCGTGGCTTAGATGGAAGATTTTTGAAGTGTGTGGACAAGGAACAGTAGAGAAAATTGCTCTCAGCTTTTCATGATCAGGCATGTGGAGGGCACTATTCATCAACAGTCACAGCTCATAAGATACTCCATGGAGGGTATTATTGGCCTACCTTGTTCAGGGATGCATCCAAGTGGGTTGATAAATGTGAGGCTTGTCAGACTTTTGTGGGAAGACCTAAATTGGCTTCTTTGCCTCTCAAGCTAGTTGTGATTGAGGAGCCATTTCAACAGTGGGGCTTGGACTTCATTGGTACACTTAATCTTTCTTCTAGTGCTGGTCACACTCATGTGCTAACTTCCACTGACTACTTCACTAAATGGGTGGAAGCTATTCCAGTCAAGAGCATTACTTCTGAAGTAGTATGCAACTTCATCAAAGAGAACATCTTGGTAAGGTATGGTGTACCTAATAAGATTGTAACAGATAATGCTTCGAACTTCTCCTCAACTAAGATAATGGACTTCTGCTACGGGTATGGCATCTCTCTGGCTCATTCTTCAGATTATTATCCCCAGGGAAATGGGCAAGCAGAATCCACAAACAAAAACCTGGTGACTATCATAAGGAAGTTGGTCAATGAGTCTCAACGAAACTGGCACAAGAAGCTCTATGATGCTCTTTGGGCAGACAGGATTACACCAAAGAGAGCTATTGGAATGTCTCCTTTTCAAGTGGTGTATGGAGTAGAAGCTCAATTTCCAGTGATAGTGGAACTGCCAGCCTTGCACCTAATGAAGGCCATTGAGGATACTAGTTTCAGTGATGCTCTGGATAAGAGGATTATGTACCTGCATAAACTGAATGAGGACAGATTGGAGGTTGCTGATCGGATATCTGTTCACCAGCAGAAGGTAAAGGTCCTGTTTGATAAAAAGGCTAGGTTCAGAGAGTTCCAAGTTAGAGACACAGTGCTGTTATGGGACAAAAGACATGAACCTCGTGGCAGCCATGGAAAGTTTGATTCCCTGTGGCTCGGACCTTTCAAGATCAGACACTTTGCTGGTAAGAACTCTTTCTATCTTGATTACATGGATGGTTCGCCCCTCCCACTTCCTTATAGTGGGCAGTATCTCAAGTTGTTCAAGTCTTAGGTGACTAGGGAGTCCCTTTGAATATTCTGTACAGTGTTTTTGCTTCTCTACTTTTGGTGTGTTTTCCTTTTGTTGTTTTGGTGTGTTGCCCTCTGTATTGGTCTATTTTTGACTCTGTTGCCCAATGGATAAGGCACTGGTCTGCTTCACCCAGTTTGTCTAAGTTCTTGCCTTGTCTCATTTCTTAAATTTATGCCAAGTCATCCCCAGAAGGAGCCAGCTGTTGTCCACTCAAAATTCCCTGTTCTGATGAAAGTGAAAATTTCAAAATTTTGAGTTTAAGTGTTTTTCTCTGAAGTGCCTAAGTCGTGAAATTGAGAAAGTCTGTGTTTTGGGTCATTTTGCATGTATTTTGGGCCTGTTGGACATTTTTTTCCCACTTGTCCCAAGTTCAAAAGTGCGTCTTGTTCCCCGATCAGCCGAAATCCCTGAAGTTGTTCCATTTTCGGGCCCGTAAGAACTTTTCGTCCCAACTGTCCCAAATTTCAAATGTGCACTCTGTTCCATTTTCAGCCAAAATTCCTGAACCGCGTACTTCGCGCATTTCTGTTCCAAATGTCCCAAACGCTTCCGGACCTTCTGTCACGTTTTCGCCTGAATTGACCAAGTCGCGTACTTCGGACATTTTCGTCCCAAGTGTCCTGAAAATTTTTGTGCAAGCTGTTCCTTTTTCGGCCGAAACTCCTGAGCCGCGTACTTCGCACTTTCATGTTCCAAGTGTCCCAAAGTCAAAAGTGCGAGTTGTTGCATTTTCGGTCGGTTCACCCGAATCGCGTACTTCGCGCGTTTTCGTCCCAACTGTCCCAAATGAATTTTTGCGTCTTCTCCCTGTTTTGCCCGAATCGGCCGAGCCACGTGTTTCGCGCATTCACGTCTCACATGTCCCAAGCGTACAAAGTGTCATTCGTGCTTAGTTTTTCCCGCTCACTCCGAGTATCATGCTTATTCAAATTGGTGGTTATGTATTAAATGCGCATTCATGGCTTTTCTCTCTCCTAAACGGCTATATAACGAGCATTTCCCCTTTGCATTTTCCGCACTGCTTCCATGCTATCTTTTGCTCGAGCCCTTGCAATTTCCAAACCTGTGCGTGTTCCCCTACCTCCAGAATAGTATCTGATGCTCAAGGCCAACAATTCTTGGAGATTGCCAAGCCTTCAATGGATAAATCAGAGCAGGACTTGCAGGTATCTGACTTAGAGCTCTCAAGAATCCCAATGGGAGAGTCTACCCCTGAAGGTGAAATTCACAACCTCCAGGAAACAGTCACAAGAGTCATTGGGAGGGTAGAAAAGGGCCACCAAACTATTGAACAGTTGGAAGAACAGGCTCAAGTTCTCACAGGTTTCATCAAGTCCCTTTTGTCTAAGGACAAAGTTTTGGACCCTACCCCCTTGACTGCTCTACCTCCTCCTGTAATTCTAAGCCAAGATGAAGTGCAGAGTATTAAATATATGCACAATTATTCTGTCTATGGCAGAGCTATTGAAGCCATGGTGGATGACATGCTTGTTGCTGGATTAAACTTCATTGATGAAGCTTTCAAACTCCACGAAAAGGTGAGCAATGTGCAACTGAAGATCTCCTCCACTATCAATACCATGGATAAAGAACTCAAAATTTGGAGCAGTTGCATTGTAGACCTTTGCCTTATGGGACAGACAGATGAAAATATCTTACTGGCGAATAAGATTTTCGATGATGCCAAAGACAATCTATCAAAATCTTGGGTCTACAATGTGGAGTGGAAGATCAGAGTCTTAGAAGAGGCTTTGGGAGAAATGAAGAACAGCTGGCAGAAGGGAGAGGCTTTCAAGACACTGGTTGTTGCTGCTTTCAAGGATATACATTGTCATCTTCAGGATGAAAATTCTGGTGTTTCCCTTTCCTTGCAAGAAATCAAAGCTCAGTTCAGATCTTTTTTCAAAGATAATCTATTCAAGGAAAGCTCCATCTCTAAAGAAAAAATGAAGGAAATCTGTTCTCTTCAATCTGCCATTGAAGAAGCAAATAAAGATTATCATACTCACGTCGAGTTTGATAAAGAGATGGAGAAGTGTTTGGGATTTTGGACTCAGTCTGCAGCCAACACGTCAATTCCACGTGGCAGAGACATAGCTGAGGCGTTGAAGAGATTCAGGCATCAGATTCTGAAGTCAGTGGGTCCCTCCCAGTAACTGACCACCTGTCTCCTTCTCCATTCTTTTCTCTTCTTCCCTTTCTTTTCCGTTTTCTTTGTAAAAGGTTGAGGTATTGCGGTTGGCATTCCTTAACTATTCTCTAGTTAAAAGAAATGGTTACGAAGAGTAACGGACTTGTAATCTATATAATGGCCTTCTCTACGCCATTTCTAAAGAGGAAGAACTTGGCATATTTTCTGAAAGTGTAAATAGATCTTAAAGAAATCAATACAAAAGGGCTTTCTATTCATTGTCTATCTAATCTCTGTTATTTCTGTGTTTTTCATTTAATATTGTGAAGATCATTTTGTCTCTAATTTGTTAGTCTCTCTGATTGCATACTGTCCAATTTTACAAATACAGCGATCTTGTGTAACCAAGAAGGAACTTTGTGTCCTTGATTAATGAATCTGAAGAAGGTTATTTACAGAACTTTGTGTCTTTAAACTTAATCCGATTCAACCAATGCAAATGATCTTGTCTTAAATTCCTTGTATCTTCGCATACATAAAGAATTATTCTGCTATCTATAATTCTGTATGTTGCTATTCTACTCACCCTCGTATTCCCTTTCCTCAGTCCTTTTGTAACTGATGATCCTTGTGAAAAACACTTTCGTAATATCCAAGTTTGACCATAAAATAATGTTTTGTGCATTTGTAAATAAGTTCGTTTCTGAATAAGGGAACCTCTCCCATTAAAGAGGAGGGACTTCTTGTCCCCTGACTGTTGCTCTTCTAAAAAGTCCTATTTGAAAACCAACAAGTTCAAATATTCAATCTTTTTTTAACTTCTCTTTCATTCATCACTTGCTCTCCAGGTGTGATCACATATTATGGAATGGTAAAGGTCTAAATCAGCTCTCTTATGTTCGTGGGTAATTGAAGTTCTGCGACCATCGACCTGTTTATTTAGTTAGAAATGCTCAATATAAGCAAATTGAAACAAGGCTTGATGAGCTTGGGTGTAAGATTGCAAGTAGAAAAGCTTGTGACCCGAACCAATAGCTGTCATTAAATTTCCAAATCTTTGATGTGAGTAGTGATCCTTCGGAGTTGTTAGCATCATTCTGAGACAGGATAGTAAGAATTTTTCCACTGAAGAAGAAGGGAAAACAAAATTCTGTTGTAGATGCATTGTCTTGCAAAGAGGAAGAAAACATGGTATGTCCAACCTCAATTGTGGTCCCGGAATGGATTATGTGTCAATGAAAATAACTGAAAAAGGATCATTGATTGAATAACAAATATCCTAAATTTACTTGAAAATATGTTATATTAAAGTTCAAGACATATTTACTTGAGACAAACTTCAAAGTTTAAAATGTAAGTGTTGAAGTAGAACCATGACTAGCTGGCTTCAGACCATGTTAATTTATTTAAAACCTATTACAATGTGTGACGTTCTTTTAAATGGGGAGAAAGGGTGACTGATATAAAGAAGAATGTAGCAAAATGTGAAACTTAGCAACAATGAAGAGTGATTCAATACCATTTTTCGAGCTAACTACGACCATTACATGTTCCTAACCAGAAATGGGAAGAGATTTCTACACATTTCATTGATATCTTTCATGCTTCAGAAGGCAAAAACAAAAAGAATAGTCATGGTAGATCACCTAACTAAATACACTCATTTTAACCATGTCGGATGTCAAACACAAGGAAATATTTGAAGGAAAATTTACAAGCTACAATGGATTTCCTAAAGTAATAGTATGTAGTCAAGATTCTCTTTCTGCGAGTAATTTTTGAAAATAACTATGCTTATCATTCATATCCTTGATCACAAGCTCTTCATACCATACACAAACTATGGTTAAACTAAATTTGTGAACAAGTGCTTCTGAAAAACAAAACCAATAGTTTAGGTGATTGCACCTTGAAGAATAGAGATATAATAACACTTACTATATATCATCAAGTATCACTCCATTCTTTTCCCTTTATGAGTATGAACCATCAAGGATTAAGAATTTTATCAGTACTATTATAAAAATACCAGCAGCCTAGAAGAGCCTCAAAAGATAATCCCCGTTTTTAAGGAAATTTTTAAAATGTGCTTGGAACGTATGAAGCAACAAGTTGTTCAACACTAAATAGAGCACAAATTTGAAGGAGACTGGGACTTTGTACATCTTCTACTTTATTGCAAGCTTTATTTCACCTCTTTTTATTTGAGCATAGAGGTGAACACTTCAAATTATCATCGAAGTTTTGTGCACCATTCCAGATCAGTAAGCAGATTGGTCCAATAGCTTGTGCATTGAAATAACCAATGTCAAGCCAAAAACACATTGTTTTCAATGCTTCTTGTCTCAAGATGAAATTGGGTGTGAATGTTCCTATTCAAACTGAATTACTAATCTTTGATGAAGAAGAACTACTTGTCCTTGAACCTGAAGGTGTTCTTGAAACTCGTATAACAAATTTGAATTCTAGAAAATACTCTGGTTGTTTAATCAAGTGGAATAATTTGCCACTAGACAAAACATAGAAGAGTAAAAGACTACCCCCAACTGCTGGTTAAGTAAGAAACCTAAAACATACCCACCAACAACATACACAACTACAAACCCCAAAATACAAGCCTACCCCCAACTACACCATCCGACGTAGACTTGCTCCCCTAGGAGCAACCACTAGTAATTACTAATGTGTCTGTGTTAGGAGAGAATGGCTGTAGATACCCAATAGCGATAGATAAATTAAATTAAACTAATTACCAAAGTATTCATTTAGGAAATAAAGGACGTAGAGACCAGAGTGGGAAGGATAAAACCAAGCAAGATAGAAAAGAAAGAAAATTAATTTCCATATAAGGATATAATGAATGTAGATAACCAAGTGTGGAACGTAGAGAGATGAATCAAATATGGTCAGAAAAATATTGACATGGATTAGTTATAATGTTAATTATGATTGATGAGATAATCGAGGTTATCATATATGGTTGTAGCTTGATCTTGGACATTAGATTTTTTAGTTATTATAAAATCATCAATCTATCAATAGATATTTGCATGGAACTCATGGGAGATATCATCAAGTGAGATATGGTGGGGAGGATTATGACTATCTATTGAGAGTTACATGGTGGATTAGTACTACGCAGACGTTGTGGTAGAATTAGGAATGTATAAGAAGATGGTTGTGTGTCTATATTTTATTGATATCCCCGTACCTATTCCTCAAAATTCTTAATATGTCATCTATATTATCTTCAACCTTTCACATGCCACACTAGAGCCTCGTACCATGTGTATTACGAATCATCCTCATGTCAGCTAGGAGCCATAAAGGAAAGAAAAATTGGAGATGATATCTCATAAAGTAATTCCATAGTAGTAATAGGAAGGAGGAGGAGGAGAATATGTTGAAAGAGGTATGGTGGGAATAAATAAAACTCAAGGAGAATCCTATGGATTAGGTACTAATGGTTATCTAGTAAAACTAGTTTAACCCATTATATCATCATCCTAAAGGTTAAAGTTAAAAATAAACATATTTTGGAGAGACAATGATAATGTTAATATTATGGTTAAAATGATATATTAGTGATTCTTTAAATATTAAATGATCTTCGCATTCGTATCTTAGGTATATCCTTGTAAAAAAGGGTAATCTAGGATATATCAACCACAACACTCATCTGTGGTGATGTCAATAACACATAGAACAATGATAATATAAATCTTAATAACATGGTCTGTACATGAGGGCCCTAAGTGTTAGTTATAGTGGTAGGGACCATAACAACAACCTTCATGCAAGAGTGAGGTCACAAGACATGAGGCATTTGGAAGATAATATAATCATGGACGACATACGTTTTTGCTATCATCATAATTTATTTCGCCAGGCTCATTATAATATAAGTATATATTTTTGGGTGGACTATGGCCCACGACCTTAGGATGACAACTATAGCCATGAAGGGAATCCACAAGATAGTTAAGGCTTTGATACTATCTAAACTGGATAGAATTTTGATTCTCAAGAATGGGAATGTTTATGTCCCATATTTTTGGATGAAGTAAAATTTCCTAGGATTACTATCATGTTTAGATTTATAAACAGTTTTGAGATATGTTCACTTAACACATTGAGAAATGGATAACATGATTGTGTGCATGTGATGGGTCTAAAGTCTATCTAGGAGGATATTATAAAAAAATAAATTCAATGATCATAAAATTTATAAGGATAATATGAGGATGCGTGGTAATAAATAACCATATGTATCCAAAAGGGGGAATTTATCTATGGTCATAACCTTGAAACTATATTTTATTAGAATAAATAATATCAATGGAATATTTAAGTGTATTATAAAGATAAAAGGAAGTAACACAGGTGCCATAAATATATTTTTTAATTCATTTCTTAACCATGATGTGGCCAATTTGAATATAAATGAAAAGGAGAATATCATATGTACAAAAGAGAAGCTCATTAGGAATCATGGAATCAACCTTGGTGGGAATATCTATTTGAATGTATTAACTCTTCACATTGACAAATGATAATATCCTCTAAATCAAGAGAGTTACGATCATGCACAAAATTTTGTTAAAAAATGATACTTATCATGAAGAGGGCTAATAATAGGCGCTCACGATGTCTTGGTGAAGTACAAATAAGTACAAAGAAGGGGATTTGACTTGTAAGGTTAGAGAGTTTATAAAGGGAGCCCTAAACTTGAAGGATGGACTATGTAGAAATATAAAGAGGTACAATATCAAACTAAAGAGGATATGAAGGTGTAGGGACTATAAATTTATCATTTTTTGACATAATTAAGGGACCAGTCAAGGTAGAATACACAGTGGCGAATGGTGAACGAAGAAAAAGGATAATGTTCAAGAGGGATCATCCATGAAGGTGAATATTAGTTGATGGCATCATGTAGAAAATTTTATGGATTAATATCAAATTGGATCGAATGAATAGGTACACATGAGCTTACAATGTATAAGGATATGGAAGAATATGCATGTGGGATTGACCATGTTGAATAATTTACCTAGGATTTTATGTTTATTTGGATAACATGATTAGGATTTTATTATTTTTAAACTAATATTTATTTGTTAGGATATGGATATTTTTTTATATAAATATGTAGGCTAAATTTAAGAAATAATTATTTTGTATCTTGTATCCTAATTATGTTTTCCATACATATTTTAGTGGACTGATATGATGTATCAAAAAATTTAGTGGATACACTAGTTTTCTAAGTAAGATATTCATATTTAATGTGATCGATAAGTGGGTCATTATATATTTTAGGACATTCATTGTCTTGATGAAACATGTCATGATGATCAAGTTATTGTACCCTATTACATGACTTGATAACTTCATGTAACCCCTCATTACTTAAGGATGCAAGATCAAAGTGAGGAAAAAGATGATGGTATAGGAAAAGGATTGAAGTGCTTATAAATTTCCATGGGAGTTACTCCATATACTCCCTACCTAATGATAATGAATTCAAAAACTAAAATGCTCCCAAAACCATCTAAACACCGACCTATTCTACATTTTGACTATCTTTGAATCAAATTTCACTACCTATAATTTCCCCAACCTATATTTTTATAATTTTATCCTAGCTACCCTTTTCGAAATTAAATTTAAAACCCACTTCATTATTTGCATCATTGCATGTTCCAAATTTTCAACCTTAAGTGTCTCCTTATAATTTCTTAGTCATCACAAGAATCTCTCAAATCAAAAACTCTAGAGCTCATAACCTCTTACTATGAAATAGAAAAAGTGATAAATTACTTAATTTTCTCACTATTTATAAAATTTTCTACTCCTTATTTTGATTCATTTCTCCCAAATTGTTAAATGTTCATATATTTTAAGATAAAACTATAAAAATATTTCATAACTTATGTCAATAATGTGGTGGTGAAACAATAATTTTTACATAATATACATATCTCAAAAAAATGTTCTATAAATAATCATCTCTCACATCTTTCTTATCAACTTTACCTTCCCAAGACCTCTCAATTAGGTTATATTACTAATTAACTTATAGTTTTTATTTAACCTCTTTTTCTTTAAGGTTTATAATATATATTTAACCAACCAAAAGCAAACCAAGTGGTACTGGAAGGTAAGAATGAGATAGGTATATTTAATTTTATGAAATTCATTTTTCCTTACTACACATACCTTATTACTTAATTTTTATCATCTAGTATTGATATCAGGTGTGCATAATTATTTTCCAAATACCATATCATATCTCACTATTGTGACACATGATGATCTTCAATTGGGGAATGTATACACCTCTTTTTTTTCCTAACATTTTCTCTTATGTATTAACATTTTCCTCCTAAGCATGTGACTATAGCATTTTGTTAAATTTCAAGGTGATCAAAATTAGTCACTTAGGCTCGAAAATAACCCTATAGAGAGATACTTATATTTTTCCTTTATGTCAAAGTTACCCTATAATCTATTTTTTCACTGTTGTTTTTATGCTACCCATGTTATGTTTACTTTTCTCCACTTTTTTCATACATACCTTGTCTTCTAATGTGTTGATAGTCACCTCGTACCTTCACCATATATGCATTATGTATCTTACCTCTACTACTTGTAATTTTACACTTTTACTTGAAGATTTCTCCCCAAATATTGTAGGATAAACCATGGTCGATGACATCAAGATTTTTTATTTATAATGATGAATGTGATTAATCATGATCGATCGTATAAGAATTATAAACCTCTCACGTCGAATAGGATTGACATTGGTCAATCAATTCTAGAATATTTCAAACTTATACCTTCATATACTCATCATTTCTTGTCATTTTAGTACTAAAACATCACATCCCATTGGAACATTTGATATTTTAACACATATGCACATTTAATTATTAGAATCAAGGTTTTAGAGCTTTCTATTTTATATTCGTATAAAAAATGTGAGGTAATATGAGAGGTTGAATTCATGTACTTCCCCTTCTCCATCTATTGTGATTATATTTGTATTATTGTCTCAGGGGAGGCTAAATTTATTATCGTTCATGTCATTGGTAAGTATCTCTAACCCTTCCTTCTCCTTTATTTCATGGTTTTTTATGTGGATCGTTGATCATTAATTCATTTATATTATATTAGGTTTATAATTTCTGTAGTCTGTTAATTTTTATTTTTAATTTTATTCCCATTAGATTTATCAACCTATTTACCTAGCCATGTTATGAATCCTAGTAAGAAAATTTCGTTTACTTTAGATATAGGAATTGAAAATATATTGCTATCTTAGTTAGGATTATTTTATTCTATAATTGTGACCCTTGTACCCCTTGAGCACCTTTGGTATTTACATCTTCTTTATAGGCCTAAATTTGACTCCCAATTTTTGGTAACATGCATAGATCCTTCCTATCTCATCATATATTTCATGTTTCTCTTTCTAAGGGAAGAAGGGAATATGAGAGAAAATAAGAGTTTTAGGTTTATATTAAGGAAAAAATAGTCATGGATAAAAGACTCATGTTTATTGTGGTTGAATACCGTGCATATGAAGAAAAAATTAAAAAGAAACGCAAGTGAGGAAATAACAACCATGGCTGTTATTTAGAATGGGACTTTCTGAGTTCATTGTTTGATCAAATATAGTATGAATAATATAAGAAATAAAGAATAGTTGGAAATCATGTTTATTAGGCATGATGAAGAGAATAAAAACTTGTTTATCAAATTTTTTTATTCCTTAATGTGTTTTTTTAACATGTACGTATAGATATGGTAAATAATGGAAAAATGGATAAAGTGTGATTCATTTCAAGATACTCATATGCATAATAACAAAAGTGAAGTGGTAGAAAAAAAATGTAATGTTGAAATGGTATTTTTAGACACTAAATCACACACTTTGGATAATTATCTAGTCATGATTACATACTACTATTCATATGATTCCTAAGTAAGTAAAGTACTTTACTAACCCATGTATTTGGCCATATTTGATTTCTTTATACTTCAAATTTTGGTCTTGCACACCTTCTTGCTTAGTTTGACCTCTGACCCTTCAGTTTCTATGAGTCTAGACACTAACTCCCAGCAAGGGGTCCCTCGTCTCCTCTAGGCACCCCTAATCTCTTTGTACTTTACTTGCATATTTTGGATCCTTTCTAGCTGTTTGAACATCTTATCTTTTTGGTAATCAGAATTTTTGGCATTAATTAAAAAATTCATGTAAATGAATTTCATATAAATATAAATTTATGTGATCATAATAAGGGAAAAAGCACTAAGAATTAGCTATCTCCACCTAAGGTTACATCTAAAGGTTATTTAATAGAATTTAAGCATCCATTTAAGGGAAAGGGACTGTATTATTCTTCATACAAGGCGAGTATATTGTATTACATTCAAAAATCTATTACATTTATTTATATCTAGATACTTTCTCACTATCAAGCATGACACACACAAGAGCCACCTAGCGCATGATTCTGCACACACAAACATAGAAATAAATTGGGTCTAAGATGTAGTACAATGCTCACTCATAAGATCACCATTGTGATAGTTGAGGATAGTCTAACCCCTCATTTTACATCTTTCTTGTTTTACTATGTGATGTCTATTTGAGAGTTTTATAACTCAATACTTCATTGCAGGTTTTCAGTGACCTTGGTGATCATTTTCCAACCTCATAGCGACTAAAGGTGAAGGAAATTGAACAACTTGCAACATGGAAAGGATGAGTGTATGACATTTTCTATCACAGGGGCCTATTTCCAGTATGTGGAACCCGCAGGCACCCTTATCCATTTCTGGGCACCCCTATCTAACCTATTCCTCCATATCTACATTTTCTTGAGTCCTTGTGTGATGCTTCTACCTCTCTGTTCAGCGGGTCAGCACTTCGGTACACTCAATATTTCACTACAATTAAACTAATGCTTTATTTACCCTCTTTCCAATTAGGGTTTCACATTTCATAGATTTATTTTCTTAGGTCATTTTCTGCATTTTATTGTCATTTATTTAGTGCTGAAATATAAATCAGATTAAACATTTTCATAGGTATATAAATCCACATCTCGTTTAATCAATATTTCAAGAGTTGGTTGGTAAAGATGTAGAAATATAATATTATTGTATTTCATAATGGAGATAAGAAAAAGTGGGGAAGTGATGATGAGAACATAAAAAATGGAGTTGCTTTACAGTATCAAGAGGTGGGAGAGAATATGTTTACAATGGAAAGTGGAAGAAATCAGCATGATAAAAAATTTACTCATGTGGCATAGAAGAAAAAAAAGAAGATATAATTGGTGGCCATATTTCTACTTGAACAATATTGAAGGATGAAAGTAAATTTTCACATGTGGGATCATCCCAAAAAGGTATTGGTGAATGATGCAAGAGCATCCTTCATGATGATTGGTGAATAACAAACAAGTTGAAATAATCCATTATAGGCATTAAACTATGTACTAGGTGTTTGAATAAGTTTCCCTCCAAAACTACTAAGTTTGAATTTTAATTACTATCTAAATCCTCATTTACATGAGAGTAAAATTATAATTTTCTTGTTTTAATGAGTAAGATACGTAGGAGGATAAGGATTAGTTATCATAGGATATAGTGGAGATCATATAGTAGTTCACACAACTATATATTAGTTTGAAAAATAGACTTGCCTATTCTTATTTGTAAGTTGAGAGAATATCTCAACAATTATAGGATAGAATGTTAATGATAGAGTGAATATAAAGATAAGTTAGAAGTATGTGTTTTCATGGGAGATAGGGGTCAATTATCTCCATAGAGAGAGGAGGAGATTAGGAAGGTAGAAGAGAGTTAACATGAATGGAGTGAAGGAAATGATAGAGGAGGAGGCTATAATGTTAAAAGGATGACATATGTAAGATTACAGACTTAAAGTCATGGGGAAGCAGATAAAATATTATGAATACATGAAATTTTTGGGTCAATTGAATCCTCATGTGTATATGGGATGATTTTCAATGGTATGAGTTCATGTTTTAATAATAATTTTTAAATTATGATAATCTACCTCCAAAGAACTTTTATTGTGTTGTTTGTTCATTTCTTCCTTAAAATAGGGGTTCAAGACAATCATGATAACATTTTATTCCAAACTCAAAAGGTATAAAACTTGGTATGTACGTGAAAAATTCATTCTGCAAATGGGTTTTTAATATTTTACATTAATTCTGAGTATTTTTGGAGTTGTGAAGTATTTTTATATCTGGACTAAGAATGCATGCAAATTGTTTAATATAATGTATGCCCACAAAAATAGTCATAAATTTTAAATTCCCCAACTAAATTGGATAAAATTTGGAACATATGATCCTTGTAGGAATTGCTAAAATGTTTCAAATTTTTACAACTATTAGCCTTGTGCATCAAATATATATACATGACAGATATTTTCTGCAGAATGTTTATTCTTGAACAAAAGTTTTGCATGATGAAGATCGATGATCAAACCTTTATTTGTCTACAGGAATAAAAATATTCATTAAGGAAATAAAAGTATGAATCATAAAGGATAGAGGAAGAGTATCTAGTTTCATTCAAAACAAATTCTCAGGGAAGTTACAAATTTATGAAGGATCTGTCATAGTGGTAAGTAAATCCATTACAAGCTATCTACTACTGATATGAGGTTTAGTTCTAAAGTTGTAAGAAAATCTTAATACCTCATCGATGATTCTAAATATCATATTCATGCAAGATCATACTAGATACATATAGAGCAAGGTTGGTGTATAGATTGATCAAAGAGTGTAAGTGTGAATTAAGGGTTGAGGGTAGAGATCTCTTACAACATTGTGTTCTAAAAGTCAATAAGAAAGAGGATACCACTTAATGACTTATTGTACCATGAAAAATCATACCTTATACATTGAATGCAACTCTTGAGAACATAGGTATATAGAGTACTATGATCTTACCATATAGAACAAGTATGACCATTAAGAGGATTGTGCATTTCTTGATTTTAATCTTGCATGTTCATATGAGAATAAGTTGAGCTACAATTAGGCATTAGTGAAGAACCTCTTATGAGGCAAGGTATAAATTTTTTATATACATCATATTTTACACTTGTTAATCTAGTATCTTCTGAAGGTGTTACTAATGCATTATACAGGTGTGTGAGGTGTGTTAATGGGCCTATCATGATTGAAGGTGATCATATTTGATCACATGCGATAGACCATACTACCTTGGAAAGACATATCTTCATTGATGCTATAATAACCCTATCCTCACTTTGATTTATCCCTTGGTCACATGTTACCCTTATTATATCTACCTGTATCACACTTGTTTTCACTCATTTATATTATTCTCATTTCTTTTTTTCATCTTGAAATTTTTTATTCTCTTTTAATTCTCTATCCTCTATTTCATTTTGATTTATACATTGAATTAAGAGCTTTCCCCAAACTTAAAGGGATCGACCATGGTTGATTTTATCGACATTTTTTGTTTTTACCATCAGCATGATTGACCAAGAGAAATCAGGTCAACCATATTTTAAACATCAACATATATACACCTCTCCTTGTCATTTGATATCATATACACAATAAAATATTTGAGTTATATTTCAACATCTTTCACACTTGTTTAATTTGAGGTCTTAAATCTTTCCCTCTTATATTTGGGTCATCATAGTAAGGACTATATTTATTCTTCTTGTGCTTTCCTTTCTCTACATGGAACATTTATATTTTGTTAGGGTTGGAATATTAAGTGGGAACCTATCTTAATAAGAAACCCTCCAAAGGGTAAAAAATCATGGCATATAACTTATATTTAAAATATAAGTGTGGTGGATTCCATATCGGGTCAGAACAATGTTTAAATGTAAAATATAATAGTGACCCAAAATAGGGCCACCCACCTTGATATAAATTGATATAAATGAAGGTGATTTCATTTGAGATTGGTTACCACAAATCACTGTGTGTATCAAGTGAGTAAAAAACTCATGACAACAAGTATATTCAAGAAATTTATAAGATACACTATGTGAATTAAGTACTCATGATTGAATGTGTATGACAATTTGTAATTCCTCCATAAAGGTGTAATTACTTGAAATAGTGGGAGTGCAGGGTGAAATGTTTATTCTCAATAAAGAAATGTTATTTTAAATGGATTTTTACATAAAGGTTTTCCCACTTATATCTGGTGTTTTGTGTTCATTTACTTTCATGTTGATCTAATATCAAATTCATTATGCGATCTAATTTATCATAATTTACTATTTAAAATAATATCTAATCTTCAAAAATTTGTTTTGGTGCCTAATTAAATCCATTTTATTATTTATCCTCATTTTTATTTTATTTTTATTATAGGTAAATGGTTTTGAAGGGACCATACCCTATAGTGCAATAAAAAAGGCTCAACAACTAGGATAAACATGAAAGTATATTGTGGTTTTTTTAAAATAGGAGGGACACACCCCCATCCAAAAGCCAAAAAGCTACATAAAAAATAAGAGACTAACAAAAAAACAATAGTTACACTAAGAGCATAGAGGAACAAAAGGCACTAATTCATAGATTTTTTATAGACCTTAAGTGTGACTCTAAGTGCCTTATATAGATTCATGGTTTCCCTGACATTAGGGTCCAAATTGGTATCTTTGAAGAAATTATTAGCAATCCTCCCATTCTTCCATTTTGATGCAAGAATCCCAATAGCATCATAAATATGGTTAATATGAACTGTAAGGAGGTCAATAAATGATCTGTGAATGGAAAGTTATTATTATAGTTATCCTCAAGAACTTTTATTTGACTAGAGAGTGAGTTTACTTACTCGTGTAGGCTGGTGATGTAAGCAGTGTCTTTTGTGATCTTACTACAAGTATTTAGGAGAAAATCAACATTATCTTCAATATATTTCAAAGCATCAGCTTGTTGTTTAAAATTTTCAAGTATAGAAGAAGTGACCTAAGCACTAAGAGTAACATGGTTGATCACCGAAAGGCTTTCCGCTCCAATTATATCCTTATCTTTCTTGTTACTTATGAGAATCCTCTTAGCAGGTGGAGGTTCAAAATCAAGGTCACGAAAGCTAGGATTATTACTTCTAATATGGGGCTACTGGGGAGGAGGAGGAGCTAAAGGAGGGTGGGGGTCATTTGCAATTACATATAGGATGAATTGTTGAATAAGGAAGATGAATCCATGATGGAGTGGTAGCGCTCGCCTATGCCCTTGAACCTCTGAAACATATTTTTCTAAAGAATGCAAAATGTAATAAGGAAAATTGACCTTAGCTTCTCTCATGAAGTGATTGGGAATAATCAAATGGTGCAAGGGAAGGGTTGAGAACTTGCCTTCTAGAATTATATAATGAACCACTTCATCAAAATGTTGTGGAATGGAAAAGCATATGATGCCAACACGTTTTGTTTGGATTTCTTCCCCATTGTCCTATAAAATCATTTCCTCTGCATCCTTTTCAAACTTAATGCAAAATAAATTTTTGCTCTCCATACTCAAACCCATGATGAAGGAAATGAAGTGTTCTGAAATGTTGAAGTCTATGCCCTTGAAATTGATGTTTCTATCTTTCCAATTATCTACAAATTACAGAGAGATATTTTTATCATGGCCCCTAGTCCATTGTATGAAGTTTGTGAAACCAGCAATATTGAGGGCTTCCCAAAGTTTAATATTATGTTGTCATTGGGGATCGGAAACATGTTCTACTCTGCATAGTGTCCCTCCCAACTTGGATGGAATTGGTGGTAGAGCTACTACAAACTGGTGACAATAGCAAATAATCCTTTTGACAATAATTTGGTAACCTAGATACTTGAAAAATACCCAGATAAAACCCATTTCCTTACTCCAACCTTGTTCCTTAAAACAAATTCCCTCAGTATTCGAGGGGAGGATTAAATCAAAATGAATAAATATAATCTATTGTAATTACCAATGAGGTGATTTCCACACATGTATAGGTTGTCACTTAAGTTGAAATGATGTGTTGGGTGGTAGCTTCATTAATGATGATAGAATGAGCTACGTAAGGGATGTCCTTTTCATTATGCTAGTAACTATAGTTATTCATGTGAACACCTACATTAGCAAGTGCATCTGCGGCACTATTACCCTCCCTGTACACATGTTGAATAATAATATTAATACCATTACATATCATATTAGCTTACATGGGATTGATTTGGTTGTTTATAATTTGCAGGTGCAAAGAATCTTGTAGATATGAATACTTTAAAATTTTCAAGATCAATGACACCCTAGTCTATGTTGCATGGATCTTTCATTCCTACAAGTTGTGTAAACCATAATTCATGTGATTTGAGATAATCGTGGAGTTGTTAAATGCTTTAAATATTGTCTGAATGATCAAAACCTAAGTTTTAACTAACTCTACCTAGTCATATTTGTTTTTTTATTCATATACATCATTCCTCTATTTTTATCAATACTTTCAGGTCTTTCTTTTGTGCTACTTAGCTGATTTTAGTCTTAATGGCCCATTTGAGTATTTCACAGTATTTATGGATATTACATGGCTTATTTAAATTTTATACAACTTATTTAACTGATTCGTAATATTTCTGTCTTATGAAGTTTTTTTTAGTTTTGTAGCTTCCATAGTATTTTTTGGCATTTCTAAGGTTTTTGTGGCCTTCTTGCTTGATTTGATGCTCTTTTTGGTCTTGTGAAAAATTTCAACATCTTACATAACTCCTTTGTGTGTTACACTTTTTAATGACTTACATGAAATTTTTAAATATTATGTGGGATTTTTCTATGTTTTATAGCTTTTTTCATTTTCCTTCTTATGTGGAAATGTTTTTTTGTTCCTAGGACTCTATTTTCTTTTTCTGCAGACTCCCTTGTTTCATGGATTTTCTATCTCATGGACTATTTTATTTATTATGTAGAAATTCTGTCTTGCGAATTATTTTATTTATCCTGCAAAATTTCTATCTTGCAGACTATTTTATTTATTCCATGAACTTTCTATGTTGCAAACTAGTTACTTTATTCTATAGATTTTTTGTCTCAAGGACTATTTTCTTTGTTCAACGGACTTTATGTCTTGCAGAATAGTTTCTTTGTTCTTTAGAATTGTTGTCTCTCACGAAATGTTATATTTTATTTTTAGGGTTCTTATGATTGAAAAACGTTTCTTGTCCCACATGCATCCTTTTATTTTGTTTCTTTTACCTATAATTTCTACATAATACTAAAAGTTCAAAGAACCAAAAAGTTCTATTTTTTAGTATTGCAGTTTTTTAACCTGGTAGTTGTATCTTTTCCTTATTTTCCTTATGAATTATGTAATCTATTTTACATCCTACCTGCTGAGTTTTATTTCTATTTTAAGGTTTTCCTAAGATTTCATAAGCCTTGACTTTGATGGAATATTGTTTCTTTACTCCACAGATGTAAATTTTTAACAAAGTTTAATCATTTTTCTATTTCCTTGTGGCCTCTCTCGGCTTGTTCTTTAAGTTTTTCGGCCTCCCTTCTTGGTTCTTGTGCTTTGTTTGTGTGAGATTAATTGAGTTATACGTATTACATTTTTTTCCTTTATATTAAATATGTAGAATCTTGTTTTCTTCTAACCATAGATATCCGTAGCTATTAAAATCTACTTAACTCTAAATTTTCAAATTTTATAAGCCTTTTAAAATAACATGGCTGGTTTTTGTAATTTTATCATACATAAATCTCAGCTCTTAAATGGAACTAACTATAGTATTCAGAGAGTTAGGATTAAATCCATCTTTAAGGAAAGAAAGCTTTGGGATCTTGTTAGTGGTGTTGAAAAATGACCCATTGGGAGACAAGATAACCGTGAAATATTGATTATCTTCTCCCAAAAATCCCAAGATGTCATATTAATCCTATTGCAAATTATCAAAAATGAGTTCTTATTGGACATAGGACATATGAAGTCTCAGGGTGATGTATCGAAGTAATTACAAACTATGCATGAAGCTAGTCGTCTTTCTAAAGTAATTAAGCTAATCGTGGAACTATTTAAAAATCCAATGAAAGGAGATGAAAAGTTAGTTAATTATCTCACCAATATTAAGAACATTAAGGCATAGGTAGATGGTTGTTAGTGTGAATTTTTTCAAGATAATTTGTTATATTGCATCATTCAAATTAACATACATGAAAAATTTAGAAATTACATCTCAATTTTGAATTCGAAGTATAAAAAATGAATATGATTTACCTAATTTAGATACAATGTCTTTTGTACTCATTCATGAAGAAAGAGAAATGGATAAGTTTGACTCAAAATATAATGGTTCTCAGACATTGTTCCCCCAACTTCAGAAATCATTTAATAATAAGAATAAGAACAATTATTATTAGCAATCAAAATTTAAATCTAAGTTCAAACCTAAGAATAATCAAAATTTTAGGGTCAAGTTGATGGCACATGTACCATATGTTGTAAATTTGGTCATAAAGCAGTTGATTGTTATTCTAATGTTAATAAAGTTCATAATAATGCTAAAAATAAGAACTTCAACGATAAAAAGAAGAGGAGAAGAAATCAAGATCTATCTAAAAATAAAGATAATATTTTTGACTAAGTTATTTCTCTTTATACAATGAAAATGAATGAATTCTAAATAGTGGTTCATGTAGGCACATGGCTTGTATTCATGAAATTGTTTTTTATGTTGTATAATTTCATGAGAAGATATATATAAAAAATAACTATCTCATTAGGTTCTAATCTTATGATAATGTTAAAATAACAAAGGGAATCATTAGTAGTGTTCTATAATTTGTTCCTAAATTAAAGAAAAACCTTTTATCTTGTTCTCAACTAATTTGTGCAAAATGCAAAGTTGTGTTATTAAAAGATAAATGGTATGTATAGAATAATATTAGTAAGATTATTTTTGTTAGTTATCAAAATAATGGATTTTTTCTTATTTCACTAAATTTGCACTTATTCCAGTCCGAGCAGTTAAAAAATATAGACAATATTGGAATCTAATATTACTATTTTTAAATTCCAAAATTTTAAATATTGGAATTATCTGCACTCTAAAAGCACACATTAGATTTCAATATCGCATATATTGGAATCCAAAATCACATATATTGGAATCTAAAATCACATATATTGGATTTAACTGTACTCCAAAAATCACATATGTTAGAATTTGAAAATAATTTTTTTGGAATCCATTAATTCTCCTTCCAGAGTCCAATATATCTAATCATGAATTAAATTAATGAATCTCTGAAAAAACATTTATATGGGCTAGCAGCCACTAAGCTCAATGTTTTCTTTGGAATAATGCTCTTATCAATTTTAAGATGTTTTTAAGATTAAACTATAAATATTTGAATATTTAAATCACCATTGGCCAAACGATCGCTAGGCTAATGACATTCATGAGATGTGAGACACTTCCATATTCAATTACTATGGTGCGATTGAACCTAGGGGAAACAAGAGAATTACCGAAAATGTTATGAAGAAACTTAAAGAGGGTGACAATTCAATTTAAGACAATGTAATTAAATGTAAAACCATTCCAGATATATTTTCATATTTAATGTCAGATATCAAATTAACTTTTTTTGTTATGGTGTGATTGAACCTCAATGCAACTCGATAATTTTTGAAGATGTTATGAAGAAATTAATAGAGGGTGACAATCTAGTGTAGGAGAATGTAATTAATTGTAAAACCATACCAGATATATGTTCATATTTAAATTTAGATATAAAATTAACTGTAAGAGACATGGCATAAAAATTTTCATATTCAAATATGGATATGAACTTATTTAAAATTAACTATAATACTATCCCATATATATTTTAGTATTTAAATATAGCTACCAGAATTGAAATTCCTTTAATGAAGATAGAATTATAGTAAAAAAATTGAAGAATAATTTGAATTTATAATGTAACATTATTCCCGAAGATGGGCTTCCAAATCAACAATATAAAACATAGTAAAGCTTCAATAAAAAAGTTCCCTATAATTGTTTTTGTGATCTAATATAATCCAAAACATATTTGACATCCTTCAATGGTTGTAACAAAGGCCACAACACATATAAAAAGTATTTGTCTTCTGACTTATAATCTATGTTAAATGTTTCAAAAATTATGTAGTTCACAACATCATTGAACTTGTTTTTCTCTAAAGAATCATCTACAAGAACTATATTTTTACAAATTTTTGATGCATTAAACCGCAACCAAACGAAGTTAATATTCTTGAGATATAATTTGGGATTCCCATAACCTTTATAATCAGATTGTTTGGTCTCGACGCAATCTTCTTATGTAAATATGAACAAAAATCTTACAACCTCCAAGTAAATGTTTTGAAGGAATGAAGGCATCATCTCATCAACATTTGACTTTCTCTTCAACGTCCATATTGCTATTTTGAAATGTTATTTATACCATTTTTTCGGATTAGGTATGAGAAAATATTTTTTTTATCTCAATTTTGCCAAACTTTTTTAATTTTTTAAATGTTCAATCATACTTGTGGAGGGTGTGTGCCAAAACACCGTTTATATCAAATATGATTAGTTTCATGTTGCATGTGTTCTTATCTGTAAATGAAAAAAATCCAAACAAATGGTTGAGGGAGGTGAATCAATTGAAAAATTAAAAACAAGTCCCTTTCGATATTGTTATATGAAAAATCAAATGGTTGTAGGTGGTGACGAAGGTAAAAAATCTAAGGGAATTCCTCATTTCTTATTGTTATACTGAGAATATTTTTTTGTGCATAATTTATTTGAATAAAATGTAATGTTTTAGTGTGGCGAGTCTTTACATACCATATTGTAGTTATTTCCTTGCATTGGAATTTGGTACATACGTTTTATATTATCGAAACAAAAACTAGTAGTTAAGCATGCTCAAAATTAATTTACCAATATATATTTCATTAATAAAAAATGCTCAAAGATTTGTTACAATAAATATTATCTATTAATTCACATTTGCAACTTATACACTCAAACTCTAAATTTATAATTAGGGAAAATTTAAATTCTCCCAAATTATATTCGTATAATATCAACATACAAAAGAGTTATGCAGAACCATCATAAAAACATATGGATGTATTTTATTTACAATTTAACTTATATCATCACAATAACATTTTGAAATTATAACTTTTTATTTAGCATTTACTCGCTCCAAATATTTTGTCCTCTACCACATTCAATCCCTTTGACACTATTAACGATATGTCTTTGTGCAAATCGGTCATCAACCACATATATTTTGAACAATTTTCTCCTCTTCTTGTCATCCCAACCATAAAATTTTCTTGAGGGTTTCCCTTTGCACCTAATTTAATACACATTATCTCTTCATAACTATAGGGAACATCTTTTCTACTCAAAACATTTTCTAGATATTTTATTGCAATTCCATCGACTATATTACAATGTTATTTTCCCCATGTGAGTATTGGATTCTAGTTAGTGGATAATTTTTTATTAAAGGAATTTGTCATATTTTCAACATCAGTAGAAGTGAGTTTGTTTGACCATAATCCCATTTTAAATTTCATTGATAACGAATTTATAAACTCTTTTAGGACACCTCGGATGTTGATAGTCTCCTTGTTGAACTTTAATGACATATCCCTAGACGACAATTGGTTTTTATCATACAACAAGCCCTAAAAATCTAAAATAAGATAGTAATTCTTGCGGCTTACTGTAGGGAAGTAAATAATTTTTTAATCGGTCTCATATCAATTCTAAGCAATGGAAATAATAAATAATTTAGCTTGTGGCTACCACTTACAGATGGGCATTGCATGTAGGATTGCATCTTCTTTAACCGCATCTGGATCCTTTGATGTAATATTTGTTTCAAACAAACATCAATATATTCATAATACAACTATTACTATGGAAAATTAAAGCGTACTTGAAAAAAACATAGTGATCTACTTGGTAAAATGGTAAATTCAATATTAGCACTTTAGCTAGCTACCACTTACCAATTGAGCTTCTAGCTTGGCTTACATAGACCTTAATAGCTACTATATTTTTTGATGCAAGTTGTATTGCAAACAATAGTAATCAATCCAAAATTTAAAATAACACTTCTCTTTGTGGTAATATGCTAAGTACAAATCAAAATGTTCTATGTCTTCTTAATGAAATTTAGCATCCGCGGGGTTCATTTATATTCATTAAACCACCCATTAGTAGACAATAGATGTGGATTAGGGACCACTAGGATATGCCATCATTGGCTGGACTAATAATTGATTCTAATGTGTTTATCATTATGTCAATACTAATGGTTTATGCAAATAACCAACAACCAAGTAACTACAAACTATGTAGCATAGGATGCCAGCATGAACTTTTGAAATATGTTATTTAATAATTCCTTCTTTGAAAATGGTTCCACTTCTAGAATTAGCTGATATAATTTTTCTATAACTTTTTGAGACTTAGAAATGGTTATGTTTAAACTTACACATGGCTAACATACTTGGTTTTGATTGCATATTCATGTTAGTTACCACAACGTACTCCACTCTTACTTTATCTGATTGTTGGTTTTTTGCATAAACCATTAATTGTCTTATAAATTTGTGGGGCTTAGTAGTGGTTCTTATTTATAAATGCACATGACTAACATACTGGGATTTGATTACATATTCATGTGTGATGTGGAGGATTTCTCGTCATTCGTCATCAGAGTTAGTGAACATAGAGTATTGTCAAAAAAATGAAAAAAAAATGGAAATTGAAAAAAAACTCATTAAAAATATTTATAAAATGATTGAAGGTCAATCACCATGTTGAGTTGGTTGTGTAGCATCAATTTGAGAGGTTTATACATCAAATCCTATTGTTCTTTATTTGTTTGTGTAAATAAGAAATGTGTCAGTATATTTTTTTGGTTGAAAAACATTCAACATAATCACATGTTTGAGTTGTATTCTGGTATGAACCTTTCTTCATATGAGAATAGCAATGTTTCAAAAATATTACCTGACTATGTGTCTCGACAATCAAAATAGCTGATAGATTGGATTTAACTAATGCACACATTACAACATAGCTACAATAAAGCACTAATACTAAAGAATTTTGGTAATAGAATCAAGTGAACATCTCATCCCAAAACTCATATGATCGCTTGCAAGAAAAAGGATGTTTGTTTCCGTTTAGGCTAATTTCGCTTACAGTTATAAATTATTGTGGCATTTTTTCCATCCAATCCCTAGTGAATTCTTATCTTTCATCATTTATATAATTACAGTTGTAACTCTAATTATTGTGTACATAAGAAACAAACTTTTTAATTTCCTGCTACTATTATAGAGTCTGTAACATCCATCCAGAATCGGGTCTCCACTATCATTAACCTTTTCCATGTATTTGTTTATTGTTTCTCTCAAAAAAATTGAATATTCAATTGGTATGATATCACAAATAATAAAATCTATCACAATAGTTCCAATAACTATTAGTAGCTCCATTATTACATCAAAAGAAATATCACTAAACAAATTACAATATCAACGATAACACATTTTGCAATGAAAGGATTGGTGGAAGGAATAACTAATAGAGTTGACAGAAAATGGAAAGAGTATGCACATTGAAAATTAAATTCTTATGTGTCCTCCATCCTTGCGGGTATATTTTCTTCCATTAACATCACATAATTGTCTAATATTGTTTGAGCCTCAATGGGAAGAACTTATTCTGTCACCTGTTATTTTTTTGTTTCACATTTTTCCCCCAATGTGGGAATCATATTTTCTCTTTCCTTTTATCTCTTCACCCAATAGTAGCTCGACAACTGATGGTAGTATGATTCGTGCCATTTAAATCATTCATTTACATTGGATTCAGTACATGATGTCAATATATTATTATCTGGATGTTTTTCTTTAAAATATTGTAGAATTTTTTCTCTCATTTTTTTGTCTCCTTTTATTCTCTAGAAGTAAGAATCAAATTTCTCTTCTATTACCCTTCCTGAACAAGGCTAGTTAACCAGACATCTCGTGATTGTAATTTTTCTACTAGTATTGATAGTTCTTCCTTGTTCATTCTTCTTGTAGCCATGATTGAATTGGCTCTGAATCTTGAAAATGAATTAGGCTGAAATTTATCTTGGTTATCTTTAATAAGTGAACAAGCAAGGCCACCAGATCTAAACAACTTAAATGTTGTATTCCATTTAGTCCATATATCATCTGACAATAATAGAAAAGTCCATTTTTCGTATAGATTTTTGGTTTTATCTGTTTGAAAATTAGAAGGCGTTGATTCTCAAATTTTTGCATTCAAAGGAAAATCATATGTTTAATATTTTTATATAAGGAAGATAAATGTTATCAACAAATGTAATAAAATTTAAAATACATTACCTTCCACTCTTCTCTTTTGTTTTTTGTCAATATGGGATGTTAAGGACATCCAAGTGATTTCCAAACCGATCTATCTTTGTACAACAAATCAATAAATTTATTGTTTATCCAAGTTATGTTCACTTTATTTTGTTAATTTGAAAATATTAGTAATGGCTTCGTTAGTTGCATTTGCAAAAGGAATGTGAGCCCTTAAAAACCGTAGCTTCTTATGAAGAGACCTGTAACTATCTGAGACCAAAATATTTTTTTGTGCTTATATAGTATGTTGGAAATCAAGTATATAAAATTCAACGTCATCCCTTTCCAAGTCATTTAGATCTTGGAGCTCCATAACCCTATTCATAAAATACAAGAAGGGAAGAATAATTTTATCCCTATGTGTAGGAATAACATTTATCAACATCGAGTGCACAAGAAGGTCAAAATTCTCATCATCTACAGGATGATACTAATACTCTGAAGATGTTACATGGAACCTCAAAACATCAATTGAAAATACTTCACCATTGATTTTTTTTTATCTACCTGCTTAATAGTTAAAGGTTTTTTTCATGAATATAGTGGTTGCTTTCTTTAGCAATGCAGCTGATTTAAAATTCTTGTTCAACCCTTTTAACTTTTCCTTGGATGGATCGATCTCTAATTTATCCAAATATGTTTTCCTCAGCATAGTAAAAAACTTGGCATGTTTAGGAAATGAAAAAGAACCTTTTATACTAAAAAAATGACAAACAGAAGAGGTTGTATCAACTGTATACAATTTTTTGAGTACTACAAGCATGCCACTGTGAATGGATTCCGTATTTGAACAACCATTTTTGTCATTATCTACTATCAACCCCAAATCACAACCATAAATTGAACATAAACAATTTGTTTTATATTCTGAGGCATTTCTTTCCCATTTCCTAAATAAGGAAACATCCAACTCCATATCCAAAATAAGACACTTATTATTTTCATAGTCAATGTGTTCGAATTGAACAAGCAGTGTACTCGAATCAATAATTGTTGAGGATATAACCATATTGACTTCCTCATGTCTGCCATCTATAACAAAAAACAACCATAGGTTGGCATAGAAGTTGTTAGGGACATGGATTTCAAAAAACCATTCCTCATCTCTTTTCTTCTAGCACTAAATGCCTTCAATGAATGGAATTGCTAAGAATGGAATGTGAACAATTGAAGACATTTTACATTTAATTGGAGTAGAAGATATTAATAATTAATTCACATATGGAGTAATGATTTTTACATTATATGATCATGAATGTAATTATTAGCCATTGCAATCACCAATCTCTACAATACATTACTTTTTATCATTGGAGATTAATCAACATAATGGTTAGAAATCCCTAGGATTCGACCAAAGATGATATCTAAGTTTCAACTGGTTACTGTAAATCATATTTTGTGGATCACATGATTAATAATAGAAACTATGCAAAATTATTCTTGACAATTAACACGCAACATATTTTGGAATTATTATCTATTGTCTGACAACCATCCATATTGTGTAGATAACATGAAAGGAACGTTTGAAAGCATAGATTTTAGCGAGAGATAGGATTTAATTTGACATATAAATGGGAAGTTTTTAACATTACTTATTGGTCATTTACACCAATTGAATGGACAAGCGTAAAGGCCATTAAGATTTAATTTCTCATATTTTGAGTAGAGTGTGTCAGAAACAAACCAAAATAATGTTTTATTTGAAATTTCAAGCATTAGAGTATGTCATAATTCACATCCATTCATATTAAAGAAAATTCTTCGTGACGACGAAGCTCTATTACTAATTGAAAGGAATGACATAAACACCGCTAGGATTTTTTAGGTTCTTGATTTAAAAAGAGTGATAAAATAGGAAATTATTGTCTAACCTATCGGATGCAAGGTTCCTGACATTACCTCTTGTGGTTGTAACCACTATCTTTATAGTTTTGAATCAATATTACGTTTTAATGACCATAATTGTGTCATATTGGTTTGACTATTCTTGACGGAGCCAAGTGTTGCACTACATACCCTTGTGAGGGATGAAGCCTTAAATTGTTCTCATAAGATATATTCTTTATGTCATATAATTAAGTTACGTTCATATATTATAGAATGCTTAGATACTGCTAAGTTACATAACTAATTGTAAGGAATGACATAGTAGCGGTGAGGCTCAACAGTCTCTTAATTTGAAAAAATGCACCTCTAATCTCCATTACTAGTTGAAAATAATAACGTAGCAACCATTAGGATCAACATTTTCTTAATTTAAAAATAGCTATGTAATAACAAAAAATGGTCTAGCTTAGCAGTCACTAGGCTCCTATGATTACCTATTATCATTATAAGCACTATCTGTTCAGCTTTGGACCGGTACTTTTTTTTCAAAGATAGTAATTACATCGTATTGGCTGGACTTCACATGGCGGACCCAATTTACCACTTCTCATAACAATCACTATCTGTACAAGTTTAGATTGATTGTAATTTTCAATGTCTATAATTGTGTAAAATTATCCACACGTTACCTGGTGGAGCCATTTGTTGCACTACTTTCCATCACGAGGGATCAAGACTTTCTCTTTGTATCATAGAAAATGATTAGTGACTGCTAAACTCCATTACTAGTTAAAAGTAATAACATTAAATCTGATAGGCTCAACCGTTTCTAAAATTTAGAATAGATATATAATAACAAATAATGGCCTAACTTAGTGGCCACTAGGCTCCCATCATTACCAATTTTCATTGTAATTTTTATCTATTCAGCTTTGGATAGTTAGTTTTTTTCATTCATTTTAATTGTATCATATTGGGTAGACTTCACATGGATGACCCAATTATTACACTACATTCCACCGAGAGGGATCAAGTCTTATTTATTTCTCCTAATACATATCTGTGTAAATTTTAATCCATATTCATTCATATCAAATAAAAATCCTAGCGACCACTAGGCTCAAAAATTTCTTAATTTCAAAATTTTCATTGAATAAAAAATCATGGTCTAGCTTAGTAGCTGCTACCATCCTATCATTACCTCTTGTCGTAGTAATCACTATTTTACATATTTACAACGATTGTAATTTTTAATGATTATAATGTTATCTAATTGGCCACATGTTACCTAGTGGAACTGATTCCTGCACTAATTTCCATCGAGAGGGATCAAGATGTTTGGTTCGTTCCAAAGAAAACATTTAGTGGCCACTAGCCTCCATTAACAGTCAAAAGGAATAATGTAGTGGCTACTAGGCTCAACAGTTTCTAAATTTGAGAATAACTATATAATAATAAATAAAGGTCTATCTTAGTGGCCACTAGGCTCCTATCATTACCATTTATCATTATAATCACTATCTGTTCTGCTTTGGATTGATGGTGTTTTTTATTGATTGTAATTGTATCGTATTGGACAGAATTTACATGACAGACCCAATTGCTGCAATACATTCTATTGAGAGGATTCAATACTTATTTATTTCTCCTAAGATTTATGTTCATAAATTATAATCCATAGTCATTCATATCAAATAAAAATCCTAGTAGCCACTAGGCTCAACAATTTCTCAATTTAAAAATAGATATTGATTAGCAAATCATGGTCTAGATTAAAAGCTATTAGGATCCTTTCATTACCTATTTTTCATAGTAATCACTATCTTTACATCATTATTTCGATTGTAGTTTTTAATGATTATAATTTTATTAAATTGTTTGCATGTTACTTGGTGGATCCATTTCTTGCACTATGTTTCATTGAGAGGGGTCAAGACTTTTGGTTTGAATCAAAGAAAATGTTTAGTGACCACTAAGCTCCATTACAAGTTGAAAGGAATAAAGTAGCAGTCACTAGGCTCAATAATTTATAATTTGAGAATAGCTATATAATAACAAATAATTTTCTAGCTTAGTCGTCACTAGGCTACTATCATTATCGCTTGTCATTGTAATCACTATCTTTTATGCTTTGGATCAATATTTTTTTTCATTTATTCTATTGTATCGTGTTAGGCGAACTTTACATGGCAACCCTAATTATTGCACTACATATTTATCTCGTATAAGATATATCTTTGTAAATTGGAATCCATATATACCCCTGAGAGTAAGTGATTTTTTTGTAGTTTTTATAACATATATCATTGCAACATATAATTCACATCGGTTCTTTTTTAAAAAAATGCTTAGCAAATTGTAAGATGCTTTATTTATTGAATGAAATGACATAGGGTCTGCTGAGCTCAAAAATTAATTAATTTGGAAATAGCGATAGAATAACAAATCATGATATAGCTTAGCGGTGGCTAGGCTCATACCAATACCTATTTTCTTTGTAAATACTATCTGTATAGTTGTGAAGTGTTAATGCTTTTCATTGTTTAAATGCAAAAAACACATTTTGAGATTTCATAATTTTCATGCCACGTGTTATCATTTTACTAGTTTCTATTTATATTATAATATCGCGGTTTCATATAGTTTAGAAATATTTTATAATCATTTATTTATATTTATATTTCATAATAAACGTGTCAATTATAATGTTTTCTAACTATCAGGTTCGAACTTTCAACATGGCACAGAGTAATTGGAGAATTATATTTCATTAGTACACTGAATCTAACATTGTCTAGCTCGATTTTGATAAAAATAAAAATAAATGTGCCTATACATTTATAGAATTTATTTCTTCTATTTTATTATAATTGTTATATGTTTTATTACGTTTTAACTATTTTAAGCTATAGCCAATAAAAAAAGTTGTATTTTTCAATATCATGTATGTTTTCGATATCTTGCACCTTTTCTTAATGAGTGATAAATTCAAAATTCAAATTGTGAATTCCCCCACATTTTTAAGAATTTGAAATTTTAATATACTCTAAATTTCCCTACTCTAATTTTAAATTTTTCATATCCCACACTTTTTATATATTCAAAATTTCTAACGTGGAATGTGCTGAAAAAAATATTAAATACCTCAGAGAACTAGTTTTTACGATTTTTGTTTTTTCTGTCTTACAGAACAAAAACTTGTGAAATCATAGAACAATATAAGCAAGCCATAGATTGTAGGGCCGAGTGTGAGAATACCAGTTATTTTGGCCAAGGAAAAATTAGGCAATAATTATAATCTCATTCGTGGATTAACAAAAAGGGAACAATCAGGTAGTAACAAAAATGTTACACATAGAATAGGGAAGAAAAAGGTGGAAAAGTAGTGTAGATAGTTAGTTTGATGCAGCAGATGGTGGTTTGAACGACATCACCAAGCAAAAAATAATCTCATATCTAACACAAGTATTTATCAAAAACGTATATTATACTAAATGTGTACCTTTTTTATTGCAAGATTGTTCAGTTCTTCTATCTTCGACTAGATCATATCTTTTTCACTTCATTCCAACCCAAATTTTCCCTATTAAAATTTGCTCCACATCTCATCACTACTTACAAGTTTATTCTAATCATTTTTTCAAACCGCCTTGTACTTACTAGTTCCTATCTTTTTCACATTAGTCTAGCCATGCTTTGCCCTATGAAAACACGCTTCACGACCTATCTTTGCTTACCGGTTCCTTCTAATCATTTTTTCAAATTGCCTTGTTCTTTTAAAAAATAAGGAATTTGTTGTGCCTCAACCAAAGAAAATTTAATCGCTTTTCATCTTTGGTTTTTATTTCATTTGAACGCTTTCAAGTTTCTATCATTATATGTCCCCCTATGGATTGTTTTTTCCCAATAATGATGGCTAGTCACATAATCACTAGTATTTAAAATTGTAATGTTTAGCGAGACTCAAAATATTGTTTTGGTATTCGTTACATATATGTTTTTTTCCTTTTATTATGATGATAGAAACAACCCAAGGTAGTTAATTCATTGTACTTTATTTATATGGTTGCCATGTTGAATTTGTGAGAAGATATTCGAGGTTAACAAAAATGGTTTAAAACTATAAAAATCATATTAAGTTTTTAATTCAGAGATAATTTTTTGTGCAATGGATGGTAAACATATTAGATGTTAGGACTTGAATATTAGCTGAGTACCAAAGGGTGAGTGAGCACGCAAGACCAATAGAGAAGAAGGGTGTGCGGGGATAAGCGCGTAGGACATAGGTTTAAGAAGGGTGTTAGACAAACCAAGGTGCACGAGAAAGGCAGGCCAATAGGATCTAAGGACTTAGTCACATTTGGCATACTAAAGGAACTTGAGGAAAAACGTGACCCGAGTAGACGTGCTAAGTGGATAGGGTGCTAACCTGGAACCTTGGTGGTGAAGAAAAGGATATCCCATGTAGGGAATATTCCTTAGAAGACATCATTACAAAAAGTGGAGAGCTCAAAATAGAATAAGCATGCACCATTGAAGGACCACATGGAAACTTGGCATCTGATCTAATCCTGAGAAAATGCATGGCAGTGGGTGTTGATGCTATAAAGAGAGATGCTTTGAAGAAAAGAAGAGGGACAGAGGAAGATATAGATGGAAGAAATATAACATGAGGAAAGCGAAGCTCTATAGAAAATATTAGGAGGCCTTAGGAGTTAGGGTTCTCATTAGAGTACTATAGGAATGTTATCATGTCCAAGGGATGGGTCTATAAAATTTTTGTAATAAGGGAAACATATCTAGGACTTCTGATATATGGGTTAGATCTCTATCTTGATATGTTTGGTCTGATACAAACCTTTTCAATGTAGTGTGATTACTATGACTATGATTGATATAAATATATGGCTATGTTCTGAACATCTGGTTCATGGGTAAAAACCCTAGTGTTATTTCCTCATACTTATAAGGTAGATTTGTTCTTTGTATTTCATACCATGATGTTTCCCTTGTTAGTAAGGGCATGGGTATATAGATGTGATAGCTCATCTGATGTTGTTAAAATGAATGCATGAACATTTACTATTATACATCTAATCATCTAAAAATGGAATATCTTCTCATAATGCTCACATAAAGGAGGGGCTCGACACTCATGCATGCCTCGGATGAGAGCCCAGAACCTACTGGGTGATAGACCGGTATGTATGGGGTTAGAAGTTAGTAGGTGGATAAAATTTACTTCATCTTGGTTTCGTTGTCGGGACCTCTTTTCGAAGTTGTTGTGAGAATGATGCGTGATGAAAGAGCAATTAACCTTGGACAATGTCGAAGCATGGTTTAAGAGCATGGAGGATGAGTTTTATCATAGATTAAGTACTGGACCTGAGTTTGATGCACATAGATGGGTATAAGAAAACATGTATCATAAGCTATCTGAAACCTTCTTTTGTTGCTTTCCAGTAGAATTGTATGAATGGCTTTCTGTGTATGCATCTAGATCAAGCTGGTATTATAGATCTTGCATGTGGACCCAAGATGAATATAAGAGGCTGTAGGATGCTAATCTAACTTAGACGCATGCTGTTGATAATTGGTGGAAGAGAGTGCTGACCAGTTATACCCTTAAATATGGAATTTCTATGTATTATTGTCCTGAGTTTGCTGAGTTTGAGTTCTTAAAGGAACCTAGAGGATCATTTTTGTGTGCTGTCCCTTTAGCCATAAATATCCTGATCATCACACTAAGTTTGGAAGAATTCCCTATGGCCAGCTAAGCTTCTTTAAGCACTGGGCGAGGAAGTTAGGGTGTAGGAAGATGGCATACCTTGCGGCGGAAAAGGAGAGAGAGAGGAGAGACGACTCAAGTATAGTGAAGCTCATGAAAGGGAGTTGGCTAATTTATGTGAGATTACAAGAGTGATGGATCTATGGAGGTAAACATTGTGGGAAGGAATTGAGGTTCATGTAGAGGACGTGCAACCTGAGTAGTCTGTGCTACCCTATCTTGGTAAGCGTGGGAGAGACACCCCTTCAGCTTCTGATGAGAGTTCATAACTTGGAGAGAGGAGATTCATTGGCACACATCTAAATCTACCTGGTGACCAAACCTTTATGCTTAGTCTTCCAAATCAAGAAATAAATATTACCAACCTAGTTGGTATTGGTGGGAGTGACTGATCTGCACCTAGGATATATAATTTCTCATTTGGTACATCTATGACTACACAATCATTCCCAGTGTTTAGATGGATATTATCTAGAATGAAGCTTGGGAAAGGTGTCGGTACACAAATCTTGGGTATCGTGTCTGGAAGCGGCGCATAAAAAACATATGGTAGTGGTGAAATATCACAAAATCTTGATGTGCACTTGAGTAGGACATAACGAACACTAGGCATGACCACTTCAGGCCCTTTACCGGCTACATGAGGTGGATCTGGTGGTATAGGAGCTAGGGGACCTAGTGGACCTGGTGGATCTGGAGGATATGGTGGGTCAAGAGGGAAAGTACCTGATGGATCTAGTGGATCTAGTTGTGGAGGTAAGTTTGGAGGGAATTAAGGTTCTGGGTTAGGCGGACAAGGGCCTCAACCACTCAGCAAGTGTTTTTCAAAATTTCTTTACATCTACCTAACTACAAAGGTGTTGAGAATGCTACAGAACATGTACACAAGTGTGAGCTACTATGGTTCGCAAAGGGGATCACTACCCTAGAGTGGAAGGTAAGTCAGTTTGCAACAACATTGCAAGGATGCATGCATAGTTAGTACCGAAAGTATGACCCCCATCAGATAATGGTAGATTACACCATGCTGCGGAATGCTTTCTTTACTGAATTTCATATCCAGGAGTTTTAATAGAAGAGCATCAGTGTACTGAAGGAGATCCAACAAGGAATGGTAGAAAGTGTTTGAAAATGTGACGTGCATTTCAAAACTCTTTTATCAAAACTATCCTATGATATTCACCCTTCTCAACATGCTCAGTGGTTTGTTGCAGGATTAATAACACCGTTTAGGAGAGAACTTTCACACAAGACTTTCATAGACTTGCATGATGCCTTGGAGGCTTCCCTATGTGTTGAGGTTTTTGGAAGTGTTGATATGATTGTTAGCCCATTACGTGAGGCTCAAATTTCTGTAATGGCAAAACATCTGGAAAATCTATCTGTGAAATCGGTACATGAGACTCGTAGTGGTCTATGGTGCACAAATTAGATGGTAGAGGAGCATACAAAGGACAATTTTCCGTGAAAATCAGTACATGTCATGATGGTGGACTTTGAAATTTTCCATGGAGATCATGATGCAAGTAGATTCCCACTGTTGCAATGTGCGATCCGTAAGAATGTGTCTTAATATTGTAAAATTTTCACCTTTACTACTCACAACACCAAGGATTATAGATTGATTGACCAGATACATGATGCCATTAATATTGGTGTGTGGCAAACCAGCCTTGCAAACAATTCCAAGAATAATGGTCATCACTATAAAGGGCACGTGGATGGAGGGTCACATGGAAGAGGTTTCCAAGGAGGATTTTTTGGTCATGGAAACCATGAAGGAGTAAAAAATGAGTTCCTGCGTGGGTCCTATTACAAAAGTGGATCTATGGAGCACTATAAGCGTGAAGGCCCTGATCTTATACAATGCTCCTGGTGTGGGAAGAAGCATAAGTATGAAGAGTTCCCAGAGCTGTTTGAACATATGAGACAACAACATTGAAAGGAAAAATATTTTGGGATGGTAAGCATGAGGAAGGCCAATTCACAATATATGCCAAGGGTGGCATGCAGATCGAAACTAGAGCCTATACTAGTTACAACGTGAGTTGAGCTTGTACGATCCAGGGAAGTACCAAGGAAGAGACTACTTGTTATTAGAGAATAGGTTGTGCATAGAATGTATCCGACCCTACTCATCAGAAATAAGTTCATCAAGAAACCATGGATGTGATTCAAAGCCTACAAGGAGAGATCCAGTTCCTGAAAGAGTAGTCAAGACAGTTACAACAAAGGAAGAATGTTGAGGCTCCACAAAAGGATTTGGATGAGGTTAGAGAAGTATGAAAAATGTTGAGGCAAGAGAATATCATCCCCTTGCTAGGAGAGTGGTTATGGGAGAAAGTACTGTTGATGCAAACTCACAGCACCCCTGGATGCAGATCAGGCTTCTAGGTTGATCACTCAGGCATCCAGTGTGATTGCACAACATGGAAACCTCTCTCCAAGCATGGGACTTGTGAAACTGAGAGAGGAATCTCCAGAGAAGGCTGGTTCCTGCTCCTAAACTACCTGCCACAAGCTATTCCAGTGAAGGCAAGCTAATCTAATCCTAATCTAACCATGCCAAGGAGACAGAGAGAGAGAGAGAAAGGAAAAAAACAGCAAAAGCCTACACTAAAACGGTGATACACCAGAGAAGGAGAATGTTGAACATCTATCAAAACTGCCATGGGACAAAGAGAGGCGAGCAATGGGAAGGATGGACAGATGCATCACAGGCCCAAGGATAGATTTCACACAAAAAATGTCCCAAAAATCCATGAACATAGCTCCAAACCTGCAATGAACATTCAAACATGCACAAATACCTGCAATGAAGAGAGGCAAGAAGAGAACAAGCAAAAACAAGCAAGGATGGACAGATGCAACACAAAACACGTTTTGTTTCTCCAGAAGTTTACACAGAACATCATTTCAATAGTAAAAGGCAAAAACACCATTACAGAGCAAAGGAGGAGGTTCAAACACCATTTTCAACCCTAGAGAAGAAAAGAAGGGAGGACAAAGCTGAACAGATGAACAAATTGCTATATCTTTTTAGAATGAGCCAAATCTGGCTTTTACAATGCATGGGTCAAACCCAGGAGACAGAAACGTACAAAAATGTGAAAACCCATTCCTCCTTGACTGCAGATGCATTAAAACGGCATGGGGAGCCTTACAAACCCATACCCTGCCATCTTTGACCAATTTGGAAGAGAATGCGACCCATTCTGCATTAAATCTGGTCGTTGGAATGTCACTTCTGGCCATGAACACGCGTCAGAGCAATTTCTCGATTTTCTCTCTCCAGACTGCACCAAAATTCAAGATCTACCCTAGAATCATGTAGAGAATTTCATAATATTTCTGTTGATATAAAGAATGTGCAAATCCGAGTTCTGGATCGAAAGATATGACGATCTGAAGTTTTAGGGCACGGAACAGACCGAAACGAATTTTGAAATCTTTTCCCGCGCTTCGCCACCTGGACGACACGTGGCAGGCTCTGATTCGCTGAATAATTCTCTCTTCTCCACCTTTCGGTGGGATTTCTTTTGAAATTTGCTTGTGGGCCCCTTAAACTGGGACACGTGTCCTCTTCTGATTGGCTCGGGCTGAACCTTCAAAACTCACCCCTTTGACTTTTGGACTATCTCCCTTGTGACACGTGTCGTGATCTGGTTGGTTCTCGGCCCTTTGGGCTCCTTCGCACCCTTCACGTCTTTATGTCCCAGATGTCCCAAACTGCTTGGGCCCAAAACTTCTGATCCGCCCGAAATGGGCTTCCTCGTCCCTCACTTGGCAGATGACACGTGGTGTTGTTTGATTGGCTTTCGGCTCCTTTGGTGATCCGCGTCCCGCGCGTCCCTTCGTCCCGGATGTCCCAGTAAGAAATTTCTCTATTTTGGGTGAACTGGCCAGTTTGCGTCATCATGGCCCAAATGTCCCAATTGCTTCCAGACTGTTTGTTCTCATTTCGGCCGATCCGGCCGGTTCGCGTACTTCGCGTACTCTTGTCCTGAACTGTCCCGCTCAGCAGTTAGTTGTTTTTCTTCCTCTTTTGGCCGGATCGGCTTCTCGCGCCTGCCGTGTACTTCCGTCCCAGATGTCCCTTTGCTTCATGAGCTACCTGGAGGCTTTTCAGCCGATCCGCGCCTAGATGTCCCTAATGTCCCGACTGCCCCTAGGACTAGGACTTAGCCAATTTTCGTGATTTTTCCTGGCCCGAGCCTGTCTTCTGCAACTTTTTCGCATTTTCTCAGAGCTTGCTCTCTTCCTCTCAGACAGGGGACTTAGAAAATTTTTGAGGGGACTCTAGCAACATGATTTTTGGCCCTGAATCAATCAATTTTCCTGGGACTTTGAGAATCTGATGCATGTTATCAAAATTACCCTGGGCGGTGAATTTTGGATAACGATTTGGCGACTCAGCGGGGTCATCTGCCTGCTAGATGAACTTACCAGTTACCTGAAGCATCCATTGGGCATGGAGTCATGAGTTGTAACCAACAACTGATCTAAACTTTGAAAACCTCCCTCTGAGCCACTTGAAACCCACCGGACATGGAGTTGTTCTCACCAAAATGCCACTGAAACGAACTGTGCAAGAGCAAAACCAGCACAAAAAAAACTATGTACAGAACTAAAAATCATACATGCTCCAAATGGAACATGCAGAGTGTGCACAAGCACTTCTTCTGCTGAAAGAAAACCTACCTACTCTACTCTAACTAGAAGCAAAAGCAAGCTAAACAAACTCTGCAACTGGTTGTGAGAAATAGCTTCCCTTTCTCAAAAGTGGCGGCCATGCAATTGATTTGGAGCTGATCATGGCTGTTAGGATGAGTGGAAAATCAACAAGAAGCTGGTATTCCACCCAAATCATCAAGGTGTCAGCTGAAAACAAATCCAATACCTCTTTTAGTTGCTTTGCGTTTTGGATTGAAGAGGCATGACAGCTGATCCTTGGTACTTTTGTAGCTCACCCTCATGCTCAGAAGCAAGCATGACTAGTTGTGGCTTCTCCTTTGGCTCCAATAAAGCCAAATACCTGATTGGGCAAGGTCTGATCCGTTGAGTATGCCCGTAATTCTGATTTTCAACTCCAATAATGGAGTTCTCTTGTAGACCTTCCTGAATGGATGGTGTGGAAGCAATGGTAGAACCCTTCTTCCCTTTCTCTTCCTCCAATGAAGGACATGAAAGATTAAAATCTTCCAATCTTGATTCCAAAGAGCTACTATAAGATGCAGGCTACTGCAAATGAACGTTCTCCTTCATGACAGAAGACTCAAGTGTTTTGGAATGTGGATGATGAAAGAGAGAATGGTGAAAACTCAACCGGTTCTTCTTCATCAAAACAGTCCTCCAAATCTGATAGATAAACTGCCTCCATTGCTGTCCTGCTGCAAATGTTCAACCTCTCCCATGGCATTCTCTTGATCTGCAACTCAATCACCATGGTTTCTTTCATCCTCCAGCATTGAGTTTGAGGGGTCAAACTCTTCTTCAGTACCAGAACTTGGGAGAGATGAAGTAGAGAGAAGAACTGAAGGTTCTTCTATAACCTGCTTTGTGCTCAAACCCTTTGGATCTGCACTTTTCTCCTCCATAGCTAGATTGTGCTCCTCTTCTTTTGGATTTGGAGCAGCTTCTCCTTCCTCTAATACTTGAAGAGAATCTTGCTCTTGATTGAACTCTTCCTCCAGCATGAAGTTTGTCAAGTCAAACTCTTCAATCTGCTGCTCTAGAGGGACAAGTTGGGACTTGCAAGATCTTCTTCTTCTGTGTTGCAACAAAATCAGTCCTAACCCACCACCTATTCTCCAACCCTAGCCTCTTCTGTAGGTTTTAACCATCAAGGGGGATCTTTGTCATCCCAAATTTGGCAACCAAAGTTACTAAGCTCTTAATCATTTCTTCTTTTCTTGGCTCTTTCGTCTTGCTGTCCTTGATGACTGAATTTTGCAATTTCTTCTTCCCCCACATGGAATTGGGAAATGCAAGAGGAGGGATGGGTTGTAACTCAACTGATTTGACATTTTTTTTGTGGTGGTGGTGGAGGAGGTGAAACCTCTTGTTTCTTTGGAGGAGGGGGGTATTCTATGTTAGCCTCTTGTGGAGAGGATGACTGTTTGGAAGGGAAAAGGAAAGAAGAATTGAGATGGGGGTGGAAGACTAGGGGATGGAGGGATGGATTCAACACTTGGGACAGCAGATGGAGAGTTTAAAGCTTGACACTGCTGAGATGAAACAGATTGGGGAAAGAGGAAAAGAAAAGGCATGAGAAGGTGTACTTACCCGTTGACAAGGTTGTTGAATACTCCTCTCATACACCTCTATTTCTTCAATCCACTTTACAAGAAAAGGCTAGCATTGCAATCATGAAGTCAAGCTTCTCCTGAGGGCTATAATGCCTTGGAAAAGGTCCCACCCATGGACAGGGTGCTCCAAAACCGATTCCAAATGCTCTCATCTGTGCCTGAGCCCTGGACTGCACTATTTTTACCTCCATATTTTGGATTTTCTCCAACAGACCAGCATCTTGCATCTGATTGTCTTCATTATATGCATACTATTTTCTCTTGGAAAGCTCCATAGCCAAACTGACTTTGGCACTGCTGCTCATATGGGTATGCATACTGATCTTGAATCTGCTCAAAATGCTGATTTGGAGGATTTGTAAAACATGTTGGAGGTGGAATATACTGCTGTTGTTGATGTGAATTCCATGATGGAAATGAATTCATGATTGCACAACTTCATAGAGTGAAAGAAGATGGAAGAGATGGAAGGAATAATGGATGGAGAATGAATGAAAATGAATGGAAAGGAAGGTCTGCAACTTCAGAGATGGGTTGTTGACCAGATGGAGTCACCAGATGTGTTTGCAAGTGCCTCCAAAGGCTGAAATCTTCACAGGAACACATCAACCTGCAAAAGATGAAGTGGAAGACCTCTAAGGTCCCACCGGATGTGCCAAAACTGTTGTTGCGGTCGCACGGTGGCTTAAGATTTTTTGTTTGATAATGAGACACCTCTGAAATATGGAACTCTAACTTCTGTGATGTCCCACCGGGAGTGCAAGAACTGTTGTTGCAAACTCACAGCACCCCTGGATGCAGATCAGGCTTCTAGGTTGATCACTCAGGCATCTAGTGTGATTGCACAACATGGAAACCTCTCTCCAAGCGTGGGACTTGTGAAACTGAGAGAGGAATCTCCAAAGAAGGCTGGTTCCTGCTCCTAAACTACCTGCCACAAAGCTATTCCAGTGTAGGCAAGCTAATCTAATCCTAATCTAACCATGCCAAGGAGACAGAGAGAGAGCGAGAGAGAGAGACAGAGAGAGAGAGAGAGAGAGAGAGAAGGGGAAAAAAATAGAAAAATCCTACACTAAAACGGTGATACACTAGAGAAGGAGAATGTTGAACATCTATCAAAACTGCCATGGGACAAAGAGAGGTGAGCAATGGGAAGGATGGACAGATGCATCACAGGCCCAAGGATAGATTTCACACAAAAAATGTCCCAAAACTACATGAACACAGCTCCAAACCTGCAATGAACATTCAAACATGCACAAATACTTGCAATGAAGAGAGGCAAGAAGAGAACAAGCAAAAACGAGCAAGGATGGACAGATGCATCACAAAACACATTTTGTTGCTCTAGAAGTTTACACTGAACATCATTTCAATAGTAAAAGGCAAAAATGCCATTACAGAGCAAGGGAGGAGGTTCGAACTCCATTTTCAACCCTAGAGAAGAAAAGAAGGGAGGACAGAGCCGAACAGATGAACAACTTGCTATATCTTTTTAGATGAGCCAAATCTGGGTTTTACAATGCATGGGTCGAACCCAGGAGACAGAAACGTACAAAAACGTGAAAAACCATTCCTCCTTGACTACAGATGCATTAAAATGGCATGGGGAACCTTACAAACCCATACCCTGCCATCTTTGACCGATTTGGAATAGAATGCGACCCATTCTGCATTAAATCTGGTCGCTGGAATGTCACTTCTGGCCATGAACACGCGTCAGAGCCGTTTCTCAATTTTATCTCTCTAGAATACAACAAAATTCAAGATCGACCCCAGAATCATGTAGAGAATATCATAAGCTTTCCGTTGATATAAAGAATGTGAAAATCCGAGTTCTGGATCGAAAGATATGACGATCTGAAGTTTTAGGGCACGGAACAGACCAAAACGAATTTTGAAATCTTTTCCCATGCTTCGCCACCTGGATGACACGTGGTAGGCTCTGATTCACTGAATAATTCTCTCTCCTCCACCTTTTGGCGGGCTTTCTTTTGAAATTTCCTTGTGGGCCCCTTAAACTGGGACACGTGTCCTCTTCTGATTGGCTCGGGCTGACCCTTCAAAACTCGCCCCTTTGACTTTTGGACTGTCTCCCTTGTGACACGTGTCGTGATCTGGTTGGTTCTCGGCCCTTTCGGATCCTTCGCACCCTTCGCGTCTTTATGTCCCGGATGTCCCAAACTACTTGGGCCCAAAACTTCTGATCTGCCCGAAATGGGCTTCCTCGTCCCTCACTTGGCCGATGACACGTGGCGTTGTTTGATTGGCTTTCGGCTCCTTCGGTGATCTGCGTCCCGCGTGTCCCTTCATCCCGGATGTCCCAGTACGAACTTTCTCTGTTTCGGGTGAACTGGCCAGTTCGCGTCATCACGGCCCAAATGTCCCAATTTCTTCCGGACTGTTTGTTCTCATTTTGGCCGATCCGGCCGGTTTGCGTACTTCGCGTACTCTTGTCCCGAACTGTCCCGCTCAGTAGTTAGTCGTTTTTCTTCCTCTTTCGGCCGGATCGGCTTCTCGCGCCCACCGTGTACTTCTGTCCCAGATGTCCCTTTTCTTGACGGGCCACCTGGAGGCTTTTCGGCCGATCCGCGCCTAGATGTCCCTAATGTCCCGACTGCCCCTAAGACTAGGACTTAGCCAATTTTCGTGATTTTTCCTGGCCCGAGCCTGTCTTCTGTAACTTTTTCGCATTTTCTCAGAGCTTTCTCTCTTCCTCTCGGACAGGGGACTTAGAAAATTTTTGAGGGGACTCTAGCAACATGATTTTTGGCCTTGAATCAATCAATTTGCCTGGGACTTTGAGAATCTGATGCATGTTATCAAAATTACCCTGGGGGGTGAATTTTGGATAACAAGTACCACATGATGGAGGAGGGTGTGAGAGGCAGGTTATGCATGTTAATATTTCTCCCCATAACCTTGCTTATGATAAGGAGATTAACTTAAATGTTGTTGTAGATGAGTGGCTTCTGAGTAATATTTTTATCGACATAGGTGTGGAAGTCAATGTTCTCACTCTAGATTCATGGGATAAAATGGGAAGTCCCCCATTGCATCCATCTTTGAATGTGTTGTATGTGGCTAAAAAGATAAATAAAATTCCCATTGGTATCTTAAAGAATGCTTATATAATTATCCAAGGGGAAAAGTTCACTAGGGACTTTGATTTCTTGTCGCTAGCTAAGGCAGATAACTTTTGAGAATTACTTGGGCACCCCTAGAGTTACAAGAATAATGCTGACCTAAGGTTCAATAAGGGATACATAAGCTTTGAGAACAGGGAAGAACGGGTGATCATCCCCTTAACCGATGGAAAATTAACACCCTATACTAAGCCCTTGGGAGAAGAAGTTCTTGATAGGATCTATGTGTGATTTATCAAGGACAATTGAGGTGATTAACCCTACAGAGGGAGTTATTCAGTGTGAATATGCTCATTCCATGAGTGATACAATTAGTTTGGCATGTGACAATTAGGCATACGAGACTTATAAGTTAATTGGGTGACAGTTAAGAGGCTCTTTTACAAGAGTGGTAAAATCACGCTTAGTCAAGTGCCTAGGAGGGAATAAGTTATTGAGTTACTCTTTAGGGACCAACCATGATGAATTCTTATGTGAAATGGAGGCTCAGTGGAAAAATGAGATCGAAAGAAAAGGGATGCTCAGCTATAATTTGCTTGTGACCGCAGTGCTTTAGTGGGTGACACAATCATGATAGCCTTCTAGAGTGGTGCGAAGTGAGAATCATGTTCTCTGTTAGTTTTTCCCAAAGAAATGCACCCATTGCAATACAAGACTACCATTGAAAGGAAACCATCTCATTTTACATCCAAGCATGTAAGAAAGAATGGATGGAAGGTGTAGAGCCACATTCTTTATGGGGGCATAAGTTTTATTCCACCTTACAAGGTTGTGTGTGCACATGGTATATTCACTTTGAGATGTGTTGTTAGATAGGAAATTGGTAGGAGTTGATAGCTAACCTCCTTCAAGCTTTTGAGTATCGGAGTACTAATCCATCAGTGGATAGGGCATTACAGGTTGTTAAGCACCTAACGATGGGAGATAGTGCTATGGAAAAAGATAGAATACTGGAGTTATTGGGTGAACCTAGCTTGGAACCACATTTTGATGAGGAAGAGTTAGACAAGATGCATCTTGAGTGTGCATGCATGGAGAAAGAGAAGGGAAAGATGGTATATGTGATAGATGGAGAAGAGATGGAGAGTTAGGATATTAACTATACTAAAAATACGTGTGAAGTTATTGATAGTGCTAATGAGCAAGCACGTTCCTATCATGATCCCCTCAAAACAAAGAAGGTTAACATTGGTTCAGAAATGTGACGTAAGGAGGCCACTATTGGAGACTATTGGTCAGAGAAGGAGGTTTCAAAGATCATTGACCTGTTGCACGAGTTTTAAGACTTATTTTTGCATGGATACCATGAGCTTAAAGGCACTAACCATTCCTTGGGAGAAATGAAAATAATGTTAAAGGAGGGTGTACACCTGATCTAGAAGAGGCCTTATCAAATGAATCTGAATATTTACGTCAAATTCAAGGATGAGATAGACAAGATGATCGCTTCAAAAATCATTGAAGCTGTGAAGGAATTAGAATGGGTAAGCCCCATGGTCATCAGTACTAAAAAGGATGGAAGGATAAGGATTTTTGTTGACTATAATGAATTAAATGTGGTATGTGTAATTGATCCTTTTCCAACCCTTTTTACCCAGGATATCATGGAAGGAGTGGATGGATGCGAAATCTATTCCTTCACGGATGAATTCTTGGGATACCATCAAGTTAGAATTGCTAAAGAAGACAAAGATAAGACAAATTTTACCATTGAATGGGGAATTTTTTCCTATATGGTCATTCCTTTTAGACTGAAGAATGGGCCTACTATGTTTTCATACATAGTGGTCCAGGAATTTTAGGATTTTATCCATAATTTTATGCAAGTCTACCTTGATGATCAGACAATATATGGACTAGTGAAAGACCATTGTGATAATTTAAGATTGATATTTGAGAGATGTCCGCAGTTGAGGATATCTCTCAACATTAAGAAATGTGTTTTTGCTACTCCATTTGGGACCCTGTTGGGGCATATTATATGTAAGGAAGGTTTTTTGGTGGATCCCACCAAAGTTACCATTATTGTGGGATTGGGGGAGCCTACTAGTCAGAGTGCAATATGTGGATTCCTATGGCATACAGGGTACTACCATAATTTTATCAAGGGGTATGCCAAGATCACCACGCCATTGGAGGATTTACTAAAACACAAGAGTTCCTTTCACTGGGGAGAGGTGCAACAAATGATGTTTGACACTTTGAAGGATAGACTTGTCACTATGCCCATACTACAATTTATTTCTTGGGATAAACCTTTCCACATGCATGTTGATGGTTTGGGGATGATAATTAGAGAAGTCTTAGCATAGTTCAAAGAAGGAATTATTGACCAACCCTTATGTTTTACTAGCAGGAAGTTAACACCAGCAAAGCATAACTACAACACTACTAAGTGTGAAGCACCATTGATGATCTATGTGCTGCATATGTTCAGGAAGTATCTACTGGAAACACCCTTCATATTTTACATGGATCACATGGCATTAAAGTACTTGGTGAACAATCCTCTTTTGCAAGGGTGAATATGTCGGTGGGTCCTTTTGTTTCAAGAATTTGAGTTTACAGTTGTTGTAAAACCAGGAAAGGAGTAACTCAAGGCCTGACCATTTGTCAAAAATTGACTCAGGGGCAGACGCGTAGAGCATTCAGGATACTATGATAGATGCACAATTGTTTAAGTTGTAGCGCGTTCCTTTTGACTTAGAAGATACTGTCATGTTTCTTAAAATAGGTGTGGCACCAGAAGGAATGAAGAATTTAGAAAGGAAACAATTAGCTATATGCGTCACACCCTACATGTTAATTAGTGGAGAACAATTAACATGAGTAGGTATACACTAACTAGCTATGAGCATGATTACAATGTTATACACTAATTAACAATTACCTATCAGTAGGTATAGATGTCCTTTAAGCTTGACTAGTGATGAGGGTACACATTTTTTGAATGAAATAGTCAGGATTTTATTAGCAGAGTTCATGGTGTCCCATCATAAGACTACCCCATATAACCCACAAGCTAATGGAACTGCTGAGGTGTTTAACATAATTTTGAGTCAGACACTGACAAAAAATTATGATGTGGGAAGACAAGATTAGCATGACAAGGTATCACCAATTCTATGGGCATACATGACAACCTATAAGAGATTGAACAAAGCCACACCATTTCAGTTGGTGTTTAAAATAGAGGCCATTTTAGCGGTTGAAGTTATGACACCATCACTGCGTATTGCACATGTAAGAGGGATAGCTGATGAAAAAGCAATTCGAGAAAGCATGGAGAAATTAATGTAGTTGGATGAAAGGTGATCACTTACTAGATGGAGTCAGAAGACTAAAAAGGCACAAAAAAGCGTGGCATGATCATCATATTAAAAAAAAATAATTCGAGGTTGGGAAAATGGTCTTGCTTTATGACTCCAAATTTCTGGGCCATCCTAGGAAACTAAAATTCCATTGGTTAGGGTCATATATCATCTTATACATCCTTGATTCAGGTGCTTACCAGTTACAAGCACTGAATGGAACATGATTACTAGGCCATTTCAATGGGAGTAGACTAAAGCCCTACTATAAATGAGTCCTTCTTATGTTCATAAATAAGGCAATATTTCCATTTAGCCTAGGATTTCCTTTTACAGTTTTCCTTTCCTATGTTTTGCCTCCTTGTTTCTTATTCCTTTATTTGTGTTCTTGTTTTGTGCACCTTGTGTGTTAGTATCCACTTATTATTTTCAAAAGTTTGTGTATGAACAGAGGATTGCACATATTTTTTTGAGTGGGGTGGATTAAAGAAAAGTTAAATGGAAATCTGGTAATAGAAGTTGTGTTTTGATGGCCCAGATTAAAGAATGACAAGCACCTAGTGTAAAAGAGTGCATGTAGAAAAGGTGGACATAAGGAATTTTGGTGTCAAGATAGCTTTACAAAGACCATGTACAAACGATGAGAAGCACATGAACAACATGAGGTGGGTGAGGGTAAAAATCAAGTTAAGGACAGAAGAATTTCCTTCGGCACAACAAGTGCACGCATGAGTGTTAGGAAATTAATATTAATGTTTACATTATACTTTTGTACTCATTAAATACAAATGTTAGTAGTTATATTATTGTTATATTAACAATAATATATTGGTTGGAGTTGTTTTAACAACTCATATGATTTGATTTGTGTATTGTTACATGAGTAACAATCATAACTAAATAGGAGATATTATAGGATTTAGTGGTTCCATAATAATAGGAAATCCTCTCCTATAAATGTGTAATGGTGTTTGATTGAATATACAGAATAAATATATTGGTATGTGTGAAATTAATTAAAATCTCTAAGTTATGTGAAGTTCTTCCCTGTGAAAGTATGGTTCTTAGTTTATATTTGGTATTAGAGTGATATCGATCTTGATGAGAGTGGAGAGAAAGGACACTGAAAATGTTTAGAAATTGGCGTTCAAGTTTTAGAGTGGAAGTGTTGTGTGAGCTCAATGTGTTGGTATCAACTTCTCAATTTTGATCCATGGGTTGCATAACATCTACAGAAACCTCTTCGACTCACATGTAAGTATGTTCCCTTTTTTGGCTTGTGTGAGATCTGTGCATTTGATTTGATTTTGATTGATGTGGCTCCCATGAACAAATAGCTATAGTGTTCTTGTGCCAAATGTAATAGGTATACCATGTGTGCCATTTCCTCAGAATGGATGTATATATATTTTAAATTCTCCATGTGATTGTGTTGTATGACAGATGAATCGACCCTGTCCAAAAGTGGATAAACAAGTGATATAGCCTCCCAGCCTTCAGCTGCAATAAATTGAAAGCAACTCACCACGAATCAATCTGATTTGCTTCACTTGGCACCAACGACCCCAAATTGCTCCTTTGGATTTCGTATGAGTTGAATGTAGTTTTAAAAAAAACATCATCGCCAGATCCAACAAGGAGAGTTCTCGATTTGAAATTTTGAATAGAAATTATCAAAAATTACCCATTGATAATAATGGGTAATGGACTGTTAAAGGTATGGCGCGACAATGGATTGTTAAAAGTATTGCTAATAAAAATTATTTGATCAAACTACATCTCCAGCTGAGTATCCATTCAGTATTTTGAAACTTTGTTGCATACATATCGCCACGTGAGCATCGAATCACAACTTCCCAGCTATAAGTGGCTCTTTCAAATCTACCAAAGGAATATATGAGAAAGCTTCACAGGTGCTATATTAGTGGTCTGTTCCTATTTGGATCACCCCTCATTTTACATAAAAAGGTTGTAGTTTGATTAAAGAGAAAATTCATAATTATTAGCCACTTCAAATTTTGCTTAGCCAGTGTTGGTTTATTTATTTGTAAGGTGTTTATGTGCTTAGATTATTTTTCCAATATAGCCATTCATATCATCTTTGGTCCAATTATTTATTAGGTAATGTCGTACCATTTGAAACAAGTGTAAAATACCCCAATAGTAATATGAGTCTTTAGTGTTTTTTTTAGTTAAATGTTATTATGAAAGTGTCAAAAGTTTGACAAGTCAAATAATTCCATATAGGTGATTTTAGGATTTTTTAATACTCACTTTCATTTAAAAATTAATCTCATTTTATTGCTTTTTAATCTAGTCGAGTATTTTTGTCTGATTTAAAATAGTCATTGCCAAAGTCAAGAGTTAGAGTCATATAATTGTAAAAATCCTGAAAAATAAAAATAAAAATAATTTTTTTCTCACGGATGCATTTTCGGTGTTACTTGATGTCCGGAAAAATAACGTGTTTCACATTGTGGAAGGGAAGAAAAGAGTAAGATCAATGTGTAAAAAAATGTGCTTCATGTTCACATCTTGCTGAGTTAGCAACATGAGGATAGAGGAAAGAGGCACAGGAGGTAGGAGATTGATTAGCGACCTCTCGTCAGTCGCTAATGACGGGGCCGCATGAAGCTATGGTGACAGTGTGTGTGTGAGCTTTCTTTCATTTCAGAATTGCAGTTTGTTATGTGCAGTATGATTTTAGAATTCCTATTTTGAATAAGTGAAATGTTCACATTGAGGGGGGGAACATGGTCTCATTGTTCCATTTCCATTATGTTTTATTGTTCAGTTTTGAAAGCAGTATTTCCTACATGATTCCCTTTTGTAGAGACATTGTATAATATTGATCAAAAATTATTGTAGCAATCATGATGTGAAGGTTTTTGGTAACCCAGGAAAACCAATTGAGACATTTTTTGGTAAACCTGTATAACCAATTGTGTAAGGTTTTTGGTGAACCTGTAAAACCAATTGTGTAAGGTTTTTGGTGAACCTACAAAACCAATTATGAAAGGATTTTGGTAAACCCACAAAACCAATTGTGAAAGGTTTTTGGTAAACCTGCAAAACCAATTGTGAAAGGTTATTGGTACACTTGCAAAACCAATTTGGTAAGGTTATTGATGGAAGCCGAAGGAAACCATCAGTGGAATAAATGTGCGTTGGCACATGTTCAAGTTTTGTGCAAGCCTGATGCTGCACATTTGCGGAGTTTATCATGAGCACACAGAGGTGGCACGCTACAAGAAAAGAATGAGATATATTGAACCATATAAAAACTAAGGGGGGGGGGAATGTTAGGAAATTAATATTAATGTTTACATTATATTTGTGTATTCATTAAATACAAATGTTAGTAGTTATATTATTGTTATATTAACAATAATATATTGGTTGGAGTTGTTTTAATAACTCATGATTTCAGTTGTGTATTGTTATGTGAGTAACACTCACAACTAAATAGGAGATATTATAGGATTGAGTGGTTCCATAATAATAGGAAATCCTCTCCTATATATGTGTAATAGTGTTCGATTGAATATATAGAAGAAATATATTGGTATGTGTGAAATTAATTAAAATCTCTGAGTTATGTGAAGTTCTTCCCTGTGAAAGTCTGGTTCTTATTTTATAGTGAGGATATTTGGTCAGTAAGGATTTTTGTGCACCATAATGTTGTAAGAATTTTTCGTTCAGGATTGGGTGTAGTTCTAAGAGCGCTGAGCGCTTAAGGGCGGGCCTTAGTGGAAAAATCTACCTTTATTACAAAAGTACTTTGGTAGGTGGCATATCATTTACTACGGGAGATGAGCGAAAAGCTCTAAGTAGAAGGTCAGGCACATTATTGTTTACATTGCAATTACAATATCAAAGAGCTCTTGTAAACTAGGGCCTCCGTAAAAAGTATTTGTGTGGAGGAAAATTTTTGAGAATCTGAGTGTGGGACTATTGTGATTTATGAACTAGATTGGAAGGAGTACATGGGCATATGGAGGAAGGTTTCAGTAGAGTACACGATATCGTGGAAGGATTTTATAGGTTAGGGTTTTGTAGCTAGGGCATGGGAGTAAAGTTATTTTTAGTAAAGGTAAGCCATAGATTTGGGCAGGGAAAGGAAGAGGAGTAAGGAAGAGGTTGGTTTTAGTAACCTGACAAGAAGATGGCACCAAATAAGGAAACCTTTTCACAAAATAAGGGCAAGGGAAAAGGGAAATAGGTTGTTTCCACTAGTTTCAATGAGGAGTGGTATGTAAAGATGTAATACCTATATGGCATGTTTCTTAGAAAGGAATGGGTATCCCATATAAGGAAGATAGAAGTGAACAATTACAACCATTACACAAGTACCACCTAGAAAGATATGGCATTGGAACTGGTTCACCTAAAAGACAAAAGGAAACCAGAAGGGATGCCAATCTATGGTGATGAAGTGAAGGTAAAATTTGAGAAGGCTAGGTTGCTGCAACTTTATGAGTTTTGGAAAATCCAAGAGAATGTACCAATGGCTGATGTCACATGTACATGAGAACCATTTATACTTCATAGGCTAGAGGATGCAAATAACTCCCCAGGTCATATCTAAGTTTATCGGCCTTGTATGCAAAGGAGAGTTGTTAGAGGATAACTTGGAGGAAAAGGAATCCATTAAGGATACATTCTAATCTTATGATTATAAAAAGGGCTCAGGCTATTTCGATGTCTCATATATATCTGACCTAGTTACGAGGATGGTCATGCGCTTGGTATCCAAGATGAGTGGGAAAGAGAGGTGGACACAGATAAACAAGTCTTGGTTAAATGTGTTCCAAATGATTTCAAAAGGAAACATCTATAATTTGTCCACCTTCATTGTAGAAGAAATCATCAGTGTCATGCACAAAGGAGAAAAGATCATGTTTGGTAATATCCTCCTCACTGTCATTTTCTTAGAGATTGGAGTGCCTGATGGGCTAGAAAAATTTGTATAGGAATACCCAAATTAAGACCCTTACTCTACAAAGAGATTTAAAAAATACACTTGTGATACCATGATAGCCGCCACTAAAGTGTGCCTTGAGAAATGGTACATGCGGATGTGCAACGCATTTGGGGATGAGTGGAGGATACCCGAATAATTTCCAATGTAGTGCAAGGAGAAGATAAGTTCACAATTTACTAGAAGTTTTTCATTGGAAGGTTCACTCTATCAGATGGGACCAATAGCCCATGGTGTAAAATATTGTTCTCTTCCACTGCTCAATATTTCTAAGCAGCGGTCAATCGCTTTAAGGAGGCCAAAATACTAAGGTTTTACCTTAGCAAGGTGGACCAAGACTGCCGCGAGCTGCATAGAAAACTAGTGTACCCCAAGAAGTGTGCTTATGTGGAGAAGTATGTCTCCCATGAGGTACATATGAATAAACCTGTGATGCTGCCAATTGCTGGAAGGACCACAACAAGGGTATACCTACACATTAGGCCCAAGTATGAGAAAGGAACCTACAATGAGAATGATGTCTCCATCCCAGAAGACCCCACAGAGAGGAAGAAGGCTATGCCGAAGAAGAGGGGGAGAGAAGAGACCCTTGAGAAAAAGGCACCGAGTGCAGAACCAATGCACTTTGTAGGCACATAGGAGTCAGGTGCGAGGCCAAACACATATGCATGGAGGAATAAATCCCCCATTAAGGAAAAAGAAAATACACCTAAGGAAGAGGTGCCAAAGCAAGAAGAGCCCCCTACAAAATAAGAGTCTTCGGGGAAGGAGTTACCTACTGAAGAAGATGAGAAGGAATAATACCCTATATTAGAATCTCTAGTTAAGAAGAAGTGAAGAGTGATGGAGAAGGTGGAATTAGAAGAAATAGAGAGCTTGGAAGCCTACGGGGGAGAGAAGGATAATGACGAGCATGAAGAGGCTCAGGACCATTCCATGTATGATGTACATGACTCAGATGAAGGACATGATGGGGAAGAAGAAGGTGCTCAAGGTAAAGGGAGAGTGAGGAGGTGAACACCAAAGATTAGAGGACCCCAAACCTCACCAAGGAGCATATATAAGATCTCGCGGAAAGGGAAGTAATGGGTATACTAAAGGAATTGGTGGAACAAGAAGTAGAGCGCAACATCACTGAAGTGCTTAAGGAGATAGAGGAGGAAAGTGTGGGAAAGGAATACGGAAGAATGGGTGGAGACCCTAGCCTTGTGGTGATATTCTCTAAGGCAACATGCATGCGGGGAAAAGGTGTGGTAGTGGCGCAGTAGTAGGGAATGAGGTATATCAATGATCTAAGAAAGAAACTATGCATGTGCTTCTAAATTACTGTACCTACAGACCAAATCCTTGCATGGTCTACATTCGAAGAAGAAGATGTGCACCCATGAACAAGGAAGATGTTATCTTGGGATTTTGAGTCCCATGTTGATGAGCACAAGTTTGAGGTAAGTTAGGGAGTGTTGATGAAAAAACTAGAGACCAAGGGAGTGAACCCCCTGATAAAATCTCAAAAAATATCTGATGAGCAAGTCTACAACACACTCAATACGTTATCAGTGGAGGTTGAGGCATGACTCTTTAGAAGGAATGACGGGGTAAAGTTCTTGGAGTAAGAATTGGAGAAGAAGGAAGAACTCATTGAGAAGAACAAGGATCTAAAGTAGGAGGAGTTGATCAACACATAGTTAAGGTGTGAAATAAGGGAGGAAAAGTAGAAGGTGCGTGAGGTATGTGAGAAGATAGAGATGATTACATATACCATTATCTTGAAGCATCTAGACCTGGCCCCACCTGAGCAGAAATATGAGTTAGCATTACAATGGTTAGAATACTTAACCCGCATCCTCACCATGGAAAGGAAATCTCTCGACTTAGAATCAATAGAAGAGGCATTAGCACATTAGAAAGAGGAAGAGAAGCATAATATAGGGGAGATAGTCACTCGGTATTCCAAGATCCTATTTGTTGTGAAGATTGCCACACGAATGGATGAGGTTGTGTATGATAACTGCGTTGACAGAGATAGGGTAACAAGTATATTGATTGCTACGCATGAGGAGGATATGAAGGAATTCAAGGAAAATGACAAGGGGAATAGGGTGGAGTGGGATAAAATCTTAGATGAAGTTGAGAAGAAGATGGAAGCAATCGAAATCTTGCGAGGTTCGGTTAAAAATCGTCTTAAGGAATTGTACGCCTAGGTCACTCACATAATGGATGCAATGAAAGAACTCAACAAATAGTTGGAAGGGATTGTAGATACATTGAACGCTAAGGGAAATTAACTAATCTTTGAATAGGTGAGCGATCTAATGGGTGATCTACTCCAGCAGGTGCAGGATGAAGTAGATGCCTAGGAGAAGATTGAGGGAACAATGAGGAAGGAGTTCCTACTCCTCTTACAACAACAACAGATTATCCCATTCTTCCATTCTTAATTCTTCCATTCTTTTTTTATTCATTCTAATTATACGAGTCCCACCATTATTTATTCTTTTGGGAAGCAAGATGTTTCTGAGGATGGAGAACAAGCTTAGTGTGGGGTGATGTTGGGCCTCGAATAATAGTTAATTACCAAAGGGCGCGTGAGCACGCAGGACATATTGAGAAGAAGGGTGCGTGGGGATAAATGCGTAGGAAAAACGTTTAAGAAGGGTTTTGGAGAAACCATGGTGCACGCGCAAGGCAAGACAACAAGATCTAAGGACTTAGCCATATTTGGAATTATGAAGGCACTTGATGAAAAACATGACCCGAATAGGCATACTAAGTGGATATGGTGCCATCCTGGAACCTTGGTGGTCAAGAAAAAGATATTCCACATAGGGAATATTACTTAGAATACATCATTATAGAAAGTGGAGAGCTCATAACAGAATAAGCATGCACCATTGAAGGACCACATGGACACTTGGTATCTGATCTACTCCTGAGAAAAGGCATGGCGATGGGTTTTGATGCTATAAAGAGATATGGTTAGAAGAAAAGAAGAGAGACATAGGAAGACATAGATGGAAGACATATAACACGAAGAAATATAATCTCTGGAGAAAATATTAGGAGGCCCTAGGAGTTGGGTTTCTCATTAGAGGACTATAGGAATGTAATCATGTCAAAGGGATGGGTCTATAAATTTTTGAAATAAGGGAAGCATAGATAGGACTTATGATATATGGGTTAGATCTTTGTCTTGATATGTTCCATCCAATAGAACCCTTTTGAATGTAGTGTGGTTATTGAGACTATGATTAATATAAATATATGGGTATTTTTTGAACATCTGGTACATGGTTACAAACCCTAGTTTTATTTCCTCATAATTATAATGTAGATCTGTTCTTTGTATTTCATACATGATGTTTTCCTTGTTATTAAGTGCATGGGTATATAGATGTGATAGCTCATCCTATGCTATTAGAATGAATACATGAACTTTGATTTTTTTACCTCTAATCCTCTAACCATGACAATATCTTCTCACAATGTTAACAAAAGGAGGGGCTCGGTCCCCATACGTGGCTTGGGTGAGCACCCAACACCCGCTAGATGATAAGTTGGTGTGCATGGGGTTAGAAGTTAGTAGGTGGATAAAATTTACTACATATGTATATGTTTTTTTCCTTTCATTATGATGATAGAAACAACCTGAGGTAATTACTTCATTGTACATTGTTTATATGTTTTCCGCATTGAATTTGTGAGAAGATATTTAAGGTTAACAAAATGGTTTAAAACTATTAAATTCATATTAAGTTTTTAATTCTGAGATAAATGTTTGTGAAATGAATGGTAAACATATTATATATATGCCTAAATTTTATATATTAAATATTTTAATCAATATGTATTTAAATTTATATTTCCTTTTCTGCTTGCTAAGCCATGAAAAAACATCACATATCTTTGTAGTCACTAATAAGTAAAACATAGTTTACCTAGGTTAATTTTGGATAGGTAATTATATTATTTATGTAAGTTGTTATCGTATGGTTGTAAACATTATTTTGTTTATAATTGGGAATATTATTCCCGTATCATATTTTGGGTTGTATTATTTTTATATGGTTAAAACCATATATTTTCAGTTATATGTGCACAAGTTTGTTTATTATTGCATTGTTGCAACATCCTGGTTGTCTGCATATGGTTTTCTAATATCTATAAATATTACAGCCCTCTTATTCTAATATGATTTTCTTGAATATCAATATAATTTTTAGGCTTCCGTCCATATTCCAAAATTACATTTGGTACTAAAGTAGGTTGAAGCCCTTGTGAGCAGAGAGAATGTAGAAGAGGTAAAGGAGCTTGGAGAAGCATTTGTAGTAGTTCGAGAGCCTGTACAGCCTCCTGAAACTTCATAGCCACATCCCTCCATCCCCACAACCTCATGTTTAGTTCTAGGTGTTTGGAACACAATTTATTTTTCAACTAGTGCCCCTTACACTAGGAAAAATTTGTATGCTTGAGCAAATCTAATTCATAAGAAATAAAAAATTAGAGAAAGATAATTTTAAAATTTTTTTTATTCCCCATTAGGGGATTTTCCTCTAATTTAGAGGTCTTAATAGTTACTTCTAAAACTAACAGTCTATTGTATCTAAAGGATTCAAGACCACTTTAGAGGTCTGTGGAAATATCTTCTACCCAATATCCTAGGTGATTTGAGAAGGTAGAGGACCGAGTTACATTATTTTTGCATTTATCGAGCTCTTATTTGAGTCATCCATTCATTGGTGAAGTATTGAATTCGTATCGAGAAGATAGAGCCATCTATTAAGCCTTTGACGGAGTTGATTCTTGGATAAGACTGAGCTAATATTTGATTCAAACGAGTTGGGACTAAGCGTAGCCTATAGCTGAGTCATGTTGTGCATTACTTTACTTAGCCATTAGATGAGTGATATCATCTTGCACCTTTGTTAACGAGATAATCCCCAACCAGACTGAGCCCATTCAGATCTATTTTAGTCACTAAACACAATAATATTGTATCTCCCAGGAAGGATCATTCAAACATGCATCAAAACAACTGACTGAGCTAAATTGACCCTACACAAAGCAAACAAAAAAAAGGTTCCAAACAAAACAACGTGGAAAAAAAATCAAAAAAACAGTGAAGGAAAGCAACCAAAGGAGAGGCATCGGTCAAATAGAGATCCAATTGGGATGGGACAACCCTAATACATCCTCCTAGCTAACATTCATATGGTCTCTTCAGTCCCAACCACATGTGACTTTATAAGGCTAGTCTTGTGTTAAATGTCTTCAAATATAATTTTCTTCATTTCATATGCCAAGCACATCGGGTGCTGAGTTATATTAGGGGATATTTTTGTGTGGGGGAGTTGTAAGGTTCAACCCCCCTTAAAAAATTTGTTTTTTAAAATGTTTGAATTGACAGGTAATTTGGCAGCACCGCCAACATTTAGTTGTGGAAAACCCTCGCTAAACCACTTAGTCCCAACTAAAACTCCCACCTAATTTAGTAGAGAAAACCCTAATCTAGGGTCAAATTTTTTTTCTCCCACATAATTTTTTTTTTCTGAGTATTTTTTTCCAAAGGAGGGGTATATATAAACTATAATTTTAGTTGTTTTTTACATAAAGAGCCATTTTGAGCTCCGAAGTCCACTAGGGCCTCACAAAATAAAAAACATTACCTCTCATTCAATTTCTTTAGATTATCTAGATGTAATTGTATATTAAAGTCAATTGTTCTAATTTGGAGGTTACCATATTCATCCTCAAACATTATAACTGCTAAAAACACTAGCAAAGATTTGTAATCAAAGATAATAAAAAGTGGGTTCTGTAAAACTCACAAGATCTTCAGATATTTTTTGCAGCATTAAGTATATACAGTGCCTCTAGGAAGTGCTTACGGTTAATTCCATCGCGACTACTACTGCATTGAACAACTAATATAGCTACAATAATGTCATTTGGGCATCATCCCTATAAATTGACGGGGAGTAATAAGGACATAGTGCACACACTTTGAGCTACCCCATCTATCTGTGAATGACTGCATGACATAAATCCGAACATTGTAATTATCTGAGTATATAAAAAATTTATGAGCACGTATGAGGATATTTATTTGAGTCGGTGTCAATAATCACACAGACCCCTTTCAGTACTATCTTCGTACCATGTATCAAATTATTTCACGTATGTTAATGCCTCTTTCATGTACTTCCAAGTATATAGAAAGGGAGAGATTCTTCCACGTACCGACGGGTATATCAGAAGGGAATGTATATAGAAAGTTCTAGTATATCAGAATGATGGTATATATAGTGGGAGACCATATACCTAGAGTGATAATATCCTTACCTTTCACATCTCCTAAGAGGAGATAAATATGTTGCATGGAAAAATAAGATCAAAACATAACTTGAGTTTGAGGAGATATGGCATGTTGTAAATGGTTCTACAACAAGATCACCAGATGATGCAGCTCAATAGAGACAATTTGACAAAGCCAATCAAAAGGTAAAATTCATAATCTTGTTTGTAGTTTCTGATGAAGTGCAACCCCAAATTAGAGATTCCAAAACCACCAAAGAAGCATGGGATAAGCTGAGAACCATATATGATGCCAAGAATAAGAACACAATTTTGAATTTGTAGACATAATTACACACACTGAAATTCAAACATAATGTGAAATTAGAAGCTTTCTTAAGAAGATTTGTAGAATTTAGGGCTTCACTTCTAGCCCTAGAAGAGGAGGTCACTGATACAACTCTCATTCCCATTATTCTGAGAGAACTTCCTCCTTCATACCACATTTTTTTGACGACACTAAACTTGTTAGATCATAAATTTTCTTTTGAAAAGTTAGTGAATCTATTGCAAAAATAAGAAGCTATGTATAACAAAGATGATGAAGAGGAGCGGGAATTATCTTCACATAAGAAAGGAAAAGGAAAAGGAAAATCTCATTCCTCTCAAAATTCCCAAAAAAAAACATCATCATCAGCATGGGGACAAGAATAAGAATAAATTTCCTATCTACAACAGAGGACATGATATAAAATATTGTTGGTATAATACATACAAAAAAGATTCGTCAGGTAATTCTGGACCTCAGAATCAAAAATCTCATAAGGGACATGTTATCCCAATTCCCCCCCCTTGAAAAATTGATCGAACCCAACCCTGGATAGGAAGAAATCTAAAGGTTGGTTCCGTCATATGAGCCCACATTTCAAATCCAATAGTCAGGTTGCAGGCAGACTTGAAAATGAAGGAGCAGAGGCTCAAAGGAGGATAACAATGTCAAGGAGGCTAAAGGCTCTTACGAGAGAAATAGGGAAAGGTTCAAAGTCTTCGGGCTTGACAAATGATTCAGAGTGGGCCCAAATTTGCTAACTATGGAAGAGATGAGTGGAAGTTGCCAAATGTCTCAACGATGTACCTTCCAAGGGTTGAAGCAAAGGGCAGTTCCCCAAACAAGCGTGATACTTCCATGTATCCTAGGCCCAAAAAGGGATAGGTCCAACCATTGAAAAGTCCAAATGAGTGGAAAGAACCATGTGTCAGCTCAGCGAAACTTCAAAAGTAAGAGCCCAAGGAAGAGACTCAAACTAGTGCCATCTCTCCACGTGGTCAAGGTCCAACAGAAGTCAAATGGCAGCGGGCCCAAATCAGTTAAGTATAAGAGTGTTCAGTGGTGGAAGGTGCCCAAGTGTCTCAATGGAGCACACATTCAAAGGTCTAGTGACCCAAAGTCACAAGACCACTCAAATGAGTGTTAAGGCTTCCACGTGTCTAGGGTTCAAGAAAGAGCATCGGCCAACTCACCAATCAGCTAAGTATCGTAGACTCACGGAAGGAAGCCACGTGTCAGCTCTAGGCATATTCAAAGGTAAATCTAAAAGTGGGTCTCCCAGACAAGCTACTAGCCTTCCATGTGTCCTAGGTCCGAAAAAGGGACAACAGTCAACAGTAGCTGAAAATTCAAGATGGGGCAGAGTCAGCGGAGGGTGCCACGTGCCTCAATGACGTAAATTCAAAAGGGGCGGCCCAAGGGCCAGTCTCAAGTGAGTGTGGAGCTTCCATGTGTCTAAAAGTCAAAAAGGGGACAGAGACTGACAATTTAGCTTAACTCAAGTATGGAAGGGATGATGGAGGCCTCCATGTGTCATCTCCTCACAAATTCAAAAGGTAAAATCCAAAAGTAGGTCCCAAATGTGCGTCATCCCTCCACATGTCCCGGGTTAGACATATGGGCCCTGCTAAATAAAAGGACTTAGCTAAAACAAAAAAAACATAGAGAAAATTTATGGAAGGTGCCACGTGTCTCTTCAGTGCAACTTCAAAAGAAAAAACTAAAATTGGTCCCCAAATGCGTGCCAACTCTACACGTGGCCATGTTTCAAGTCAAGGCGGGAAGGCGGGTCACTGTAGGCAGTTTGAAAATTTTGGCCCAAGAAGGTGTAAAGTATAAAAATAAGCTACACCTCTACCGATGCCCAGAGGATCCATATGTCAGGCCTAAATTACATGTGGGGAGGCGGGCCTTGGAAGTATTTTTTTCCAGATGCCTGGAGAAGGGCTTGGGGAGGACTTTTCACCCAAATGGACAATGCGGACCGGTGGGCCCGAGGATGGTTTTTTTTGCAAAAAGTGAATTATGGGCCTGCGAAGCATTTTTGCATTTTTGTATTTTTGTGCAAAAGGCACAAAGTGAATTTTGGGTCTGCGGACCCGTTCTGCTAAATTAGTTTTCACCATTTTTGTACAGATCTGACTCAAACATTCAAATGGACATATCTTTTGATCCAAGTGCTCAAAATTCAACAAATTTGGCACCATTAGAAAGGTATCGACCTCGTCTACGCCATGGAACCCTGAAATTTTAATTTTGATGAAGTTAGGTGGGTGAGAATTGGGAAAATGTCTTCATGCCATTAATATGCAATCTGATTGCTTCAAAAACTAGATCAGATTTAATTTGATCCGTCGTTCTTCCTTCTTCGACATGCACTAAGCAGACATAGAGTGGCGGACTTGACAGATTGTGGGTGGATTTACAAGGGCATTGATGGCTGGTAGCTAAGCTCCAAATCAAGTTTCTAGCCTCTTTTCTTCCTCTCTCTTCACTGCATCTATAAAAGAAGGATCTTGGCTCATTGTAAGGGTTGGACATTTTTGTTTTGTGCACCCTCCCTTCTTCCCTTGTGTACAAGTGAATTTGTGGAGTTTTCTAAACCTCCCATTTAAGTTGTAATAAATTTTTTTACCTCTTGGCTATTGTAATGTATTGTATCAACTCTGGAGCAATAATATATGTCTGTGGATGATTCTCAACCCTCTCATGTGTTCATTGTTGTCTTCTGATCTCTCATTATAGTTTGGTTATCTATGCATGGTGGTTGTATTACATTTCTATGGTCTGTGTTAAATTTCAAAATGGGTGTTTAACATTCCTTTGGTGCATCACCTTGTTAGCTTAGGTTTATTTTCTCACATCTTCTCAACCATGTCTCCTTGGCAAGATAGAGTAGGTTTTAGAGTAGATCCTCTGCAATTTATTTGTGTGCACCTGAACAGAGGAATAAGAACTGACCTTCATCTAGAGATCTTTTTCGATTTCAAAGTCCCACACTTTGAGAGATGCTCCATGTTGTGCAATCACACTGAGAGTCTCAACCCATCTAGTCATAGACATTCAGGGGTGTTGTGATTCTATAGCATAGTTTTGGCACACCCAGTGGGAGTAAGAGGTCTCCATTTTTATGTACAAAAGATTTGATGTGCACTTGTTGTAAGTTTTCAGCTTTGAAGGAGCTTTGAAATAGCACATCTGGTGACTCCGAAAGAGGCAAAGTCCACTGGTTTCAGCAGCCTAGGCTTGGTAAATTCATGAGAAGAATTCAGACTAGATCGAGAACTAGAGAAGAAGGATTGTTTGTCTATCTACACTTGTCCCCAGACATAAGGGGAAGGGGGAGAAGAGCTCAAAGGTCTCCATCTCCACCAAATAGAACCTTATCAACACCTCCCCCTAGTAGGCCTTTCATCCAATCAACAAGGGTTCTTAGGCCAATCATAATGGCACAACCACCCAACCCCTATGTCAATTTCACTGGCAACATCCCACTCGCTCTCAATGCAAAAAATCCAGTCCCAGTTGCAACATTGAAGAGCATTCCATGTTTCACTAGAGAGAACTTGACTACTCCTAGTGACCACATTCAAGACATTATAAATGTCTGTGAAATTCATGAAATCACTGAGATGGACATTGCAGTCAAATTATTAGCCTCTTCACTCAAGGGTAAAGCTTCCCAATGGTTCAGGAGTCTAACAATAGGCTCTATTCAGAATTGGGACCATCTGTGCAGAGCTCTTCACAATCAATTTGGAGAGAAGGGAGATAATCTATCCTTGTTGGAGCATTTGACAACCATCAAGAGGGCTCCTAATGAGTAGTTGACAGATTTCAACTTCAGATTTCAAAGGACATGGGATAGGATTCCATTGGCCATGAGACCCACAGATGAAGGTGCTTTCCTATACTTTCTTAGAGCTTTAAATTCTGATATTTCCTTAATGATTCAATCAATGGGAGGTGTAACCTTACCTGCAGCCTATAACATTTCCATTAGAGCTGAAAATTGTTTAATTCAGGCTAGTAAATCTTGCACCTAGGCCACCTATGCCTCTCTATCTAGAACTAGGAGCTCCAAGCACTAGTCAAACACCCACATTAGCTCCCATACCTACTCCAAGGAATTAGAGTTCAGCTGAAGCTTCCACCTCATCCTATAGAACTTCAAAAGAGCTACAAGAGGTTATGAAACAACTGCAGAACCTAGGGAATGAGCTAGTGAGTATCAAGAGGCAACAAGCTCAGAGTTCTAGGCCATATCAACCTCAAACTCAGTATCAACCTAGGCCCCCATACCAACAATATAGACCACCAACTTAGGCTACAAATAAAAATCAAAACCAAGGACAACCTTAAGCTGCTAGGCCTTTCTGACCATATGATCTAAACAAAACTTCAACATCTAGGGCCTTAGTTCCAACATAAAACAACATGGCACAAGAATATGATTAGTGTTTCCCATGTAGTCAGCCCCATAACCAGTTCAATGTGTTTCAATGGTGCACTAAACCAGGCCTTGATGGTACAAACTATTGGTGTGTCCCAAGAGCCCAGTCAAGAGGAAAATCAGTAGCAAGAAACCCAGAAAGAGGCACCTCCAAGTGAGACCATGCTTGTTAATTGGCAGGCTGAAGATTTATGTGGATGAACCAAGCCCCTTCTCAAGTGTAGCTACCAATACACGGTCCAAGAAAAGGAATATTGGAGAGGGAAATCATCAAACTCAGGTAATCACAACCCTCTATTATTCCAAAAGGTATTGCCACTAAAGTGTAACTCCAAATGTGCAGAGTCAGCCCAAGCCACCTTCCAGACCCGCTTAGGCACTGGTTGTAACGACCCATGTGCAAGAGAAGAATGTACCAGGAAAGGGGCAGAAAAAAGATAGCTCATCCCATTTAACATCATTGAATAGATGAAGAAAACAAATGTAAACATCTCAATGTGGGAGTTCATTGGCTATCCCTAGACAGAGAGCCCTGTTGCCAACTGCTATGGCCAATTGGTCAACCTCAAATCAGCCCCCAACCAACAAGAGAAAGTGCTTACCAATGCGGCTCATCCCGAAGGAAACCATGGAGGACAACAAGGTAAGAATATGAATCCCCCTCCATTCTATGTTTCATTGATCATTGGAGACAAATTGGTACATAATTTCATGATTGATTTGGGAGCAAGTAGCTCAGTCATGCCGAAGCAAATAGCTGATCAGCTGGGTCTTCAATACGAAGTCATCTCCAAGGGCATAGTGTAATTGGATGGGACAGTGGTAACAACAGTTGGAGTCATCAAGGATTTGACCCTCACATTGCATGCATGCCCCAATGTGACCGTATTGCAAAACGTATCAGTCATAGACTTGCCACCACATTTTGCATTATGTTTGTCAAGAGACTTCACTACTAAAATTGGAGGCTATTTGTCTGTTGATTGGTCGCACATGCTTTTTAGAACAAGGTATGGAGCTAAGGCTATGATCAGATCTAAGCCCATTGCGGATTACCATATTGAACCTCATGTACCCAGTCCCAATCAATGTGAACTATTCATCTTTTGATCAGGAAGACCTCCCAAGCACTTATGAGGTAGATACCAAGGTTGGGTGTATTCTAGACTTGACCCTCGACAAGTGGGTGAACAAGAGGCATGCTTTTGACCCTTACAAGGAAATGGAGGAATCTGAGCTAGGAGTCTATTTTTTGCATGAGGAGAATCATCCTCTTCCTGACATCACTAAGCCAGACCACAAGGATGATAATGAGGTATGACAAGTTATTCTTTGATGGCTCAAGAAGTAGACAAGGAGCTAGAGGAGGAGCTATGCTTGTTTCACCTCAAGGTATGAAATATTACTCAGCCTTCCATTTCTAATTTTCTTTCTCAAACAACACAACAGAGTATGAAGCCTTGATCCATGGACTACATTGGGCAAGAAAAAGAGGGATTAAAAACTTGCAAGTGTTTGGCGATAGTGAGTTGGTTGCGAATCAAGTCCAAGGACAAAATGCTGCCAAGAATGATCTGTTAAAGAACTACAAGAATCAGGTATGGGATCTCATCGAAGATTTCAAAGCATTCGGCATCAATTCCATCCCAAGGAAGAAGAATGAAGTAGTAGATAGATTGGTGGCAATTGGGGTAGCATTTGATGTAGTAGAGAGTATCAAAAGTGATAAGTCTCAGCCCCATATCAAAGTGGTTGTAAGACCAGCTGTCCCAGATAACAACACAAGTTGGCAAGTCTTTGAGAATGATCAACAAATTGTCAACTTTCTACAAGAAGAAGTTGAGTTCTCTGCCAAGAAACCAAGACAAGTTGGAACAACGTTATGGTGACCAAGTGGTGCAGCTGAGAACCAACAAATTACCAAAGGGTCTTGTAACTTTGGAGTCAATCTTCAACCCAAATGATCAATTCCAGAAGGAGAAAGAAAATATTCAGGTAAAGGGTGAATATTTAGAGCCCATTTCCATAGATGAAGGCAAAACATTGTGAATTGGCAAGGTAAGTACCCAACAAGAAAAATCTGAGTTCGTTCAACTTTGTCAAGAATTCCCAGATGTCTTTTCTTGGACTTACAAGGATTTAAGAGGTTTCAACCCAAGGTTGGCACAACACACTATTGAGCTGGATCTGGGATCTAAGCCTTTCAGATAGAAGCAAAGGCCAGTAAACCCTCACATTGAACCTCTCATGAGAAAAGAGTTGAACAAGCTAATTGAGGCCAACATCATCTTCCCTATCAAGCATTCAAGTTGGGTTGCAAACTTGGTGCCTGTGAGGAAAAGAAATGGAGAAATCAGATTGTGTGTAGACTTTCATGATCTAAACAGAGCATCACTCAAAGATCACTACCCACTTCCATCGATGGAGCAAATCTTGCAGGTTGTAGCTGGCTCTGAGAGGTTTTCATTGCTAGATGGATACTCAAGCTATAATCAGATAATGGTGAAAGAAGAAGATCAGTTCAAGATAGCCTTCACCACCAAATGGGGTACATATGCTTATAAGAAGATGCCATTTGGACTGTCAAATTCCAGAGCAACATTTCAGTGAGCTATGGACATGGCATTCAAAGGCTTAATCAACAATATATTTTTGGTGTATCTAGATGATATCACCATCTTCTCAAAGAATGTTGTAGACCATCTCTTCCACCTCAGGAAGGTATTTTAGAGGTGTAGAAGGTTCAGAGTGTCATTGAATCCAAAGAAGTGTGTATTCTTGGCACATGAGGGAAAATTTTTGGGCCACATTGTCTCAAGAGAAGGGTTAACAATTGATCCTGAAAGGGTTGAAGCCATCCGAACACTTCCATTGCCACAACACAAGAAGTCTCTCCAAAGATTCTTGGGGAGAATAAAATTTGTTTGCAGGTTTGTGCCTGATTTTTCCACTCTTGTGAAGCCTTTAACAATGATGTTGAAGAAGATTCTTGCATTTAAATGGACAACAGAAGGAAAAGAGAGTTTTGAGGCCATCAAGCTCGCAATATCATAGGCCCCAACTCTTATTAACCCATATTTTTCAAAGGACTTCATGTTGTATGCTTTTGGAGGGTCAGACACAATCTCAGCTATCTTGGTTCAGCCTAACAAGGAAGGTTCAGAAAAGACCATAGCCTTCTTCAGTCAGAGCTTGGAGGATTATGAGGTAAAGTATTCTTTCATTGAAAAACATGTCCTTGTTGTCATTAGGAGTTTGAAGAAGTTCAGACACTTGGTCTCAAACAACAAGATTCAACTGCTAGTGTCTCATGCTGGTGTCAAGGATTTTCTCCTAAACAAGGACTTGAATGAGAAGAGAGCAGGTTGGATCACTCGTGTAATGGAGTATGATATTGAAATCAAAGTGACCAAACTGGTTTGGTGGAAAGGGTCTGTGTGAGCAGCTCACTTCCAAGCAACAAAGGCTGAGTCAGTGGATGAAGAAGAGGTTGTCTTGTTACTACAAAGTGATCAAGAGCAGTCAGCTAATGATGCACCTATTCCATGTTGGACCCAAGCATTGGTGCATTATCTCCAAATAGGTTAGTGTCCTCCAGAATGGAACAAAGAAAAGAGGAGATACTTCAGACTACAAGCCATCCCATATGTGCTTATCAATGGTTTCTTGTTCAAGAAGGATATCAATAGTGTTCTATTGAGGTGCATTGGGACAGGACAAATTGAGAGGGTGTTGCATGAGTTCCATGATGGAGAAGCAGGAGGCCACTTTTCTCCTCAAGTAACAGCTCTCAAAATCATGAAAGCTGGTTATTATTGGCCTACATGTTTAGGGATTGCTACTCATGGATCAAGAAGTGCAAGAAGTGTGCATTCTTCACAGGGAAGGAAAAGTTAGCAGCCCTGCCCCTTCATCCAATTTCAGTGGATCAGCCATTCATGCAATGGGGATTAGACTTCATTGGAGTGATTAACCCAAATTCAAGCCAGGGCCATAAGTGGATACTTACAACAATAGACTATTTCACCAAGTGGACTGAAGCAGTGGCACTTAAGGAGGTAAATGAATCCAATATCTTGGATTTCTATGAAGGGATAGCCACTAGGTTTGGAGTCCCTGCCACTATTATATCAGATAATGCATTGGCATTCCTTGGTACAAGGATCACTGAATGGGCTATCAAGAATGGTGTATACCTCAGCACTTCATCAAACTATTACCCTCAAGGTAATGGCCAAGTAGAGTCCACAAACAAGAACCTACTAAGAATTATCAGAAGGAATCTTGATGAAAATCAGAGAACTTGGCACACAAAGCTCAAATCAGCTCTATGGGCTGATAGGATCACATCCAAAAGGTCCACAGGAAGCTCCCCATACAAGCTTGTATATGGAAAAGAGGCAGTATTTCCCATATCATTGGAGTTTTCCACTTTGGAGCTCATGAAACAGTTGGAACTAGCCGAGTTTGAACCCATGGAATCAGGTATGCAGAGCTAATGGAAGTAGGAGAGGCAAGAGAACATGCAATGCAGATCATGGAGAAAGATCAAGCATTGATCAAGAAGAGATTTGATAAGAAAGCAAGAACAAGGACCTTTCAAGAGGGGGACTTAGTTCTAAAGTGGGATGCAGATTGGGAAAAACCAGGAAAGCATTCCAAATTTGATGCCATTTGGAGTGGCCCCTACATGGTCACAAGATGTACAAGTAGCAATGCCTTCCAGCTGGCTAAGTTGGATGGCAAAGAATTGTAGATTCCAGTCAATGGGATCTACCTCAAACACTGCTACTAAAAGGAAAAATTCCTCACCCTTGTAAATATTAGCCTAGGTTTTCAATTTCTCCAAGTGTGTATGCACATTGTCTTGTTGTAGCATAGGTTTTATTTCCCTAAGTGCTCTGGCACATGTTTTTTTGCTCTAGGTTTGCATCATTATACAGTTTGATGTGCCTCTAGGTGAATGCACCAGGCCCTTCAACATTTACAATAGGGAGACCCATGGTCACCATGACAGTTGCTAATTTTAAAATAGAACAAATACAAAGCAACTAAAATTCCAGGTTTCGAGGGGTCCATTTCCAGAACAACGGGGCAGGTTCAAGGTCACCAAGTGTAAACATCGGATTCAAGCTTCAAAGAACAGGACCAGTATTAGGCCACCACCCATGACTCCATGCCCAATGGATACAACAAGGCAGCTGATCTCTTCATCTAGCAGGAAGATGTCCCCGCGAGTCGCCAAATTGTTATCCCAATTTTTCCCCCCCAGAAAAATTGACCAAACCCGACCCTGCACAGGAAGAAATCTAAAGGTCGGTTCCATCATACGAGCCCACATTTCAAATCCAACAGTCAGGTTATAGGTGGACTCAGAAATGGAGAAACCAGAGGCTCAAAGGAGGCAAAACAACATTAAGGAGGCTAGAGGGTCATATGAGAGAAATGGGGAAAGACTCAAAGTCTTTGGGCTTCACAAATGATTCAGAGCAGGGCCCAAATTGGCTAAGTATGGAAGAGATGACGGTGGAAGCTGCCAAGTGTCTCAACGGTGCACCTTCAAGGGTCGAAGCCAAGGGCAGGTTCCCCAAACAAGTGCGAAGCTTCCATGTGTCCCAGGCCCAAAAATGAATAGAGCCAGCCGTTGAAAATTCCAAACGAGCGGAAAGAACCACGTGTCAGCTCGGCGCAATTTCAAAAGTAAGAGCCCAAGGTGGAGACTCAAACTAGCACCAGCTCTCCACATGGTCAGGGTCCAACAGAAGTCAAATGGCAGCGGGCCCAAATCGGTTAAGTATAAGAGTGTCAGCAGAAGGTGCCAAGTGTCTCAACGGTGCACATTCAAAGGTGTGACCCAAAGTGGAGACTCAAATGAGCGTGAGGCTTCCACGTGTCTAGGGTTCGAGAAAGGCATCGACCCGAATCAACTAAGTATCATAGACTCACGGAAGGAACCACATGTCATCTCAGTGCATCTTCAAAGGTAAATCTAAAAGTGGGTCTCCCAGACAAGCACTAGCCTTCCACATGTCCCAGGTCTGAAAAGGGACAGAGTCGACAGTTGAAAATTCAAGATGGGGTAGAGTCAGCGGAAGGTGCCACATGCCTCAATGGCACAAATTCAAGAGGGGTGGCCCAAGAGCCAGTTTCAAGCGAGCGCAGAGCTTCCACGTGTCCAAAATTCAAAAAGGGGACAGAGCCGACCATTTAAATTGACTAAGTATGGAAGGGTCAGTGAAAGGCCTCCACGTGTCATCTCCATGCAACTCCAAAAGTTAGAACTCAAGGAAGTAGGTCTCAAATGTGCACAGAGCCTACACGTGTCCTAGGTCAGACATATGGCCCCACCAAACAAAATGGACTTAGCCAAAACACAAAGAAACAAAGAAAAGTACTGAGGCCTCCACATGTCTCTTCGGCACAACTTCAAAAACAAAATCCAAAAGGGTCCCCAAATGTGCACCAAGCTCTACACGTGGCCATGTTTCAAGTCAAGGCGGGAAGGCAGGTTGGGGAGGAAGTTTGAAATTTTTTGCCTCAAGAAGGCGTAAAGTATAAAAATAAGCCGCACCTCCACCGACGCCCAGAGGAGCCACGTGTCAGGCCTAAATTACATGCGGGGAGGTGGGCGAGGATTTTTTTCTAGATGTCTGGGGCCTGGGGAGGACTTTTTGCCCAAATGGAAAATGTAGACCGACGGGCCCAAAGATGGTTTTTTGGCAAAAGTGAATTGCGGGGATGCGGGGCATTTTTTGCATTTTTGTATTTTTGTGCAAAAGGTGCAAAGTGAATTTCAGGCCCATGGACCCATTCTGCTAAATTAGTTTTTCACCATTTTTGTACAGATCCAACTCAAACATTCAAATGGACATATCTTTCGATCCAGTGCTCAAAATTCAACAAATTTGGCACCATTAGAAAGGTCTCGACCTCATCTACACCATGGAAACCTGAAATTTTAATTTTGATGAGGTTAGGTGGGTGAGAATTGGGAAAATGTCTTCATGCCATTAATATGTGATCCAATTGCTTCAACAACCAGATCAGATTTGATTTGATCCGTCGTTCTTCCTTCTTCGACACGCTGAGATAGACATAGAGTGGTGGACTTGACAGATTGTGGGTGGATTTGTAGGGGCATTGATGGCTAGTAGTTGAGCTCCAAATCAGGTTTCCCACCTCTTTTCTTCTCCTCTCCTCGCTACATCTATAAAGGTAAGAGCTTGGCTCATTGTAAAGGGTTGGACATTTTTGTTTTGCACCCTCCCTTCTTCCCTTGTCTGCAAGTGAATTTGTGGAGTTTTCCAAACCTCCCATTCAAGTTGTAATACAAATTTTTTTCTCTTGGCTACTGTAATGTACTGTATCAACTCTGGAGCAATAATATATGTATGTGGATGATTCTCAACCCTCTCATGTGTTCATTGTTGTCTTCTGATCTCTCATTGCAGTTTGGTTATCTGTGCATGGTGGTTGTATTGCATTTCTATGGTCTATGTTAAATTGTAAAATGGGTGTTTAACATTCCTTTGGTGCATCACCTTGTTAGCTTAGGTTTATTTTCTCACATCTTCTCAACCCTGTCTCCTTGGAAAGATAGAGTAGGTTTTAGAGTAGATCCTCTACAATTTATTTGTGTGCACCTGAATAGAGGAATAGGAACTGACCTTCATCCAGAGAGCTCTCTTGATTTCAAAGTCCCACACTTTGAGAGATGCAAAGGGGAACTAGTGAAGAAAACTCCATCAACATGATAATATAGATGAGCAAGAAGACCATTTAGAAAATGAGGAATTCTTTTACACTGCTCATTCCAGTGAACCATCCACATCATCTAGTGCTTTTTTGTATGTTGATTTAGAAGCCATTCAAAACATGACCAGGCACAGGGATTGGTTTACTACAATGAGGGACACGCCTTCAAAAAATCATTTTTCATTAGGTGATGATTCTTCTTACACATTACAAGGGATTGGGAACATTTTCAACCTCTTGGTTCGTGAAATTGTATAATATCAGATGTATTATATGTCCCTGGGTTAACAAAAATATACTATTAGTAAGTCAACTTCTAGATCACAATTTGAAGATTGACTTTGATATTCATTCCGGTATGAAGTGCTTTTGATTCAAGGTAAATCAAGAGGCTTGAAATTTATTGAAAAATACTCTAATGCCAGACGTATGTTTGAGCTTGAATTTGTGCATAGAGATGATCAGGAACTTCTGGCTAAGAATTCTTCATCATCATAGTTGTGGCATCAGAGACTTGGTCACATCAGTTGCAAAGATCACAAAAAACTTCACCAGAACAACATGGTGAGAGGTTTTACATCTCTCCAGAAATATCTTCACTTCCTAGTAGGAAAAAAACATAGAGCTTCATTCCAGAAGAGTACTTATCGAGCTCATGGTAAACTTGATCCGGTTCATATTGATGTTTACTATCCGATACAACCAATTTATTCTACATTTCAGTATCTGATGATATGTTTTGATGACCATTCAAGAAAAATGTGGATATTTTATCTTCACAAGAAAATTGAAGCTTTTGATAACTTCGAAAAGTTCAAAGTGGTTGTATAAAATGAGACTAGTCATCATATCAAATCTCTCCACTCAGATCGAGGGGGGGGGGGGAATTCACCAGTGATGAGTTCAAATCCTACCTACAAGCTCATGATATTCATCAATAAATTCCTCCTCCAATCACCACAATAGAATGATGTTTTTTAGAGAAGAAACTACACTATCATGGAAATGGTGTGTTGCATGATCGATGATTATGGACTAGCAAGGAAATTTTGGAAAGAAGTAGAAAATATAGTTGTATATTTGTTGAATAGAGTTCCCATAGTTTCTCTTGATGGAGTGACACCACATTAAGCATGGTCAAAGAGGAAGCCATTTGTTACACACCTCCGAGTATTTAGGTGCAAAGAAATCATGTTTATACCCAAGTAGAACAAAAATAAGTTAGATATGAATTCTCAAAAACTCATCTTCATTGGATATAATGAAGAAACTCTTGTGTAGAGATTGATGGATCAAAAGAATATGAAAGTCTACATCAGTAGATATGTTGAGTTCTTTGAGAAGAAGGAAGTAGAGACTCCTCCTTCGGACTCACTTGATGTAGATATTCCACCTGTTGTAAAAACATAAGTTGATGTTCCCATAGATGATGATAATGATGATGGGGGTGATGATGATGATCAAACAGGAGCATGACCCATGGGAGTAGTACAATGTATTCCCAAGTGGTATACTCACATGATATGAGATGCAAAATTGGATGCTCCATTGGATACATCCACCACTAGACCACAGACTTGTAGTAAAGCACAAGAAGAAGTAAAATTTTCTTTGATGAGTATATTTATTTAATCTGTTGAGCCATCTACTGTCTAGGAAGCCCTATAGTCAAAAATTTGGAAATATGTCATGGATGTTGAGTATCAGTTAGTAATAAAAAACAACACTTGGAATCTTGTCAATCTTCCACTAGGGAAGAAACCCATTGGTTACAAATGGATATTCAAAACAAAATAAAAATTAAATGGGACCATAGGAAAGTATAAAGAAAGACTAGCGGTAAAGGGATATGCACTAAAGGAAGGAATTGAATATGAGGAGATATTCACTCCCAAAACTAAGATCAAAACGATCAGGATGATATTTTCTCTAGCTACATAGTTTGATTGGAAATTCCATCAGATGGACATGAAAAATTCCTTTTAAAATGGATATCTACAAGAATAATTCTACATGACTCAACTTGAGGGTTATGTTGTACCTGGAAAAGAAACAAAGGAATGCAGACTCAAGAAATCTTTGTATGGCCTTAAACAGACACCCTAGGATTAGTACATAAAAATTATTGAGTATCTCATTCAACATGGATTTTTCAGAAATCCATATGATCCCAATCTCTACCTCAAAAATCAAGGGCGGAGATCATGATTGTTGTTATATATGTTTGATGATCTAGTCATCACTGGCAGTTCACTGAAGATGATTCATGTAATGAAGAAAGATCTTAACCGATTGTTCAACATGACAGATCTTGGGCTCATGCACTACTTTCTTGGATTAGAAGTATGAAAGAAAGAGAATCACATATTTGTTTCTTAGTTGAAGTATAATAAGAAAATTCTTGACAAATTTATGATGATAAATTTCACACATATTGCTACACCCATGGAGATGAGACTACAATTATCTCATTTAGATCCATCCCTTGAGGTAGATGTAAATATCTATCGACAATTGATTGGGAGCCTCTTTTACCTAAATTATACTAGACTAGATATTGACTTTGCAATGATCTATCTTTCCAAGTTCATGCAGGAACCCAAATTTTTTCATTGGAAGGTAACAAGGTGGATATTGAGATATCTCAATGGTATAATAGATCTTGGTCTAGAATACAAGAAGAAAGATAAATTCTTCTTGACTGGATATTCAGATTCACATCATGCATGTAACATTGATGACAGGAAATCCAATTCAATAAATTTTTTTGAGATCTAGACTGATATCATGGGGAAGCAAGAAACAACACTTTTTTTCTCGCTCTACTATAGAAGTTGAATATCATTTTATAGGTCAAGCTATCTACGAAGTGATATGGCTATGTCACATACTAAAAGGATTTGGAATACCACATGACAAACCTACCACCATGTATGTTGACAATGAAGATGTTCTCAAACTTGTTCACATTCCAGTGTTTCAAAAGAGAACAAAGCACATCGAATTATAGGCTCATTTCATATGCAAGAATGTCTTGAAACACAACATACGACTTCAATTTTTCCCAACAAATGAACAAAGAGAAAATATCTTCACAAAGTCACTTGCACTTGACAAGTTCGAGTAGTTAAAAGATTTCCTCTCCTCATCCTTTGATGAAATCCAAAATTAAGGGGGGGAATGTTAAGTAAAACATAGTTTACCTAGGTTAATTTTGCATAGGTAATTATATTATTTTTATAAGTTTTCATGGTATGGTTGTAAAGATTATTTTGTTTATAATTGGGAATAGTATTCCCATATCATATTTTGGGTTGTATTATTATTATTATATGGTTAAAACCATATATTTATAATTATATGTGCATGAGTTTGTTTATTGTTGCATTGTTGCAACATCGTAGTCGTTTGCATATGGTTGTCTAATATCTATAACTATTGTAGCCCTCCTATTATAATCTGATTTTCCTGAATATCAATATAATTGTCACGATTCTGTCCATGTTCCAAAATTATAGTCATGCCGATATAATTATTTTAAAACAATATTATTAGTAGGCCACGTATTATTGGCTAAAGATAGAGTTTTTTCATTTATATTAATTTATTAGGGTTGCTACAGAAGGCCATAATATTATTAGTCGTTATGGAAGGCCACAAACTAATATGTTGAACATTAGGGTTTCTAACAGTTAACACATTAATTAATTATATTATTAGCTTAACGTATGCTAGGTTATGCTGCAACATATTATTTGGATATGAGTTGTCAGTAGGATTTAACAAAAACAATAAATTTATTGCGAGCTTAGCAGCTGCTAGGGTATAACACAATACCATATTTGTAGTTTATCTATCGGTAGGCTGTTACGAATATTTTGAAATTTTAGAATGCTAAGACATTACCACGTTATAATATTTAGAACATAGCAGTTGCTAAGATTTAGCAAAATAAATAAATATATTTCGAGTCTAGGGTATGCTAGGTATTGCCACAACATATTATTTAGATCTTAACGGTCACTAGGATTTCACAAATTAAATTAAGGTAGTATGAAATGAGCAGCCGCTAAGTATTGCCACAACATAATATTTAAAATAAATATTTTGACGGGATTTAAAATTTTAAGTGAAATTTATTTGAGCTTAGCAGTCCCTAGCCTTTATAATTATGTAATATTTTTAGCTTAGCATTCATTAGGATTTAACCCATAATATTTGGAGCATAGTGGTCACAATGATTTTATACATTAAATTAAGATTCTAGGAGGATAGTGTCCGCTAGAATATGCATACTCATAATGTTTGTAAGTTGTCGTAAGTATGCTTTAACAAATAAAATTAACAAATTTTTGAGCTACATGACATATAGGTACTTCTACAATAGAATATTTCGAGCTTAGATGTCTTGAGCATGTAACAAGACAAATAATGAAATTTTTAGCGTAGCGTCCACTAGCTTATATTGTAACATATTATTTGAAGATATGTTGTCACTACGATGCAATGAATTTTATTAATATATTTCAAGCTTAGTGTCCGCTAGGTTATGCCTCCAAAATGTTTTCTAAGCTTAGCAATTGCTACTCAATAATGGATATTTTGAACTCGTAGGCCACTAAGACAATACCAAATCATAATAGTTGGAACATAGTGATTGCTAGTATTTAACAACATAAAAAAATATATTTCAAGTTTAACATCCACTAGGTATTGCGAAAAAATATTATTTGGAGCTTAGCGATCACTAGGATTTCACAAGTTAAATTAAGGTAGTGTGAAATTAGCGACCACTATGTACTGCGACAACATAATATTTAAAACAATGCTTTTGAAAGGTTCTAACATTTTAAATGAAATTGATTTGAGATTAGTAGCCGCTATCCTTTACAATGATGTAATAATTTAATCTTAGCATTAATTAGGATTTAACCCACAAGATTTGTACCATAGTTTTCATAAGGATTTAACACATTAAATTAAGATTCTAAGAGGCTAGAATATTCATACTCATAATGTTTGCAAGTTATCGGCGGTATGCTTTAACAAAAAAAAATTAACAAATTTTGAGCTACATGACATCTAGGGGCTTCCAAAATAAAATATTTCAAGCTTAGATGTCTCAAGCATGTAACAAGAAAAAGAATGAAATTTTTAGCTTAGTATTTGAAGATATGATGTCACTAGGATTCAAAGAAAATAGAGCAAGATATTGAAAACTTAACGGTAACTAGGTTATGTCTCAAAAACATTTTCTGAGCTCAGCGATCAACTATCATTAACGGATATCTTGAATTTTTACACCGCTAAGACACTACCACTATTGTAAATTTCCATATTTGATGTCACTAGCATTTAACAAGTCAAACAATAAATTGTTTGGCTTAGGGGTCGCTAGCTTATGTTACAACATATTATTTGAAGATTTGTCTCACTATGATTTAACAAAAAGCATGTAATAAATTACGATCTTAGCGATCAGTACTCATTTATGGATATTTGATAATAGCGCGTGTTATTTTATGCCACATCAACATATTTGGAACTTAGTGTATCAAAACAAAAAATTCATGTTTATATAAGTATAGAATTTTAAATATATACAAAAACATTTAATCAATTATAGATATTCATCTATTAACATGTCATACATATTATAGTGCTTACCTAGCTATCTCAAATACTAAAATTTATGATTTAATGTGGTCCTTCTTTAATTATGGGTTATTGTTGATCCGATTCCACAAGAACAGTTGCTTCTTGGGTTTGTTGCTCTCATTTGAGACCTGTTTTATCATCTCTATGTCATGCCTCCTCAACAGTTTTTTTTCAAATCTGAGAGTCTCTGGCTATCTTTCCTATGTCAACAATTGGGATTCTATATAGCACAGTACATTTTTAAAGAAAATTATTTTGTATACTAGTTTAAATTTTAGCAATTTCCTTCAGAATCTCTATTTTTTGTATTTTTCCCTTGTTTTGAAAACAATCTCAATGAAATGTGAATTTTCTCCTTCATTTGCCTAAGTTATTATCCTTCTAAAATTAACCAAGAATTTCTTAAGTGATGTCACAAAACCTTCATCAGAAACCACTTCATGATTTCTGTTAAATACTTCCATGACCAAAGCTTCTGTGAAAATATGATTTACTCTAGATATAATGTCGTCAAACTACAAAGAAATTATTCTTACCCATTCATTCCATTCACTTAGTTTTTCATTCATATAACTAGCATATGTGTGGCATATACCAATATCATCCATGGTCATAATTAAAGGGTATTTACAAATGCCTTTTTTAATGGCCTACCCCATATGTATTAATGTTTTTTGTAACAATGTCATTGCTGTAATGAGTTTTTCATTCCTTTTCAAGAATGGTTTTACCTGCTTGTTTGCATTGATGCCTTTCTTTATGTCATTTTACAAGCCATGAAATTCCTCTTCTACATAAGAAGTTATGTCAGGAGGAACCGTGGCCTTTAATTTAGTTTCAAGATCTTTATTTCTAGCACGTACTACTCTCACTACTTCTATAACTACTTCAATTGTAGTATTTATCAAGGATTTCAGATCTTCCTCATATTGCACCACATAGGAGCCTTTGGCTTTCCTTTTATTTGTAAGATTGAAGAGGTCTTTTGAAGTGTCATTCCAAACAATAGCTTGCTATGTTGACATCTTCTTTTCAGTTACCCTTTTCAAGGTTCTTGTCCTAGGAATTAATTTAATGTTTACGAAGGTATCTGTTATCACCAAATCACAACACCCTTATGTTTACACAAGTGCATATACTTGAGCTCACGGTGTGATTGGATAACATGGGTACTATCTCCAATTTGTGGGACTTTTTACTTGAGATAGACCTTCAGAGTTGGTTCTTGCTCGTAAACTACCTACCACAATCTACTCTAATTTAGGTAAGACTATCTTTCCTAATCTAACTTTCCAAGGGACCAAGGAGAGAGAATGCATGAAAATGAAAGCCTACACTAAAGAGGTGATACACCAAAAAATGAGGGGTGTGATAGTAGCCTTCAAATGCGTGAGATACAGAAGCAAAGTGCACACTAGAAGGGGTGATGATAGTTCTCCACAATCTAGAAAAATGCATTCACAACATCATCTCAATATACACAATGATAATAGATCCCTGCAAGAACATAAAAATAGACATAAGATTCTTGTAATGAAGGTTGAAAGGGAAAGAAGAGTGCAAGCAAACACAGTAGGGGAAGATGCATCCACAAAATTCTATTTTATTGCTTCATGATATGCACAATTCAATCTATTACAAGATAAGGGCCTAGATCACCATGCAAGGAGTCCACTACAAGTGCCTACAGCACATTGGCTTCATAAAGAAATTTTGACATGGCTTTTCTACAACTAAAACTCCCTCGTTTAAAATGAGCATAACACTCCAATTTATAGAAAAATGAGAAGAGAGAGAGAAGGGGAAAATGGAAATCCCAAAATCTATCCTTTAACCAATTTTAAGATGCATTAAATGGAGTGAAACGATTATATGTTACTTGTAAAAGGCTCCCCATAATGTCCCAGGTGTTGCAGCAGAGAAAGAATGATGACCATGCCTCTTAATTGCACTCCCAACTACCAAATAAAACACTGTCATTAACCCGGCCACGTTTTATGAAAAATATCCATCAATTCCTCATAAAATCTATAATTTTTTGATTTTTTTGCATTGGAATCAAATCTATGATTCCAACGGTATCAATTTTGTGCGATTTCGTTGAGAAATGCAAAATTTATGGCCTTCTGAGTGCAAGTAGCTATTTTGGGTCTACCAGGCGTTTTCTATCATCTGACGAGAATGAGCATTAACTCACTGAAGCTGAATATGTTTCTTATATTTAAATATATCTACCTTCATCAAAATTAAGAAAGTCTAATTTTATGAAAATCGGAGCTCGGAGTCAAAAGTTATGGCCGTTTGAAGTTCGGGAGGTCAAACTTTGACTTTTCTCTTTATTGCAGCTATTTCAGAAAATCGGGTCCATGTGTCCCAACTGTCCTATTCACGAGGGCAATGCCAATATAGACTCCTAGTCTAAACCTTGTAATAAGCATATCGGGAAAATTAGAATCATCCATATTATGTAATGGGTCAAAGATACCAACTTTGCAAAACATATATTACTCTCCTTTGGGTCATCCAGGACATCGCTTGTTTTTTAGTTGTACATGGAGTCAAATTGTGGAAGTTTATAATAACTTTTCTATGCATTCCCAACAAAAAAACCTATTTTGTTTTTCCATTATTTATAAAATAAGGACAAATCCTTAGACTTAGCAATGGAGTAGATAGGAAGCGATCACTTCCAGAAATTGAAGTGCCTCTAGTTTAGCTAGAAATTAAATAGATTCCAAATATTTTTATTTCCCTTACGTACTCAGAACCATGTAGCGCTTGATCTTCCAATATACGCTTTTTGTTTTATGGCATAAACATAAAAAATTTCATCTCTGTATTGTGGAAAATAGAGCCAAGTGATGCTGAAATTTTTCATGTAAGGTCAGATGGATTGAACAAGGTATCTCTTATTACTCTTTTATTGTCCTCATTAGGAATATAAATAAGCATCTACCATTGACATTACCGGATCTCCTGCCATGTTGAAAAATTAAAGGACCACGAACACTTTATACATGTTCAACAAAAATAATTAGTTAGACAAATGCTCTAATTGAATTTATGAAAACATTCATACGTCCCTAATTCTAAATATTAGGTAAGCATAGAAAATAGTTACCAAATAAATGAAATAAGTGTTTGATCCTAATGGTCACTAGGGTTAGAAATAACTAAATATGGCGAGCTTAGCGGTCACTAGGCATCATTCAAATACTTACTATTAATGGAATGAAAAAATCACGACTATACATGCCCCACTAAGGGGTCAAGATATATGTAGTTTTAACCATGGATTTCCCTAGGTTTCACTCCAGTAAAAAATATAAATGCAATGAGCATAGTCTATCAATACAAGCACTCTTTAGGCTTCGAAGACTTACATAGTTTAGATCCTAGCGACTCACTGAGTTAAACCATAACGAAATAATTAAGAGATTGGGCATATCTAGGAATTTTTCACATGACATCTATTATTAGAATGAGGAAAATTTCTCCAATCTTTCAACTAGTTGGGGGGTCAATATATATGTAGTGTTAATATTAGCAGTCGGTATGTTCAGCCATGATGAATTATTTAGAGATTCGTCATATCTAGGACTTATTACAAAACCCAACTATTGTTGTGAATGAGAAAAAAATGCACCAATCCTTGCACTACTTAGGGGTACAAACATAAGTATTTCTGATCCTAACAATCGTTATGGTCAACCGTAACATATTTTTTAGATACTTAGTGGTGTATAAAAAACATTAACAAATAAATATGTACTTCTTATCTTGGTTATTACTACCATCATCCACAACTGATATACCTATAGCTTAGAGATTAAATAGACATCATTAACATGGAAAACTACTAATGCATTAACAATAAAATATATAAAGATTAGTGGTCAATAACATCCACCTCGAACAAAATATTTTTAACTTGGTTATTACCTGAATACCATTCAACGGACATGTATTATTGACTTGAGAATATTTTTATAAGACGTGTATTCTTAAGGGATCAACCTTTACTTAGGTCTTTGATTAGTTCTTTGCAAGATCATGTATACTGTCTCTTTAATTAATTACTAATTTATAGTCTCCCAGGTCATTAAATACCACAATTTCGATATGCTTCCACCCACCAAAGTAATTTTAATGATCAATTTATAAATTTAGTTCAATTAGTGGTCTTAGCATTAACTTAAGTTCAATTTTCTATGAAAGCAATGAATTAGTAATAGCCCTTTCCAAACAAATTTTTTTTTCACTTCACATTTTTAAGAACAACCATTTTGTTAGCTTCGAGAAATCATTGTTGTTTATGTCATAAATTTTAGGAAAGAGTTCTAAATCCTAAGTTGCATCACTAGGCATTTCTTGCAAGCATAGTATACACATATTTGGCAATCATTTATGGATCAACAGATTAAATGACATAAATGTTTTGAGCTTAGCGGGCGAATAGGCATCATTTTTTTATAAAAATGCGTGAAATGCAATGATGTAATCCAGTAGTAAAATAATTCAATATAGAAAGGGTCAAGACATATGAAAGTTTTGTTGAAAAGGCTATAGACAATCTCTAAGTGTATCCACAATAATAAAAATTTAGTAAGCTTAGCAAAAATCATTATTGATTTGCATGATATTTCAAAAAAAAAAAATTAGAACTTGAGTGTTTCACTACGCATCATTCACATGGATATCTATTATTGCAACTTATAAAAGAGTTGTATTAGCAATGTTTGCATTATAGATGGGTCACAACTTACATCCTTTTTGCTCCTGACAGTAGGTAATATGTTCCACAAAGAAATATTTATATCTAAGTCATCTTTAGGCTTCATTTACAGTAAAACTATGTTACTGTATTGAGAAAAACTTGGACAAATATTTTGAACTTAGCGGAGTCAAGTAGTTGCACTACATTACACTTGAGAGGTATCAAGCCTTATGACCAAAGTTTTCTATACTATTTACTATAGATTTATTTAAAGGACATATAAAAATTTGTTCCTAGCAGTCTGTAAGTTCAGCCATAACATAAATATCTGCAAAAGCTTATTGGTGATCTATAATTAGCATAGTAAAAATATTTTGAACCTAGTGTTCGATAGGCATCATTCACTGGACATATATTATTGAACTGAGAATTGAGTTGCATTACATATTTTATTTAGGGGTTACACTTTGTTTATCTCTGATTAGTTTATTCCACGACCATATGTATAATATCCCTTGTACTTATTTATAATCATACAAAATTCCCTAGATTATCACATCTCCCTATTTCAATATGATTATTGTCACATACCCTCAAGAAGGATCAAGCCTTATGTAGTATCTTATAATATTTACTATAAGTTATTGATACAAATATCAAAATTACACTTATTTAATGATAAAATAAGTCATCAGACTGTAATTTTAATCTCTAATTAGTAAATTATATGTTTTTCCAAGGCCATGGTATCAATTTTAAGTGAAACATTATGAGCAAAATCTTGTTTAGCCCGACTATCTCAAGATAGTAGGTTTTATAATTCTATGGATAATCACCATTGTCATTCAACATCAGGAACGTACCAGAGATGGATCACATCTCCCTGCATTTCCATATGCTTCAGTAGTCACATTAAGATAGAAAAGCCATGACATCTTATAATTTCTTGGTGTTAATATATCATTACGATTATTTCACTAAAAGAGTAAACAATTATTTGTGTCACGATTACTATTCCATCTAATTGATGAAGTTACTATCACTATTTAATTATTATCAATTTAATTTATAACAAAATTTCTATAGAAACATGTTTAGCCTGACTAGTGGGGTAAGTGCACGAAGTTTGGCGGGCCAAAAGGGGGGTCTCTTAAGTGGACCCATTTTTATGAAAAATAAAAATACTTCCACTTGTACGTGGTTATTTGAAATAGTTACACTCAAAATTGGAAGATGTTTGTAAGAACATGAATCGTAGCATTTTGAGTCTAGTTTCTAAGCTATTAATTTTTTTTTAAATGTTTAAGTTTAAGTGGGTCAAATAACTAAAATACCAACATGTGCTACTATTTTTGTTTAAAAACACATAATAGACACTGATGTTTCGTGCCCCAAACTATTTTTTATCACTATTTAGTATTTTTGAAAACCCTTTGGTAGAAAGATAGCTAGGAGCATCTAATTTGTGCTAGATTTTTTTTAGATTTTTTTTAGTGAGTATTTTTTTATGATTTTTCTAGTATCAAAAATTTTAAATTTTGAAAAATAACAGAGCTCCTACTGTGCCCCCCAACTACCTCAAAAGATATCAAATTTTGTTTAATATGTATAGAATTAGTCCTAGTTTGTGACTAAAATGTTTTATTCAATTTCGTTGAGTCATAAAAAAGATACAAGATAAAAGATAGACATGTATAAACTCCAAAAAATAGCTACAAAAAGGCATAGTTAGAAAATAATTAGTATGGAAACCTTATATTAGTCAGAAAATTTTGAAAATCATATTTTTAGAAAGAAGAAACTTTTCTTGACCTCGTAGTCATATTTGTTATTCAAATGTATCGTGATCATTTAAGTGTGATTTATCATGGCGGAAGTAACTGGTATTTTACCAATTTTCTGCAAAAACATGTTGTTTTTTGTGTTTTTGCAGGTCCATGCCTCAGGCTTGGGGATCCAAACCAGATCCAAGCCTAGAGGCATGCCTTGGAAAAGGGAAAAATCATAATGTGTATGCGTTATGTCTTTTATATATTTTATGGCCCCCCAACATCCTTTTCATCTCTTTCATGGGATTTTTATGCATCCATTCTGTCTGGTTTGTAGTTTTTTGTACATTATTTTACGGATTTTGAGTAGTTGAACTTGTCCCTACCCCACTATCTATATTTTTGTAATCATGGGCGATAAAAGTCAAGCTAAGGACAAGAGGAAAGTCAAGAACAAGACATTAGGATAAATTAAAAGAGATGAGAATAAAGAAATTGAAGCGGATGCAAAAACTTCATGCAGGGAAAGGTACATCTACTATATCAAATGTACCTAATGTTTTAGAAAATGAGGATGAAATACATAATGAAAATGTAGAGAATCATTATTTTTCAATTAATATTGATAATTAATTGAATGATAATGTTGGCATGGATGAATAAATTGAATGAATAAATGTTGTTTATGGATGAAATGAACCTTGATATTAATCCAAATGTTGTACCTTTACTTGAGAATCCAAATGTTAATCCTAAAATTTACATGGAAACATTGAATGAAGAAAGTAACCTTGCTAATGAATCTTCACCTCTAAGAACACCTCCTTCCATTTTACTAATAAAACCAATTCACTTAATTAAAATTGATGAAAACATTATAAAACCAATGCCTAACAAAATGTCTGAAAGAAATGCGAGAAGAAAAGCTAGGGGAATTTGGGATAATTAATTTGAGAATTTAAATGATACACAAAGATGTCAATTATTTGTTACATTGATGAAATTAATTAAGATGAGACCTATAATGAAGACCTTGGGGTTAAGAACATCTAATGTTGCTGATCGAAATACATGTGTCATTGTTGAAAATATACATAAAGCATACCAAACTATAGGTTTCAACAGATGCACCAAATATAGTAATTCTACACAGCGTGTACTTACTAATTGTATAGTAAGTGATAAAAAATTAATAAATGCTTGATTATAAAAACAAGTAGAGCTTTGAAGCTAAACAAAAAAATAGTAATGAAAGCAATATGGAGACGTAAAATGTCTTGAGTCAGTCAATAACACTGGACTATTCGGACATTTCTCTAGCAGACTTACATGGAAAGAAAATAATACATTTGATATTCTAAAAGAATTACTTGTAAAGTTTTGGAATGAGAACACAAGGGTGTCACTGAATAGAAGAGATACACTAAAAATAAGAATAGGTTTTGGTAATAGTGAATCATGTACAAAACATTTCTTTGATATGGCTCAAACACAATTTTTCTCTAAGTTTAAGAATTAAAATCAATAAATTAACATTAGTCAAAGATTTTTTAAGATAAACAAACCCTTTTACATGAAAATAAATCACTCACGTACCACTTGTTGTTGTAGGCATCATGTTGAATTTTCAATGCATTATGATGTTTTTTTGTCAAATACGTTGTTTTTTGCATACTGACATCATGTTGCAGGAGTGTGGATTAAATGTCCCACCAAAATCTACAAGGGAATTTATTCCTACGATATTTTGTGAAAAATCAAATTGGACAATTATTTTATAACAAAGCATGTTTGTATGGAACAAACAATGTATGTGGTGGCCTACCAAAATTAAAAAGTTGTATCCATGAGGAGATTATAGATTCAATAGGAAAAAAATAGTTGGTTTCATCAACAATATAAATTAGTGGCATATTAATTAAAATATGGAAAAGAATCTAAGATGTGTGAGCTTGTTATAAAACAATTACCTGTATCAGAATATATGGTCAAATTCAGAGAGGAAATTTTTTATGAGTATGCAAGGCACACACATAGAGCTCGATGGTTAGATGGAAAATTTCAAGTTTAGCAAGGACACATTCCCACTTGGTAATATTGTTTCAGTAGTTGACTTCATAGAGAATTACACATTGCAGCCACAGGTGGAGGTTCAATATCAATACTATAACTCAATGTAAGCTGTTATTTTCCTTCATATAACATTCATACACTCTCTAGAAAGTACTGAGAAAGATCAAAAAATATTAAGAGAGTATCATTTCTACATCAGTGATGATCAAAAACATTCTACAGAATATTTTCAAGGGTGTTTCCAAGTGTTTTATATGAACTTGAATGAGAGGAACATTTTTTTCAATCAACACTACATTTGGTTGGACAACTACACATCACAATTCAAGAATGCACAGATGTTTTATTGGCTAATCAGGATGCAAAAAGAAACAAGTGTACAACATATTTGGAGTTTTATAGAGGCAAGCCATGGGAAAGGAGAGCATGATGGTGCAGGAGCACGTGTGAAAAGAGCACTTGCAAGAGAAGTGTTAAAGTTCAAGGATGGTTGCTAAATTTACAGGTGTAGAAAGTATTATTGGTTGGTGTGTCAAGGAAATGGGCCATGAATGTCAAGAGAGTTCAACGGTTCGTAGATATTTCTAGTTGATAGAGGAACAACATTTGGCAAGCTATGCAGATTTTGTGACAGTTATAGGATCAAGTGATATACAGAGGCACTCATTTCGTAGTTCAAATGCAAGTTCTTGGACTATTTATACTAGGTGTATGGCATGTTTTTGTATATCATGCATTAATTTTGTGTGGAATGAATGTGAGTCACAGTAATGGGTGGATGAATGGACTTGTAGACCTATAATTCCACTTGACACATATCAAGTTCCACAAGCATTACAACTTACAATGTCTTCAGATCATATGAAAACATCACCTAACTTTGACTAAGTCTCTGATTTAGTGCAACAAGGTACATATGTATTTCAAGTTTTAAATTTATAAATTATTAAATGATCAATTCTTAATGTATTTTAAATTTGACTTGAGTTTTAATTTGTGATGTAGAGCACGTTTTTGCAGTTATTGTGACATAATTTAATGAAGAGGGAACAAACTAATTCTTTTCTCATTGTGTAGAGGGGAAAAATTTGACTTCCACAGTCATTGATGGTGAAGACCTTGAGTATCCCACTAGGTTAGTGGTAGTCACTAGAACTTGGCTTCGATGATATTCTATCAAAAAATAAAATAATTGGTTGTTTGAAGACTATGAAGTATATCGAAAGATACTTCACTATTCACATTTGGTTCTTGTGAAAAATATTCAATTGATCAAATATTGAGGTAGGCCATTAAACAAGAATTTGTGGAAGGTTTGTGAATTAGATCATGAAACGATTCTTACTAGTGTCAAGAGTAGAGTTGATCCTTGCAGTTCATTGGATTGAATTTGCAAATGTATGTTCTTCATGAATTTAATTTGAATATTTACTTTAATGATTTTGTTTAAATTTTGTAGGATTTAAAATTCTATTTAATTTCTTACTAACATGTTTATGTAGGTTAGTGGTGCCAAAAAAGCTTCCACCTTCACGTGGTTGGCATTGTTAGTAGAGAATTTATTATTCTCAAAACCAAGAAAAGCTAAGGGAAATTAAATAGTATAAAGGAAAAATAAACATAAATTCTCATTTAACCACCTTTATTATATGAAAAATATCTTATTAAAATTCTCATTTCACCACCTATATTATATGAACCACCTATATTATTCACATGGTGGGTAATGGACAACCTTACACTAACTCAGATTGAACTATTTAGTGTTTTTTCAAACAATAGGATAGCGAAAAGAATAAATTGAGATGGAGAAAACCAAGACAGACTTTCATAGAGGGTACTAATGTGGAGGTGTAGGATTAGACAATACCTTTCAAGGTGCCACGATGACCGAGAAATAACTCGATGGACTTATAACCTTTTTTTCTCTAAGGGCTCTTAAGGGATTGCGCCCAGAAAAAGTATCCTGGAAACATCGGGAGTGTTGGCCACTGAAATGGAACATCCCAAAGCATCTACAAGTCTATCTTGAAGCGTGTGCATAGTTGGTTCGGTGCCATGAGCTTTTTGTTTACAAAATATAGCAATGGAAAATCTTACACTGACTCAGAATGGACTATTCAACACTTTTGAAAACAATGGGAAAACAAGAGGACCAAATTGAGATGGAAAAAAATAAGATGGGATTTCGTATATGGTCCTGATGTGGAGGTGTATGATCTAATGGGAATTTTCAAGGTGCCACAAAGCCTGAGAAATCACCCGACGAACTTATATCTTTCTTTTTCTCTTAGGGATCTTAAGGGACTACGCTCGGATGAAGTATCCCAAAAGTATTGGGAGTGTAGGGAACCAAAAAAAATCCTCCCAAGTGTTTAACATGCCATCTTGACGCATGTGCAAAGTTAGTTTGGTGTCACAAGCTTCTGTTTGTAAAATATAGCAGCTGACAACCTTACACTGACTCAGACTGGACTATTCAGCACTTTTGCAAACAATAGGACATTGAGAGGAACAAATTAAGATGGAAAAAAATGATATGGTATTTCATAGAGGGTCTTGAAATAGAGATGTAGGATCTGACGAGATCTTTCAAGCTGCCACGAAACCTGAGAAATCACTCGATGAAGTTATATCATTTTTTTCTCAAAGCTCTTAAGGGACTACACCCAAACAAAGTGGCCCGAAATCATTGAGGGCATAGGGAACTGAAACGATGCCTCCCCAAGTTTTTATCAAGCCATCTCAACATGTTGGTGTAGTCAGTTCGGTGCCATGACCTTCTGTTTGCAAAATATAGCATCTGACAGTCTTAGACTGACTCAGACTGGACTATTTAGCATTTTTACAAACAATAGAGAAATAATAGGAAAAAATTAAGATGGATAAAAATGAGATGGGATTTTGTAGAGGGTACTGACACAGAGGTGGAGCATTTGATGAGACCTTTCAAGGTGCCACGGAGCCCAATAAATCACTTGGTGAAGTTATAACATTTTTTTTTGTCTCAAGGCTCTTAAGGAACTATGCTCAGACGAAGTAGCTTGGAAGAATTGGGAGCGTAGGGAACCAAAAAAAATCCTCCAATATCAATTACCTAGCCACTTGGACATTTTCTTGCAGTCAGTTCAGTTCCACAAGCTTCTGTTTGTAAAATAATGCCTTGGACAACCTTATACTGACTCAAACTGCAGTATTTCATACTGTTGCAAACAATATCGTAACGAGAGAACTAAATTGAGACGGAAAAAATGAGACAATATTTTGTAGAGGGTCATGATGTGGAGGTTTAGGATTAGACGTGACATTTTTCAGGTGCCACATAGTTCAAGAAATCACCCATCGAAGTTATAGCCTTTTTTTGTCTCATTGCTCTTAAGGGACTATGCCCAGAAGCAATGGCACCATCCGACACCATAATGAAGACTTCAATAGCATTTACCTAGCCACCCAGATGTGTTGGTATAGTTGGTTTTGTGCCATGATATTCTGTTTGCAAACTAATGCCTTAGACAACCTTACACTAACTCAGACTACAACATTTCACACTTTTGTAAACAATAGCACAACGAGAGAACCAAATTGATATGGAAAAAATTGAGACAAGATTTTGTAGAGGGTCCCGAATTGGGGTTTTAGGTTAGATAGGACCTTTATAGGTGCCAAAAAGTATGAGAAATCACCTGTCGAAGTTATAACCTTTTTTGGTCTCAGGGATCTTAAGGGACTACGCCCAGACGAAGTATCTCGAAAGCAACGACACCATTTGACATTGAAAACAATCCTCCACTAGTGTTTACCTGGCCACATGTATGTGTTGGTGCAGTCAGTTTGGTGCCACGAGCTTCCTTTTGTAAAATAATTCCTTGGACAACCTTACATTGACTCAAACTGTAGTATTGTACACTATTGAAAACAATAACACAACGAGAGAACCGAATCGAGATGGAAAAAACCGAGACATAATTTTGTATAGGGTCCTGACACGGAGGTGTAAGATCATATGGTACCTTTCTAGGTGCCACGGAGTCTAAGAAATCACCCGTCGAAGTTATATCCTTTTTTGGTCTCAAGACTCTTAAAGGACTACACTCGGACGAAGTAGCCCAGAAGTAATGACACCGTGTGACACCGAAACAAATCCTCCACTAGCATTTACCTAGCCACCCGGATGTGTTTATGTATTATTTTTTGTGCCACGAACTTCTATTTGCAAAATAATTCCTTTGACAACCTTACACTGACTTAAACAACAATATTTTGCACAGTTGCAAACAATAACACAACGAGAGAACTGAACAAAGATGGAAAAAACCAAGACAATATTTTATAGAGGGTCCTAATGAAGAGATGTAGGATTAGAAGGGACCTTTCCAGGTGCCATGGAGTATGAGAAATCACCTGTTGAAGTTATAGCCTTTTTTGGTCTCAAGGATATTTAAGGGACTACGCCTGGATGAAGTAGCTCAGAAGAAACAACACATTATGACACCAAAACAAAGCCTCCATTAGTGTTTACCTAGCCACTTAGACATGTTGGTGTAGTCAATTTGGTGTCATGAGATTTCGTTTTCAAAATAATGCCTTGGACAACGTTACACTGACTCAAACTGCAGTATTTCACACTGTTACAAACAATAACACAACGAGAGAACCGAATCGAGATGGAAAAAACTGAGAAAATATTTCACATAGGGTCCCAACATAGAGGTACAAGATCAAATGAAACCTCTCTAGGTGCCATGGGGACCGAGAAATCAACCAGTGAACTTGTATCCTTTTTTGGTCTCAGGGATCTTAAGGAACTACACTCAGACGAAGTAGCCCTGAATCACTAGGACCCTATGGAACAAAAATGAAGCCTCCCCAAGTTTTTACCAGGTCATACCGATGTGTGTGCATGGTTGGTTTGATTCCATGAGCTTCTATTTGTAAAACATAGCATTGAACAACCTTCCACTGACTCAAATTGAGTTATTTAGTGTATTTGCAAACAATAACACAACGAGAGAACCGAATCAATATGGAAAAAACCAAGACAAGATTTCATAAAGGCTACCAATTCAGAGTTGTAGGATTAGATGAGACCTTTTAAGGTTCCAAGGTCCCTGAGAAATCAACCGACAAACTTATATCCTTTTTTCTCTTAGGGATCTTAAGGAACTATGCCCAAATGAAGTATCCTGGAAGCACCATGACCGTATGACACCAAAATGAAATCTCCCCTAGCATTTACTAGGCCATCTCAACATGTGTGTCTAATCAGTTTGGTGCCATGAGATTCCATTTGCAATATATAGCATCGAACAACCTTCCACTGAGTCAAAATGTGCTATTCGACACATTTGCAAACAATAGGACAATGAGAGTACCGAATTGAGATAGAATAAACTGAGATAGGATTTCATAGAGGATACAAGTATGAAGGTGGACGATCTAATGGGACATTTCAAGGTGCCACAGATACCGAGAAATCACCCCATAAAATTATAGCCTTTCTTGGTCTCAGGGATCTTAAGGGACTACACCCAAAAACACAGGGACCCTATGACACTAAAATGAATCCTCCCTAAGAATTTACTAGGCCATCCTGACACATGTGCGTGGTAATTTTGGTGCCACAATATTTTTTTTGTAAAATATAGTATCGAACAACCATCCACTGACTTAAACTGAGCTATTCGACATATTTGCAAATAATAGGAAAACGAGAGTACAGAATTGAGATGGAATAAATTGAGACACAGTTTCGTAGATGGTACCAATGCAGAGGTGTAGGATCAAACGAAACTTTTCAAGGTGCCACAGAGACCGAGAAATCAACCTTTGAACTTATAAATTATTTTTTCTCTCAGGGTGCCCAAATGAATTAGCTTGGAAGCATCAAGAGCATATGACACCAAAACGAAGCTTGCCTAAGCATTTACCAAGCCATCCCAATGCATGTGTGTGGTCAGGTTGGTGCCATGAGCTTCCATTTACAATATATTGTGGGAAGCTTGCATAAAGAAATGTTACCCAGTACAAATATCTCCTTTTTTCTACAGCTTGTGAAATATTTGGAGCTCTAAGAGTGTTGTAAATTGAGAATAACAAGTCCAATGGTATTTCTGGGTCTGGCTGATTAGGATGCCAAGAAAATTTGATCAATTTTAATGCTCTTTAAAATAATTCTTTCAGTTGCAATTCATCAGGAATGAAGGTTTCATTCTAAGAATAGAGCTTGATATGTCTGGTGCTTGTGTAAGATGACAATTTGAGAGGATTTCTAAGGTTCAATTTTATTTTCCAAGATGCATTACTCAAATTTTTGAGAAATTTTCTCTGGATGCAACGACATTCTAATTCAGACACTTGATGATTCTTGAATGTCCAATCTTGCAACAGACACTAATAGTCCTCAATCCTTCGATGCAGAGAGACACTAAGATAGCTAGAGTGAAAAAGGAATCAATACAACTTCATAAAGCTTATTTAGGATTTTAAGCTTTCTCTTTTTCATTGTTAAAAACACACATTTTTTGCATTAACCCATCTACCCCTACCTTTTTACCAAGTGGCTCTGAGAATCCATTTTACAAAGAACCCAAGCTTTATATATTGAGCTAAGAATTGAAATTTATAGGGAAATATATTAATATGCTACAAGTGGTCCTTGGGAACCTCATACAAGTGGATATATACTACATAGTACAATGGGGCAAGGCTAGTTAGTGCTTGTAAGTGAACTAGTGGTGTTTAGAGCCTTATGAAGCAATTTGTATGAAAATCACAATCACCTAAATAATAAATATGGATAAGTTTAGTATTGATTATTATGAAACGACTAATAAATTGATAAATAAGGATATATAAACATATACACATTGATAAATTGAACGAATAATTACTCATATTAAATAACTCTTTATACATGTTATATAAATATTGATTTCCAAAGTTTCATGCATATTATACATCGAAAAACGCTAGTATACAACACCAATAAATGAAAAAACATCCATAATGTCTTATATTGTCAAGTGCACATCATATTAGTTTCATACAAAAATAATCTCATAAATGTAAGGTATCATACAAAAATATTGACTTCCAAATAGTATTAACGTGCTCAATAAATATAAAAATGTGAATAGGTCATATCATATCAAGTTAATGCCATATAGGCGTACATATAATGGTGAACGTGCATACAATGCCATACACATAAGCATACAATGCCATGCACATAAGCATACAAAATAAATTTCATAAGACATATATATCCTATTCATCAAAATATATTCCTCTCTTTTTCTTACTCGAAGAAAGCCCTCCCTTAGACGTAGATGGAGATCTGTGAGATGTCTTGGGATCCTCCATGGCCATACTACGAGTCCTATTTGACTAAAATTTTTCCTTTAGTTGATCATGTAAACATATAAAAAAAATTGTGAAAAAATAATTTATAAGTTTTCAACATGTATAAGACCATGCTAATGAAACTATTTACATTTACATGCACTTACCACAATATCTTGGTCATGTTGATTCTACATCTCATGCTCAGATGACTCAATGCGAGCTTCTGGATAAAACGAATGGGGGTGTCAAAACGATGAGCTCGAAGGATTTTGTGCCCTCGAAATAAAAATGAAATGGGTTGAATGTTACATACACATAACATTACAAAATCAAACATCAAAATTAGCTTATAGAACTATATTAACAATAAAATTTGTGAATGCACATCTAAACATTTACTGCCAACTAAGTACATGTATGTGTAATGAAAATATATTTTAGCTAATTTTATCAATATACAACTATTTGTTTACCTCACCATGCCTATGAATCATATGAATAGGGCTGCTACCTGTCGTAGGTAACTCCTGGGTATACACAACATAGTCACATTAATAATGTACACGATGCTACACTTAAGGAAATTATTAAAATAATTAATCATAATATGAATTGCGAAATCTATTTAACAAAATTACATAGTTTTTATACCTCAACTTGAGTTTTTGAAAAGATGAAATCAAAGCAGAAACACCTTTCTCTACTCCTCGTAGAGATGGTTGTGTGTCTAGTGAGGTCATAAAATTTATCAAAAATATGTCATCTCAAGTTAGTTGAGTATATATAATATATATACAAGAACATACATATATAGACATATATTTGAGTTCAAAAGTTATATATATTTTCGTACGTGAAAATTTTACACAATTAACATTCTAAATTACCTTTGTGAATGTATGCATAGGCATGGTGCTCGCAACCCGTGGTCGGGATGATGACGTCCCTCCCATGTGTTGTAGTATTAATACATACATATACATATGTATGTTTAAGTTAATAAAATTGACCAAGTTCAAATACAATTATTTTTAAAATTTAACATATATAAGTAAATCAAGTACTTGTATCTTTTTTTAACATGTAATAAAAACAATACTCATGAAGGTGTCATGGATGTCTGGAATTGAAATGTATCACTTGGAAAGGTGTCATACATAGCCACATTCTCAAGTGTACCACCAGTGGTAACTCCACCAACACCAGCGTACATGAATGTATCATCCTCATTGGGTCCTAGGCATATGCTACCACATAACATGCAAAGATTTGGCCTCATGCTAGTAATTCCTGGAGGAATACTCCATCTACCTCCATGAACATATGTATTAGAAATCTCCCTCATATGTCAGACAAGGGTATCAAAGAGCCTCTGAAGCGCATGTAGTGTATCAATCTCTACTATCTCCTTCACTATTGTAGGGGAAGTCTAAAGATGAGGAGGATTTTATGTGGGGAATTTACCATGCTGATTAGGTGCACATTGTGCACCTAGTCTATCCTAGTGCAGAGCCTTTTCCTCAGCACTAAAACTCATGGAAATTAAAATAGTTCAAGATCTCATTGAGGATAAACTCACATGAAATTTACAGTGGAACCTCATTGTTATTACAAGGTGGAATATCAAACACCATCCACCATCAGTCCTAAAACATTATTATTTATCAGATCATTATTGCACCAATGGATTGGGAACTATTTGCATGAAAAATGAACATGAAAATTAGTTCTGGGGTTCAGTGAACAATGCACATATGCGGTCTTTTGTAATTTTTTCTTTCTTTACATCTACATATGATAATTTGTTGACATAGAATTCCCTACAATGCTCTCTATAATATGTCCAGCAATCAATTTAGACTTGTTTCTCGCGTCAACCTGAGTCAATATTACCTCCAATGTGTTTGATAGTGAGAGACGGTGGGGGTTTGTAGAATGGGAATCCCTCATTGTTTTGATTAATTACTCAATTTTAATTTTATTTTCCACTATATGGGTTGTTAAATCCACCTGACCACCTAGGGGATGTGCAGTAATTATAGGAGGGCTAGGGGGGTTCATAGGATTTGCAAGGTTTTATTGTGTTTGTGGTGTAACTGTAATGTAAAAAAACCATGTTTTAAATCAAAATCTACAATAAAATTATGAAATTTCAATGCAATTCAAAGAAAAAAAATTCCTTCTCTTTTTTCTCTTCTCTGTGGATCCATTTTTTGATTCCAATCTTTGCGGCGATATGCAAATGATCTTTAGAGCTAGTTGTTGAAATAGAAATGCGATTATAGGGTTTTGCTCTCAAACTCACATTTGGGGGAAATGAAAATGAAAAGAGATTGGGTTTTTTGTTTATAGATTTACAAAATGTGTACGCGTTATAATGCGTTATAGCTTTATAGATTACCAAAACAAGGAAAACATAACGTGTAAACCTTATAGCAAACACGTACACATTTTTCTTATTTTCAAATTTTTGTCCACTTTTTGGCCCCCCAGATTGGTGCACTTACCCTTATATAATTATAGGTTTTATAAATCCTCGATTCACTATTTTTCAAAGAGGAACCTACACAGACAAAACTCTTTACATTTTTTCTTTGGCAGTCACATATATGTTTTTTTATAAAATTTTATTTCCCACAATTTACTTATGTAATCAAACAATTATTGTAAAAAAACAAACAATTATTTTTGTTACTATTACAATTTCATCTACTAGAAGTTACTATCACTATTTCATTACTAAAATTAAATTTATAATAAAATGTATATGGAGACTAACCACTAGCAGTTCAAAATCCCTAAATAAATTACAACCCTAACTGAACAAAATCTATTTACCTCAACCTTTTCAATAATGCCCATTTTTTTCACTTCCAGTAATTATTCACGTCCATATCAGGTATTTTACAAATCATTTCTTAGTCCTCTTCCAAAAAAAATACCCATAACATGTTTTACATTACTCGCAAGTGGTGTACACACATATTTAGAAAATCATTTAGGGATCGAAAGATAGAATGACAAAACAATGTCAAACGCTATCAATTGAGAAGTGTTTCTTAAAGAGTGTTAAAGAATAGATAGATTTGACTACTGGAAGTAGAAAAAATAGGATTTCGTTGAAAAGGCTATGGAAACTTCTACATTCATAGAATTTAAAAAATTTGGAAGGAGAAAAAGTGAGAATGCATACCGATTTTTGATGCCTTTATAAAAAAAATCTATGCTCAGAATTTTAGAAATCAAACTATGATCAGATCTTCCAATGAATTATTACACTTACATAGTGTTTCCCTTACGCCAATGTTCTCACCAAAATCTTCAAAAATTTAAGTTACCTTGAAATATACTAATAAATGACAATCTATAGCTACATGGAACCGACACTTCCAACCAAATTTTTCTTCGACACACGAATTACAAAATAAACACATATGTCGTTAGATTTCTTTATATTTAATGATAATTAATGGCTATCAAATAACACACATATTTTGAATATCATGCTAAATTTACATTTTTTAGTTTAATGTTGGGGGAACCACAATATTAACCATATATGCCACACGCAAATATTATCATTATTAACAACATTATCATCAAAATAAAACCATGCTCATTGTTAATATTATCATCTTTAAATTACATAGTGAGTATATAAGTATTCCATACTTTGATTATACTACCAATGATATGTGGTTTATTAGATGTCTCACATATTGAATTAAAATTTAATATTTTACCACTTAGCATTAAATTTAGTACAAAAAAATAAAAAGTACTCTCAAGTGGCAGATTTTAAATTATACAGTTTAATCTCCATTTAATGTTTAGGGACGCATACTATTAATTAGGTAACATTTGATCTTACAAAAAAATGTAATTGTTATCGCAAAGAATTATGGTAATATTTTTATAACATAATTTTTAATGTATGAAAACTAAAATTTGACATTGTTTGAAACTTAAATTTGACATACATATACTTAATTGAAATTAAGCCTTCAATATTGACAATTATTAATAATAAAATACGTTTAACATGGGTTACTTATACTCAATATTATACTCAATTATTAAAAATGAACTTATACTGTTAAAATATTGTGCAAGATATAAAAAGCTTAGAAACAATTAATACACATAATTTAATCAAAGCATAAACACCATCATTAATGAAATAAAGACTAAACTTGAAATATTTACCATAAAATAAACATATCTATACAATTAAAGAATTAAATACATGAATGATTTACTTCGACATAATATTAATGGCCTAAATTTAAGTGTGAGAGGCTGTTAGGCTAGACAAATTTTAAATAGAATTGTAGGTGAAAATTTTATTGATGGCCCTTCGATATGCGAGTGATCACTATTCCAAGTATGAATGCTTGCACTTTTTCTTGAAAATTCTCATACTTCTTCATGCGATGGATCGCACTTCTTCGTGCAAGGGATCACACTTCGTAGATGTATGAGGGCACGAATCTCTTGCACTACGATGAACGATCACTAACATGTCCAAGTGCAAGTTTTCAAACATGAAATTTCACTCAATCACACATTGAAGTTTGATCACCAACATTTAACCTCCCATTCTAGTCAATATTTTAATTTTAGCATGTATGAAAAAAATTAAGTCACAATGGCTGCTAGGCTATACAAATTCTGAAAGCCAGAGGGAAAAAGAAGCTGATGACTATGCATAAGCTAATGAATGTGAGTGGCAATGTGAAGTATAGTACCACTAGTTGTAAAAATCAAAGTCAACATTTATAACTTTTATACTTAAAATTTAGAAAAAAACTAGCCAATAACACAAGTAAAATCAAGTAAAACTAGGCATGATTACAACATTTCCACCTTTAGGGCCATTGAGGAATTCATCTTGGGGCATGCCAAAAGTGTTTCCAACCTCAGTGGTGTCCCGGCTGCACTTTGGGGAAATGAAAAAGAGAGCAAAAGAACCATCGAGGAGCTCGATAAGATGGATGCTGCCCACATGACCGCTTTGGGTATGTTTCATGCTTGGAAAAAAGTCAAGATCAGTGTTGATCAAGCAGCCAAGAAGTAGTCCTGCATGCTTCTTCTGCTCTCTTTTGTTATTCTTACTGTTTCTTGGCTGTCGGGTTACTGTTTTTTTGCCTGTTGCTTTGCTGTTAAGTCTCGCTTGTGTAGCTGTTTCTGGGCTACGTGGAATTTCATTGTATTACCTGGACTTGGTTAGTCCTGCTATGTTTCTCACTCTTATTCCGGCTTAAAGGCCTTATTTTGTATTCAAGGGTATAGTCCCTTTCAAAAAACTATTTGCCATTATTAAAAAAAAAAAAATCAAGTCCCATGTACAAATCAAAGAATAAAATGGAGACACGTCAGTTGTCCCAAAAAGGTGATTTTATTCACAAGGGATAGTATTAATTTTATTTGTACTAAAAAGTACCTATTTTAAATCCCTTAACAATACTTTTTGAACAAAATTTAAATGCACAAAAAAAATAATATTCATTATAAAATATTAATATTTTAAAGGGTATTTTTAAATGTGTATATATATATATATATATATATATATATATATATATATATATATATATATATATATATATATATATAATAGCTAAGTAACTCTAATAGCCTCCTACATTTAGATTCACAATCATTGGCTCCTTTCCCCTATACTATGTGTTTTATGGATAAAAATATATACACAACACTCAGATCTAAGGGTGTAATACAATTTGTTATATGTTCAAATATTTAGATTAAATGATGTTTTAAAGATGTTCATATAAGATGTATTTTTGTTCTCATTGCGATTTTAATTCTCCATACTAATGTTAAATATTTAAGTGTCCTTAGTACTAATTTTCTCTTTTTATTTATGGATATAGTTTAAAATGAACTTTGTTTTTGAAGATGGAACACATGTGGTTTTACTATCCAAAGGTGTGAAAGTTGCGGCGGGACTAGTTTATCCATCTAAATATACTCTCCATTATAGAGATGTGGAGTCTGCTTATTCGTTGTTAAAATAAGTATTGTATTCAATGGAAGAGTGAGACTTCCATACACAATTGATGATTGTGAAACCGTGGCAAAAATTTAAAACAAGGGATACTTTATCCCATGGGAAAGGAAGCAAATGGTTACGCATGTGGTTTAAAAAATTTCACATGTGGGGGGTGATGGCATTCACAACATCATGAGCAATGACTCTGAGGATACATTTAATGAGGATGAGGGTTTGAATTCTAACAAGGATAGCCATTGTTTCAAAAATCATAAAGACATGTATGAATTTGTTATAACCTACATGGTCGTAAGAAATAAGTGTTCTCAGAAAGAAGGTGACATAGCTGAAGGGTTTCTATCCCTAGTAAAAGAACAACATGTGATTTCGGGAGTAGTGTTGGGACCCACACAGTTTTGTGTTTTTGTGGAGAATATTATAACTATATGCAATGATTTCTATCCAAGTCTACAACACAACAATGAAGTTTCCTAGCCAATCAAAAACCTAGTTTATATAGAAATAAGAACTGAACTTCATGTGAATGGAAATTGTGAACTCTAAAAAATAACTTCCATGTCAAACACTGACTTCAATTTGAAGTTCAAGGGGGTTACTACAAAGTTGATACATTATTGTTCAAAAGAACACAAATTTGTTGTAGAAGCAACAATTACAAATTTCTATGAAGGAGATATGGTGCACATTAAACATTTAGATGGAAATACATTTGGGGTGCATGTTGATAAACTAATTAGGAATTTTTGCAAGGGTTTCTCCATATTGAACGATATCTCAGTCAATGGCTAGCCAGTTAGCTAGCACATCAAGATGGTTCTATTATGGAAGTAAGGATAAAATAAATTCTAGAAGAGTTGCCGATAAAAATGTTGAGTGCAATTAAAGATCCATTGCCTCAACTAATATACCCAAATTCATATGAATACTCCATATGTATTAGTAATGAAAACTTGATAAAAAAACCTTACAACACATATAAATTCTACTCTATCTAGTAAACCAAAGGCATAGGAAAATGATGAAAAAACAAGAGAACAATTTCTACCTGAATTTGAGAAAAAAGCTTACTGCAAGGAAGGATGTTTCTCCATTCTATATCTACGTGCTTTCAATCACAATTGGAATTTAACTCTAGGTATGAATTAACCTGCCATCAATTTTTTTGTACTTAATACATTCACCACAAATTGTAGAAGTTGTGATCAAGGTCAAAATTTTGAACATACTGTAGATAAATTGAAGTTATGTGGAAGGGATGTATGTCAGAATGCATGGTACAAATGTCATGGAACCCCAAAAATCACATATTGTGGATACAAAAAATATTAGATTAATGGTGAGAGGAGGGCATTAAATGGAAATACAGGAAAACATAAAAAAATTACTAACGCAACTACTGCATTGATATATAAAATGGTGGAGAGGAATTTTGATATATCCCCACACATGTCTCATTTAGTGGGACACGATGGTACTAAAGTAAAAATTAGACTACCTCATACATGTTATATTTTTTCTTACATGCAACAAAACTATAGTGAGGGCCTTTCAATGATGGAACTTCCTTCAATGTCACAGTAAAATATTATCAAAATATGGTTAGAACATTTCTCCCATTTTTCAATCACCAAGAAAAAATTCTTCACCAAATGTGATGAGTAAGCAAATGTTAAGAACAAACGTGTAGTGACCTCATGTCCAGAAACACTAGCACAAATAGATCAATGCCAGAAATGGAACAATGATTACATTCAAATTTATCATTCAAATTACTATGCACATAGAATGGAATCACAAAAAAAATATTAATAGTTATTTGAGCATTGTGCATGAAAAAATGGCTAAGATGAAAACTATAATACCAGGGATAGGAAGAAAATAAAAATCAATAAGAAATGCTATTAATATCCCCATCACCTTTACTAGTATGCTGACACATGGGCACAAAAATGGGGGGTTTTGGGCACTTTGATCTCCCTTTGGTTGAGTGAGGAGAAAACTTCACAATAACATCATTATAGCTATGTATCCAGAAGCTAGAAGAACCAATTACAAATTAGTATGGTGATTTTTATATAGGAGTACAACATCAAAACACCCAGTAAATGATGCAGTATTGAAAAATGATGCATATGATAAGTGTAAGGAATACAAAAATAAAATTGAGCATTCTCATACAACTAATAATGTAAGAATATGTTCATGTTAATTTAGAAAATAACCACCAATTCTGTACTTACAACTAGATAATGATGCAAGTGACAAAAAAAATCATACATTGTTTGTGTTTGCATCTATGTTGAAAGCTAGAAGGGTTTTCAGTATAGTGTTTGTGAGTTTCCTTCCAGTGGGTCACATACATGAAGACATAGATGGGACATTCGGTTGATTATCAATAAACTTTTGCAAATTGGAAACATTCTCTTTGCCACAAGTAATGGACACTTACAAAACATGTCAAGAGGAGTCCATCACATTCACCCCATACCTTATTGAGGAAGTCTACAAATTTGAGGCCTTTGTAGAACCACATCTTCTATATGGTAACCATAAGATCGTGGGTATCAGCAAACTAAAGATGTTTAAATTTCATGTCGTCAATAGTATGCCCATCATGGATTTCAAAGAATTAATTGTTATCCAATTTTTCCCCTCGGGTGAAATCAGACAAACATGACCTCGCATAGAGAAAATAGGAGGATCAATTCGGCCATTGGAGCTCACATTTTGGGCTCAAGCTAAGTAATTTTAAGTGGGATGAGCACATTGCAAAGGAGCTCAGGATTTCAAGCTAGTACAGGGAATGAAAGATCTCTGAAGTCTGAAATTTGAACTTCAGAGGTAGGCTGACGTGAAATTTGAGAACTCGGCAGAAAGAAGCTCGAAAAAGGGAGAAGAAGTCCAAAACTCGAACTTTAAATTTTTGAGTTTGGGATTTCAAATATTTAGAGGTTTTTTGAGCTCGGGTGGGTGAATAGTGATATGATCCCAAAGACACAAAGGTCTAAAACCCAAAGTCTAAATTTCAGACTTCGAGCTTTCGAGAATTTGGAGAAGTGTGTCACCTAGATGGATGAAAAGTATTAATAACCCTAAAACCTGAACTCTCAAAACCCCTGAAAACACAAAGCTATGAACACTGAAGTCTTAATTTCAGACTTCAGGGTTTTGATATTTCGGAACTCTTGAGATAGCATGAGTGATGAATAGTGGTGGTAATCTCTAAAGTCAAAAAAATTTGAAGCCCTAAATTCTAAATGTCTGAAATTTCAGTTTTTTAGAGGGTGGGATGCACGATTTGAGTTGAAAAAGGAAGATAAACCACTCGTATTTATTATGGTATGGAACCCTCATCTTCATATTTCCATAAATTTTGACTCAGAGCTCGAATTTGCACAAAATTAGACTTTTTGGAAATCTCTTTATTTTAGTAAGACTAAGTATTTAAAAATGAGGAAATACAGTTTACCATTTTAGAGGAATGGTTATAGATTTCTCACCTACTCAAAATGATGAGGTATGGCCTTCCTCTCTTCCCCAACAAGCAAGGTATAATTGAGAATGGGATTAGTAGACTTGGCCATCACTCCTGCAAGGAAAATGATGTATTTTACAGGAGATTGTGGTATTTTTTCATATTTTCCTCTCTCTCTCTCTCTCTCCTCATTTTATTCATATATAAAATGTAAGGGGTTTGCATGTGCAAGTGGTGGATCATTTTCTCTCCCATGTAACCCCTATTCTTATGGGGCTCTAAGCCTTCCTCCAATCATTGTAATGGTTGCATGCATTTCCCTACATGTAATGTACTATGTAAATTTTAAGGACCAATAAAATTATGTTTTGTGTTGATTGTTTTAACCTCTAGATGCTTTTAGTGTTTTTTATTTCCTCTCATTACAAATAGGTGGTTATGCATATCTTCGTTCATTATAGATTTGAGTGTGTTGTGCTCATTTCAGGAATGATGTACTGGGTTTGATCTAGTTTTTGATGTAAGACCACCCTTTTTAGATTCATTTATTCATCATTTTTATAGGTTAGGGAAGTGATCAACACTCTTTTCTTGGTTTATCACCACTCTTATTGTAGGTTTTCATGTCATGTATCCTTCTATCCCTATCACCTTGGAAGCATTAGATTGGGATTAGTTAGTAGTTTTGCCTACATTAGGAGTAGATAGTGGTAGGTAGTTTAGGATTAGGAATCGACCTTCTTCAGAGAGTTATCTAATTCGCAATGTCCCACACTTCATGATAACTCCATGTTTGGCAATCACATTAATGCCCCTATTAGCATAATTTAGCATAGGCATATTTATTACATTTTATTGCATTGTCTTTTATTTAATAATGTGCAACATGTGCACTCTAGTCTAGTGACTTGCATTCAATATTGCTATTAGTAGTAATTACATGTGCATGTGAGATGGGTCTTATCATCTCGTAGTTGGTGCCTGATAGGGTTTCATGTCTATCCATATGAGGCTGTCTAATATCTATAAATATTACAGGTCTTGCATTGTTATGTAATTTGATTTCATGATCAATAAAATTTGTGAGGCTTCTGTCCCTCTTTGGTCATTGCAATATTATTCTATTCTATCATTTGGTATCAAAGCTATACCGTTATTATCATTTGGTATCAGAGTATGTTCTATCCAAGCAATGTTGAAGAGGAGCACTATTGGAGAGGATCCATTGGAGAAGAAGATCTGTATCAAAGGAGAGCCATTAAAGCATCTCGCAGCCTCCATTCCTTCCAAGCATCCCTCAACTAAAATTTTACGTATCCACTTATTTGGAAGGTAATTTTTTTTTTGGTCATTGGCATAGCCAACTGATCCAACATATTGGCAAAATATTTCAGATTTGGAGATCTTTAAAAAAAAAAGATCTTGAAAAAAAAAAGATTTGTGAAAAAAAAAAGATCTTAAAAAAAATTGGAGAAATATCTTGGAAAAAAATTATAGATCTAAAAAAAGAGTGAAAAAAAAAGATCAGATCTAAAAAAAAAATCAGATCTGAAAGTGGAGGTGTGAAGCAGTCCCATCAACAAAATTCCAGCAGATATCTCTTAGAAAAAAGGACGTAAATTTTTCATAAAATATTAGATTGATGTGCCATTTTTTTTTTTGGAAAGATAAGGAGTCACACAACTTTTCATTTTACATCATCTTCAGATTCGGCCTCTACATGTGACGAAAAGTCTGTACAAGTCGGATCATTTTAAAAAAAATAAAATAAAATCTAGCTGGTAAATTGGTAAGATCTCAAAAACCAAGATTCCAATTCTTCTGAAATTTTTTGAGTTTCAAGAAAAATATTGTATGATGTTGCTGTAAAAATTTTAGAAAAACCTAGATCACGGTTTGTGAGAAATAGTGAAAACAATATTCAGATTGTTTGTTTGGATATTGGGAACAAACAGGTCAGCAGTTCAATTCCCACTCTCTCCATATTTATTATTAAATTATTTTTTTAGAAAAATTGGAGAAATTACTAAATTTTGGGAGATTTCCAAATTTATAATCTCACCAAACACATTTAGAGCCACCGCTAAATTTAGCCGAAAAACACCTATTGGGGAGTAAAAAATATTTTTGGCCTAAATTTTGTATTTTGTGATTCTAGACCCTTTTTTCTAAAGAGGGGGAACACAAAAAACTTCATTTTGATGTACTTTTGGAGCATTTTGTACTATTCTTGGTGCATAAAGGTAAAAAAAAATGCAAATTTTTTATTTTATGTTTGGTTCTATCCCACAAGATCTTTGATTTCATAGCAGCGTCCGATATATACGGTGCCTCTGGGAAGAACTTACGGGTGATGTCGTCGTGACCACTACTGCACTTAACACCTAACACAGCTACCTAAACGTCATTTAGGCATCAACCCTATAAAATCGACGGGGAGTAATAAGGACACAATACACACACATTTGAGCCCTCCCATCCATTTGTGCTTGCACAAACCCCTCTCTGTACTGTCTACGTACCACGTACTGAATTCTTTCACGTGTATTAACACCTCTTTCCGTATTGACTGGTATATTAAAAGGGTGATCTTCTTCCACGTACCGATGGGTATATCTGAAGAGAGCGTATATAGAAAGGTTTGGTATATCAGCTTGACGGTATATTGAGAGGGAGACCATAAACCTAGAGTGATAAGAGCCTTACCCTTTTTCAAAAATTCAGAGTTTCAGAAATTTAGATTGCAGAAATGGGTGCACAAGCACCAAAGTTCTTCTTTCCATATTCACAACTACTTAGAGGAGACAACTATGCTGCATGAAAACCAAAGATCAAGATGTTACTTGAGTTTGAAGACCTGTGGACAGGTGTAGATGGAAAAACAACAAGATCACTTGATGATGGAAGACAACAAGTTCAATTTGAAAGGGCCAATCAAAAGGCCAAGTTGATAATCTTGTTTGGCATAATGGATGATGTGCAACCCCACATTAGAGATGCCACATTGGCTAAGGATGCATGGGATAAGTTGAGCACAATCTATGAGGAAAAGAACAAGAATGTCATCCTCAACCTACTATCACAACTACATACTCTCAAGTTCAAGCACAATGAGAAGGTTGAAGTTTTTTTGAGATGAGTTGCTACTTTGAGGGCATCTCTATTGACATTGGGAAAAGAGATAAGTGATGAAGACCTCGTACCAATTGTGTTGTGAGCACTTCCTCCTTCCTAAAGAATCTTTGTGAAAACTATTAATATGAGTGAACACACAGTCACCTTTGAGAAGTTGGTCAATCTACTCCAATAAGAAGAGGCAATGAATAAAAAAGATCATGAAGATGAGCAAGCACTATCTTCCAATCATAAAGGAAAAGGGAAATTTCAGTCCAATACCAATAATTCCCAACAAAATCAAAGTCAACAAAGGGACCAAAGTCAATTAGACAACACCAAGAAGTGTCCCATTTACAATAGAGGGGGACATGACATCAAATATTGTTGGTACAATTCCTACAAAAAGGGTTCATAAAAAAATTCAAAACCCAACAACCAACAGGGTAACAAAAATTCAAATAAAGGGAAGTCCAACAACAATAATCAAGGGCAGAAAAATGGTAATTGGCAAAGAAAACCCAAACAAAAAGGGTACATTTCCAAGCATGAGGATGATTCAGATGAAGGACACCACATGTATTCTGCTAAATTTGATGAAGAAACCAAGTCCACACAAGATATCTGGTATGTTGACTCGGGTGCAACTCGACACATTACTGGATGCAAGGATTGGTTCTACACACTATGTGACTCACCTAGCAAGAACCATGTGTCATTAGGTGATGATTCATCATACAGTGTCAAGGGGATTGGAAATATTTCACTACCTCTTGGAAAGCATGACTGCAAAATCACAGATGTATTATATGTACCTGGGTTGAAAAAGAATTTGCTATCAATTAGTCAACTCCTTGATCACAACTTGAAGTTGGATTTTGACAGTAATAATGGAGAAAAAGTGTGCTTGATAAGAGATAAGTCAAGAGGTTCCAAGATTGTAGCAAGAGCCTCCAATGTGGGATGCATGTTCCAACTTGATTTTTTCCACAAGGATGATCAAGGTATAGAGGCAAAAGACACACAATCTACAAAACTATGGCATCGCAAATATGGTCACATCAGTTTTGGCTATCTCTTAACACTTCAAAAGGGAAACATGGTGAAAGGATTGCCTACACTCAAGCACAACACTGACAAGTGTCACAATTGCCTAGCTGGAAAGTAACATAGAGTACCCTTCTAGAAGAACACATATAGAGCTAAGGGAAAGCTTGATTTAGTGCACATCGATCTTTGTGGGCCCATGCAACCAAGTCATTCTGGATGTCAATAATTCATGCTTTGTGTTGATGACTACTCAAGAAAGATGTGGATATATTGTCTAAAAAATAAGAGTCAAGCCTTTGAGACATTTCAAAATTTTAAAGCACTTGTTGAGAAAGAAGTTAGTCGTAAGATCAAAACTCTCCACTTAGATCAAGGGGGGAAATTCACAAGCAATGAGTTCAAGACTTACCTGGAAGCTCATGGTATTCGTCGACAAATGCCTCCTAATCACACACTACAATAGAATGGTATAGTTGAGAGAAGGAATCGTACTATCATGGAAATGGTGCGATGTATGATTGATGACTTAGGTTTAACAAAGACATTTTAGGCAGAAGCTATAAGAACTGTAGTCTATTTTTTGAACAGAGTGCCCAAAGTAGCTCTTGAAGGAGTGACACCTCAAGAAGCATGGTCGAATCATAAACCATCAATTGCACACCTAAGAGTATTTGGGTGTAAAGATAGCATGCACATACCCAAGAAGAACATGAACAAGTTGGATATCAAAGTTGAGAAACTGATATTCATTGGATACAGTGAAGAAGAACTTGGGTACAGATTATGGGATCTGAAAGCAAAGAAAGTATACACAAGTAGGGATGTTGAGTTCTTTGAGAAGAAACAAGCAGATGCTCCACTCAACGACTCAAAAAACATGCAGCATACACCTCTTATGAAGATAGAATTTGATGTTCCCACTAAAGATGACAGTGATGAATCAGATGATGGTGAAAACTTGGATCCACCACAAGCCAATGGAATAACTAAGAAGTTACCTAAATGGTATACTCAATTAATAACAGATGCGAATTTGGATGAAGAACCTAGCACATCATCAAATCCTGGACCTAGAACTCACATTCAAGCTCGTGAAGAGGTCAATTATGCCCTAATGAGTAGAGTTGTTGAAACAGTTGAACCATCTACAGTTCAGGAAGCCCTACAATCAAAAGCTTGGAAAGATGCCATGGATTCAGAGCATCAGTAAGTGATGAAGAACAACACATGGCAACTTATCGACCTTCCACTAGGAAAGAAACCCATTGGATACAGATGGATATTCAAGACTAAGTAAAAATTAGATGGGAATATTGACAAGTATAAAGTAGGGCTTATAGCAAAGGGGTATGCACAACAAGAAGGCATTGATTATGAGGAGACATTTTCTCCCACAGCCAAGATCGAGACAATCAGGACGATCTTTGCTCTAGCTACACAATTTGGTTGGAAAGTCCACCAAATGGATGTGAAAAGTGTCTTTCTTAATGGATATTTGCAAGAAGAAGTCTATATGACTCAGCCAGAGGGTTATGTAATACTAGGAAAAGAGATGATGGTATGTAGACTCATGAAACCTCTATATGGCCTAAAACAGGAACCCCAGGCATGGTACATCAAAATTGATGAGCATCTCATAAGTCATGGATTCAAAAGGAATCCTTACGACCCCAATCTCTACCTCAAAAAGTAAGGGGGGAGATTCTCATTGTGGTTGTTTATGTCAATGATCTAGTCATTATAGGTAGTTCTGTGAAGATGATCGATGCAACAAAGAATGATTTTAATCAATCATTCGACATGACAGATCTCGGGCTCATGCACTATTGTATTGGGTTGGAAGTATGGAAAAAAGAGAATCATATCTTTGTGTCGGAATTGAAATACACCAAGACAACGCTCAAGAAATTCAGGATGATGGACTGCACTCCTATTGCTACACCTATGGAAGTGAGACTTCAGTTATCTCATTCTGATCCATCACCACCGGTGAATGTAACTCTCTATCGGCAGTTGATCGGGAGTCTCATTTACCTAACATATACTAGAATAGATATTAGCTTTGCAGTCAGATATTTATCACGCTTCATGCAAGAACTGAAAATATGTCATTGCAAAGCAGCAAAGAGAATACTAAGATATCTAAAGGGTACACTTGACCTTGGTCTAGTGTACAAGAAGAATGACAACGTCTTTTTGACAGGATATTTAGATTCAGATCATATAGGAAACATGGATGATAGGAAGTCAACATCAAGCTTCATCTTCTTTATGGGATCTAGACTGATATCATGGGGAAGAAAGAAACAGAACTTTGTTTCTCTCTCTTCTATAGAAGCAGAGTATCAAGTTGCAGGTGAAGCTATTTGTGAAGCAATATGGCTACGCTGAATATTGGAAGGAAGTGGTCTACCACAACAGAAATCTACTCCAATATATGTTGATAATGAAGGAGTTATGAAGCTTGTTCGCAATCCAGTATTTCATGAGAGAACAAAGAATATTGAAGTACATGTTCATTTCATACGCGAGCATGTCTTGAAGCACAACATATAGCGTTAGTTATGTCCTACAGTTGAACAAAAGGAAGATGTTTTCACTAAGTCACTTGCACGTGACAAATTCACACTGTTCAAAGAGTTCCTCTCCACTTCATTGGAAACTATGAAAAATTAAGGGGGGGAATGTTAGCATAATTTAGCATAGGCATATTTATTGCATTTTATTGCATTGTCTTTTATTTAATAATGTGCAACATGTGCACTCTAGTATCGTGACTTGCATTCAATATTGTTATGTTGGATAACATTCAATATTGGTTTTAGTAGAAATTACATGTGCATGTGAGATGGGTCTTATCATCTCGTAGTTGGTGCTTGATAGGGTGTCATGTCTATCCATATGAGGCTATCTAATATCTATAAATATTACAGCTCTTGCATTGTTATGAAAGTTGATTTCATGATCAATAATATTTGTGAGGCTTCCGTCCCTCTTTGGTCATTGCAATCTTATTCTATTCTATCATTTGGTATCAGAGATATACCATTATTATCAGCCCCATATAAAACTCATACTATTCGGGGGGTGTTGTGATTTATCCATAACATCAATCATGGAGTCCAAATTGTCACACTTAATTGAAATCTGGAAAACAGTGGATGGGAAACCTTTCTTTCCTGAAGGGGATCCTCCATTGATACCCTTCATATAACTAAATGATATGAAATACATGTAGAGAGGCATTCAAACATACATTACACACCAAGAAAATAGTTCAATAGATGGTGGAGAATTATATTGGGTTTTGAAGATTTCATATTGGAAAAAAATTCTACGAGCCTTAGAGAATCCCTTTTTTAATTGTAGCATGATGAGGAGAGATTTTTTTGAGCCAAATTTTTTTAGGATAGTGCAATTTATGATTACATAGTGGGTGCACCATGTCTTGACATGGATAGTTTCTATAGTCAAAATGTTCTTTTAAATAAGTATATATATGTTCGGCCTATTTTTGCTAGACCTCGAGAGGAATTCAACCCAGTAGTGGATGTGAATGTTGAGCATATGTCACTAGTAATACCAGGTGATGGTAACATACCTATATAGATGGGAAAGGAAGAACGAATTGTAATACATGATGTTCACACAAAGGCTCAACAGATAAAGGTATGCTGGTCCGAACCCAAAGGAAAAGAAAATACAGAAAAAGAAACGTACTAGGAATGCTTAAAGAAAACACAATAGTCGTGAAAATCAAGGGACACATTAGATATGATATAGAAAACGTCTTCTAGGCATGGATTCCAAGCAAAATATGGAAAGGAGATCAAATTAAAATATCCAATCGAGGTCATGAAGCTATCGAGCAATACCTTGCACAAATTCAAGACCAATAATTAATACCTTTACGAGGGATCAATGTTGAAGTAATTTTCAATTTAATTTTACCAAAGGAATTGATTGCCTATGGAAATACATTTTCAAATCCATTTCTTCAAAACAACTTGTTTAACGTAATTCTTAAGTCTTTGTAATTATTTATGATTTACAGAATGGAAAAGCAAAAAAGAAGTTGACTTTATCACACTTAGCTTGCATATTTAAAATATCACCGTCATATTTTATATAGATTTATATAAAAATTATATCAATATATAATATACATAAAATATTAATTAAATATAAATTTGAAGTATTTAAATAACTACTATTTTGTATTTTTTAAAGGGCAATATTGTAAAATTATTTGTATCTAAAAATTGTTTGACGGGCATAGGTGGCCTTCAAATTTAACCCATGGGCTGATGTAACTTTGTGGCGGCTAGGATTATGTAACTTAGCATCCACTAGGCTTATGCATCTTAGTAGTGGGTAAGATTTTGAAACTTTCTATTGGTAGGTTGGTGTAACATTGTTGTCGGTAGGATTTTTTCACCTAGACAAATCTACTCTTGTGTAAATTAGTAGCAACTACGCTTATGTAAGTTAAAAAACTATAGGCTTATCTAAGATACTGTCCACCAGGCTTATGTAAGTTAACAACCTATACGTTTATGTAAGATAGCGGCTCCTAGGATTATTGCCTATTGATGTAACTTAACATCCACAAGGCTTATGTAACTATTACCTTTTTTTACACCCTTCTAAAAGTTAAACAACATGGATAAATGTGGACTTGGTAGTTGGATAATTTTCAGTAATGAATTTGAGGAAAAATAGGTTATTTCATGATCTTGGGAACTTTAGAATAATTTTAAAGTATTTCCCTTCTTCTAGGCTTCATAATTCTATAATTAGCTAAAATTTCAGTGAAAAAATGGTCAAAATGTGAGGAGTTAGCTTTAGGGGACTCTATTTCATATTTCTTTGACTCCTTGGCTTAAGGAAAAATCTATAAAAGTTAGGGAAATAGGAAAAAATTGTAAAAAATTATCTATTCTAGTATATTGTGGCATTTTCGAACATTGGAGACTAGGATGGAACAAGTACCCAAAGTACCTTAGTTCCCCACATCACTCTGGTTGTTGCAATACAAAGGTTTAGGGTGAGTATAGTGTTATGCAGATTTTTTAGTAACTAATGACCCAAAGGGAATAAGTGCTAAGGGGTTGTGAGTTCTCTAATTACCTGCTTTAGCTGCATCGCATTGCGTGGGAATGAATCCATTGTAATGCGGGCCGGGGATGAATTGCATGCACAAGGGTTCATGTTGGTACATGTTCCTTGGAGGAGGGTGTTCCCCGTATGGGCCAAATATTTGTAACACAAAGGTGGGGGATGTGAGGATTTAATGCGGGTAATGAGGGAGATGCAAGTTGGGAGGGCCCAGATGGAACTTGGGTGGGTCGGGATGTCAGTGCCCACAAACACTGAAATTTCTACAACAAGGGTGAAGGATACAGGGCCAAGGCAGAAATTCAAAGAAGAGATCGATCAACTCGTCAAGTTAGCGATGAGTTGGGAGATGGAGGTAAAGAGTTTAAATTTGGAGGTTACAAAGATTTGTGACCCACAATGCATAGTTCCACATACTGTAAGGTTCCTCCCACCCCAGGTCAACTTGCAGTCAAAGTCATAGGAGAATAGAGGTGTAGATATGGTGGAGATTGGAGACCCACGATCCCTTGTTCCTCATACACCTACAATATCCTATTTACAATGGATTTGGGGTTGAAAATATTAAAATGAAAAAGGGATAAATTTCTAGAGTTTAAGAAGGAAATATTTGAGGACTGTAACCTAAAATTTTTCCCCAAAACCCGAGTTTTCTCAAATGTGTAAAAAATCATCCTTAGATCTGCAGGCTCATATCTTTTGACTTGGTTATCCATTTTTAAAGAAATTGATATCAAAAGATGTGTTCAAAGAAAGGTTGTAAAATTTATGGAATGGGGTAAGAACACTCATGAAACCCTAAATATTTGTGCAAACCAATTCAAGGACCATTAGATAAGAACTAAACAAGGATTCCTATTTTGCATACATTAACCTTGAAGTAAACAAGCCAAATTAACAAATATAATTACCCTCTATTCTTGAAATATTAAATAAGTGAGCCTAATAAGGATCTAAGCAATCAGTTGGTGCTTAAGAGAATGGGAGCTCACCATTAATGGCTTCAAGGAAAATGGTTCTTCCCATTTACTCAATGGTGTGTGGTGTGTTACAAAGGATAAAGCAAATAGCTAAATAAAATGAAATAAAACTCCTAATCCTAGCAATAATACTATAGTTTATGTTAGAGGGAAGAAGTGTTCTTGTAAATGAGAGGGGGCTAGTGGGATATTTATATTTTTCCATTTGGGAAAGTGGGAGATTTGGGTGTATGTGGGATAAATGAAAAATCCCAAAAATCACTTTAGAAAGTCAAAGTAATATTTCACTAGGTTTTATAAGAGGTTGACCACAGTTAGGGATAATTAATCTAGGCTAGGTTAGTTAATCTCAATCTTAGAGATAAATTGGGATTTTGAAAGAGTTTTGAGAGGTCTAATCAATTCAATGAAATGGATTGATAGTCTAGGAATCTTATAAAAGCATTCTAGAATAGGATAAGAAGAGGATTTAGCCAAGAAGAGGCTTATATTAGCTTATTTAATTGACTTATAAGAGGAATATGACTGAAAGAGTGTTGTAAGAGGGGAGTTAGATAGGTCTAATTGACTGTATGTTGTCAATTTGCAAGGACGAGGATAGTTAGTGCAATATTAAGAGTAATAGTGCTTTGACCAAACTACAGGTGTCTACATTTTCCCCTCTTTAGGGTGAAGTAAGATATGTCACTTCAAATAAACTAGACAAGCATAAATGAGTAGAATTTTTTTGAAGGGATAGAAGAATTTTTTTTTAGTTAAAGGGATGCCCCCTCGATTTTCGATGGGGTGATAGAAGAAATCAGTTGATGATCAAAAAGAGAGGAGAAGAAATAAAAAAGTGTGAAGAGAAGATTAGAGAACAATAAGAGAGAGGGATATTGACATATCCACAAACCAGTGCAAACAATTTTTAGTCATCATTTTGCTTAACATCCTTATTAAAACTTAAGAATACAACGGAAGCGTAAAATGACATGAAAATACAAGATACAAAAAAATTTCCCTTGCTAAAAGAGAATCTCTATGTAACATACAAACATGCAATGCAATACGAGAAGTAAAGAAAATCATCTAACAGGGAAATAAGTACAATCACACACACTCAAACCAACAATGTTCAAGATAGTTGCACAAATAATTTGTTATCGAGATGTAGTCTTAAATGTTATGATACATGAAAAGGGTTTAAAATGATGCCCCAAAAAATTTGAATATGGAAGGGAAAGGATGGAGGAAACTTGGGTTTAATAGGAAAGTAATGTGCACGACAAAAATAGTACCAGGCAACTGATAGTGCCCCAGAGTACAGAAAAAGTAAGCAACATAGCTTTTGTAAAATCATTATAAAGTTAGGTAATCCACGAGTCATTTTTTAAAAACATGTGAAAACTTTAGCAAGATACGAGATGAGTTCCATGTGAGGGACACAAATTTCAACTATTAATGAGCCTTTTACCAATTTTAGTCCATTTCTGAAGTTTTTTGATTTTTTTTCAATTTTTGGATGGTTTTATCATTTTTAAATTTTTGATCAGTTAGAATAATTTCCATAAGAGATCAAAGATCTCCTAAAAGCATACGTAACTTCCTGATGGTGAAAGTAAGGGATCAGATAGAAAAAAATTCCCTGCCGAGGAGAATTACAAGTAACAATAATTATTTCATAAAAATAATCATCACGACAGGAAAAAGAGAAGAAAAATAGAAGAGAAATAATAGGAAAATGGCACCTGAAATATTCATAAATCATTCCGGGCTGAAGAAGTGACCATAGGGTGGCACTAATTGCTCCACCGTGTGAAAAAAAGTAGATATAATCACTTTAGATATATAAAAATAATCACTTTGGTGAGTAGAAGAAATACCAGAGTGATCACGATGGAGAAAACATGCCCTAGGGGCATCGTAGTAGCCTAATATACCCACCCAGGGGGGGTAAAACAATCACGACCAGTTCATTTATAGCACAACTCTTGCAAATTCTTACTACGAGTGAGAGCGATATCCCTAGAGTGAGATGGTGAGGCTACCGAGAAGAAGGAGATGGGTAGATTGTATTTGAGAGTTTCTTTGAGACCCAGTGGACGAACCCTATGCAAGTTCCCTAACCCTCCTTCGTCAATTATGAATTTAATGTAGTTTTTCATCTATTTAGGGTAGTTTTTGGCATTTTTGATGGATGTGCATATGTGCATGCGTTAATTCGATAGATACACGTAAGCACATGCATCTGAATAATGGGTACATATACGCATACACATTTAAAAATAGGTACGCACCTACGTATCCACAGAAAATGGGGGCATATGCATTGGGTAGGGAAAAACAAAGTGTGAGTGTATGTGCCACAATAGCGGTGCATGGGTGCTGAGTAGAATAGGAAGAATATGAAGAATGGGGGGAAGCGTATGTGTTGGGTAGGGTGTGTATGCATCGAATCAGAGGTGTATATGCGTTGGACGAGTATACATTGAGATAGGTGTGCATATGTCGAAGTGGAGGCGTACACGCCATGGAAAGGAGGGAATTTATCCCTGCAAATGAAATAGCTAAGTATAGATGAAAAATAGACTAGATGGTTTGTAGAAGGTGACAATTAGCATGTTAGATGAATGAAAGAAGAATTTTTCTAGAAAATTAGATAGAAGTGGATAGAAAATTAGATCCTAACATGTGCCTTTTTTTTGCAGAGTATATTACCCATTATGCATACCTGCGAGAGGTAAGGCTAGCTGGCAATGATAGAGGCACATTTTGATGAGGATGATAGGAGGATATTGGATATCCTTCTATATGTCATAGGATTGGCCTACGTGGCCGATATGCCATAGATTACCTTGGATCATGGCCTACTGACAGTCGTGGCTGAGAGGTGGCACAACGAGAGTTAGTGCTTTTAGCTCCAAATTGCAAGATCAAGATTACACTAGAGGACGTATGGCATTTTATGTGGGTCCACATCCAGGATCAGCTTATTCAGTATACTCATCACCATCCTGACATTGATCGGTGTATTCTTGAGCTATTTGGTGTCTCGACGATACCATGTTATGGGATGACTGTTATATTTTCACACTTCATCCAGGATCCAAATCTTGATCTTGTAGTAGTCTACATGATGGCCTTCGTTAGTGGAGTTTTACTCCTTGACAAGACCGGTGCTTCCTTTCCACTTGGTCTTTTTGGAGTGATATAAGGATTTATTGACAGGGAGACATACTAATGAGGTCAGTGCATAGTATAAAATTTATATTGGGACCTCCATTTGATCACATACTACCATCAGAAGACAATAGGAATGGCCAGATTATTACAGATTTGGGCATGGGACCACATTGCTATTAGTCACCTCTTAGGTGCGTTGAGAGCTCGAGCTCCAGAGGATCCTTATACTATGGGTTGGGTTCCGATTGGAGATGATGTGCAGCCATAAATAGGAGATGCTTACCATTACCACTGTGAGTTAGATGAGTTACAGTAGGCTGTCATGGTATGGAGGCCCTACAAACACTTTTAGTGACTAGAGGATGGTCTAGAGATCAGCACTGTGATTGTTGAGTAGTTCATGCTAGGTATCTGAAGCTATATGTAGGATATTTACAGAGTGGACAGGTGCCAAAGACAACTTGGTATTACCCATGATGTACCTGGGCTAGATATTTGGTATTCTCATAGGGCCAGAGAGTATTTTGATATGGGGGCATAGATTGCCAGGGGTAGGACCTTGACCAACTTCTTACATGTGGTACCAGCTATGTGGGTACCCTTGAGATAGATTAGTTATCTTGGTTATACGCCAGAGTATGCCTTATGGTACCATGGAGTGATTCTGTGCCGCTTGACCATTCCCAGAGCAGCCTATGATGCAGGAGTGAGGGCACCCATGGTGGGGCCTCCTAGTGGTGACAAGGGTGGAGTTGGTGGTGGCAGCGATGATGATGTTGATGATGATCCATTTGACGGCCAACATCATGTAGGGGGTGGGTGATAGGGTCCTCCATTACAACAGCCTCTGAGATAGGGGCTCCGACTTAGGCAGAGATAGATACCTAGGGTTCCAGATATAGAGTTGCCTCTAGTAGGAATTCTAGTAGGGATATATGCCCCCTTATAGCATTTATTTCTAGAGTAGGGTCCGCCTCCTCACACTCCAGGGGGTGGTAGTGATGATGGATATTTGGTTGCACTTCAACAACAGTTACAGGCGGTGATAGCCATACAGTTACAGGTATCCAGTGAGAGAGATGAGTCCAGAGCATAGGTACATGCCCTTATAGTAGAGTGAGATCAAGCCAATGCCGAGGTATAGATCTTGACAACTGAGAGAGACCAGGTTAGAGGATAGGCCACTTAGGGTGGGGATGGTGCAACCTTGCAGCACCAGATTAGTTAGTTGGTAGGACATGGGGCTTAGATATTGAGTATTTTACACCAGTCACAGTCTCAAGTGCAAATGGTTGTTGCATAGAGGGATCATGCACATGCATAGGCATAGGGATTTATCATTCAGAGGGGCCATGCCCGAGCCCAGGTAAAAAATATCACTGTGGACAGAGACCGATATTCCACAACCACACGACAGGCCCATGCTGATAGAGGTTGAATGGTAGGAGAATGAGACACTGTCGTTCAGGAAGCCACTGCTTTTGGTGATGAAGACATGATCCAGGATGTTATGAGGGATAGTGGCAAGGCCTTGTATTATACGACTTCCTATTTTAGATCAGTCCCAATAGAGAAGTGGGTGGCTCCCTTTAAGCAGCTAGGTGTGAGTGGGACAAGTTCCAGATCATGGTGAGGCCAATCAGATAGATCAGTTTTCCAGTTAGTCGTACAACATCCAGCCAAATAGTAGGGTGTTACCCCTGGAGCAGGCCCATCACAACCACCAATTTTCCATCCCATAGTACATGGACTTGGGAGCCTCGAAGAAGGCACAAGATGTGGTTGATTTCTCCATTTTACTTTTGTACACATGTATTGTATGTATACATCCCTCTTATAAAGGCTGATTTTGAATGATGTATAGATTGATGTACCATTATTTTGATGCCTCTTGATAAAGGATGAGTTTTAATGCATGACATTTTCAGATGGCATATTGTATCGATGATGTATACCTAATTTTGATCTAGACATTTATAAATTTATTATACGGACATTCAATGATTTATTGTTATGTCATGTTTTGATTATGATCGTTTGATGATGGTTTGTGTTCTGTAGATGATTATGTCATGATGTATTTTCTCTCTTTCTTTATGTATGTGGCATACATTAGCCTTGGAGATGTTTATGTTTCATGTTTTTACATTGATGATATATCTACAGATAATATAATATGTTTTGGATTTATGGGATGTCTCTGATTTCTGTTCTAGCACTTGGGATGATACTAGATGATATTGGTGTGGGGGGGATAGATTTTTGATTATGTGCAACCCCTCTTTCCCCCATTGATGATATGATATGTGATGATTATATTAATATACATGCATGATGTAAAACTTAGCATTTTTGTATATATGATGTATGAGATGATGTTTATATGTGATGAAATGATAGATGATAGACGTGATAAAAAAATGGATGTGTGGAAAACACATAAAAAAGTTAACAAGACTAAACAAATATACACAAAATAACACAACCAAAACAATATGCAACTAGAAATGAACCCAAGAAAACTTTAATAACACATTAAATTGACATTCAATCTAAGTAAAATGAATCCTAAAAGGTGCACACAGCAGAGGATGGAAAAGACAATAGTAATTTTATCAACGAACACAACCTATGAATGAACCCAATGCCACACACAATTAAATCATACAAGATTCAATCTAGGGTAAGAAAATGAACCACCACACAACATGAAAAATCATTTTAATCAGAACTATACAAACCAACAACTAAAAGTAATTAAACTATTACCTTGTTTTTGCGGGACAACATTGATATATTTTCTAATTTTTTTGGGTTATATTGAAAGATAAACTTTCAAGGCTACCGTTCACATTGTTTTCGAGGTTTTCTCTGAGATAATATTGTAAGGTTGGTGTAGTCCTGTCCCTAGAGGGAATTTTTTTGAATGTTTAGATTTTGGTGTATCTTTTTCTAGATGTTTTTGTATTTTCTAAGGTCATGTTTGGAAAGCTATGTACAAGGAAAAAGAAGCGTGGATGCCCCCAGTGTGATGTGGGAATATACTTAAGGCATAATTTCACATACATATGTATGAGAAAGGGGAATGTGAAGGTGCCCCCAACGTTATATGGGAATATACAAAGACACATGCTTCATGCAGATATAGGAGAAAATAAGCCAAATCATGGCTTGACAAAGATAGATTTGGTAGGGTTCCTAGACCTAGCAAAGGAAGTTTTCCCTAGAAAGTGGTGAGGGTTACCCATCCTGATGCAAGAGTAACTTGTGACCGACGAATCCTCCTTGAGCACCGGAAACCAGTTTTCATCCAAATATCTACCCACTGCACCATAATTATGTGGTTTTCACATGTGTACAACCTATTTTTTTCTTTACTATTTTCTCAATTTTCTCATGTTTTACTTGTTTTTTCTTTGTTTTTCCATTTTTTAGTTCTTATTTGATATTTTCGTCATGTTTAAGGAGAGAACTACTTGATATGTATGGAATTCATTGGTTCCAAAAGCTCTTTGCCATATGAATATGCCAGTTTATAGGCTCGTGATCCATACTTGGTAACCACTACATAAGGCCCTAGCCAACTGGCCTCAAACTTACCTTTCTTTTCTCTATCTTTGATGGTATTATTTTGATTTTTTTTTAGCACTAGATCACCTACATTAAACTCAAGATGAATGATCCATTTGTTATACCCTCTCGACACCCTGTTCTGGTAGACCTTGAGGTGATTAAGCGCTCTTATCCACTTCTCATCTAACAACTCTAGCTCTTCTAGCTGAGCTACTCTATAGTCTTCGTCTTTATCAAGATAATCCCAAAGAGATATTATTAGGGAGGTAAGCTCCACTTCCAATGGTATGATGGCTTTAGTGCTATAAACTAGGGAATATGGGGTCACATCAGTAGGAGTGCAGATGGAATTTTGATATGCCCAGAGGGCGGGATGGATTTGTAAGTGCCAATTATGACTAGTCTTACTTACAACTTTCTCCATGATTCGTACAAGGGTTTTATTAGTAGCTTCGGCTTGTCCATTAACTTGGGAGAAATAAGGGGTAGACCACTTGAGTTGAATATGGAAACGCTTACATAATTTTTTGACTGTTTTGTTCTTGAAGGATTTACCATTATCAGTGACAATGGAGAAAGGGATACCATAATGGCATATAAGATGGTTCATGATGAATTTAGAAATTTATGCATCAGTGACATAAGTAAGAAGCACAACCTCTACCCATTTGGTGAAATAATAAATGGTAGTGATAATGTGGGTGTGGCTATCTAAAGAAGAAGGATGGATCTTCCTTATGAGATACAGGCCCAATTTATAAAACAACCAAGATGTTGCGATAGGTAAAAATCCTGTGCTGGCGCATGTATCAAGTTCCCATAATTTTGGCACAGCTCACATTTCTTTAAAAAATTACAACAATCTTATTCCATGGTGGGCAATAATAACCTACCCTTAATATCTTCTTATCCAAGAGCATACCACTAGTATGCGCTCCACAAATACCACTGTGTACTTCCTTAATAGTGTGGATTGAATTAGTAACATCCAAATAGTGAAACAGATTCCCATCATAGCCACAATGATAGAGGGTGCCTCCTAGGAGGGTATAATGGGCTATATGGCGGATAAGGGCTTTCTTCTCATAATGGCTAATGTCCAAGGGAAATGTGCCATCTTGTAGGTATCAGAAGATAGGGTCATACCAAGGGGATAATTTACCAATAATTTCACATGTCAAACAAGATTCTAGCATGTCATATGCAGGTATTTGTAAATTTTCTACAAAGAAAAGAATTTTTCTTTCTTGAGGTGGGATGCGTAAGAGAGATCCAATGGTAGCCATAACATATGTTGATCTATTATGTGACCTTGGTTTTTTCTCACAGATAATTTGTGTAAAATATTTTTTCAAGGTTTCAACCAACTTCTTGTATGGAATAATTTTCTCATCCTTAACCTTATACTCATCATTAACATGTTTAATGATAAGTTGGGAGTCTCAATGACTCGTAGATGTCTAATATTGCAAGTAATATCTATCTTGAGGCCAAAAATGAGTGCCTCATACTCTAAAATGTTATTAGTGTAGGGGAATCCCAAACAGATTGCTCTTGTGATAACCTCACCTGAGGGAGTGATGAGCACTACTCCTGCCCCCGATATGTGGAAGGTGGAGGATCCATCAAAATGGAATTTCCATTCTAAATATTATTAAACATACATCATGGATGCATCTGGCAGGTCCAGGCACAATGGTTCCATTCCTGGTAGAGGAGCTTATGCCAACTGATTAGCCAATACTTTTCCTTTTAAATATTTCTAATTCACAAACTCAATATCAAATTTTCTCAGGAGAATGATCCAATTAATTATTCATTTGGTAAAGGAAAGTTTGGATAACAGGAACTTGAGAGGGTTAACTTTGGATATTATTTTGGTTTTATTATTTAGGAGATAGTGGAAAAGTTTCTGAAAGTTGAAGACAACCGCTGATGGGATTTTTCAATCTACGGGTAATTCAGTTCATAGGATATCAAGGTGTAACTAAGATAATAGACTACCCTTTCTCCATGATCTAGATCATATTGGGAAAGTAGTGCACCAAAAGAAATCTGGGTAGTATATATTTACAAGAGGATAGGTTTTCCTGGGGTAGGCGGCATGAGTATAGGTGGGTTGACAAGGTATTGTTTTAGCAATGCAAATGCCTTTTGACAATCTGGTCCCCAGTTGAATGCAATATCTCTTTTCAGGACATGCATAAATGGGTGGAACTTATCTGCAAGTTGTGAAATAAAGTGACGGATTTCCTAAATTTTTCCTTGTAGACTTCTCAGTTGTTTGAGAGTGGTAGCTGGTGGAATTTATGTGATATTCGTAACCTTTGTAAGTTCCACTTCTATCCCTCTTTGTGAAACAATAAAACCTAGGATTTTTCTTAATAAGATGCTAAAGAAACACTTCTTAGGATTCAAGTGAACCTAATAATCTCGTAGATGCTGAAAAATACATCTCAGTGCTTTAGGGTGCTCTCCTCTACTTTTGGATTTGGATAGGATGTCATCAACATAATCTTCCATGATGTCATTCATCATGTCATGGAAGATGAAATTCATTTCACGCTGATAAGTAGCCCTAGAATTATTGAGTTTGATAGGCATGACCTTGTAACAGAACATTCCCTAAGGAGTGATGAAGTCTGTCTTATTTTGGTTCTCTTCTATAATCTGAGTCTAGTTATAACCTAAAAATAAATCCATTAAGGACAACATTTCATAACCAGTAGTGGAATCAACAATCATATCAATGTTAGGCAAGGGGAAATCATTTTTAGGACATGCTTTATTAATATCATGAAAATTAGTGCAGATTGTTATGCCAACAAGTTTATTTTGAATAGGGACTATATTAGATATCCACTCTGAATAGTCAATGGGATTAATGAAATCAGTAGCTAATAATTTCTCGAGTTCTGCTTTGACAAGGAGGGAAACTGTAGGGTACATATTTCTCAACTTCTTCTTGATGGGTTTAGCATCTGGGTGCACAATGAGGTTATGCAAGACTAACTTTGGATCTAACCTAGGCATATTAGCATATGACCATGTAAATATATCTACATATTCTCTTAACATCTCTACAAAAACCATTTTCTATTGAGCTGAGAGTGAAACTCACAACTTTATCATTCTTGGTTCTTCTTCTGAGCCAATGTTGACACTAATAGTTTCTTCCACAAGCATCTTAGAATCATCCTCCATCTGGGTAGGATCAAGGAGAAGAGTAAGGTCAACCTCATTAAGTAGCTCATAATCATCTTTGAATGGATAGCTCATTTTTTCCATAGGTTCTTCGTTTTATTTGTCTACGAGTGCTTCAAAGAGTTTGTCACTATGAGACTGAGGTTTATGCCTTGCACAAGGTTTCTATGAAGTATTTTTACACTTTTTTTTTACCTTCTTATTCAAGCGTCCACACATCTTTACTTCTTCTCTAAAGTATGCAAAGGTGTCTAGCTGAATCATAAAGCCTTTCTTATGATCCCTGACTAGAATAAACTCCCCGAGTCCCATGAATTCTGCTAATGCCTCAACATTCTCAAAGAAATCGATTGACACATGAAATTTTTGATCAAATCTATAAGTTCAGGATATACAAGGGCTACTTGGCAATTGGTTTGAGGCTTGGATTTGGATAAGGTAAGGAAAACTGAATCAGGGAATAAGTTAGTTGAGGTGAGATCCTCATAGAGGCTATATTGGGAATCTACGTCACTATCAGAATGAGATGAATCAATCTCACATTCAAAAGAAATGACATCAACCTCAATGGGTGCATCATCATGAGGTCGTATTATAAGACCATGTTTATTTTATTTGAAGTGAGGGATATGAATGGGTTCCAATAGACCTTGCACATTGATTCCACACCCCAGCCCTTTATAACCCATGAAAAACATCATGTGGTGGCCTTTGAGATATTGGGGTGCCTGATGGCATGAAGCCATGGTTCCTTCTGGAACCCTGTTAATAAGATCCCCTAACATCTTTTCCTCAGACAAGAAACCACTAGGAATGAATTTATCCAATGGTTTAGGGCATTCTTCATGAGTTCTTTTGAACTTACAATAGGGATTTCCTCATGTTCGGGATGATACTGATAAATCTGATATTAATAAATCTTGTTCAAGGGTGAACGACTCACTTGGGCCATATTTTTATGATGTTTCCTCCCATGATGTGAAAGGGTTGACCAAAGAAGAAAAATATTGATTACAAGGAGTGAGTGAATCTGGATCCACACTTTCCTTGATAGCCTCTATTTATAAAGGAACAACAATGTCTGTAGAAGGGCATTCATAAGCTGCACGAGAAAAAATGTGCAAGGATCTACAATGTGTAAATGGCTATGGATCACCTTGAATGGTGATTATCTATCCTATATGGCACATTTTGATACATTGATTGAAATTTGAAGGAATGGCCCGCATGGCATGGATCCATGGGAATCCTAAGAGCATGTTTTATGGTAGATCTAGGTCAAGTACATGGAATGTTGTATCATGAAAAGTCAGCCCTACTTCCATTGGAATCACTATAGTGCTTGTTGAATCTCGTTCCTCATTATCATAGGCCATGATCATAATAGTTTTGACACCTAGATCCAATTCTGAATGGCCTAGCTCTTTAACTAGCTTCAAAGTACAAATTTTTAGACTGGATCCACCATCCACAAGTACTCTCTTAATTTTATGATGGTTAACAACCACTTCTATGTATAAGGGTAAGTTATGCTCTACGTTGTTACGTTGGTTTGCAGAATGATAAAAAGTGATATGATCGTTAGCGTCAAGGTGTGCAATCATGGCTTGGAGGTGCATGGGATTTACATCGGTTGAGACTCCCAAAATATGCAGTGTCTTATACAATATGTTCTTATGGGCAATAGAGATTTTGAGGAGATCTAAAATGGATATCCTAGAAAGTGTTTTCTCCAATTGGTATATCAAATTGTACTAAACTTCCTAAGCGATAGGAAAGGGATCTATTATGATTAAAAGAGTGCATCTCGTCCCTACTACATAAATATTTTCTAAGATCTTGATAGTATTGAACTATTAATCAGATGAATGAATTATTAATCAGATGAATGAATAAACCCTATGAGAGAATCGAAGGGGCCATCATTAGTGGGATAAATATAAGTGGTAGTCTTGTAGTCATTGGAGGTTTTTCTATGATCTGGCTTCCTTTTCTTATTATCTGCATGGTTAGGAAAAGGATATTTAAATATAACCATTTTCTCATTTGGACCTTGTCCTGAGTCGAGGGAGAATCTACAATGATATTTACCTCTTCAATTAGGTCTTGAATGTAATGATGTAGTCTTAGACACCTATCTGTCTTGTGCCCTTTAACGCAGTGGAAGTCACAGTACTCATGTTCCTTGAACCAAACGGGTTTTGGAGTATTTTCTTGGTATGGTACCATCATGGTTGGGTACTCCACCATGTTTACATTATCTAACTCTTTTAGTATGGTGGATAGGGATTCTGTTAACAATGTGAACTCATGTTTGGTGGGTTCCTTAGGAAAAGGTCCTTGTGAGAGATTTAAAAGTGGACCGGTCTGTATGGCTTGGAATCTCTTGGATTCTCTAAAGCCATCTCCAACAACATGTTTTTTTTTGTTGAAAAACTTTGGTTTATCGAAGGATTTTTCTTCATGTTTGTATTTGAAAACCGGTTTAAGTGTTCCCTTTGTGATGAGGGCCTTCTAAATTTCACTTCCCTTCTCTATAACTTCTTTGAAGTTAGAGCCACAATGCATTTTCAAATGGAAGGCTAGTTCTGGGTTCAAGTTATGCACAAATATGCTTACCAGCTACTTTTTTGTCAAGGCACAAGGGAAGTGACTTGCCAATCCTCACCATCATTGATTAAAGCTTCCAAATGTCTCATTGGGATTTTTATTTGTATTGTAGAGATCATTCATTGTGATATCAATTTCCATATTATAGGAATAATGTCATACAATTTTTTCTGCTAACATGGGCCATGTTGTAATGGAGCCCTTAGCTATGCTGTAAAACCATTCCAATCCCAATACTCCTAGGCTGCGAGGGAAGAGTTGTATTAATAATTTATCATTGTATGCGACCTCTTGATAAGCCATATAAATGTCTTTTATGTGATCATGAGGATCACTCTTGCACTTGTAATTATCAATTTTAGGAACAGTAAAATGCTTTGGGAAGGGTTTCCATAACATGTCCTTATCTAAGGGATAAGGGCATAGTTCTTCATACAAATATTTCCTATTATTCCCTATGTTTACCTCTTGTAGCGTAGTAAGCGTATCTTTCATCGATTGTGATTCCCATTCAATGATTTTTTTTTGGTGGGAGACATTGGTCTTTACACCTTAGCCACTTTAAAGGCCATGTCACTATATGGATCAAAGTGGAATTCATTAGATTTTGTCTTGATTTTGTCTTTGTATACATTCCTACTTGAAGAGCCTAAGTTTTTTATTTTTTGGCTCAGTTTCAGGATATTTTTTTGAAGGGTATCTTCTTCGATTAAAGGATACTCTTCCTCATTAAAATTGGGAGGCAGTGAGGCTTTTCCCTCAATCTTCACTTTACGTGAATATTTTTAATAAGGTCATCGTGGATCACCAAGTGGCTTGGATGGGTCTCCCTCAGTAGTGTTATGATGTTGACCAAAAGTATAACCGTACCATATGTCAAAAGGGTTATCTATCTCTAAGAGGTATTTTTCATTCTTCTATTTTATGATTAATGACCTTAGTCTCCGCTTCATGCTCTTGCGGAAGCGCAGCCCCTAGTTCTACGAATCTTGTGAGTACTTGATCTGTTTTTAAAAAAAGAATTTCATCAAAACAACTTAAGTCTAGTTGGTGTTGTTCTTCATAAGATTCAGACTCCTCTCCGTTATGATCGATCAACTGATTTGCACCTTTAACTTGTGAAAATAGAGGTGCTAAGTTTTTTCCACAAAATGGGAACGATTCAAAAGGTTTCTCTCCTAAGTCGCAGTCATTTGGTTTGGACGCCATTTTCGTGATTCTAGGCATCACTAGCCAAAATTTATATGAGGTTCCATCCAAATGTCTTTGAAATTTATGCGAAACCTACGCATATGTTTGTGTCAGTTCTATATATATATATATATATATATATATATGTTATGCAGTTGTTTTTATGATTCAAGGAACACTCAAATGCAACAATCACTCAAATTTTCATTTTTCCAAATCTATACCCTAACTATGATTTCGGTGAGGGGCCCAAAATGGATAGTGCTAATACCATATCAATAGGTAGGTCAAGTTAGATTTCTAACAAGGCCTAAATATTAAAGTGGTACTAACGTGATCTCTCAACGAGGTATACTAAAACTAGTTTTAATACCGATGAAGGCTAAGAGTTCGAAAATGAAAGTTGCAAGTATGTATAGTGTTACAACACTATCCTGATACATTAATCAATCAAACAAGGTGTTAGTATCAATATTATGATATTTCAGTATCTATAATGCAATATCAACACCCTCAAAAAGTCTTATATGACATCGGAACTGAAATGAAGCGTGAGTATAGCAAGAAGTTGTTAGTTGTGCAAGTTGCGTAACCACACAATAAAGGGAGTTATATCAAGTTTTTAATAAACTAAAAACCCAATGTAAGTACCACAATTTTGTGACTAGAATTTGAGAAAAAATATCAACCTAAGGAGAGAGAAAAAGATGAACCGAAATCGCAGTAGTGAAGATGATCTTGAAATCAAGATCAAAGAACTTATCAAAGATATGAAACCGTACCTATGCACTTTAGACATTTAACAACCCATCCGAAAGCATGGATGGGCATAAATGGAAAAAGAGTGGTGAGTACTATCTCTGATAAAACATGCGGGGTATGCTCCTTTCTCACCTTGAAAAAATGGACAATGAGAAAGCAAGGTTATAGATCAAAAAGGATGAAAGTAAACTAAGCACCACTTGGGCAGAGTTTCACCTTGTCTGAAGATTAGAAAAAAATTGAGATAAGTGGTCTCTTTTCCTTGTTCAAAGAACAAGGTTTAGACTCCAAGTGATTCATCACTTCATGATGGCTTGACTTGAGAATGGACTAGTAAAGTTGGCTCTAAGACAGAATGACCTCCTTAATAGGATCTCTCAACTAGGTTTCACAAGCTTGTCTAATACGAGCATGATTTTCCAAAAAGAGTCACACTGACTGATTTGGGAGTATCTCATCTTTACTTTACCCCCTTCTGATACAATGAGAAACTAATGCGTTCATTTGTACCATCATTGGGGTCACGATACGGAAAATATTTGACTCTAACTCATAATGCAAACTAGTCAAGTGGGTAAGTGGAGCACTTCCTGTTTCATCCATGAGGTTACTCAGTGGTGGATTACTTTAGGGTTCCTGGAACCACCCCCATTATTATAGCTTAAGGTGTTATGCCAAAGGGGTTATGTTCTAGTTGAGTGGATAGGGACGTACCCTTTTTTGAAACCTGCAATATTGTGTGAAGTGAAATGGTTTGTTTTTATCTTATTTAACTTAATGTGGTTTTAAGTAGCACACCATTTGGAAACCTGTATGAAAACACGTGTATTAGAAGGTTTGTGTTTCATTTTTGACACCTTTTGTTTGAAAAGCATTAGGTCCTGTACGAGATAATTTTAGTAATTTTCCATTTGAATATTGATATGAAGAAAGGGAATTTACACATTGCTTTTGATTCCTAAGATCACTGAAAGGTGCAAAGGAAGAGCATACACAATGTGAAAATTCCACTAAAATAAGTTATCTGGAAAGTACTTTACTTTTAGAAGCATAAAAAAAGTTTTTTTTAAATGTGAAAAAAGTTTTTTTAAAATGTGACAAAAGTTTTTTTAAAATGTGATTTTGATCTCCAAGATCACATAGAAGGTGCAAGGAGAGAGCATACACACTTTACAAACATCATTTTAGTTAAGGAATGAAAAAATCTTAAGTTATGCTAGATTAAACAAGTAATCAACACCCTGAAGTTGCTTTGTTAGACTTTTAAAAACTCTGAAAGTTTGAAAAAATCATCTTACATCTCGGGGAAATAAAGCTTAAATTTTTACATAAACACCTACGTGTCCAGAATGACACCTGCGCACCCTAGCCAATGGATACACGCCCTAACCAACCTATATGTGTGGCAGGGTTTTACGATAGTGGACCCCAACACCTACATGGTCATGTCAGATAGGTGTGCTAAGGTTTCAATGTGGATGCTCCCAGCCCAACGGATACGCCTGCAAGAAAAATGAATTAGAAAATACAATGGGATGGAAAACCCCAGCCCGTCCAGAGACACAGGGACACAAAATAGTTGATAGAGACACCTATAGTTTGACAGATATGCTCATGGGTCAAAATCACAGAGTTTACATAGTAATATAATATACACAATGCATCCAGAGTGACAGGTATTCTCGCCAGCCGAAGGAGATGCCTATGGTTCAACGGATACACAACTCATTCTAAATGAGATATCGACTGTGTATTATGGTCAAACAAGTATGCGGCCAACTCAATACCTGCACTAGGATTTCAATAGAGACACCCCCTTCTAGGACACCTGTGTGCGCCCCCTAAAAAACCTATAAAATTCACAGAAATGATATTTTTATAAGAAAATAGGTTAAAGTTTAGCTAAAGAAGCCTATTTCTAGCTCAAACCCACAAAAAATACATAATCAAGGATGATTTAACTCACTTAAAAAATGAAATCATGCAAATAAAAAGCTAGTTATCCTAGAAAATATGAAAGTGGTTAGAAACTAAAAATAAATAGCTTGAAAAGGAATCCATTAATGGAGGATGGACTTCATGTCCCACCGGGCGTGCCAAATGTGTTCAAAGAAAGGTTACAAAAGCTATGGAATGGGGTAAGAACACTCAAGAAACCCTAAAGCTTTGTGCAAAACCAATCTATGGACCATTAGATAAGAAGTAAACAAGGATTCCTATTTTGCATACATTAACCTTGAAGTAAACAAGCCAAATTGACAAATATAATTACACTCTATTCTTGAAATCTTAAATAAGTGAGCCTAATAAGGATCTAAGAAATCAGCTTGTGCTTAAAAGAATGGGAGCTCACCATTAATGGCTTCAAGGCTAATGGTTCTCCCCATTTACTCAATGGTGTGTGGTGTGTTGCAAAGGATAAAGCAAATAGCTCAATAAAATTAAATAAAACTCCTAATCCTAGTAATAATACTATAGTTTATGTTAGAGGGAAGAAATTTTATTGTAAATGAGAGGGGGGTAGAGGGCTATTTATAGTTTTCCATTTGGGAAAGTGGGAGATTTTGGTGCATGTGGGATAAATGAAAAATCCCAAAAAGCACTTTAGCAAGTCAAAATTATATTTGACTATGTTTTAGAAGAGGTTGACCATAGTTAGGGCTAATTAACCTAGGTTAGGTTAGTTAATCTCACTCTTAGAGAGAAATTACGGTTTTGAAAGAGTTTTGAGAGGTCTAATCAATCCAATGAAATGGATTGATAGTATAGGAAGCTAATAGAAGCAGTATAGAAGAGGATAAGAAGAGGATTTAGCCAATAAAAGGCTTATATTAGCTTGTTTAATTGATTTATAAGATGAATATGATTGAAACAATGTCATAAGAGGGGAGTTAGACGGGTCTAACTGATGGTATGTCATGAATTTTTGAGGAGGATAGTTAGTGAAATATTAAGAGTAATAGTGCTTTGACAAAACTACATGTGTCTACTATTTTTGAGATCTTCAACATGGGATCCTTAGATTTTGAATTGATGAAGTTATATGAGTGAAAATGGAAAAATACAATCCTACTTAGAAAAATGCATTTCCAGATTTCCTCAACCTCTAAAAATGAATGAGTATGGTCTTTTATTCTTCCACAAGGTGCCAAACATTGGTCAGTGAAGTGTGAGGGTGCTCAAGGATATTTTGTAGGTGAATGTTGAAAAATCAAGTGGAATCTTGAGTTTCTCTCCTCTCTCTCTCTCACTTTCTCCATTATGTTGTAATGAAATATTCATTTGTAATGGTTAGAAACTGTGGGAAACTATTGTAATACCTATGCAATCTCTCCCACGGAGTTGCATTTGTGTTATTAGTTTCAGACCTCATATTTGAATGTTTTCATCAAGAATATTTCCTGATATCTACATTATAATGTACTATGCATTCATCCAAAGAAATTAAATATTGATTTTAGACTCTACATCTATCCTGGCTTGTATTTTCTTGCATTATTCTTACCTCTCATTATTTTTGCAAGTATTTTTGCATCTGATTATCATTGTCCAAGGTTCAAATCTATTGTTTTGCAAAAAATTAAATATTATAAATTGTTTTGGGACTGTGGCATCCATATCTGCACTCTCCTTGTTATTTTTCCTTCATTTTCCATTTTATAGTGTCTCCCCACCCCTTTTTTGGTGCATCACATCCTGTAGTATAGTATTTTTTATGTAATTTATTTAATCCTTGGTCCCTTGAAGAGTTAGTTTAGAAATAGAAATATACATTTCCAGCAGTAAAAGTAGTATAACATTGGAAATAGGAAGAGGAAGTTGGCCTTCTATAGAGGTATATCTCGGTTAGCAATCCCACATATGAGAGATAGTCCCATGTTACTTCAAAATTACTGATCCTTCGTGATAAAATCCTAGGTGCAATTTTGAGCTCCAACTGTAACTTATTGGCCACAAGGTAGAGGTAACTTAGTGGCCACAAGGTAGATGTAACTTTGATGCCACTAGGATTATTTCACCTAGCATGTTCTTTCATCATGTAAGTTAGTGGCCACTGGGCTTATGTAGGTTAGCAACCACCGAGCTTATGTAAGATAGCGACCACTAGGATTATGTGGGGGAATCAAATAATAACAAAATATAAATCCTAAAATAGTGAAAATGAAATCCAAAAATTGAGATTTATAAATTAGATTACAATAGTGGTGAAACTGGAATCCAATAATAGCCAAATTGGAATATAATAATAGCGATATAGGAATCCAATATTGTTACTAATGGATTCCAATAATAATAATATTGGAATCTAGTATAGACAAAAACAAAACTAAATATACACTAAAATGGAGATGGATTTCTTCCAATACTTGAAATATTGGAGTCCATATTTAATGGAATTTGTTTAGATTTAGTGAAATAAGTGTTGATCGTATATATTTGACGAATTTGTTCCTGAATCTATTTTTCTTCTTCTACTAATAATGTTGTTCATTTATGACATGAAAGGATTGGGCATGTGAAAATTAAAATTTTATTTGAAATGTCTCACCTTAACGTTGTTATAGGTCTTCATAAGTTGAAATCAGAACATGGTTATTGTGAAATTTGTTCGCATAGTAAGTAACATGTTGAACCATTTCATAAAAATCATGAGTCTAGTTCCTATAATTTTCTTGAGTTTATCCATGGTGATATAATATTTCCTTTGAAAGTTCCTTCTCTTAGTGGAGACTTGTATGTTGTTAGTTTGATTGATGACTTTTCTACAATGACTTGGTCATATTACAATAAGAAAAAGTCTAATGTTGTCTAAATTTCAAAAGTTTACATCCTTAGTTGAAAACTTGGCTAATATAAAAATAAATATAATTAGATATGATAATGGGGGTGAATATATTAATAATAAGTTTGATGAGTTTTATGTGTCATGTGTAATTCAAAGGGAATTGATAACTTCCTATTATTCTCAACAAAATGGCATAGTTGAAAGAAAAACTATAATATTCATATAAGTGGCTAGGACCATACTCCATGCTTCTAAAGATTCTAAGTTTATTTAGGTTGAAGGTATAAACTCCGTTCATATTCTAAATATAATTACTAATAAATTTTTGCATCAAACTGTAGACAATAAATGTCACACTTTGGGTATATATATAGTCTTCATCACATACTACTATTCATATGATTCCTAAGAAATAATGGTACTAACTAACCCATGTCCTTTGGTATCTCTACTTTCTTTCAATTCTCCTTTTTTATCTTACACACCTTCTTTCCCGGTCTGACCTTTGGCCATTCTGTTTCTCTGAGTCTAAACACTAGCACCCAAATAGGATTCTAGCGCAAGATGCCATCATCCCCTCTAGACGTCCCCGACATCTTTGTACTTTACCCACATCTTTTGTGTCATTTTTAGTGATTTGGGAATCTTATTTTCTTGGTGGTCATCCTTTTCAGGGTTAATTATGAAATTCAAGCAAGGGAATCATATAAATAGAGTTATGTGACCATAATAAATGACCAAGCACTAAGCATTAGCTATCACCGCATAATCTTACATCCAATAACATTACAAGAGAATTCAATCACACATTATAGCTCCACACAAGCGACAAAGGGACTGCTACTTCTGTATACACTTCATAGGAGGGTATGTTCATTCTATAGTGCCCACTCCTCTTCGAAACCTATTTCTACCTTTTTAGTGCTATTTAGTTGCCTACATACATGGATATTGAGATATAATTTTGGATAGCATGTGATTACACTATATAGAAAATTGATTATTATTGTGATCTGACTTTTATCATGGATTGTATTGATGCTTCGTTGACACTTTTGGATGTTGCAACACATGTTGATTTAGCATTACTTTACTATATACTGATATCACGGATTCATAGTATTTGTGATTATGTTTTATGCATCATTTGACCATTTTTACCTTGATACAATGGTTTATTGATTTCATGATGGTGTTACATGACTAGTATGTAAATTTTGATTATGGGCTATTATAAATGTTTGATTTAGAATATATTTGCATACTATGACGTATGATGATTATGTGATGAAATATTTATGTGTTTTGATCTCCTTGACGTATTGATGTGGCCTTGAGGCCAAAGGTGGTATTATTTTGTGGTTACAGGAAATGAAATTACACAAACAAGGAGGGACTAGGAAGGCCAACCATGAAGGAATGTTGCGTGTTCACAACACGGTCACCTTAGTAGATGTTGTGTTTGTGTTGTGTCATCTTCTTGTTGTCGTATTTTTGAAGTCTTGGGGTAGCACCTTACATGTGACCATGGGTAGGTAGGTATTTGGATTTTCTATGTTATTTCTCTTATGGATTATGCAATTTATTTAATTATGGATGTTGTGATTTTGATTAAGTTCTAATTTACCTTGTACCCCTATGTTTTAAGTGGTTAGGTCACCCCTTTTTAACTATGTAAATTTTTAGTATGACCTAATGTTTCACCATATGGTTCTTATGTTGGTTATGTATCTTGGCTTAATTATGTTAATTGTGGGGGATTATGTTAATGTGATGATGTGGCTTTGGGAGGGTAGAGATTTCTTGGAATATACTTTATTCCTCTCACCTCTTTTATTTGAATTTTTAATTTTTCATTGGTATGTATGCCATTTCTAAGCCCAATCTCAGATTTGGGATTTGAGCCTAATTTTGAAGGCTTGTGGGAATTTTTTTACTTGTCCCACACTCCTTAATACCTTCCCCAAACCTTACCTATGACTTGTGGGGGTCATATTTAGCTTGTAATGATGTAAAATTGTTGGAAAAGAGGCAATTATTTGCCTCATGTTTTAAATCTCTAAATTTCTCTTTGAGATGTGAAAAAATGATCTTGTGTGAAAATTTGGTTTTTTCATATCCTCAAACACCTAATTATGATACTTTGAAATGTGTGTTGAAAGGGGTGATGTGGATTTGAGGGAGATGAAGTAATATCCTACATGGAGCCACATCACCTCTCCCTCCTTGTCTATTAATATGATTTCCATTTTTGTTGTTGGGGTTACTTACTTTGGGATTTTAGAGCTTGGAATTGGAAAGTAGTTGGTTCTAAGTGTTTTATTGTGGAGATAAATTGAAGGTAATTGCTTAGAAAAGTAAGTTTCCATCAATGGAAAGGCAGGGTCTTTATCCTATTTATTTTTCTTGTTTTATTGTGTATGGAATGGTTGAATCTGAATGCATGTTGTATGTTTGTTTTGGGGTTGGGTATTTTTTTTAGGAAGGTGTGGGGAGAAAGAAAATAGGGACCAAGGAGGAAGAATAAAGGTTTTTTTTGAGGTTACAAAGGGAGTGTGGGTAGGGTGTCCACCCTTGTGAAGGCATAAGGGAATTTCTTGCATATTTTCACGAGGAAGTGATACGAGTTTGAGGGAGGGATAAGAGATTTTGTGTGATAGTTTATATGGAGGTTTAAGGTGGAACCCTAACCCACTTGGGATTTAGAATATGGTTCCCAATTTTTCTTGTCTCCTATGGCTCTAGAAATGAGTCTTTGTATTGATTGAATGTCACAGTTTTATATTTTGAAAGGTTGTTAGCTGCAGATCTTGTTTGTGTGCATGTTTATAATGTGGAAGCCTCTTTTTGTAAGCTACCAATGGTTGGGAATATGTTTTATTATTTCATGGTTGGAGTTTTGGGGCTAATGAGGGGGTTAGCTTCACCCCTTTATTAGAATTTGGCTAGGAGGAGAGCGTTTCCTAGCTCACTCCCTTGTTTGTGTGTTGGAGATGAAGAAAGGAGTTGTAGGTTCGAATTAATTGAAGTTGTAGGAGATCCTTTGAGTGAAAAATTTTCCATGTTGTCTCTACCATTTTGGTGGAGGGATTGTATAGTCTTGTATTTTAATTATTTGTAAATCTATATGTACTCAAACTAAATATGGAAAGGACTATACTATTTTAATGTTTGTAAAATCTAAGTATGCTTGAATCCTGTAATCATTTGGAAAATTATTGTAAATATTATTTTATTGTAAATTCTGTTATAAGAGAAAGTATGGAAATTTACTAGAAATATAGTAAATCCTTGAATTTGCATTATGTTAAGGTTGTTATAAGTTAAATGAATTTGCAGTTGTATACAATGAAAGAAGTAATCTATATTTTATTATAGTATCCTGCTTTAATACATATATGAACTTAGCCAAATAATGATTAAATATTATGAGATGCATTTATCTGTCTCTGTAATGTCAAATGAAAATATTTGCGTTCTTTTGGTAAACTGGAAAGATTTGTAACTTGTCTCATCTAGATAACATTATAGCTATCCTTTCAATACTTCTTACATCCTTGCATCTAAAACTTTAGATCAGTTTACATGTATGTATAACCTTGAATGCAAGAAACAAATATTTGTGAAGAAATAAACCCGAAAGTGTTAAGATTTCTTCCATATGTTCTTTCCCTGCGTATTTGGTTACAGAACTCAGATTTAGTTTTACTTGCTTGTAATCACTTAGAATAATGATATTTGTTTAGTCTTTTTAAAAGACTAGTATAAAATATTTTGGGTATATATATATAAATACACACACACACACACACACACACATGTATGTATGTATGTTTATGTATATACCATCATTTATAAGTAAATATAGATTTACAGTGACCGATGTCAGTTTTTTTACCGGCATCAGAATCCTTGTCTGAACCGGCCCCAGTTACGTGACCGACATAGTCACCTGTGCAAAACTATTTTTTTTTAAAATGAGTCAAATTTGACCTAGTAGTTCCTTTTCCAAAACTTTAAACGAAGAAACATAATCACAATTTTAATAATAACCACTAGGGAGTATATATATGTATGGATATATACACATTTATGTGCCCATATACATATATATACATCAGAGAATAGTTTTTTCTTAGAATGATAAAAAAAATAATTTAGTTCTACATATATAAATTGTTACAGACTTTAAACGTACATAGCTACTCCAAATAAATATAAATTCATCCATGTAACTCACAAAATACATAAGGGTAATCAAAAACCTGCAACCAGAGATCCTGGTAAAAGAACCAATAAATGAACTTGCATAATAAGATGATGCAAACCTTAGGAATCAATAAAACTAAAATAATGAAAGATAACGGTAAAGAAATTCTCCCATTGCAGACCCTGTACCATCCTCTTCAACATCATTTCTTCTGATACTCCCTTGCCTTAATTTTTTCCCTTCCCTAGAGCTTGACCTTATTATATTTGGATCATTTTAAATGAATAACAAGTATGCAACATACATTAATTAAACACCAAATATAATATTATGAAAATAAATTCATTTGGGATATCTTATTCACAGGTAGAGGTTACATTATATAGGAGTGTGTACTTCTCTTTTCATGCAATCATCCCTTATCTCACATCCCTACATAATATCAACCTCATCTCACAATATCCTTCACTTATCTCTCACAATCCCATTATTCATTCAATTCTACTCGTGAGTTTTTTAATACAACTTCAAATTCACTCACACTATATTATTATTAAATGAGTTTCACATCTCATTTAAATAATAATAAACACAATACAATTTATTAATAATTTTACACAATATATTCGTAACATTCACTCCCCTATTATTTACATTATTAATCCTTATTACACACTCCCCTAATGTGAACAAGGTAGAGAAAAACATTCACACATCTTCTACAGCTTGCCTGCCTCTGTATGCTCATGATCTTGGTACGCTGAACCTCTGTTCACCAAAGACGAACCCATGTTCAAGAAAAATGGACCTCTATCTTAGGTACGAGCCCCTGCTCATGAACCTCTGTTCATCCTTTTCAAGAAAAACATGATGCTACTTTTTCTTGTGCTTTTATCTTTCTACTACAACATATTTACATCAAGAGCTTATAAAATGAAATACAACTATGAATAGGAATGTGACATCTGTCCTTATTACAAACAATGAAACACACAATTGAAAAAATGCCACAAACTCATTATGCGGCCCCATCACTTGTAGCTAGCGAGACGATGTTGGTTTTCCTTCTTCCTCCATTGCCTCCTGCCTCCATCTGCTGCTGCTTATTTAGTATAGAAAATCATTAGAATTATAACCATCATCAAAAGGTTCTTCTTTATCACTGTCTTCTTCTTCATCAGCAGCCATGGCACTTTCTTCTATTTTTCCATCAAGTAAATCTCATGCTCTTTTCTTGCAGTTTATAGATAGATGTCCATCTTGTTTACAATAGTAACAAGTGATATGTTTCTTTGTATCTCTAAAAGTTGATATTTGTTTAAAAGAAGATTTAAATCTCCCTTTATCATATGACTTGTTTTTACCATACATTACAGTTTCTTCTGGTGTAATAGTCTTACTTTCTTCATCTATCAGTGAAGAAATTAGATCTTCTAGGCTGGGATTGATCTTGCTCAAAGTAAAAACAATGTTTGAATAGTGAGATGGCATACTATTCAACAAAATAGCTTTTGCAGCATCATCCTCTACTTTAATTTTTATCCCTGAAAATTGATTCAAAATAGACCAAAACGTACTTATATGTTGTACCATGTTTTCTCCTTCATTCATCTTGAGTCTGAATAGCTTCGTCTTCAAGGTCACTGTTGCGCTTCCGATTTGGGATCCAAACAACTTATTCAATGTTGTCCAAATGAAATTTGAACTTTTTGAAATGTCTATATGATGTAAATATGCATCAGACAACCCAAGTCCAATGATTTTTGTTGCTTTACGATCTCTACTCTCCCATTTGGCCACTTCATCAACATCGATTGGTTTCTTGAATGTTCCATCTGCAATGTCCCACAAATCTTTATTAATGAGTGTCAACTGAGTTCATACTTGCCAATTGTGAAAATCCTTTCTATCAAATTTTTCAACATGACTCAATTTATCCAATATGACTCTTCACAATTTGACACAAATAGGTGTCAGTTTCAACTGAAAATACACCCTTTTTACAAACAATTTAAAATTTTGACAAATTTTGACACTATTAAAACTCTTTTTCAATGCTAATTTTGACCACTAAAATACCACCAAATGAAAAAGGAATTAAAACATGACTCTTTTAATAATATCCTAGACATTTGCAAAACCTTAACAATGACATTGACCTTAAACAACTTACAAATGGACTCAGAAGAAATGAACCATATCCAACAAAACTTTAATATAAATGACTAATAACAACCAATGCACTTCAAGTTAAACCTCGATACACTGCATGGAACAATTGACTCAAACTCAATGGGTTGGTGGACAAACAGTTTGAAGTTGTTGCGTATATGTCTACAGATTTGATAAGGTCAAATTTTCTCCAAATTACGGATCTGACAAAACCTGAGCAGGTCTTTAAATGTGCTAGTGGGATGACGTTGCTTTGATTTGGATCAGGATGAGACATTTGTTGACGTTGAATAGATAGATCTCCAAATCTCTCCAATGGATAAGGCTCTTTGGGATGGAGTCAATTCAGTTTGATCTTTCCTTCTGCAGAGAACAATGATATGCTCTATTGATGGATTACACAATAGATTATGCCATGTAGAGAGAGACAACTCCCTTTCTAGTTGAACTCATTTCTGCATGCACAACTCAGAGTAGGTACTAAACAAATTACATAGTCTCATTTTGATCCTCTTTGCTTTGATACCAAATCTTATATTTGGATCATTTTAAATGAATAACAAGTATGCAACATACAATAATTAAACACCGAATATAATATTATGAAAATAAATTCATTCAGGATATCTTATTCATAGGTAGAGGTTACATTATATAGGAGTGTGTAATCCTATTTTCATGCAATCATCCATTATCTCACATCCCTACATAATCTCAACCTCATCTAACAATATCCTCCACTTATCTCTCACAATCCCATTATTCACTCAATACTACCCGTGAGTTGTTTAATACAACTTCACATTCACTCACACTAGATTATTATTAAATGAGTTTCACATCTCATTTAAATAATAATACACACAATACAATTTATTAATAATGCTACAAAATATATTCCTAACAGACCTATACAAATAGAGGCACAATAGGGTTAAAAGGAAAGATAAAATCCTAAGATCTAAGGTAGAGGATTAAACGAATCCTACGATTGGGATTTAATCCTCATCCCTTAGTGATGGGTTTATAAATTTAATAATATTATTGGTAAAATAAAACTAATGGATCCCTAAGAGTATTTTTTCAGTCACGGAGGAAATTAAATGGGTAAGAGATAATTTTATTAAGTCTTTTAATTCAATGTTGTGCTTGGGATGGGCTAATGTTTTAAATAGAAAGTTAAAAAGGGTTAATGTGATGTTAGGAATTTTATTATGGTTAGCTAAGGAAATAAATAAATGTTAGCTTTAGCTCATAGCATTAATATTATGAAGTAAATATTTACGGGTAATATTTAATTAATTACCGGTTGGGGTTAATTTTAATAAGGTTTGATTAAAATTATTATTAATCTAAGTGGGTAATTAAACAAAAATTATGAAGGACAAATCAACTAATTAAATAAAATTAATTTGGGATTAATTAATGAATGGACAAGATTAATAAAATAATAATTATGGATCTAATAACTGAAATTTATTTAGCAAAAAGGTGTTTGAGTAAATAAGTAAGCCTTTAATTAATCATAATTAAAGTAAATAAGATCAACTTAACGTAGTTGATGTCATAAAAAAAATGTTATAAATTTTCTAATTGTTTGTTGGTGGTTTGACGTGGTGATTTTTGGGTGTCACACTTTGGTATAAGATCCGTGGGTTCGACACTTGGACCCTGGGCTGAAATGGGAACACAAATAAAAACCTAGTGCAACCTAAACCTAGAACACTTGAAATTGTTTGAAAAATTTAAAATGTAGAAAAATTTGTTAACTGAAACACGCCTAGAATAATTTACTAACTTTCATTTTATTTGTGCAGGAGGCGCATACCAGATGAGGGGTTATTTCACGTAGAGTTAGATAGACCACCCCTAGAGCAGGCAGTCATCGCTATATTGCTGCAGATTTTAAATACCTTACAGGAGGTCAATGCAGCTATATGAGGAGGATCAGTACGGGGAAGACATAGTCAACATGATAGGGATCCATCACAGGAGGCTCATGGTTCTCCACAATGTAGCGAAGAACATAGGAAAGAGATTTATAATTTGGATCCAAATAGATAGGAATGAGCACAAGGATATAGGTCCATGAGACAAAGAGATAGATCTAGGATCCCTAGACAAAGAGAGGCCATGAGGGGAGATCCAGGGTCAGGAAGATGACAATGACTGATCATATTCAAGAGATCTTGAAGCTTCACTATCCCACTATGCTAGTGATATAGGAGGATTTTAGGAAGAGGCGTGGTTGGTTAGCTTGAGTGGATGCTTCAAGCTATGTTCGTGTTTTAGTAACACAAAAGCTCATGTTGCTATCCATTTGTTGATAAATGGGGTAGGTTTTTGGTTGAGGATAGAGGAGAAAAATCTTCACCTAGAATTAGAGTCTGTGACATGGGAGATCTTTGAGGATCATTTCCGGATTAGGTACTTATCCAGGTGATTCATCCAACAATGTACCGATGAGTTTCATGATATGTGAAAAGTGAGCTTGATAGTGAAAGACTCTGAGGGAAGATTCTTGCTCTTTCTTTAGTATGTGGATTACATGCATGATGAGAAGGTTAAAGTACATAGGTTCATCATAAAATCATGCACTTATTATTACATTTATACCATCGGGTATGTTATTTTATATAAGGATCTTGTGTAATAAAAGTATTTATTAGTGACACATCCTTTGGTCTTGTTATTAGTTAGTCAGGTGTCATTGTTGTTTTCTGGTTCAATCATCACTTGTCTCTATAGTTTTGCGTGTTTTTGAAAAGGTATTAGGTGTCGTAATTTACTTGGTTTTTGTCTCTAATTCTAAACTAGGGCACCTAGGGCTACACTGGGGTTCACATGGGTGCCCTAGTCCACGATTTAAGGAACATGTGTCATCGTAATTTGTGGTATTAGTTTCTATTGTTTTCTCAAATTTGCACCTGCATCTCAGATTTCGAAAGGGCTTGAGCTGTCTGAGACCACAACAGAACCGTCCCTAAGTTATGGGACCTTGCACGCTGGGGAAGGATCTCCAGAGAAGGCTAGTTCCTCTATATATTTCTACTGCTACTGCTACTCCTAGTGCTGAAAGGGGAAACTAATCTAAGAATGCCAAGGGACCAATGAAAGAAGGATAACATGAAGTAAACTACACTAAAAGGTGATAACACTAGAAAAGAGGGGTGAAAACTATCTGTTTTGAGTGAGAATGATAGGGAATGCATGAAAGGAGGCTAGACACAAGTAGCATAGTGAAACATGCCTTCAATAGATTGCTCTCATGGAACACAACTAAGTATGGAACTGCATGGGACTTGAAATAGAACAACAATACACAATGCAAGAGAAGAGGTAAGAAGAAGGAATGCAAACACGTTAGGATAGAGAATAGTAACAAAATGATGCTTCTATTACTTCAAGAAATGCACATAATTGTTACAATGATAAGGAGGCCGATATCCACATGCAAGAGCCAAACATAGAGGTTTGCAACTCAAAATACAGAAATTATGGAGCCCTTAGAAACATGCGTAAGGATCCAGAGTATCCAACTCTTTATAATGAGCCCTAACCTTGATTTTCATAGATTCTTCATAGAGGGAAAAAGGAGAGAGAGAGAGAAGCGGGAAAATTAATTCAAAGCTCAACCACCATCGTCAATGCCGCCCCAAATCTATCATGTCTGCATCAATTACTTGTTTGGTGCCTCAAAGGAGGAAGAATGGCGGGTCGAATCAAATTAGATCTAGTGGTTAAAGAAATTTTATTCTACTTTAATGGCCTGATAGATGTTTTCCCATTTTATCCCTACCTAACCTCTTAAAAATCAAAGTTTCAGATCTTCAAGGCATAGATGAGGCCAAGATCTTTTCAACAGTGCCATATTTGTCAGATTTTGAGCACTGAGCTAAAAGATATGCTCATTTGATTATTTGGGTCTCAGGTGCACAAATTTGAAAGAGTTCTATCCATACTAGGTCCACATGGCAGCCTTGCGCTTCTTAGAGATTCATCCCCTTTTTTATGCTCTTAAAATCACGTTAGATCGACACGTGGCAGATCTCATGGGCTCCTTTGTATTTTTCCTAAGTCTCTTTACTTGGAGGGCCAAAATTCTAACCCTGGACATGTGGCAGCTTGGCACTTGTTTGGAAACCCATCCCAAATTTTATCTTTGAAATAGCGTCATACAGACACTTGGCACCCTCTACTGGTCTGCCTCTACTCTGACTATTCAACCCTTGACTCTGTCCCTTTTTTGGACTTGGGACATGTTGAAGGCCCGCGCTTCTCTGGGGACTACCTCCAGACTTTCCTTTTGACATTATGTCGTGCCGACACATGGAAAGAAGGTGAACGTGTGGGATGTGGGTGCAAGGGAGAAGTGGAAGAAAGAGGCATGGGAGGAAAGTAGAAATAGGAAAAGAGGGGCACACACTATACACGCGGGGAGATGAGGAGAAAACACGCAAAAGGGAAATAGAGGGGAGGCGTAAAGGAGCCCATGCATGAGGAATGTTAGGGACTTAGCTTATTGGAAGGTAAGTTTGTAGAGGTACATGCAAGGAATGCACAAAAGGATAGGAGAGAAAGCAGACATGCAGGAGGAAGGTGCACAAGGGAAAATGGAAGGAGATAGAAGAATGCGAAGGGGAGTAGGATGTGTATGCAAGCTATCCAAATCACTAGGAGAGCTATTTGGATAACAGTTTTAGCAACTTTGAAGGCTATCTACCTACTAGATTAAAGAGATCAGTAGCCTAAATCATCCATTGGCCATGGATTCCTCTTGTTTAATCATGAAAATGCCCCTATAATCACTTGAAAATCATATCTACACTTTGTTCTAAATCTCACAACTGCTGAGAGAAGCTTTGCATTCTGGAATTAACAAAAGAGCACACGTAGGAAGAACGTGAGGGGAAAGAACTATGTACAAAAAAACAATGTGTGTAGAGCACACTTGGAGGAATTGAAACTAATTTAATATATACAACATGATGCAACAAACCTAATGGAAGGGTTTGAGATAAATCCCGTTTACTGGGATTTGCAGTGCGCTTCCATCCAGATGAGTTAACTCGAAAGAGTTAGCTTCTTTGCAGGACTTGATGATGTATGGGCCACTCCAAAGTGCATCACAATTTGAATGGTGCCTTGGTTTAGCTTTGTCAACATCCCATTTTAGAACCAAGTCCCCAAATTTTAAATCTTAAGGCCTAGCCTTTGTGTCAAACCATTTCTTTGTTGTTTGTTGATGCTGTTCTAGCTTGATCATGGCAGAGTTTATGAGTTCTTCAAGATGAACTAGCTCTATCATCTTTATTTCTGTTTGATCCACACCCTAAAATTCAAGTTTTTGGGAAAGCGCTAATGAATTTAGTTCTAGTGTCAAAGGAAGGGAAGCCTCCTTGCCGTAGACAATATTATAAGGAGAAGTTCCTATTATATATTTTTACTATGATTCTATCTTCCCAGAGTACACGCAAGACCTTTGTATGCCAATGTCTTTGGCTGATGTTCATTATGCACTTCATGATTCTCATCAGGTTCTTGTTTGTTGATTCTGTCAGACTGTTTCCCTAAGGGTAATAGTTGGAAGAGATTTTCAGGTAAATGCCCAGACTTAGATCCCAATCAGTGATTTCAGCACCAAGGAAGGCATTTGCATTATTAGAGATAATGGTTTGAGGAATGCCAAACCTTGTGACTAAACCTTCGAGAAAGTCAAGGATGATTGCCTCAATTGATTCCTTAATCAAGATAGCTTTTGTCCATCTGGTGAAGTAATATGTAGATGTCAACACCCATTTATGTCCAGCGCTTGAAGGTAGATTGATCATGCCTATGAAGTCGAGAGCCCATTGCGTAAAAGGCTGATCTGCTTGGATTGGCTAGAGGGAAAGCACTGCCAATATTTTCTTTCCTACAAAGAAAGTACATTCTTTTAATTTTTTGACCCACCTATGTGCATATGCAAACAGGGTAGGCCAAAAGATACCTATAATTATGATCTTCATTGTTGTAGTTTTGGCAGAGAAGTGTCCACCAGAGAATCCATCGTGAAATTCTGCTAACACTTGTTCAGTCTATGCATCGTTGATACATCTTAAGAGCATGCCCTCTAGATTTATTTTGAATAGAAGTCCATCAATCAAAACATAAGGGATAGATTGCAACCTCAGATGCCTTCTCTTTGCATTGTTTGAACTAGGAGGGTACGTGCCCTCGGAAAGAAATGTGATCATGTCCTTCATCCAGTCACGCACATCGGGGTCTATATTCCATTCATGTTCTACACACGGAAGGTATTCATCCAAAAATAATGAAGCCTCAGGTTCACTCTGTGCATACTCAGCAATCTGCTTGCAGAGTGCACTACCTCTTACCAACTTTGTGGCCTTAATAGTCACATCATATTCCATGATTTTTGTCACCCATCGCACTCTCTTCTCACCAATTTTTTCTCCCATGATGAATTCTCTGACAGATGAGTGGGAGACTAACACCTTGATATGATTTTTGGTGAGAATGATCTTGAATTTATTGAGCGTGCGCATGATGGCAAAGAATTTCTTCTCTGTGTGACTATATTTCAATTCACAATCCTTTAGCATCTAGCTGAAGAAGGCCACTGGCTATTCCAACCCTTGTTCATTTTCATGTGTTAGGACAACAACAATGCTTGCATCATCACCATAAGTATAAAGGATGAAATCCTTTGAGTAATATGGATTGAGTAGTGTTGGCGCACAAGCAATATTTTTCTTGATCTTATTGAATCTTTCTCTTCCTTCTATTGTCCATCTGAAGGCTATCTCCTTCTTGAGCATAAGGGTGATGGGCTGAACATGTCCCGCAAAGCTAGGGATAAAATTCCTAACAAATTTATTCTTGCCAAGGAAGGACTGTAAGGCCTTTTTTGTGCTGACAGGGAAAGGGCTAGGATGGCTGAAATGCACTCAGGATCAATCACAATACCATCTTTCGAAACCACATGGCCCAAGAGCTTGCCTTGAATCACTGAAAATTGCACTTCTTGGGGTTAAGAGATACCCCAAATTCTCTACATCTCTCAAAGAACTTTTCTAGGTGTGCCATGTGATCTATGCCTTGCTTTGAGAAGATAGTTATATCATCTAAGTAAACCAAGATGAACTCATTGATGTAACATTTAAAGGCAATATCTCTGGCGCATTGAAATGTTGCACCCACATTTGACAGACCAAAGGTCATTTTTTTTATATGCATACGTTCCCCACTTGGTTGTAAATTTTGTTTTGAATTGATCCTCTTCCTTTACTAGGCTCTAGTTGAAACCTGAATACCCATCTAGCATGGAGAGCATTTGTTCGCCAACTACGGTCTTCAGAATCTGCTCCAGTGAAGGCAAATGATAATGATCCTTTAGAGATGCCTTAGTCAAATCTTTGAAATCAACACAAAGTCTGATTTCACCATTTTTCTTGTGCACTGGAACAAGATTTGCTACTCACATGGAATATTTGATGGGAAAGATAATTTTTTCCTGAATGAGTGTGGATAACTCCTTTCTCATGAGGGGCTCTATTTTTGGATTGATTGGCTGCTACTTCTATCTGATGGGATTTATACCACGATCAAGGTCAATAGAGTGTTGAGAAAAACTTGGATCAAAACCTTTGAGGTCTTCATACTTTCATGAGAAAATGTCATTGTATTTTTGACAGAGAGAGATGAAGGCCTATTTGTCTTCATGCATGCAATTCCTACTGAGCAGCAGCTCCTTTCTATGTGCAATAGTAATGGAGGAGAAATCCTCTTGCATGGTGCACATGTATCTTTCTTCACCCTTGAACTCATCACCAGGGCTGAAAATTTTCTCTAAGGTGACCAGCCCTTTAGGAAACTTATTTGTCTTCAACTGTATTACTTGATCACCATAGCTCTCATGCAAGTCAGCTTGCATACTTGATGAAAATTTAGCTTCATTCTAGATATAATGGGTGATTTGCGTGTCACTGTCAAAAACTTGCCATTTGGTGTTATTTTCTGGAATGGATGGTCTTGTTACCATCTTAATGTGTTGAGTTTTTCCTTTGAAAAATTCCTTTGCAGGAGAAAATTGTGAACCAAGTGTGACTATTTGGTCATCTTCTTTGTTCATTCTGCACAGGACTACTTGCAGATTAAGGGCATTAAAGCTCTCAATTAGGTCCCAAAATCTATGTTTATAATATTTAAGAAGCTTATTATTTGTTTGGAATTTTTTGGTGACATGGTGGATGACCAATTCTGTGTCCCCAAAGATCTGAAATGCTTTAATTTTCTTCTTTTTAGCAATAAGCAAGCCATGCACCAGTACTTCCAATTCTGCCACATTATTAGAGCATCCAAACTATAACATGTGCGTGAAGAATAATTTCTCATCCTTAGGGGAAATTAGAACCACTCCTGCTCCCATGCCATTTCTACTTCTGGATCCATCTAAATATAACTTCCATAGACCAGTTTGAACTTTTTCTTTCATGAGCGCATGTGGAAGCATAACGTCTTCTTCTAGATTGTAATAAGTACCAAGACTAGTTTCATAGGCTTCCAGTTCTTCAGCATAGGGATCAAATTTGTGATACCTCTCCACCCATTCATCAAGCACTAGGTCTAGAACAGATGTTGGAAGAGACTGTTCTTCAGGAACTAAAACTTGTTCTTCCTAGATAAGACAATTTGCTTGGAGAGGGGATGGGACATATGGCTCTACATGATAAGAAAATATAGGTTCAACTTGTATGGTAAACCGGGTACCATACCTTGTCTTGAGTAATATATGAGACCAATCAAAAGACAAGTAACCTCCTACTTTAGTAGTAAATTCTCCTGATAGACATAGGGAGAACAAAGGAGGTAGGTGAATAATTTACCCATCTTGAGTAATTTTCAGGCTTGGACATGCATGGAGGGTTAACTCAAGATCCTTGATGACTCCTAAGGTGGTCATAATTGAGCCATCAATTTTTAGGACTCCTTTAGACAAAGGGCTATATTTCAAACCTAAGACATCAGCTATCTTCTTAGGCATAACCAAAGTACTAGTGCATGAGTCAATTGAGTAGTTATGCACTAGGTGTTTGCCTATAATCAAGGACATATAGAAGGGTGGGGTTTTATCAACTTTACTTACTTGTTTCTCCTCTTCTTGGAAGATTTTGATAGAAGCACATGGATTTTACATAACCATGTCAGCACGTGGAAGTTATGTCAGAGCTTCATGCAATAGATCCCACTAAGATGGAATGGTCAGGGCATCGCACATTGTGACATTTATGTTTTTTTTCTTCATCTAGTCAACAACGCTGAACTGAAGCCCCCCCACCTTGTGCATTTGGGGAACAACATCCCTTCTTGCTGTTCAGGCATAGAAGCCTGAATTTTAGATGGAATAGAGGCCTAACCTACCAAAGGATGGACGTGTGTTACTTCAGAAGGATCTTTACGTAGGACCTTCTGCATAGGGATTTGAACACTTTTTTTGTAAGAGGTCTTGTCTGATTCTATTTTCTTCTAAAGATCTCCTCATATTGCTAGGACTATGACCTATGCGCCCGAATCTAATATTTTTTTCTTATATCTTGTGTTGTTTACAACTTGGGCGCACGGTCTGTTTGTATCTTCTACACCTTGGTTGATTGCACATAAGTCCTATGTGCCAAAGAACATTAAATTGGACTCTAGAGGAACTTCTAGTCCTTCTAGATTATCTACTTCATGGGTGCTTGTTAAGGGTTCACAGGATAAAGCATTTTGAATCATGAAGGCTTGATCACGTGCAACATTAGCACAATGGTACTGACTATGAGGAATTTTAAAAGGGAAGCACCATTTTGACTCTTGTGCCAACTTGTTTTGAACTGGAACGAGTTCTTGGATCGTGCTGGGTGCTAGGAGAGAAGGCGCGAGAGGGACTACTTTCAAGGGAAATTGTGCATTAGGCTACCACCTATCATTTTGCTGGTTAGGCACGTATCTTTGATTTATGTATTGATTCCACCAAGGATGATTCCCTTGGCCATGCGTTTGATTGGAATTACCTCTATACGATTGCACTTGCTACTTTTTTAATGATATGACCTTGTTTGATAAATTTTTGATCAAGGCCTTCAATTCTTCATCTTTCTTTTGCTATGATGGAGAATAGGATGTTGAGGTAACTAGTTGTGCGCTTTGATCAGGAGTAGGAATAGAGGCTATAGAAGGTTGGGGTGTTTGCAACATTTCTAGGAATAAGGGCATATGCGGTCTAGGAGCTAGATTTCCTTCCTGAATAAGACTATTTTCTGCCCTAACTGCAATATTATAAGCAGCTGGGAAGGTCCTACCCCCCATAGATTGGATCATAACTGAATTATCCTTATTGATCACCTTTAGATAATAAAGGAAAGCATGTTGGGCTATAGGTCTTACCACAAGGGGAATTCTATACCAAGTCTTCTGAAATCTATTGTTGAAATCAATTATCTGCTCATTAGGCACCCTTCTTGTTGTTGTCAGTTGCTCCACCAAAGATAGGTGATCTGACTTGTCTTCAAAATAACTGCATAGAGTTGTTCCTAGCTCATCCTAGGTGGTGATAGATCCAAGTCTCAAGCCTCAGTACCATTAAAGTTCTTTACCTTTGAAAGAGGCCGGAAGAAACTTGACTGCTATATCATTATGTGTGATCAGATAGAGTGAACACACATTTTCTACATCCTGGATATTATCCTAAGGGGTGACTTAATTCTCACAAGTAAAGTAAGGAATACTCTTGAGTGCACCATTTGGGATATAATGTTGCATGGTTAGGAGTAAGGGACTCCCTCCATCAAATTTTGTAAAGCTTCTTAATGGAGGGGGGGCTGATGTGTCATTACAGAGCACACATGTTATATGTTTTGAGTAGGAGAGTAGTGGGCACGGTGACCTAGAGATAGAGATGCATGCTCAAGATTTCTGGAATGAACTCTTCTTAGGGATAGCTAGAGGTATTCAAAAGGATCTTCACCTGTTGCACTTCTTCTTGTGTGCACTCTTCTCATGAAAGGCGCTCAGGACTACTGAAACAAAGATCTTAAAATGTTGGGAGTCGCCAGATGTGTTTGAAATGAGCCTCTAGAGGATGAAACACTAAGTTCACACACCAAAACTTAGAGATATGAAATTTTAGGTTTCAATACTTCTCCCACCGGGCATGCTAGAAATTGTTGGTTTCTCAAAAGTACACCCGCGTATCGGATCTTGAGAGGGTTCGAGGTGTCTAAGACCGTAAGGGAACCATCCTCAAGTTGTGGGACATTGCACACTTGGGATGAATCTCTGGAGAAGGCTAGTTCCTCTATCTATTTCTACTGCTACTGCTACTCCTAGTGTTGAAAGGGGAAACTAAGCTAAGAATGCCAAGGGACCAGCGAAAGAAGGATAACATGAAGTAAACTACACTAAAAGGTGATAGCACCAGAAAAGATAGGTGAACACTATTTGTTCTAAGTTAGAATGATAGGGAATGTGTGAAAGGAGGCCAAACATGAGTAGCATAGTGAAACATGCCTTCACTAGATCACTCTCATGGAACACAACTAAGTATGGAACTCTAGGGGACTTGAAATAACACAACAATACACAATGCAAGAGAAGAGGTAATAAGAAGGAATGAAAACATGTTAGGACAGAGAATAGTCACAAAATAATGCTTCTATTACTTCAAGAAATGCACAAAACTATTACAATGATAAGGAGGCCGATATCCACATGTAAGAGCCAAACATAGAGGTTTGTAACTCAAAATACAAAAAATATGGAGTCTTTAGCAACATGCATAAGGATCCAGAGTGTCCAACTCTTTATAATGAGCCATGACCTTGATTTTTATAGATTCATCACACAAGGAAGAAGGAGAGAGAGAAACGGGAAAATTAATTCGAAGCTCAACCACCATCGTCAATGCCGCCCCAAATCTATCGTGTCTACATCAATTATTTGTTCGGCACCTCAAAGGAGGTAGAATGACGGATTGAATCAAATCAGATCTGGTGGTTGAAGAAATCTGATTCTACTTTAATGGATTGATAGATGTTTTCTCATTTTATCCCTACCTAACCTCTCCAAAATTAAATTTTTAGATCTCTAAGGTGTAGATGAGGCCAACATCTTTCCAACGGTGCCAGATTTGTCAGATTTCAAGAACTAAGCCAAAATATATGCTCATTTGAATATTTAGATCTCGGGTGTGCACATTTAAAAGAGTTCTGTCCATACCAGGTGCACGTAGCGGCCTTACACTTCTTAGAGATTCATCCCCTTCTTTATGCTCTTGAAATCATGCTAGATCAACATGTGGTGGCTCCCACGGGGTCCTTTGTATTTTTCCTAAGTCTCTTTGTTTGGCGGGCCAAAAATTTGACCTTGGACATGTGGCAGCTTGGCACTTGTTTGGAAACCCGCCCCAAATTTTATCTTTGAAATAGCATCGTGATGACACTTGGCACCCTCCACTAGCCTACCTCTGCTCTGACTATTTAACCCCCGACTCTATCCTTTTTTGGACTTGGGACACATGGAAGGCTCGTGCTTCTCTGGGGACTACCTTTGGACTTTCCCTTTTACATTGTGCCATGCTGATAGGTGGAAAGAAGGTGAATGCACAGGATGTGGGCACAAGAGAGAAGTGGAAGAAAGAGGTGCGGGAGGAAAACAGAAAGAGGTGAAGAGGGGTGTGTGTTATGCACATGGGGAGACAAGGATAAAGCTCGTGAAAGGGAAACAGAGGGAAGGTGCAGAGGACTTCATTTGAGAGGAAGGCATACTTGTAGAAGGAAAGTATGAAAACAAAATGTAGGAATTCAACGAAAGGAAGGCGCGCAGAGGAAGAAAGAAAAGAGAACGCGTGAAAGAATTGAGTTTGGGTAAGCGTGTAAGAGGAATGCCAAGGACTTAGCTGATTGGAAGGTAAGTCTATAGAGGTGCGCGCAAGGAGTTCATGATGGGATAGGAGAGAAATCAGGTGCACATGAGAAATGCACGCAAGGGAAAATGGAAGGAGATAGAAGAATGCAAAGGGCAGTAGGATGTGTATGCAAGCTATCCAAATCACTAGGAGAGCTATTTGGATAATAGTTTCTTTGTTCGAGGTCATTCCTAATGATTACCCCGTGCATTCCCGTAGGTCATAGTCAGAAATATTGGGTCACTAGTGTCGAAATTTTAAGAAGATATCACTAAATAAACATAGCATACTCACTACATTAGGGGTGGACATCTTACTATCAAGAGAAATTATATACTAAGGCAAGGCACTGTATTTGGGAATCTTCTACATCTTTATCACACAAGCATAAGGGGAAAGGGTTGTATTCTTTCCATTTCATCCACCATTTACATTTTACATCTAGTTATTTCCCCCTACTACTGCGTCATTGGTTCTAGGGAACCCTAGGCACAAACTTACACATACACAAACATAGAACTACATTGGGTCTGAAATGTATTGCAACGCTGAGTCGTAAGGCCACTAGTTTGGTAGCTGAGGTTAGTATGACCTATTCATATGCATTTTTATTTTTAGGAATTGATGCTTTGGATAGGGTTTTACAGGTAGATCTTCATATAACATTCATAGTGACATAAGTTACATTATTGTGACACCCATGTGATAGGAGAAAAGGTATTACAGGGATATTATGACACTATGAAATTCAATTTCTAAGCTTTCCTATAGTATACAATGACCAAATTATAGACCAGAGAATCCTATGGTGTCTCAGTTCTCTCCCAGGCACCTCAATACACAAAATTATTGAGATCCTAGCCTTCCCAAAGCCACTCATTTACAACCTACCCAGTCTGTTATAGTCGAGTTCATAGTGAGGTAAGTTATTTACAGGTTAGTATCATATCCCTCTTACTTCCATTGTTTAAATATATTCAAATATTAAAGAAAAATATTTAGGTCTAGCATTTCAATATAAAATTTAGTTTCTATTTAGATAGACTTATAAAATAGTTTTAAAATCTCATTTTTTAGTTAATCAGAGGGAATATTTGTGGACTTACTTTAGTATGTGTATTACATGCAAAATGAGTAGGTTAGAGTAAACAGGTTCATCAAGTGCCCAAACTTATATTTAGGAGGGGTAGTGCATATGCATTGTCCAAAGACTTTAGCAAAGGTCATAGAGAAGGCCTATGTTATAGAGGAGAATAGGGGAAAGATGCAGCAGGCACGAGATATGGTAAGGAGTCACATCCAGTAGTTACAGGAAAGTCATTTGAAGGGGGCGGCCCCTCCCCCTTGTGGAAGAAATGGATCCACATAGTCTTCCTTTAGACCGTAAAAGTAGTAGGAACAACATAATCGCCCACCTTTCAGGCCTCCATAGAGATATGATGCTCAAAGAGGGCATAGTATGGGGCCTCCATCTAGGGGACCTGTTAGGACATAGGGACCAACGAGAACTCAGTCAACCAAAGTCCATCAACAATGGCCACAAAATTCCATAGCAGGATCATTAGGATCTATAACATAGACCACCAAAGCACCAGGAGGAGCCGCTTCTCATTGAAGAGGACCAGGCAGTTGTTTTAGATGTGCTGTACCAAGGAATCACTCAAGATATTATCTGCATAACCCTAATAACAAGGGTAAGGGACCCATTTCAGAGCTGACAGTGGGTGATATGGCTCAGAGCCATAGGATATATGTATCAGTTGAGAACAATGAGGCAGAGAATCAAGCATAGTGATTGAGACTATAAGTAGCATCGGTAGTATTTCTACCTCTATCTTGTTTGATTCAGGATCTTCTAATTATTTTATTTCTCCATCTTTAGTACAACGATGTAGGTTGGTGGCAGCTAGGTATGGTCATATTTGGGATGTTGAGATGGCTTTTGGAGAAAATATCTTAGTGGAATCCTTGGTTAAGGAGTGTGTAGTTGACCTAGGATCCTTACCATGACCCTGGAACTTCACATCCTTACTTTTGGTTCTTATGGAGTCATTATGGCTATGGATTGGCTATCTGCAAACAAAATTAGAGTAGATTGTTACAGTAAGGTGATATATTGTGCTGATGATTTAGGTGTTGATCCAGTGATAGTTGGGGTTAGGAGGCCTATTTCTATTCGCACCATATCCAACATGCAGATTAAGCGGTGTGCACATTGAGGATGTCTATTGTATGCTATTACAGTTAGTGAAATATCAGAGGATGAGTCTAGTGGGCCTTCACTGGATGATCATCACATCTTGAGAGAGTTTTATGATGTATTTTTTGGTGAGTTTCTTGACCTACCTGCTTCATGTGAGATAAATTTTCATATATATTTTGTTCCTGGAGCAGAGCCTAGCTCATGCACGCCATATAGGATGACTACCCCTGAGCTTTATGAGCTCAAAATTTAGTTGGAGGCCCTTCTTAAGAAGGGCCTCATCCATCCTAGTGTATCCCCTTGGGGTTCCTCATTGATTTTTGTGAAGAATAAGGATGGATCCCTACAATTAGGTATCGATTATAGACACTGAACAAAGTAACGATCAAGAATCATTACCCCCTTCCATGCATTGATTTTTTTTTATCAGATGAAGGGTGCTACTATGTTTTCCATGATAGATCTTAAGTTAGGGTATCATCAGTTGAGGATTTTGGAGGTAGATATTAATAGGACAACCTTTCATACCAGATATGGCCACTACGAGCTCATAGTTGTGCCGTTTTGTTTGAAAAATGCCCCCGTAATGATCATGATTTTGATGAATGGGGTATTCAGGACATTTTTAGACCACTTCGTACTCATATTCATACATGAAATATTTATTTTCTCACGCACACATGAGGGACACAAGGATCACCTTTGTTAGGTTCTGCAATGTCTTCGAGAGTAGCAGCATTATGTGAACTATGAGAAGTATGCATTCTTTTAGTCTGAGGTTCACTACTTGGGTCACATTATTTCTGGGGAAGGTATCACAGTTGATCCTTCTAAGATTAGAGCTATCATTGATTAGCCAATGCCGACCACCATGACCTAGGTATGCAGCTTCATGGGATTAGTAGGATACTACTGGAGGTTTGTGTAGGACTTCTCGCATATTTCTCATCCCATCACTTCTCTTCATTGGAAAGGGAAGAATTTTGTTTGGTCAGACAGTAGTGAGTAGTCCTTCAGGAATCTGAAGGAATGTCTTACTTCAAATCCTATTATAGTAGTGTCAGACCCTCAGAGGGATTTCTTCATGTGTACAGATGCTTCATTGATAGGGATAGGAGGAGTATTGATATAGATTGACCAAGTTGTTACTTTTGAGTCCCACAAACTTAAGGATTATGAGCTCAACTACCCGAATCATGACCTTGAGCTTGTAATAGTGGCTCATGATTTGGTTTGATGGAAAAAAATTCTTCTGGGAAGGAGGTTCACACTCAAGACAGATCACATGATCCTATGACACCTCTTCTCATAGCCCAATCCCAACACCTGTCAACGACATTGGATGGACCTTCTCTATGAGTATGATATGGAGATTGAGCAGGTGAAGGGGAAGGATAATGTGGCTGTAGAAACTTTGAGTTGACAGAGGAAACTTGTCATGGCTATAGCAATGGGTACAGATTTGAGGGCCATGATCTTATAACAACTTCCTCAAGATAGGTTCTATCTTGCAGCTAGAGAAAAGACTTATTCACACAGACCCCTTACGGGGAATTTTGAGGGGTTATCTTTGGATTCAGATGGGCTTCATCGATAGAGGGGAAAAATTTATGTACCTAGAAATGGAGGATTGTAGCATGATATTTTAATAAAGGCTCATCATACATATTATTCATCCTATCTAGGGGTGAAGAAGATGCATGCTTCTCCAAGACAGTTATTCTATTGGAGTGGTCATCGAAGGGATATAGCCCAATTTGTATCTTAGTTTTTAGAGTGTCAGAGGGTGAAGGCTGAGCATAAGTATCAAATTGGATTTATTTATACCCATGCTATAATCGAGTGGAAATGGGACACCATTTCCATGGATTTCATTGTGGGGATACCTACATCAAAATATCACCATGACACCATCATGGTCAAGTTGGATATATTGATGAAAGCGTCCCATTTTTCTCTGGTGAAGACAACTTATACAGTAAGTGTAGTTGCTCGAGTATTTTTGGATGAGATAGTTAGGCTTCATGGGATTCTATAGAAGATCATTTGTGAATGCGACACTTTGTACACATCACATTTTTGGACCACCATGTAGTCTTTTCTTGGGATGAGGGTTAATTTCAGTATAGCTTATCACCTGGAGAGAGATGGTCAAATAGAGTGGGTGAACCAGATACTTGAGGATATGCTTCACATGTACGTCATGGATTAGTAGTCACATTGGGAGGAGTATATTTATCTGGTAGATTTTTATTACAACAACATTTTTTAGAGTTCCATAAACATGACACCATTTTTAAGATGGGACGGGCTAAAGGATAGGGTATCTCTTGGCCCAACCATGTTACATGATATTGAGCAATAGGTCACCTTGATTAGACAGAGATTATAGGAGGCCCAGGATAAGTAGAAGAAGTATGCAGATCAGAGGAGAGTTAACCATAGTTATGATGTGGGATTGAAGGTATTCCTAAGATTCAGACCTCATAAGATCCCTATTCGTTATGGGTCCATTTGAGATCTGTTATCCAATTTCACACACTTTGTAAAATTGGACAATGAGGACATATTGGGCACTAGGACTAAAAAATTCCTTTATTTTCACTTTGGGTGATTGAATTAGACTCGATAAATTAAAGGGATTTATTATGTTCCCATGACCCTCTGGTTCAAGAGTAAGCCCAAATAATATAAATCAGGGAAATATTATTTTTAAGTGGATCGAGTGGCATTAATCTATGAAATAGCTCATCGAGCTACTCATGAGCCAACTCAGAGAGCTTGTAATGCATGAAATAGCTCGGTCAAGATAAATGGACTGTACATGAAAGGATCTCATTAAGAAAATGTAAGATCTTGGGATATGCTAAGGTTTAAATGTTACGAATGAATTGAAGGACTTGACAAGTGTTAGCTTGGGAAAACTCATCAATGGCTTGATGGACTACACGACTTGGTATGTAAGACGAGAGTGTTCATGAAGGTAGAAATGGATTGAGGAGATCTCCGGTCTTAATGTAGTAAAACATAAAGCTCAATCTAATGTAAAAATTCATGGAGCTAGCTCAAACAAGTGGAGTAACTCGGGAACTCGATTTCTGAGTTATTTATTATCTCAACAATAAAGTTTGCATTGAAATAGAAGTTTGGCCATAGTCTAATTCATAGTTACATCAAGGTGGTGAGCTCTGTAAAGAATTGGTAAATTTTTGTGTTCACATTAGAGGAGAGGGAGCTTAACATGGTTCATGCAAATGACAAGGGCTAGGCCCAGTCCATGAGAGATCACATCCTTAGCCCAAGGCCAAATACAAAGATAGCTCAACAAGAGTTGACTTGATCAATTGAGTCAAGCTAGTGTCGAGTCATTATTGAGATGACAAGCTAAAAGCGAGTCATAAATGGATGAATCGGTCGACTCACAAGATATAGCTCGAGTGAGTCATCGAAGGACTCATGTTCATGTAAGGACTTGATGTTCCAATCATAGAGATTACATAGTTTTAGGTTCTTTATCCCAATGGGCCATGTCATGCCTAGTGTGGGGGGGGGAATATACATTGGGATCCCAAGCACAAGGAGCCAATGGTGGAAAAATCTTAGGGAAAGACCAGGGCTCATCCCTGAGCTAGGAAAGATGACACACCAAGTTCGTCAACTAGTTACCACCTAAGTTGGAGTGGCCACAAGAGGTGATTGATGACCGAGTTATGGCATGAGAACCACCATGTAAATAGGTGATTAAGATATGACATAGAATGAAAGGGATCAATTCAAGTACCGAGAGAAGAATACATACTTGGAGATAACATAGAGCACAGTGACTTGTAGGAGTAGCTTAGTCTAGTAATAAAAATGAGTCAGGAGCTTCAATGTTGAGCTAAAGACGTTTGAGTTCATGATCAATGAGATGGGTTGAGGATGAGTAAATTGAATAAGCTCAATGCATTGGATGGATTGGCCAATGCACGGTGAGTTTGTGGAAGGTATTTCCATCGATGTTATAGAATGATGGCTAAGTCACTTGGTGGTAAGCATACAAAACATAACAGCTCATGAGGAGCTCTTTAAGAAATGGTATGGTTGTGAGGAGCTCATGGATTAGCTGACTCAAAGATAAAATATGGTGCCAAATCATGATCATAGTGTTGGGCTCATAGAGAGGAAGTCGAGGTGATCATTGGTGAGGAAATCTTGACAGGGATCTCGACATCATGAAATGAGCTATGTAGAAAATCTGACTAGCTCAGTGAAAGGAAGGTACTTTGGAGGTTAAGGAGTCATTCTAGCTTAAACATGAGATCACCGCATGATGGTCTCATTCAACTAAGAGGGAGCTGATTTGAATGGTTCAGTAGAAACAAGCTCATAATCGAGTTGAGGCAATGAAGTAGAGCCCATGGAAGCAAGCTAGGAAAGCTTGAACGAGTTTCTTGACGGTGATTTTATTTGTAGAGCTCACGAAGGACTTATTTTTGGTGATGCACATTGAGTTCCAAGATGGATATCTTACATGGGTCACCGAGTTAGAGTGAAGGACTTGAAATCAAGTTAAATGTTGCGGAGGTGATCATTGGTGTAGATGGAGCATATAAGACCTTGACTCATGAGTTACACCATACACCTGAGCTTGATGTGGTGATGACTCACGTGAAAAAATTCCTATGAACCTAAGCTTGTGGAATTTAACTCAGCATGAGCCACATGCACATTGTGTTTGAGGTAGAAAATATCGACCAACAATCTTGGGGGGAACCGAGCCATGTTGTATGAGTTACATCGAGCGAATTCATGGGTCAATGCATTGGAGGTGAGCTCACAAAACTCAATCATTAAAAAAGCACAAAGAGATTGAGCCGAGTGAGTCAGGACTGAGTAGTGTTAGTGGAGCCTGGGATGATCCTGGCACATTCAAACGTAAAGAGGAACCCATTGACTAACTCTGTGAATTGGCAGGTGAGCCAACCACCAAGTTGGCCTTTCTCTCAAGGGAGCCCCCTTCAATGTAAATTAATTCCAAGGGGGTGCCACTTGGAATTGTTGTTAAATTAATGTTATTTTTAAATAATAATTAAATTTATATTTTTATTAAGATATTTTAACAATGATAGTTATTACTATTATTAAAATATTTTATTTAAATATTCCTTAATTAAATAAGACGACTAAGTCAAACTGGTCATTAATGGCACATGATGGAGGGTTAAGTGGTTCAAATAAATTTGTAATAAATGTTGACCATCATGTACCTTCATTTTAGGAAGGAATTTATGACTTCTCTTCGCTCTCAAAGCCCAACCACAGGAGGAGAGGTGGATGTTCACAGCCCAACCACGATGGAAGGGGTTGTTGAAAAGGACATAAGGTAGGAACATAAATTAAAGGCAATTTCTGCACATAAGGAGGAAGTAAGGAAGAAAGTTCCCAACTCCTCTTCATCATCTCTTGCACCTAAGAAAGGACCATGGAAGAAATTCAAAATGAAAATTAAGTTTTCATCTGATACTAATAAGAAAGAAGTAACAAACAAGTTTGTTGGTAATGCACGGAACAACTTTTCTAAGAACAATAATAACAGACAGAAGTCCTATGGGAGTCAGAATGATAACTCTAAGATTGGAAATAAACCCGGCCTAGGAAGGTACCTGTAGGAGGCTATTATAACTGTGGAAAATATCATTATGCAAATCAATTCCCTTTGAAAAAGGACGATCGTAATTAACAGCACAAGATACATGCTGCAGTAGCTGAAAAACAGGCCACGCCTATAGAAGTTCCAGATAAGTTATTTGGTTTACCTATAACTATTCTTTTCGATACCGGAGCTACTGAATGTTTTATTTCTAGTAAATTAGCATCAAAATTAAAACTAAAAGTTAGAAATATGGATAAAACATGGACTGTACAATATGGAAACAATGTTGTTCATATAGTTAGTATGTGTCTTTTTGGAGCAATCCTTGATTTACCTAAATTTTACACTGAAGTTGATCTTTATGTTGCACCTTTGGGGTCTTATGATGTAATCATAGGTGTTAATTGGTTAGAAAAACATAAGGCTAAATTGGATTGTTTTGAGAAACACATTAGTTGTTTAGAAGACCTGCAGAAACAACAAAGATTCGGGGTGTGAAACGTGATATTTCTGTTAGAAAACTGTTAGCTATGCAACTCAAAAAGACAAAAAATAAAGGTTGTACCTTATATGTAGTGAATTTTTTTGAAACAACTAAAGAAAACAGTGATGTCATGGAATGATATCTGCTGTTACGAGACTTCAATGACATATTTTCAGAAGAGTTTCCAGGTCTTCCACCCAAAAGGGAATTTGATTTCACAATAGAGATCAAGCTTGGAACTGAACCTATTTCTAAGGCACCATATTGAATGACTACTACATAATTAGTAGATCTTAAGGCTCAATTGCAAGAAATTTTTTCTAAAGGTTTGATTAGACTAAGTGTTTCACCTTGGGGAGCACCTATAATTTTTTCTGAAAAAGAAGGATGGAACACTTAGATTGTGCATTGATTATAGAATGTTAAACAAAGAAACAATTAATAATAGATACCCACTCCCTAGAATTGATGATTTATTTGATCAAATGCATGGAGCATCAGTATATTCTAAGATAGCTCTTCAATCTGGATATCATCAATTGCAGATAAAGGACGAGGATATTCATAAAACAACTTTCAGAACAAGGTATGAACATTATGAGTTCATGGTTTTACCTTTGGGATAACTAATGCACTGGCTGCATTTATGAATTTAATGAATAATATCTTTCAAGAATACTTGGAAAAATTTGTGCTCGTATTCTTGGACAATATTCTCATCTATTCTCAAAGTATAGAGGAACACCATGAGCATTTAAAGATAGTTTCGGAAATATTAAGAAAGAGACGGTTATTTGGTAAGCTGTATAAATGTTATTTTTATGACACAGAAGTACACTATTTGGTACATGTAATAAGTAAAAATGGAATTTTTGTAGATCCTTAAAAAATTGTAGCCATAACTGAGTGGCCTGCAGCTAAGAATGTACATGTAGTTAGAAGCTTCATGGGACTTACTACCTACTATAGGAAATTTGTAAAAGACTTCTCTAAGGTGGTTGTACCAATAACTTCTTTACAAAAGAAAGATAAAAAAAATTGTTTAGAGTGAAAAATGTGAAATTACATTAAAAGCCTTGAAGGAACAATTAACTTTAGCATCTATTCTTGCAGTACCAGATCCTAATGGATATTTTATGGTGGTAACTGATGCATCTGGTGAAGGTCTATGAGGAATTTTGTTACAAAATGGTCATGTGATAGTTTATGAAAGTAGAAAACTAAAGTTACATGAGTTGAATTATGCTCCACATGATATAAATCTTGTTTCCATTGTTCATGCACTAAAATTTTGGAGGCATTATCTTCTTGGTAAACCTTTTGAATTGAAAAATGATCATCTTGGCCTGAAGTATATCTTCACTCAGCCAAATCTTAATGCAAGACAATGAAGGTGGTTAGAGTTTTTGTCTCAATATGATTTTGACATCAGTTATATTAAGGGTAAAGAAAATAGAGTGGATAACACTCTAAGTCGTAGGAAACACATTTCAGCTCTTATAACAATGAGAACTCAATTTAAGGATGAAGTAAAAAGTGTGATGGAATTTGATTCTTATTTTCAGCAAGTAAAGATAGCACTTGCTACAGATCTGAATGATTTGAGGTATAAAAGTTTTCACTTCGATAACGAAGGATTCTTATGATTTGAAAATAGGGTGTAGGTACCTTCAGTGAATGATTTAAGAAAGAAATTGTTATCATAATTTCACAATTCACCTTTTTCTAGACACCCTCGTATTACAAAAATGCTTGCTGATATAAAACAACAATATTTCTGGAAGGAAATGAAAAAGAATGTTATAGACTTTGTAACACATTTCCTTACCTATCAACGTGTTAAAGTGGAACATATACACCTAGCTGGTTTATTGTATCCTCATAGCATACCGCAGTACAAATGGCAAGTGATAAGCATGGACTTTGTATAAGGGTTGCCTATGTCAAGAAATAAGCATGATGTTATTTTAGTAGTTGTGGATAAACTAACAAAGGTGGCACATTGTATTGCGGGTAATCTGAAGGATGATTCTCTTGTGTTAGCTAAAATATTTGTACACAAAATTTTCAGATTACATGGAGTACCTGAATTAATCATATCCGATAGAGATCCTAGAATGACATCAAGATTTTGGCCAACACTTAATGCAACTCTAGGAACTAAGCTGAATTTTAGTTCTACGTATCATCCGGAAATGTATGGACAGACTGAAAGAGTTAATCAAGTTTTAGAGGATATGTTACGAATGTATTGTATGGATCAGTAGTATAAGTGGGAAGAGTATCTTCCACTAGTTGAGTTTGCATATAATAATACATATTATGCCTCTCTTAAGATGGCACCTTTCGAAGCATTATAGGGAAGAAAATGCAGAACCCCGGTTAGTTTGGACAACATGGAGGATAGAGAGGTAATTGGACCTAAAATTCTTACTAAAATGGAACAAGTTAAATTGATTCATGAATGCTTTAAAGAAGCAACAAATGGGAAAAAGAGTTATGCTGATTTAAAGCGGGTTGACAAGAAATTTGAACTTGTTGAGAAAGTCTTTCTTCGGATCAAACTGAAAAATATCTCTATAACTTTTGGAAAGGTTATATCCGTAGGATATATCCTAACCTTAAGATAATTTACTACATGTATTCATGAAATCTATGTTGGTTTTGGAATGTGAATCCTTTTTTTTATGATGGTATTTGGGAACTTTCTATGCATAATATATTAGAGGCATTCATGTGATTTTGTATTGAACTTTGTATCTTGTACTTGAATCTCTATTGAACTCTGTAGCTGTATTCAAAGCATTTCTTCTAGCATTCGAGACTAATGTTGAATGAACTGGCTAGTTTTTTGTTGGGTTTTGGATCTCTGTTTAGTCTTGTGTTTCGAGAGCTTGAAGTGGAGATTCGTAGTGGTTCTAAACTTTTATTGAAGCTTGAAATTTTTTATTAGTTTTATTGGGACCTTGTCTTTGTTTTGGACCGTGTTTGAACTAATTGAAGTTTTGAACCTTAGTTGAATCTTCATATTCAACAACTATACTTGTATAGAGTTCTTATGAAAACTGAACTTGTTGTTGAGTTGTTGCATTGTGCCCTGTAATTAAGCTATGAACTAAAGTTTTATTCTTCCTTAGGGAAACAAAAGGATTAAACCCATAACATAGTGTTAGTGTTTATGTTGAGCTTGTATTAGGGTCATGATTTTCATTATAGGCTCGTATTTGAGATTGTGTTGTTAGAACTTATGTTTGAAGCTAGTATTTCACTCAGTTCAGGTGATTCCATTGTTGGTTGTTTTGATCCTGTATTGGAATTGACATGTTGATTTTATTCAGGTATTTTGAGCTATAGTTTAGTGGGTATTAAGGATTTTGAAGCTTCAACCTCATTTAATATTGTCTGCTAGAAGGGGTCTTGTGAGTTTTGTTAGGTCAGATGTAGACCATGTAACTTCTTTTGAGGTCTCCTTTGTTTTGATTTTGAGAAGGAATGGTTGTATTACTTCTACCTTTTAGATGGCACTTTGTTCTCGAACTTGATGGGGCATGTGAATTCAAGATTCTATCCTCTTCATCTCTGCTCTGAGCGTACTCGTGTCTTGTGGGAAAACTTGACTATTTTTCTCATAGAAGTAAATGGGACTGGAACTACATTCTATATGGGATAGTCATATTAGTTGTAGAGGTTTTTGGAATGAATTATTTAATTCCTTTCTATCTGTGATGTTGAGAAAATTATTACCTGTCATAAGCTTTTAATGGAACTCAAGAATCTTGTGGTGATTCTGTTTAGTCGTGTTGGAAGAAGTTGGGACAGTACTTGTCTTTGACGAATTGTTTAGTTCCTTACTCTCTTCTGACCTTAAATTTGATTCGTGGGTTTCATCTGAATTTTGAATTTAAAACCTTGTATCCAAGTGTAATATGACGGGATATAGTATCCCTATTTTGAATTCTTGGAAATTCAGTCCCTGTGTCTATGATTTTTATCAAGCCTTGTTTATCTGGCACTGTTGCGTATTTTTATTCCTTGTTGGGCTCTTTGAACGAATCTCTGAGTTTTAGTCATAAAAGTGAATAGGATCTCTTGGGGACAGTATGTTGTTTAGAGATAGTACTATGAATGTTTTTTTGAGAATTAAATCTGAACTTGAGCTTGGTAAATGGAAAAAGGTAATCATTTTGTAAGTTTGTAATGGAAATTGGTAGTGTGCATGCTTAACTTTTCATTTGGTTTTGAGTTCTCTTTTGGGAACTAACTAAAAGAACTTCTAAGTATAAATTAGATGATTGATTTCATTTCATAGTATAAATGAAATGAAATATGGATTAGGTCATTTTCCTATTTAAGATCCTTTTTCTGTTGACTATATAAGTTCATTGACTGAACTTCTCTTTTGTTAATCCTCTTCTGAGATGGGAACCTCTTGTGGATTGGTTAGGAGATTATTGTTACATGAGTATAACTTGGATTTTGGAAAGTTGGTTTTGGATCTTCGATTTGTAATATACTAACATGTACAAGTTAGTAAGATTTTTTGTAGATTGTTCTTTCAATTTGTTGGGCTGAATTGAGACTCTTGTTTACATGTTACCTCTTTATTTATGAGCTCCTTATTGCTCACTTGAACTGGGGTAGTGATGTGTGTTCTAAACCTTATTCCTTCCTTCATAGGAATTGTGTTTGAGATATAGATATGTATTAAATTCTCTTCTTGGGTTTATATAGAAAGATGAAGCATACTGATATGAGCTATGTTGTAACTAACTTCTTTTGTTGCTTGGTAAGGATAAATGTGTATTTCTATTCTTATGGGTTTATGAAATAATTTATTGACAATTTTTTTTTTATTGTTTAAAGTAATTGATAGGATTAATTAAGTCTTGTGATATAATTCTGATGTTACAGATTATATTATACTCTTTTCTTGTTAATGAATTAAGACTCTCATAATTGTTCTTCTTCCTGGATATTATTACTTATGATTATTTGTATGGTGCTTATTAAGTGTTTCATAAAAGTAGAGTTGTTTTATGAAACAATTAGTGGAATTCACTTTACTTTAGTGCTTAGTGCTTATCATGCTCATTTCATTGAACTGACCCGTGCTAGTAATTTTGTAGATGGACACCGTAAGAGATGAAGGAAGAAAATAAGTTTCATGTTGTATTGGGCTTATTTAATTCTGGATCTTCTATTAAGAGTTTTGGTTTATTCTTCAGTTGTATAAAAAGAAAAAGAAAATTTGTACTCTGTTTTGAATAAGGGGTGTTTGTTATACCTCATGCCTAAAAAACATAGTCTTGTAATGTATAGTTTTATAATGATGAATTGAAAGTTGAGATTTACTTGTATTGGTTGTGTAAATTATCTTGTATTTATGAAGAAGATGGAAATCCTATCTAGATGATATTTTTCCTATCTGTTATATGCTTAATTCGGATAAACTTGATCAGTTGGTTAAAAGGGAAATATAATGGATTCCCTTATTAATATGCAGCTTGTTAAGTTGCATAATATATCAATCTTATCTAACAATTCTAACATAGTATTAGAATGTGTAATGAATATGTTGTAAAACTATTGAAATTGTGAAAGATAAGAAGGGTATCTTCGAGAAGGCAAGGGTTTTCTTGAGGATACAATGTTATAGTTGAAATTTGGCAACACCCTTCTGCATTGATCATCTAGATCTACACACAATTAATGACTTGACCTTCATTTCTCTCTAAGTCAAGGTAGTGGCATGTTTATGATAGGTAGTAGCTTTCAATGGCTTAGGGTACCTTTGCACATCTGGTTGACTTAGGTCAACTGAGTATGCCCGTTTACCATAAGTCATTCTGAGCATCTTCCTATAATAAATTATGTTTCTAACCAGGGCTAGGGTTAAACCTTGGACAAGTGGACTGACAGTAGTTAGTAAAGACCATTTTTGGTAACAGAGGAGTGAGGTGAAGGATGCATTTCTAAATGAAGAATATTCCATCTAGGAATAGTGACATAAATAATATGTTGAAAATATTTGACCAAAGTATCACAAGCTATTAGTTGCATTGTCCTATGTCACCTAGTTTAAAGCAACATGATATCAGATGAATATTGGTAGCAAATATTTATATATGTTCTTTAAACAGATCATTTAGTACCGAGTTTAGGGTAGGAAAACCAAGTATATGAAGTATACGATAAGTATTCAATACTTAAAGTTAACATAAATATATCGGTAGTTCATTGAGTTATGAAATAAATAGATTGGTAGATCACCGAGTTATGAAATAAATAGATCGGTGGATCACCGAGTAATTTAAAACTATATATGGTTATCTGTTTGAGATTGATTGGCATGGAATGTGTGTTCTAAATAATGCTTTATTTAGAACAGAGAACATTATGTAAAAAAAAATTCCCTTGTTTCTAAAGTCTTAAAATGGGAATGTTACATCTTGGTATCAACACTGAAGGTTGCAACTCTTGGATGTATTGTGTCCATAATTTGATGGAACTTAAATTTTTTTGTAACAAAAAATGGTTAGAACAAGAGGAAATGTTGCAAATAATCCTCTACCTGAAGAAGGTGCAGCAAATGCCTAGAAACTAGATGAGATCCTTGCTACCCTGTTGGACATAAGAGATCATTTGGCTAGACTTGAATAACAAGTAAAGGGAAATGAGGAGGAAGATTATGTTGATAACAACAATCACCCACCTCCTAGGAATAATGCCAATGTAGGTGTTGATAATAACAATGTGAACATACCTGTTTAGCCTGAGAATAAAAAGGCTAGGCTAGCAACTGAACTCACTAATGATATAAAAAGGATAAGTCCACCCAAGTTTGATGGCACCACATTAGGAGATGGAGCTGAGAATTGGCTCAGTGAAATGGAGAAATACTTTGCAATAAGGAATTTCTCAGAAGAAACAAAGGCAATATGGGGAGCATATCAGCTTTCTAATGAAACATCTTCATGGTGGGACAACTGTAAGGATGAGTTAAATATTGATGAAACTAATATCACATGCGATAAATTTAAAGGATAATTTAGGAAACATTGGCTGCCGCAACTTTACTATGATTAGAAAATGACTAAATTTCAGAACTTAGCTCAAGAAAAGCTAACTATAACTAAGTACTGGGAGCAGTTTATAAAACTCCTTAAGTACGTACCTCAATACCAAACTGATGAGAAGTTCATAATATGAAAATTCATCATGGGATTGAATCCCATTATAGGAGGAGAGGTGGATGTTCACAGCCTAACAACGATGGAAGGGGTTGTTGAAAAGGACATAAAGTAGGAACAAAAAATAAAGGCAATTTCTTCTCATAAGGAGGAAGTAAGGAGGAAAGTTCCCACATCCTCTTCATCATCTCTTGCACCTAAGAAAGGACCATGGAAGAAATTCAAAATGAAAATTAATTTTTCATCTGATACTAATAAGAAAGCAGCAACAAACAAGTTTGTTGGTAATGCACGGAACAACTTTTCTAAGAAAAATAATAACAGACAGAAGTCCTATGGGAGTCAAAATGATAACTCTAAGGTTGGAAATAAACCGAAGCCTAGGAAGATACCTATAGGAGGCTATTATAACTGTGGCGAAGATCATTACGCAAATCAATGTCCTTTGAAAAAGGATGATTGTAATTAAAAGCACAAGATATATGCTGCAGTAGAAGAAAAACAGGCCACAGATATAGAAGTTTTAGGTAAGTTATTTAATTTACCTATAACTATTCTTTTCAATACCAGAGCTACTGAATGTTGTATTTCTAGTAAATTAGCATCAAAATTAAAAATAAAATTTAGAAACATTGATAAAGCATGGACTGTACAATATGGAAACAATGTTGTTCATATAGCTAGTATGTGTCTTTTTGGAGAAATCCTTGATTTACCTAAATTTTCCACTGAATTTTATCTTTATGTTGCACCTTTGGGGTCTTATGATGCAATCATAGGTGTTAATTGGTTAGAAAAACATAAGGTTAGAGTGGATTGTTTTGCGAAACACATTAGTTGTTTAGATGACCTGTAGAAAAAAGTAGAGATTCAGGGTGTGAAACGTGAGATTTATGTTAGAAAACTATCAGCTATGCAACTTAAAAAGGCAAAAAATAAAGGTTGTACCTTATATGTAGTGAAAATTTCTAAAATAACTGAAGAAAATAATGATTTCATGGAATGATATCTGCTGTTACGAGACTTCAGTGACGTATTTTTGGAAGAGTTTCCAAGTCTTCAACCCAAAAGGGAGTTTGATTTCACAATAGAGATCAAGCTTGGAACTGAACCTATTTCTAAGTCACCATATTGAATGACTACTACATAATTAGTAGATCTTAAGGCTCAATTGCAAGAAATTTTTTCTAAAGGTTTGATTAGACCAAGTGTTTCACCTTGGGGAGCACCTATAATTTTTTCTGAAAAAGAAGGATGGAACACTTAGATTGTGCATTGATTATAGAATGTTAAACAAAGAAACAATTAATAATAGATACCCACTCCCTAGAATTGATGATTTATTTGATCAAATGCATGGAGCATCAGTATATTCTAAGATAGCTCTTCAATCTGGATATCATCAATTGCAGATAAAGGACGAGGATATTCATAAAACAGCTTTGAGAACAAGGTATGGACATTATGAGTTCACGGTTTTACCTTTTGGATTAACTAATGCACCGGCTACATTTATGACTTTAATGAATAATATCTTTCAATAATACTTGGAAAAATTTGTGCTCGTATTCTTGGATGACATTCTCATATATTGTAAAAGTATTGAGGAACACCATGAGCATTTGAAGATAGTTTTAGAAATATTAAGAAAGAGACAGTTATTTGGTAAGCTGTATAAATGTTCTTTCTATGACACAAAAGTACACTATTTGGGACATGTAATAAGTAAAAATGGAATTTTTGTAGATCCTTACAAAATTGTATCTATAACTGAGTGGCCTGTACCTAAGAATGTACATGTAGTTAGAAGCTTCATGGGACTTATTGGCTACTATAGCAAATTTGTAACAAACTTCTCTAAGGTGGCTGCACCAATAACTTCTTTACAGAAAGATAAAAAAAATTGTTTGGAGTGAGAAATGTGAAATTGCATTCAAAACCTTGAAGGAACAGTTAACTTCAACACCTATTCTTGCAGTACGATATCCTAATGGAGATTTTATGGTGGTGACTGATACATCTGGTGAAGTTCTAAGAGAAATTTTGTTACAAAATGGTCATGTGATAGCTTACGAAAGTAGAAAAATAAAGTTACATGAGTTGAATTATGCTCCACGTGATTTAGAGCTTGTTTCCATTGTTCATGGACTAAAATTTTGGAGGCATTATATTCTTGGTAAACCTTTTGAATTGAAAACTGATCATCTTGGCCTGAAGTATATCTTCACTCAGCCAAATCTTAATGCAAGACAACGAAGGTGCTTAGATGTTTTTGTCTCAATATGATTTTGACATCAGTTATATTAAGGGTAAAGAAAATAGAGTGGTTGACGCTCTAAGTCATAGGAAGCACATTTCTACTCTTATAACTTTGAGAACTCAATTTAAGGATGAAGTAAAAAGTGTGATGGAATCTGATTCTTATTTTCAGCAAGTAAATACAGCGCTTGCTACAGATCTGAATGATTTGAGGTATAATTTTTTTCACTTCGATAATGAAGGAATCTTACGATTTGAAAATAGGGTATAGGTACCTTCAGTGAATGATTTAAGCAATAAATTGTTAGCAGAATTTCACAATTCACCTTTTTCTAGACACCCTCGTATTACAAAAATGCTTGCTGATATAAAACAACAATATTTCTGGAAGGGAATGAAAAAGAATGTTATAGACTTTGTAACACATTTCCTTGACTGTCAACGTGTTAAAGTGGAACATATACACCTAGCTGGTTTATTGTATCCTCATAGCATACCGTAGTACAAATGGCAAGTGATAAGCATGGACTTTGTACAAGGGTTGCCTATGTCATGAAATAAACATAATATTATTTTAGTAGTTGTGGATAAACTAACAAAGGTAGCACATTTTACTGTGGGTAATCTGAAGGATGATTCTCTTGTGTTAGCAAAAATATTTGTACACAAAATTTTCAAATTACATGGAGTACCTGAATTAATCATATCCGATAGAGATCCTATAATGACGTCAAGATTTTGGCAAACGCTTAATGCAGCTCTAGGAACTAAGCTAAATTTCAGTTCTACGTATCATCCAGAAATGGATGGACAGACTGAAAGAGTTAATCAATTTTTAGAGGATATGTTACAAATGTATTGTATGGATCAGCAGTATAAGTGGGAAGAGTATCTTCCACTATTTGAGTTTACATATAATAATATATATTATGCCTCTCTTAAGATGGCACCTTTCGAAGCATTATACGGAAGAAAATGCAGAACCCCAGTTAGTTGGGACAACATGGAGGATAGAGAGGTAATTGGACCTGAAATTCTTACTGAACTGAAACAACAAGTTAAATTGATTCGTGAATGCTTGAAAGAAGCAGCAGATAGGAAAAATAGTTATGCTGATTTAAAGTGGGTTGACAAGAAATTTGAACTTGGTGAGAAAGTCTTTCTTTGGATCAAACCGAAAAAGAGCTCTATAACTTTTCGCAAGGTTATATCCGTAGGATATATCCTAAGGTTATATCCTAACCTTAGGATAATTTACTGCATGTATTCATGAAATCTATGTGGGTTTTGGAATGTGAATCCTTTGTTGTTTATGATGGTATTTGGGAACTTTCTATGTATAATATATTAGAGGCATTCATGCAAATTTTTATTGAAATATATATCTTGTACTTGAAGCTCTATTGAACTCTGTAGCCGTATTCGAAGCTTTGCTTCTAGCATTCGAGACTAATGTTGAATGAACTAGATAGTTGCTTGTTTGGTTCTGGATCTCTGTTTAGTCTTGTGTTTCGAGAGCTTGAAGTGGAGCTCCGTAGTGGTTCTAAACTTGTATTGAAGATAGAAATTTGTCATTAGTTTTATTGGGACCTTGTGTTTGTTGTAGACTATGTTGGAACTAATTGAAGATTTGAACCTTGGTTGAATCTTCGTATTCAACAACTGTACTTGTATATAGTTCTTATGAATACTGAACTTGTTGTTGAGTTGTTGCATTGTTCCCTCTACTTAAGCTCTGAACTGAAGTTTTATCCTTCCTTAAGGAAATGGAAGGCTTGAACCCATAACAGATTGTCAGTGTTTATGATGAGCTTGTATTAGGGTCATGAGTTTCATTATAGACTCGTATTTCAGCTTGTGTTATTAGAACTTATGTTCAAAGCTCGTATTTGACTCAGTTCAGGTGATTCCATTGTTGGTTGTGTTGATCCTATATTGGAATTAACATGTTGATTTTATTTAGGTATTCTGAGCTAGATTTTAGTGGGTATTAAGGATTGTGAAGCTTTAGCCTCATTTACTATTGTCTACTGGAAGGGATCTTATGAGTTTTGTTGGGACAAAAGTAGACCGTGTAACTTCTTTTTAGGTATCCTTTATTTTTATTTCGAGAAGGAATGGTTGTATTACTTCTACCTTTTAGACTTCACTGTGTTCTCAAAATTGATGGGGCATGTGAATTCAGGAGTGTATCCTCTTCAAATTTGCTCTGAGTGTACCCGTGTCTTGTGGGAAAACTTGACTGTTTTACTCATAGAAATAAATGGTACTGGAACTACGTTCTATTATGGGATAGTCATATCAGTTGTAGAGGTTTATGGAATGAATTATTTACTTCCTTTTTGTCTTTGTTGTTGAGAAATTTTTTACCTTTCTTAATCTTTTAATGGAACTTGAGAATCTTGTGATGATTTTGTTTAGTCGTGTTGGAAGAAGTTAGGACATTACTTGTCTTTGACGAATTGTTTAGTTCCTTACTCTCTTCTAACATTTCATCCGATTCATGGGTTTCATCTGAATGTTGAATTTAAAACCATGTATACTAGTGTAGTATGACAGGGATACAATATCCCTGTTATGAATTCTTGGAAATTCAGTCCTTGGGTTTGTGAGTTTTATTGACCCTTGTCTATCTTGCAATGCTATGCGTATTTTTCTTCCTTGTTGGGATCTTTGAACGAATCTCTGAGTTTTAGTCAGAGAAGTGAATAGGATCTTTTGGGGATAGTATGTTGTTTAGAGATAGTACTATGAATTTCTTTTTGAGAATTGAATTTGAACTTGAGCTTGGTGAATGGAAATAGGTAATCATTTTGTAAGTTTGTAATGTAAATTGGTAGTGTGCATGCTTGACTGTGCATTTTGTTTTGATTTCTCTTTTGGGAACTAACTAAAAGAACTTCTAATTATAAATTAGATGATGGATTTCATTTCATAGTATAAATGAAATGAAATATGTACTGGGTCCTTTTCCTATTTGAGATCCTTTTTCTGTTGACTGTATAAGTTCATTGACTGAACTTCTCTTTTGTTAATTATCTTCTGAGATGGGAAATTCTTGTGGATTGGTTAGGAGATTATTTTTAAATGAATATAACTTGGATTTTGGAAAGTTGGTTTCAGATCTTTGATTTATAATCTACTAACATACAAAATTTAGTAAGATTTTCTGTAGACTGTTCTTTTAATTTTGTTCGGTTGAATTGGGACTCTTGTTTAGATGTTTCCTCTTTATTTATGAGCTCATTATATTGATAATTTGGACTGAGGTAGTGATGTGTGTTCTAAACCTAATTCCTTACTTTAGAGGAATTGTGTCTGAGAAATAGATATGTATTGAATTCTCTTCTTGGGTTTATATGGAAAGATGAAGCATACTAATATGAGCTATGTTGTAACTAACTTCTTTTGTTGCTTGGTAAGGATAAATCATGTATTTCTATTCTTATGAGATTTATGAAATAATTTAATGACAAGACTTATTGACTGTTTAAAGTAATTGATAGGATCAATTAAGTCTTGTGATATAATTCTAATGTTGTAGATTATATTATACTCTTTTCTTGTTAATGAATTTAGACTTTCATAATTGTTCTTCTTCCTGGATGTTATTACTTATGATTATTTGTATAATACTTATTAATTGTTTCATAAAAGAGGAGTTGTTTTATGAAACAATTAGTGGAATTCACTTTACTTTAATGCTTCATTCTTATCATGCTTAGTTCATTGAACTGATCCGTGCTAGAAATTTTGTAGATGGACACCATAAGTGATGAAGGAAGACAAGAAATTTCATGTTGTATTGGGCTTATTTAATTCTAGATCTTCTATTAATATTTTCTATTTATTCTTTAGTTGTATAAAAATAAAAATAAAAGTTGTACTCTATTTGGAATAAGGGTTGTTTGTTATACTTCATGCCTGAAATACATAGTCTTGTAATGTATAAATTTATAACGATGAATTGAAAGTTGGAAGATTTACTTGCATTTGTTGTGTAAATTATCTTGTGTTTACAAAAAAGATGGAAATCCTATCTTGATGATATTCTTCATATATGTTATATGCTTAATTCGGATAAAATCGATAAGTTAGATAAAAGGGAATTAGTTTAATGGCTTCCCTTAATAAGATGTAGTTTGTTAAGTTGCACAAGATAACGATTTTTATGTAAACAATTCTAACATAGTATTGGAATGTGTAATGACTATGTGGTAAAACTATTGAAAGTTTGTTAAAGATAAGAAAGGTTTGACAAACCCTAACACTTAATCATGTAGGGGAATAATCATTCCTCACTCCAAGGAATGTAATCCAAAGAATGGTGATATGATCGTTAATCGTTAGACTTCATTTCTTATAAAGTCTACTACTAGTTGAACCTATTTGGTTGCTACACCTTCTTTGAATGATTAATTTATATTTAATGTAACTTATGATGTTGCTGTCATGTTTTGGTTAACTTCTTGTTAAGCTAAGTAAACAAACATTAAAAAGCAATCATGGGTTAAAGGAAGTTCTTTAATGCTTAATTGATTCAAGTATAGAACAAGAACTTAAGGAGTGTTGGATTAGGGTTTAGCATGGATGTTGTAATCTGTTTTGTAATCAAAATTAATTAAATGTATTAATAACCTCCTTGGGGTATGTACATCTTGATGAGGTAGTTTCTGTAGGATGTTGGCACATGCCAATTGTAAGGCTTGTACTTTCAAGAAGGACTTGGGTCTTCTCAAGAATACAATGATGCAGCTGACATGTGGCAACACCCTTCTACATTGATCATCTAGATCTACACACAAATAAGGACTTGAACTTAGTTTATCTCTAGATCAAGTTAGTGACATGTTTAGGATAGGTAGTAGATTTCAATGGCTTAGGGTACCTTGGAACATCCAATTGACTTAGGTTAAGTGAGTATGCCCATATACCCTAAGACATTGTGAGCATCTTTCTATAATAAATTATGTTTCTAACCAGGGCTAGGGTTAAAGCTTGGACAAGTGGAATAAAGGTAGTCAGTAAAGAACATTCTTGATAACATAGGAGTGAGAGTGAAGGATGTATTCTAAAATGATGAGTATGCCATCTAGGAATAGTGACATAAACAATATGTTGAAAATCTTTGGCCAAAGTATCGCAAGCTACTGGTTGCGTTGTCCTATGTCACCTAGTTTAAAGCAACATGATATCAGATGAATATTGGTAGCAAATATTCAGATATGTTATTTAAAAAAATCACTCAGTACCTGGTTTAGGGTAGGAAAACCAGGTATATGAAGTATATGATAAGTATTAAATACTTAAAGTTAACATAAATAGATTGGTAGATCATTGAGATATGAAATAAATAGATCGGTAGATCACCAAGTTATGAAATGAATAGATCGGTGGATCACTGAGTCATTTATAGCTACATATGGTTATCTGTTTGAGATTGATTGGCATGGAATTTGTGTTCTAACTAAAGCTTTATTTAGAAAAAAGAACATTATGTAAAAAAAATAAAAAATCCCTTGTTTCTAAAGTCTTAAAATGGGAATGTTACCAGTATAGGTTCTTTTTCTAACTTCCATGTCACTCTTGGAATCCATTTTGAATCATCCTTCTTGACACTCACCATAGCAGCGCCCTTATCTTTTTGGTGCTACTAGTTCATATGCTCATAGATTTATAGACAGTCTTCAAACTTATACTTCTTCTCACACCATGAGTATTGTAATAGATCAGGACACGCACATTTATAATGTTCTGTAGATCCACAATTATAAAATGTTCCTCATGGGAAATCACTCTTTCCTCCTCCACGGTTATTACGACCATGAAATCCTCTACAAAAACATCTTCCACATGCCCCTCCATCTATGCACCCTTCATACTGATGGTCATTATCCTAAGAACTTCTAGTAAGGATATTCTGGTGCACACCTAGATCAATAACATCATGGATTTGATCAATCAGTTTGTAATCCTTAGTGTCATGGGTTGTAGAGGTGCATATCTTGCAATAGCAATAAAACATTCTTGCAGGATTACGTGCTGGAGTAAGAGGGAATATACTTACATCATGATCCCCATGGAAAATTTCATATTCTACCACCATGGTATACACCAACTTCCAAGGGAAACTATCCTTTGCATGTCCCCTCCACTTTGCATAGTTTGTACACCAAAGACCACTATGAAACTCATGCGCTGAGCTTGCAGACATCATCTACAACTGTTTGGCCATTGCAGCAATTTGAGCCTCCAAAAATGGGCTAAAACTAATGTCAATGACTCCTAATAGCTTCAATGTGCATAAGGTAAGTTTCCAAATGCCTCGTGCAGGTCAGTGAATAGTATATGTGACGACATAGCCCTTCTAAATGGTAGTTATTAATCCTCTAACAAACTCATTGAGACATATTGTAGAAGGATGAATATCATAGGAGAGATTTGATAATAGAGTCTTGAACCATGTGCATCATATGCCCACACACTCTCTGTAATTCCATGTACTAGATATCCTTAAGAGTGTTGATGCTCTTCTACTTCAAACTCTAGGAATATGGAACTCTACGAAGAAGAGCATTCTTCAATGCAGTGTATTCTACCACTATCATGATGGTTTTCTTACTTCCTATACTAACTATGTGCATGCCCTTGCAACATTGTTGGAAAATTGGCTTGCCTTTCACACTGAGGTAGTGATTCCCTTTCACGCGCCATAGTAAATCACATTTTTACACATGCTCTACAACATATTCAATACCCCTATATTATGGTAAATGCAAATAAATCTTGAAAAACACTTTGGGAAGTAGACTGGGGTCCTCTTTCCTCCTAATCTAGAACCTTGGTTCCCTCTAGTGTTTCCTCTTGACCCACCAGATCCATTGGACCCACTAGGTCCTATGTACCCCTCTGACCCACCAGATCCACCTCTTGCAGTCAGTTAAGGACAAGAAGTGGTCATGCCAATAGTGTTCCCAGCATCACATTGAAATTGCACACCGATGGTTTTTGATATTGTCCCACTGCCAGTAGGGTGCCACAGACCACTCCCAAACGTGATACCCAAAGCTTATCATACTTTCACCTTGTTTAAATATTCCTCCAAATACAGGAAATGGCTTATGCATCCATGTATGATCCCAAATGAGAAATTTATATCTCTTGGGCAACTGATCGGTCACTCCCACCGATACCAACTAGGTTAGCAATACTTCTCCCTCAATTTGGAAAACCAAGTGCTAGGGGTTGGTTGTCTAGGTGGGTTCATATGCGCATCTGACGGATCTTCTTTCTCCATGTGAATGAAATCTCATCAAAAGCTAAAGGGGCTGTCTCTCCCATGCACTTTCCTAAGATGGCATAGCATAGAATTCTTAGGCTCCACGTCCTCTGCATGTCAACCTCAACTCCTTCCCACAATGTCTACCTCCAATAGATCCATCAAACTTGTAACCTCACATTGTCTAGTCATCTCCCTTTCATGAGATTCACTATGCTTGAGTTGTGTCTCCTCCCTTTCATTTTCAGCCGCAATGTCTGCCATCTTCCCCCACCCTAGCTTCCTCTCCTAATGCTCATAGAATCTTAAGCTCAACCATGGGAAATGCTTCTAAACTCAAAGAAATGATCAAGATCTTCATAGCCAGAGGAATATCACTCAAAAATGATCCTCTAGGCTCCCTCAGAAACTTAAACTCAACAATTTATAGGAAAGAATATGTCAAAATGGGATATTCTAAAGTATAACTAGTCATCACCCTCTTCCACCAGTGATCAATACTGCGTGTCCACGTTACATCTGTATCTTGCATCCTCTGATATTCATCTTGGGCCCATGTGCATGATCTATAGTACCAACTTGATCTAGATGCATATGATTAAAGTCATTCATATAGTTCTACTGGGAAGCAACAAAAGAATTTCTCATACAACTCATTGTATAGGTTCTCTTCTACCCATCTACGTGCATTGAACTCAGATCAAGTGTCGAATATCTGAGAAAACTCATCCTCCATGCTCTTAAGCCACGTTTAATCACTTTTTAAGGTCATGCAATCTGTCATCATACATCAAAGGGACAAAGATTCATGCCATTTATCACAAGAACTTCGAAAAGAGGTCTCGGAAGTGGAACTAAAATGTAGTCATTTTTGTAACCTTTGACAGAACATGATAGTCCCATGTGCATCGGCATATCACCCAACAGGCGCAGGGTGCTCACCCGAGGTACGCACAGGAGCCGAGTCTCTCCTTTATGTGAGTTTTGTGAGAATGCATTATTTACGATAGAAACTTAAGTGAAGAGAATGCAAAGGAGCCATACATTCATTTTAGAGCTCAGAACGAGCTTCTAAATCAATGTATTCTTTCAGATAAGAAAAGCATTACAGAACATAGATCTGAATCATAACAGAAAGGAAATGCATAGGGGTTTACACCCACTCATATGAAATATATATAAAACCGATCCATACAGATATAAGTAAAAACTGGAGCCATATATATCCATATTAAATACGTTTGGTAATCACATTATATTCATTAAGGCTATCACAGATCCATATAATAGTGTAGTCTAAAGTCATGTATCATAACTGGACTTAAGCTCCTCATAGTACAAATAAAAATATTCGGACCCATCCCCTTGATACATCATACTCCTATAGATCCTCTATACCCAACCCATAGAACTCCCATAATATTTCTGCATAGCTTTGCCTCTTTTCCATTGTCTTTGTATCTCTTTCTCTGTTAGGAATCTTGTATTTATAGCCACAGCAAAGCACCGCCATGTCTTTCTAAAGTTTTAGATACGTTTCTAAGTGTCTAAGATGTCCTTCATGGGAGCATGCTCTTTCTTACTTGAGCTCTCCATTCTTTTCCATGATGACCTTATGGAATCTTCTATCGCAAAGTATATTTCTTTCGTGGGTAGCAAGTTATAAGGATGACACCTTATACATTCCACATGCACAATCGGGTCATGTTTTCCTCAAGTTTTATCTGACATGCCAAATATGGCTAAGTCCGTAAACATTTTCTCTACCTTGCGCACATGCCACCGGCTCTACTAAACCCTCCTAAAACCCCATCCTACATGCTTTTTCCTTATGCGCCCTTCTTCAAATAGGCATTACACACCCATGCATCTTCTTGTACTTCGCCAATATTTTAGGGGTCCAAAATAGGTATAATGAACTTAGTACCATAAACAAGAAATAATGGTGTGGCATTTGTAGGAGTAAAAATTCTAGTATAGTAATACCAAAGAGCATATAACATCTATTTGTGTTAATTTTCTCCACTTCGGTCAATAGTTTTGCAGAGAATATTGATTATCATCTTATTAGTGGATTCATATTGACCATTTCCTTGGGAGTAATAAATATTAGAGAATGTGTTTTTTTCATGTATTTTATGCAAACATTCTAACAACGTAATTTTTCAAAGATGAGCCATTATCAGTCATGATTGTGGATAGAACGTAAAAGTAGATTATGATATGGATATTAAGGAATTTATAAATATCTTTGTTGGTAATAGTTTCCAAGGGTGTAACTTCAACCCATTTAGTGAAGTAATTTGTAGAAGTGATGATGAATTTATGTGCTTCTAATGATCCGAGGTTAATCTTTCCAATGTGGTCAAAACCCCAGAGAAAAAAAGGCCATATGGATGTAATAGGTTGTAAATCATGATTTTTTGTATCTTGTAGGTTTCTATAGTGTTTGCACTTATCACAACGTTCGACATGTTCTAGGAAATATTATTCCATGGTGGGCCAATAATACCCTTGTCATAATATTTTTTGAGCCATATATTTTCCACTAAAGTATCCACCACATTTATTATCACATATTTGAGAGATATTTAATGGGATATCTTGGAATCCCAAGCAATGAAGGATATTACCATCAAGATCACGTTTAAATAAATAACCACCAACAATGACATAAAGAGTGGTTTCACAATAGGGTCATTGTGCCTTGTGTAGGGATAGGTTGGTGGGAATAGATTTCGAATAAAGGAAACTATTAATAGGAGTGTAGCATTCCATATTTTTGGCACTGTGTGTAATAACAAGAACTTGTAAACCACATACGATATGGGAATTTTTGGATGTATGATGCAAGTGGTGAATAATAAATGTAGCATGATCATCTGTAATGTCAAGAGGAATAAGTGAAGTAGCATTTTCCATGACATCATCATGTCATTTTTCCTTGTAAGGGATAGTATTGATAGAGTGGGAGTCAAATGTAGCAAGAATACTAGTAACAATGATATCATACAAGATGAGTTTCTCTTCTTTAACTTGATATGTACTATTAAATTGATTAAAAATGAGCCGAGAATTTCCAAATATATGAAGGTGGCATGTAGGGAGAGATTGAGTGACAGATAAGCCTAGAATCAATGTTTCATATTCATCTATATTAGTTGTGCATGAGATTCCAAGCCAATAAGAAAAGGGCATAGGTTCACCATGTGGTTTTATGAAAAAAATACTTGCATCAAAACCTATAGCGCAGTAAGAGCCATCAAAGTACATGTTCCAAATATCAAAATCAATGATATGTGTAATATAATCATCAAGAAATTCATTACAGATAGGGAAAGGATCATGGATATGGGCCTTTTTTAGTTAGTTTCCGATTGTAAACTTGGCCTTTGATATATTTTTGTAGAAAAAAATTAAGATTAAATTTAGTAAGTAACGTAACCCAATGGGCTAGGTGGCCAAATAGATGGGTTTTTGAAAGAAGGTAGCACAAGAGATCAACTTTGGTAATAATATGAATTTCGGTATTGATCTTATAGTAACATAGCTTGTCAATGAAAAATACAAGGTCAAGGCACAACTTTTCAATATAAGTATAATTACATTCATAATAAATCAAGGTTCAACTGATAGAATAGATGGAACGATCATGTTTATCCATATCATGTTGAGAAATAAAAGAGCCTAAGGCATGAAAAGTGGACAAGATGTACAAAATCAATGGTTGATCAGAAATATGAGGAGTTAAAATAGATAGATTAAGTAAATAATATTTGATATCATTGGATGCCTATTGAAAACTATCATACCAATTAAATGTATTAACCTTTTTCATGAGACATGTAAATGGTTGGGTCTTTTAAGCTAGTTGTGTAATGAAATGATGGATAGCCTAGATTTTACCTTATAAAGAATGAATTTGATGAAGGTTTCATGGAGAAAACATATCTACAATGGTGTGGATATTCTAGGGATCAATCTCAATATCTCGTTATGAAATGACGTATCCTAATAATTTTCCATTAGTAACTTCAAAGACACACTTTTTGAGATTAAGGTGTACATGATATTGACGTAATCATGTAAATAGAGTATGTAGATCCTAAGCATGGTCAACACGATGTTAAAATTTGTCCAAAACTTCATCAACATCATCCTTAATGATATTATGAATATAATCATGGAATATGTGGTTCATAGAATGGTGGTATTTAGCCCCAAAATTTTTGAGACCAAAAGGTGTAACAATATAGAAGAAATTACCCCATGGTGTAATAAAGGAGGTTTTTTATTCATCATCTAGATTAATTTTCATTTGGTTATATCCAATAAATCCATCCATAAAATATAGTATATCATGGCCAATATTGGTTTTGAGCAGATGAAGTATGACACTAAGGAGAAGGTGCATAGAAGATTTGTGCACGGTAGTAAGGTAGATTTGAAGGCACAGAAGGATATGAAAGGAAACGTGTGTGAAAGACAATGATTGATCTAGGACTTATCCATTTTAAGGTTACGGGATATTTTTGGAGATAGCGTGTGGGGCACACAACCAGATGGAAACTTGCATGGAACGCAAATGCTATTTTTGGAAGAGCGTATACTAATTGCTTTGCATGAGTTCAAGTTAATAATAGAATTACCACTGCCAGTTAACTAGAAGAGATCTATTATTAGCACACTTGCATGTTTTTCTATTATTGTAAAGGTTTATGGCTATTTTAAGCATGCAACCTATTTTGAGAAATATGTAAGCGGTGAAGGGAAAGTTCCCACCCTTATAAATATATAGTAAGTTGTGTATTTTAAGAGTACTGAGCTAATATGGAGTTATGCTGTCAGAACTAATGCATGCATGAGCTATGATTCTATTTATTGTAAGAATTTTCTATGTATTTACTTTATTTAACATAATGAAGTGTATTGGATGAATAATGGTGTCAAACGTCACTATAACTAGTTATTGCATGGATAATTTCATTATGTTTATATTTTTATTCATGATTCTTTAATATCTAGATCTAGAATATCCTCTGTGGAAAGTTTATACAATTTATGGATTTGAATGCATTAACTCTTCATCATGTTCACATCTTGCACAAGCAAGTCTAAGGAGGGGCCTTGTACGTTTGTGTGCTTCGGGTGAGCACTCAGTCTAGGCTGAGTGATGTGCCAACACACCTGGGTTATTATTGGTAAATTCTAGGCTGCATTATTGGTTCCCTTTTCGGGACCTCTTTTTCAGTTGTTTTCAGGATGGTTCATGATGAGGAGCGTACCTGTTGACCCTAGCAAGTGTTGATTGAGAAACAGGGACGGAAGCCTGTTTATATTTTATTGATCTCAATCAGTTAAAAAATTACAGAGAATGGGCTGCAATATTTATAGATATTGCACAGCCAAATACATCCAGGAAAATGAGTTGCACAGGTGCAACCAAAAACCAGATTTCACAAGCTTCCAATAACATCCGGGAAGCAAAATTACATAAAGACAAATATATTGTTTATAACAATATAACAATGTGCAAACAGACAAATATGGTTGTTTAACCAAATAACAATTTAATCATTAATTATTTAATTAATAAAATTAATTAAATAATCCTACTATGCATAATTAATAATAGGATAATAAAATTTATCCTAACATTCCCCCCCTTAATTGTGCATTGTCTGAAGAGATGAGGAGAGAAATGCTCTGAACAACTCGAACTTGTCACGTGCAAGTGACTTTGTGAAAATATCTGCTCGTTGTTCAGCTGTTGGACAAAATTGAAGCTGGATGTTGTGCTTCAATACATGTTCGCGTATGAAATGAACCTGAACTTCAATGTGCTTTGTTCTCTCGTGAAAAACTGGATTGCGAACAAGTTTGAGAACACCTTCGTTGTCAACATACATGGTGGTCGGTTTGTCCTGTGATATTCCAAGTCCTTCCAGTATGCGACGTAGCCAAATCACTTCACAGACAGCTTCTCCTGCAGAACAATACTCGGCTTCTGTGGAAGAGCGAGAAACAAAGTGTTGTTTCTTACTTCCCCATGATATTGGTCCAGATCCCATAAAGAATACAAATCCAGAAGTGGATTTTCTATCATCAATGTTACCTGCATGATCTGAATCCGAATATCCAGTCAAGAAGAAGTTTTCGTTCTTCTTGTATTCTAGACCAAGATCCACTGATCCTTTGAGATATCTCAAGATGCGCTTTGCTACTTTCCAATGACAAACTTTGGGTTCCTGCATGAACCTGGATAGATAGCTCACTACAAAGCTGATATCTGGTCTAGTGTAGGTCAAGTAAATGAGACTCCCAATCAGCTGCCGATAGAGAGTGGCACTTACCTCAGGAGATGGATCTGAACGAGATAACTGTAATCTGTTCTCCATAGGTGTAGCAATTGGTGTGTAATCCATCATCCTAAACTTCTCGAGTGTTGTCTTGGTATATTTCATCTGAGAAACAAAGATGTGATTCTCTTTCTGCCATACTTCCAGTACAAGACAGTAGTGCATAAGCCCGAGATCTGTCATGTCGAATGATCGCTTAAGATCTGTCTTCGTTTCATCAATCATCTTCACTGAACTGCCAGTGATGACTAGATCATCGACATAAACTACAACAATCACCATCTCCCCCCCTTGCTTTTTGAGGTAGAGATTGGGATCGTATGGATTTCTGACGAATCCATGTTGTACGAGATGCTCATCAATCTTGATGTACCATGCCCTGGGTGCCTGTTTGAGGCCATACAGAGATTTCCTGAGTCTGCATACCTTTTCTTCTTGACCAGGTACTACATATGCCTCAGGTTGAGTCATGTAAACTTCTTCTTGCAAATCTCCATTCAGGAAGGCACTTTTTACCTCCATCTGTTGAACTTTCCATCCAAACTGAGCAGCTAGAGCAAAGATCATCCTGATCATTTTGATCTTAGCTGTGGGAGAAAATGTCTCCTCATAGTCAATGCCTTCTTTCTGTGCATACCCCTTTGCTACAAGTCTTGCTTTACACTTGTCTACTGTCCCATCTGCTTTGTACTTAGTTTTGAATATCCATCTGCAACCAATGGGTTTCTTCCCTGGTGGAAGATCGACAAGCTGCCAAGTGTTATTCTTCATCACTGATTGATATTCAAAATCCATGGCATCTTTCCAAGCTTTTGACTGTAGGGCTTCCTGGACTGTAGATGGCTCGTCTGTTTCAATAACTCTACTCATCAAAGCAAAGTTAACTTCTTCTCTTGCTTTACTGCGAGTCCGTGGTCCAGGGGTGGATGTATCCAATGGAGCATCCAGTATTGCATCTCGTAATGTGCTTGTACACCATTTACGCATACGTTGAGTTGTTCCCATGGGTTGTGGTCCTATCTGATCAACACCATCATCCCCATCATCACTTTCATCTTCTGAGGGAACATTTGCTTCAGTTTTTACAACTGGTGAAAAATCTACATCTTGCGAGTCCGGAGGAGGAGTCTCTGCTTCCTTCTTCTCGAAAAACTCAACATCTCTGCTTGTGTAGACTTTTCTGGTCTTAGGATCCATCAGTCTGTACCCAAGAGTCTCTTCACTGTACCCAATGAAGATGAGATTTTGTGACTTCATGTCCAATTTCTTTCTGTTCTGTTTGGGTATGTGCATGTTGGCTTTGCACCCGAATACTCTAAGGTGTGCAATGGATGGTTTCCTTTTTGACCATGCTTCTTGTGGTGTAATTCCATCAAGAGCAGTTGTGGGCACTCTGTTTAGCAAATACACTGCTGTTTTTGCTGCTTCTGCCCAAAATGTCTTTGCAAGTTCAGAATCATCGATCATGCATCGCACCATTTCCATGATAGTACGATTTCTTCTCTCAACAAAACCATTTTGCTGCGGTGTGTGTGGAGGAGGCATTTGTCGACGAATCTCGTGAGTTTGTAGATAGTCTTTGAACTCATCACTGGTGAATTCCCCCCCTCGATCTGAGTGGAGAGTTCTGATTTGACGACCAGTTTCTTTCTCAACTGCCACTTTGAACTTTTTGAACGTTTCAAAGGCCTCACTTTTCTTGCGAAGACAAAAAATCCACATTTTGCGTGAATAGTTGTCAACACAGAGCATGAAGTACTGGAACCCTGAATGACTTGGCTGCATTGGACCGCACAGATCGGTATGAACTAGGTCAAGTTTTCCATGAGCTCGAAAAGTACTTGTTTGGAATGAAACTCTGTGTTGTTTCCCTGCTAAGCAGTGAGGACACTTGTCTGTATCCTTCTGAAGAGATGGTAGCCCATGTACCATATTGCACCGGCAAAGTGTGTCGAGATATTTGAAACTTACATGACCAAATCTCCTATGCCACAACTGAGCTGAGGTGGAGTTTTTAGCCACGAGTGCTTGATCATTTTTGTGAATGAAATCAAGTTGAAACATTCTTCCCACATTTGAGGCTTTTGCAATTATTTTCGAGCCTCTGGATTTATCTCGAATCAAACACATTTTCTTGCCGGATTGACTATCAAAGTCAATTTTCAGGTTGTGATCTAGGAGTTGACTGACCGAAAGAAGGTTCTTTGTCAACCCAGGGACATATAGAACATCTGATAGTTTGCATTTGTGTGAACCAAGGGGTAGAGAAATGTTTACAATCCCCTGTACTGTATATGAAGAATCATCTCCCAACGAAACATGATTTTTCGATGGCGTGTCCCTCATTGAAATAAACCAGTCTCTGTGGCCGGTCATGTGTCGAGTGGCTCCCGAATCAACATACCAGACATCACTAGATGACGTGGATGGTTCACTTGATCGAGCAGTGAACAAGAAGTCTTCATTGTCTAACTGTTCTTGTTGCTCAGCAATATTACCTTGCTGGTGGGGTCTTCTTTTCCAGTTCCCCTTTTTCTACCCGTGATAGTTGTTTGACTGTCCCTTGTAAGTTTGTTGTTGTTGTGGTCCAGAATTGCTTGATGAACCTTTCTTATATGTGTTAAACCAACAATCTTGTAAGTCATGTGCTCTTTTGCAAATTGGACATTGCTTCTTCTATTGATTGTCCCCATGATACTGATTCTGATGTGGGGACTTCTGATAGGATTTAGGTTTTCCTTTACCTTTTCCTTTCCATTTTTGATGTGAAGACAGTGCCTGCTCCTCTTCATCATCCTTGTTGTGCATTTCTTCCTCTTATTGCAGTAGGTTTACTAACTTGTCAAAACTAATTGTCGTATCTGACAAGTTTAGAGTTGTGACAAAAATTCGGTAAGAAGAAGGGAGAGCTCTCAGAACAATGGGAACGAGAGACTCATCTTTGACCTCTTCTCCTAGGGCTAGAAGTGAAGCCCTCAACTCTACAACTCTTCTTAGGAAGGCTTCAATTTTCTCATTCTGTTTGAATTTCAACGTATGTAACTGACTCTGCAAATTGAGTATGACATTCTTGTTCTTGGCCTCATATATTGTGCTCAGTTTATCCCAAGCTTCTTTTGCTGATGTAGCATCTCGAATGTGGACTTGCACATCGTCGGATACTCCAAACAAGATGATGAGCTTTGCTTTCTGATCTGCTCTATCAAATTGTCGTTGTTGTGTTGCATCTGTTGGTGATCTGGTTAGAGTACCAGTCACAACAGGCCAGATTTCTTCAAACTCAAGCTGTGTCTTGATTTTTGTCTTCCAAGCCGCATAGTTGCTTCCTCTGAGCAATTGTGAATCCGGAAGAAAAACTTTGGGGGCATTGGTGCCCATTTTGCAGAGATCACTGACAGGGTTTGGCTCTTATCACTCCAGGTATAAGGTCTCCCAATCTATATACCGTCAGTCCGATATACTGAACCTTTCTATATACGCGCCCTTCCGATATACCCGTCGGTACGTGGAAGAAGCTCGCCCTTTCTATATACCCGGCGGTACGTGAAAGAGGCGTTAACGTACGTGAAAGAATTCGATACGTGGTACCAAGACAGTACTGATGGGGTCTGTGCAATTATTGACATCGGCTCAAAGAAATATCCTCATACACGCGCGTAACTTCGCTATATACTCGGATAATTTCTCAGTCCGGATTTATGTCTTGCAATAGTTCAAAGACGGATGGGATGGTTCATAGTGTGTGCACTATGACCTTATTACTCCCCATCGATTTATAGGGACGATGCCCAGACGACGTTGTTGCAGCTATATTAGGTGTTAAGTGCAGTAGTAGTCGCGACGGCTTTACCCGTAAGCGCTTCCCAGAGGCACTGTATATACCGAACACTGTGAATGAGATCTAGGATCTCGTGAGTGTTACAAAACCAAATTTACTAATTTTTATTACAATTCTGCCAGTTTCTGAGCAGTTACAAAGTTTTACAGTTGACTATGGCAACCTACAAATTAGTACAATATACAGTACAATTTGAATAACAGGTAAAAAATTTCAGTTTCGGGGTCCTGGTGACCTCCTGAGCCCTAAATGCTAAAAATTGCAAAAAAATAGCTGAAAATGCAATTTTTAGGTGGGTCTCCTTTTGCAAAAAATGTCTGGAATGAGAAAACAGACCAAATAGGAGAAATTTTTTTTTTTTACCCTAAATTAGGGATTCTCCGCTAAATTTAGTTAGTCGTAACTAACTTCAAAAAAGCTGCTAAATTTAGCAGTTCTGCCAAAATTTCCGCCAGATGCAAAAGGAGAGTTTTTGAGTGTTTTTTGTGGGATTTGATCCTCAAACCTCTCACTCCTAAGGCACATGCACTAACCAACTTGGCCACTTGGGGCGCTTGGACTATGAATGGAAGAAATTTGTATTTAATGTCAAATAAATTGACTTACCTCTTGAAAAATGAATGCCACGTGGCGCATGCTGGTGAAGGGGCGTTTTTAGGGTTCTATTTGCCCAAAAAACGGATCTGAGACTTTATTTCTTTGCTCAGGCCGCAATTTCTCCTTCCTAGGCCGCGTTTTTTGTGTTGGGGCGCGTTTTTCTCCTTTGGGGTGCGTTTTTCTCCTTTTTTGCTGTTTCTTATTGCCCTGGCCACATTTTTCCTTGCCTGGGCGCGTGTTTTCAATGCCTGGGGGTGTTTTTTAGTTGCTGGCCTTTGTACAGGCCGTGGGAGATTTAAAAAGGCGCGTTTTTGTTGTTGTTTGCCTTCATTTACATGCTGTTTTTGCTGGGCGCGTGTTTTTACATGCTTGGCCGCACTTTTTATTGTTTTCTTTTGTGTGCAGGTGGAAGAGGACGTCCAGCACGCCGTGAGAGATAGCAAAGGCGTTTCTTAGCTCCAACAAAACATTTTTTCTTATGCTGGCCGCGCATGGGACAGCAAAGGGCGTATATGCTCTTCAAAAACGTTTTTCTCTCCTTATATAGGGCGCTGGATCAAGAAAAACGCCTCCTTTCTTTTTTTTTATTTTCTTTGCTCTGTGTATTCACTGCAGGTGCACAGACAGTCCTCCAAACAAGCAAAACAATCTCCAAATATAGTAAAACAAAACCCTGATTGGGAAATATATCTTTTAAAAAAAAAAAAAATCAATACCTGTAGCAATTTTTGCCTGGTGCTGAGTGCACCAGTGCAAAAAAAAATTTACCTTCCAAGTACCTGGAAGGAACAGGCTAATGTGGGGGAGGCAGGGATGGGGCTGGGAGTTTGCACGAGGCTGCACAGGCTCTCAAATGCTGCAAACACTTCTCCAATCTCCTCTCTCTCTGCTGCTCTCTCTTCCACACCTTCACAGGGCCAGAATTTCGCTCTGGTACCAAATGTTGATTGAGAAACAGGGACGGAAGCCTGTGTATATTTTATTGATCTCAATCAGTTAAAAAATTACAGAGAATGGGCTGCAATATTTATAGATATTGCACAGCCAAATACATCCGGGAAAATGAGTTGCACAGGTGCAACCAAAAACCAGATTTCACAAGCTTCCAATAACATCCGGGAAGCAAAATTACATAAAGACAAATATATTGTTTATAAAAATATAACAATGTGCAAACAAAAAAATATGGTTTTTTAACCAAATAACAATTTAATCATTAATTATTTAATTAATAAAATTAATTAAATAATCCTACTATGCATAATTAATAATAGGATAATAAAATTTATCCTAACAGCAAGTGTTGAGGAGTGGATAAAATATTTGGAAGAAGAGTACACATGAAGGTTCAACATTGGATCTGAGTGTGACACATGCACATGGGTGGAAAAGAACCTGTATGACTATCTGTATGAGAGCTTCTTTACTATTTTCCAGGTAGAACTGTATGAGCACCTTTACCTATCAAGTTATTAGGGTTCCCAGTATGTGTAAAAACCCCAAAATTACACTTTTGTTTCCACTTGTTCCCAGTATTATTCTAGTACACCGTGTTATTCACCCATTTGCTATTAATTGATTTAATTAATTAATTAATTCACATTGTACACTTTGGATTAATTAAATTAATCCCATGTACCCTTTTTACCCCTTTAGATAAATTAATTGTTATTTATTAATTAAATAATTAATTAATTAAGTGTGTACACATCCTAGTCATCTGCCACTTGATCTAACTCCACTTAGAATCCACTTGGAATCCCTTTCCTTACCATAGTTAACTCCACTTATAGAATCTTAGAAAGGTGGGGGAAATTAAAATTCACGTACAACTACCTTTCTGGATGTAGCTTTTTGTAATTAATCCATTTACTTCCCCTGAAACTATTGCAACTGCCCACAATGCTATTTTTAGCATACTCATTTATCCATGTATAACCGATTTCAACTACCTTCTGCTTCTATAAATTACATGCTTACCTTCTTTTAAAATCCTATTGAATCTGACAAATAAAAGCTCTGTTGAACTGTGTCTGTAGAATTTGTATTCAAATCTTGGAGAGAACTCAAGATCATCCACAAATCATCTTTGACTTCCATCTTGCAAGGTTTCATAGGAGACCCTTATTTGAGATTTTCACAGAAGGTTACTGGAAAGGTTTACATTTTTGTTTATCTTTCATTCTCAAGTGATTTTCTTTGCATACATTTTTGCATGCCTAGTGGGACTCACACACCAATTCCTTTCTTTTTTAGTTTTCTTTCTTATTCCTATGTTTTATTTGTTTCACAAAAATCTTCTTGTTTGTGTGCAGCTTTCACAAGTGAATTGGGAAGTTACCATTATTTATTGTTTTACATGTGCAGGAAGGAGTTATGATTTTAATAAAAGTGGATTCTCTTTTCATTTATCAATTTTTTCATTTTTGTTTTATTCTAGTGTACATTTTTACTCTTGATTTCTTTTCTGCACTTTCTGCACAACCTATAAAATAAAAAAATATGCAGTTAGATTTTTTTATTTTTGTTTGATTTTCAATTTTCTAAATTAGATTTTGTGAAAAAAAAAACATAAAATCCAATAACAAAAAAATAAAAATTCTAACCCTAACCTAGACCCCTCCCCTCCCTACCCAGCTCATCCAGCTCGACCAAGCCACCTCCCTTCCCACCTCACCGCTCTACCCAACACCCTACCTAGCTCTAACCTAACTCTCTCACTACCCAACTCCCTCACATCCTCCGAGATACCTCACCCCTTTAACCTGCCCATCCCTACCCCGAGCCCCATTCCCTATCCTCTTTCCCTCCCATAGATCCACAGAACTCTTCTCAGCGATCACGGCTTGCCAATCCCTCTTGCTTGTTCCCACCCCCATGCCCTAGCCTTGCTGTCTACCCTCATCGACCTTGCAACTCAAATTTCCCTCCTTTCACAATCTTTTTCTTGCACACTCCCTTCTTTCCTTTCCCTTCTGCATCAACCCTGCCATGTCGAACTCCCTCCTGGCCTGTAACTCTCGACTCTACCCTCCTTGCCTCACCTTCTCCTATTTCAACCAATCCCTCCAATGCTTCCACCCCACTAGCACAACTCAGCTCACCCAATTCCTTCCCCACTTCGACCGAGCCACCACCTTCCTTTCTGTTGACTCACCCACCTGAGCCCTCTATCTCACAGCTCGCCCTAACCTGCACACACCAACAACAAGCCAATTTCCTATACATTAGACTTTTTAGGTCATATTTTCTATGTTTATAGTTTTAGGTTAAGTTTTAGGTTACGTTTATTTTAGGTTATGTTTGTAGTTTTAGGTTATGTTAATAGTTTTAGGTTTAGTTAAGTTTAGTCTTTAACCTCTTGTTATTTTAATTGAGTTTAGTTTATAGTTTTCTTAATTAGTTTATTTCTTTTATTTATCTAATTAATTCATTTATTTATTTTATTAATTAATTTTCTAGTTTACTTTGTTTGTTATCTTATTCATTCGTTTGTTTTATTTAATTAGGCCTTTTCAGTTAAATTATGACCTTTCCATTACTTTTTCGTCATTTTTCATAAACACGATTAATAGTGCATCTTGTTTTTTGTAGCGCTCTCTGTAGTTTCCACTCCACTTTTCATTTTGTTTATAAATGGACATTTTCTCCAACCATCCACTCGATTTCACCTTTTTGCAAACACTTTGTCTTATATGTCCTAATCGTGACGGTTTCCATTTTAGCATTATTGGACGTTTAAGTCTAATTTTCCATTATTTTAAAACCTTTCTCGTACATGTTTAGTGGCTTTTGCAAGCTAGAATAACATTTTCTCGTATGTTTTGCATGATTTTTCTTTGTCATTTTATTTTGTTTTTTGTAACTAACACAAATATCTCACACGTATGCTCTTCCCTCATTCTTTTTAAAGCAATCTTGGGAATCAGAAATGTGCCCGTTTCGTATTATTTTTGAGGAATTAATGTTTCACTTAACCAAATCCAACCCGCACATATGATTTTTCAATTTTTAAGCGATCTTGGAAATCAGAAACGTGGGTTCACTTACGTTGTCTTTTTTATTATTTTCTTATTTTTCCCTCAATTCTAAAAAATTTTCTAATCGTTGTTTGCAGGACCTGTTCTCACAAAAGGTGGATAAAACATTGACAACTACTAACTGTAGGTTGTCAAAGGATTTCAACCTAACCACACCTAAATCAAAATATTAAAAAAACACCACATTAAAAACACTTGATTTGAAGGTTCAGTTAAGAGCTACGGCTTGACCTCTTAACTAGAACATAAACCCCTTGGTGTAATCCTTAAGCTACAACAAAGGGGGTGGTTCTAGGAACCCTAAAATAGTCCACACCTTAAGGGAACTGGTGGACGAAATGGGGACATTTTCTCCTACCTGACTAGTAAATCCTTTGTGAATTAGAGTCATGAATATCCTTAGTGGAGACCCCAATGTGATTCATTCTAAGAAATATCTTTACTCAGGGTTTTAAAGGGGGTAAAGTAAAGCCATCAACTAGCAATAACGTCATGCTCGATCGGATATTTTGTTGACACCTAGTTGAGAGATCCACATAGGAAGCCAAACATTTTCTAAGCCAATCTAAGGTAGAGGCCATAAACAAGAATTCAAACAACTTCTTTTTTTATTTTCTTCTTTTGTTTGTCTTTATTTGTGTAGTAGTGTTCTGCACTCACTTATTCCCAAATACTCCTTATTTGGGATCCATGTTTCAATTCTCTTTTTTTGTCATTTTCCAAATTATCCTTGTTTGGATTCTGCTTTCATCCTCATTTCACCTATTCTCATCTACTTTTCATTTTACTCACAATTTTCCCCTTTCCAGAACTTTCATCTCCTTTCATTATTTAAATCTTCTCTTCTTTTCCTCATTATCTTCTCCATTTGATCTTCTTTCATTCATTTGGATTTTTTATTCAATTATTTGATTCTTCCCCTTTCGTGATTATCATATTCTTTTATCTTTCATAAATACCTCATTTTGGTTTTATCCCCCATTTCATTTAACACTTCAATATTTGGATAACCTTCCCAAAGTTTAAGTTTTCATCTTCTTTTCAACATCAATTCTTGAGTTATGGATATCCACATCCTCACTTAAGCACTTTCATCTTACGACTCACATCTCAATGGTATTGGGTTTTACTTTGTCACAACTTAATTTCATCACATTTTCTCTTCATTCTCCTTTTGCATCCTTTAGTTTGACAAGCATCATTGTCAAATTGTATAAATTTTCTTTCTTCACATCTCTAACTTGACAACATATTTATTACCTTCTAGACACTTCATCATATCCTCTTTTTCAATGCTTAAACTATCAGTATTTGAGTCTTATCTATTCATTAGCATCTTCCTTCTTAAGTAATTATTGTTGAGGGTTGCATATGATTTGACTCCATTTTTTTCATACCCTCTTCCCATTTAGAATTTATTTTTTTCTAGGTGGTAGAGTGCATTTTCAATTAATCTATCCTCACTTCTTCAATCTAGCATTTGCAGTGTTAGAGGTTGAACACATTCGTAATTTTTTCACTATAACCCTCCTCCATTCTAGCATTCAATTAGTTAGAGGATGAGAACCTTCCTCACATCATGCCACTCTTCCATCTTGGCATTCACTTTTTCAAGGGTCAATTTTATCAGACAGTTTCACATGCTTCCATCTTGACATTCACTTTGTTAAAGGTTGTGTCATTAATATATTCCAAACCTCTTTCCCATATTAGCATTCACTTTGTTAAGGGACAAGTTATTATCAAACTTAATCACACACCTCTCTTCTATTGTCGCATTCACTTTGCTACAGGTTGAGTTATCTTTTGCATATCTCTTTTTCTCCTTCCCTCTTTTAAAAATGGTAGAAAAATGACACAAATATTATAGTCCTTTTGGAAGGGGTGAATGAAATCCTTTTGGAAATTTTGATAGTGATGATGACTAAAAATTTGAGGATGATCAGAGTGACATCTCACTCAAAGAAAAATCCCGTGTTGAAAGTTTTTTATGTATGAATAAAGACCAAATTTTGCTTTGTCACCTTGAGATGGGAGAAAAATTACCCTATGACTTTGATGAAGTTAGTTTACAAACATTACTTGGAAAACCACCACCTAACAAGGGTGAACCTTTCATTTCTACAAAAAATGATGATGAGGCAAGACCTAGTCACATAAATAATGATGATCGAAACAAGTCCACCTCAAAAAACGCCAAAGGCAATGAATTAAACAAAGAAAAATTTGACGAAAGGAACAAATGAAAATAAACTAATTCAGTCACTGATCCTACACAATCCCTTATGAATAAAATTAATGACATTGCTAAAAAAATTGCTATTTTAAATTCCAAAGTCACCAATGAATCCCATGATAAGGAGGCACCAAAAAAATCTAGTGATGCTTCATTTAATAGTCATACCATGCACAATAAAGATAAAAACAACTCTACAAGTGATGGCTCCTTATATTCCTTACAAAAAAACTCACCATTTTCCCAAGAATGGAAAATGATGAAGGACACCATATCTAGTATGAAACATGAACGCAAACAATTCATCTTTGAAGAATTGTTTCCTTACCCCTTCGATAAGGAAATTTTTTGTGTTCCTTTTCCAAAATCTTTTGAGACACCAAAATTTTAAAAATACAATCACAAGAGTGATCCTAGAGAGCATATCAGGTAGTTTTATATGGAATTCCAAGAGGTGGCCTATAGTGATGTCTTCTTAATGCATCTCTTTCCACAAAGTCTAGGAAGACAAGCCTTTGAATGGTTCATACTCCCCCCCAAGGGCTATATACAAACTTTTGTAGACCTCTCAGAGAAGTTCGTCAAACATTTCTCATTCAACCTAGAATCTGAAATTATAATGATGGACTTGTGTAATGCCAAAAAACAAACAAAATAAACCTTCACACAATCCCTATAAAGATGATGTGGGATTGCTAGCCATTTCCCATGCTCCATACTTGAGAAGTATCTCATGAATATCTTTGTACCCAATCTCAACAGTGAGCTATCCTTTCACATGCAAACTCATTTCCTTAATACTTTCAAAGAAGTTATTGAGAAAGGATTGCAAATTGAAAAATCCCTTATCATAAAAGGTTTGATTAAACCTCATTCAAAATACAATGGGAAACATAGTAACCATCCTAATATCTCTCACCGAGACAAATATAAACATGTTAACCACAATCATAATATGGTCAATGATGGTATTACAAACAACCATAATTTCCACAACATCCAAAACACTCAGACTATACCAAACAAAGCTAAATGACCTCTTGTTTTTCCTTACAAAAAGGTTTCCTCCTCTCTTGATTTTAAACAGCATCGTTTCACTCCTTTGGGATACCTCTATCAAATTTCCTTCAACAACTCGTTAATGAAAACATGGTTACTTATCCCATCACCAGACCTTGAGTTGAGGGAGAATCCAATCCTACTTGGTACAAGGTTGATACTTATTGTGATTTTCATCTCATTGAAAGTCACCTGACTGATCGATGTTTTCACTTACATCACTTTTTCCAAGACCTCATTTATAGTGGAGATATCACTATTGAAGAACCATCACCAAATAGAACACCCAATGACAATCTTAAGGTGTTCTCAAACCCATTTCCCAAACATGGCAGTGACGATAAAAAAGATAATAGAGGTCCCTCTGCCAATAACACTTATTTTAGTTAAATTATCTCTTTTATAGAGAAAGTACCAACTACAATGGTGACCATTAAATTCACACCTTAGATTAATGTTTTGACCACATGCCAATGAAAGATATGGGTTCTTGCGGAAAACCAACCTTATACATCTTCTACAAAACCTCAAATGTTCAAACCAAAAGCTCCTTCAACTCAAAATTCAAATTCTAATGCCAAATCTTCCACTCCAGATCGGTATGATTTCATCAAAAAATTAGCAACCATGCCAACACATATCTCTCTTATGGAACTAATGAAAGAGTCACCTAGCTTTCAAGATATTCTCACTTGTGCTCTAAATAAATCATGTGTTCCTTATACTCTCAATGTTTAACAATTTTAGGATATGATCTCTAACCTTACGCCTGAAAATCCTATCCTATCTTTTAGCCCTCAAGATATGTTGAATCCAAATTTGATTAACAACAACTCTTTGTACATTAAATCCTATGTTACTGATCATAAAGTCAAGATAGTTCTTCTTCACAATGGAGTGGCTTTTAACATTTGTTCTATAAAAATGCTCAGTTTCCTTGGTCATAAAAAAATGACTTAGATGTTAATATCATTACCATTCATGGTTATGATAATATTGAGATCTAGTCCTGTGGCACCATCACTCTTCCCATACAAGTAGGCTCACAGCTCCTTGACACTATGTGTCATGTAGTTGACACAGAAACATCATATAACCTTCTTCTGGGTAGACCTTGGATACATGCGATACATGTAATATATTCCACTTTCCATCAATGCATAAAGTTTTCACATAACGGTAGAGAGTTCACCTTGTGTGGTTATACTAACCCTTTGGAATACTATAAGTTTTTTGAAGCAAGGTACAAAAAAGAAAACTATTTTCCATCTTCTGATAACACAACTAGATCTAGCACAAATTCTATTGTTACCAACTGTATTGATCCTGATATAATATTGTGCCCTCATGCTTCCATGTCTTCTTATGAAGAATTTATGTCTAAAGCATCACCAGAGGATATTCCTTATGCCTCCGCATCTTCCTCTGAAGCATCTACATCTAAGGTGTCACCTGAAGTTATATTCTCTCATAAAGGGTTAGGCATGTACACACTTGGCAATGCATTTCTTGTTGGAAAACTCTCATTATCACCTCACAGATATGGGCATCCTAACACTCCTCATTTACTAGAACCTCTAGCTTACTATCTCATAAAAAATATTTAGAGATGATATGGATATCTATAAGATGAGCATATTCCAATATCTGATGACTCTTGGCTATATGATGATAGGATGGTAGAATGTTACGGATCCACTAATTACACCAAGGGCCATAAAATGATGAAAAACATGAACTGGAAAGGAAGAGGACTTGGCCCACAAGGGCATGGTTTTCTTGAACCTATGAATATCAATTCTAACCTTTACACATATGGTCTAGGATATGATACATATGAGAAGGGGCCTATAGTCTTTTATGTATTATCTAGCGATGCGGACACAGATTCTGAAATTGAGACTAGTTCCACACATAGCCTCTTCGAAGACCTAGCCGAAACTACACTTTTCCTAGAATAATTATCCATTTAAACCATTGATGTTGTTTATCCTTCCCTCATTAATCAAGACCAACAATGTCATATTTCCATGGATATATTTCAAAATGATGAGGCCATCCAGGAGTTCCTCAGGGCTCAGGACCCTTTTCCCTTGTCAGATCACAAGAAGGGTTTCGATATAAAATTTGATGCCAAAAATTACTTTGGAGAAGAAATTACAATCAATAGTCCTGTTATCCCGTAAAATTGACAAGGGCAATTTTACCGATAACCATACCAAATTTTTTTTTTCGATCCCTCGTTAGGGATCCTTCGCGTTCGAAACATTGCAAAATCCCTCCCCGGGAAATCTAGTTTTTGAACTTAGTCTTTTTTGAGCCTTTTTTGGCTGGGCGCATGGATTTTCCTTGTAACACATAGTTTTGATGCGCCCCCTTAAAAGCCTTTGGCGCATGGTTTTCCATGTTAGCACGTCTTTTGGTGCGCCAAAGGATGCTGAGTAAGTTTTTGGTGTGCCAAAGGGTGCATATAATATCGCTGCAACACCAAGTTTTGGTGCGCCAAAGGGCGCACATAACTTCATGTCGACAATACATTTGGTGCGCCAAAGGCGCGCTCATTCTTCTGTTGTCAATTAATTCCGTGCGCTAAAGGGCGCACGCTTTCTCCTGTCGATAGCAGTTTTGATGTGCCATTTCAAAAGTGGTTGGCGCATTGATGACAAATTTTTTTATAAATATCAGTGCACGCCCATGTCATTTTCATTCTTTTGTCAAGCACGTGATCGCTCTGGATTTGTCAGCTCTGCTCTGTCATTATCTCGCCCTCTGGACCCGCTTTCCAATTTTGACATATATTTAAGGTAAGAGGTTCATCCTCTTTTTCATTGCATGCTTTCATGTTTTGGTCTGTGTTCTGTTGGTGTGTTTTCGTCTGTGTTTGGTCTGCTGGTCTGTGTTTAAAAGAGATATGTTTAAGCCTTTCCCTCTGTTCTTTTCCATCGCGTTTTCTTCTTTTTCTCCTTCTCTCCCTCCCTCTTTCTAGATCTTCTGGAAGGGAGTTGTTTTGAAAGTAGCTTGGTCTGTTAGAAACTTTTCATAGAAACCTTACTTGTCCAGGCATCTTTTTAGGTAGGAGAAAGAAAAGAATGAAATGATTTGAGTAGTTAGCTTATTTCAAATGGTGCACTGGCGCGCCTTGTAACAATAAAGACAGTCGCGCCCCTCGGCGCACCTACCCGCCATGCAACATGCTCAAGACCCGCGCCAATGGCGCACCCTGCCATCCTGCTGCAGTTAGAATTCATGCGCCCTCAAAGCGCGCCCTTTTGACATGCTGCAAGTTTAAATCCCGCGCCTCCTTAAAGACCTTTGGCGCACCTTCTCTCCATGTTACATCCTATTGTCATGCACCAAAGGGTGCACCTAGCTTTCATGTAACGGAAACTTTATTCGCGCAAGTATAAAGTTATAAAGGCACGGGCGCACCCTCCATTACAGTAACATGATGTTGTGTAAACCCTCCATGCACCGAGCCATATCCCTTTTTGGCGCATCATTTGTCCATGTTACACAATCTTCCCATGCGCCAAAGGGCGCACCGAACCTCAATGTAACATACTTTTCCCGTGCGCCCTTCTATAAAATGCAACCTGCTTCCTCCATGCGCCATATGCCTTTGGCGCCAGTTTAACCTTTGCAACATTCCTTTCCTGTGCGCCTTATCTATTTGGCCTGCAACATGCATTTTTCATGCGCCCTGCGCCCTGAGCCTTTAAATCTCTAACTCTTTCTTCTGCTAGCATTCCAATGGAAGATGAAATGACTAATTCAACCTTTTTGGATTGGGTCTCACTTCTTCTTCGTTCAGATCAGCAGCTGAACTCGAAAAGCACATGTCTACGTCAAGAAAGAGACCCACCAAACCAAGAGGAAAGTCCAAGCTGATAGAGGAAGAAATGAAGTATAAGTATCAAAGGGTTAGAATGCCCGAATCACTGGCCGAATGCAGTATTAATGTCAGGGACTCAGAGTTGGGTCACATTGACATGGATGAGTTCTGGGTTAGAACTCAGAAGGTTACAAGAAGTCCATGGATGGACAAGCTAATAGGCAGTGCCCTGCACTTTGCCAGAGGAATCCCTGTCAGCGATGTGAACAATGAGTTCATGATGGTAGTTGCGCAATCTTTCAACAAGGACACAAGATGTGTCAAGAACAGCAAGGGCGAGGTAGTCATAAACCTCACTGCCTGTCATTTTGAGTTGATGCTTGGCATCCCTCACCACCGGATCTATGTGGCTGTTAGCCAACAAGAATGCATCAAGGCCTGGGAAGACAACGAGGACCAGTGCATGCAGTTAATGAATGAGGTCTACCTTAAGAACAAGAAGGTGGTGACCCGGTGGCCTCAGACTATCCACCGAAGTGATTTCTCAGAGGAACTCAGTGACACGATCACCTTCCTGAGCAGAGTCTTTGGGCTTTCAGATGCCCACTATTTCCATAAGTGGATGCTGCGGTACCTGGAAACAATAAACAAGAATTTGCCCGATCAGCGTTTCTGCTGGGGGGAAATAATAAGCAGCACAATATCTGAGCAGCTGCAACAGTTTGCCACAACAGGAGTATTCCACATGAACTCCTACGTAGTCTACGCTGCCGCATCTGAAAGAGATTATCCAGGGCTGCACCGAAGTGGAACTTGGCCTCAGGCCAAAATACATGAGTATTATCCAGAACTGAGGCTGGAGAATAGCATCCAACATTTCGCTAAAATCAATGATGCTTTCTTCTATTATATCATGTGCATGTTACGACCCAGCTTGACTCATGGCCGCACGACCAAGAATACAGTGTCAGCCGTGGAGAAGTGGGGGGCCTTGTTCACCCAGTTTCCCACGTTCACCTATCTAAGGGCGGTCAACTTTTCGGGCGAACCAACCAGGTTGCCAAGGTATGCTGGACCGAAGCTGGTTCTATTGGAACTATCAAGACAGCTCGTCACATACCATGAAAAGTGCCTCAAGAGAAAGAAGGGCGGAACTCCTTTCCCCCTCACAGTAGGCCGTTACACATGCTCCACCTACCACAAGGCGAAGGAGATGTATGCTGAGCTGGAACTCCTTAATTTGAAGCATGATTTCCCAGCCAGGCCTACCTTCGACCCAAGGGGCTGTTTGCCAAGGGCTAAGCTTGATCCGATCCACATTCCTCAAATTGAGGATATTTACATTGATCTAATCCACGAGGCAGAATTAAGGAGAAAGGATCATTCTCGCTTGGCCTTGGCAGAAATTATTCAGTATGGAGTGGCAATCATCCCCAAAGAATTCCAAACTACGGAAGACGAAACTGACAAAGTCTATAATGACACAGACGGGGACAAGTGGCCCTTCCCAGCTATTGACAGGAGCAAGGCTCCTCAGACAATTGAGGAGAGGGTAAAAGAGACAATGCGGAGAACGGAACATTGGTGCCGCATGAACGGATTAATCTACCTCGAGGTAGATTTCACAACTTCCCCTTTGGGCAACGCACCTCCAAGGTCAAAGCAGCAGCTGAAAGGCAAAGGTGCAGAAGGTGAACCTAGCACCATTCAGGAGGAAACCCCTGAAAGTCCTCTTCCCTCAGAGCCAGAGCAAGTCATTACTCTTGAGGAAGAATTGACAGAGGATAGTCCTATACGCCCATCCACCCAGGATGTCGGCGTCGCTATAACTTCAGAGGTCCCTTCTATCACTTCTTCTTCTCTTCCTTCCCCTCCTCGGGTGTCTCAGGAAACCACTCCTTTGGTTGTGTCCTTTGCCCCTTCTTCTACCCTTTCCCCTGCCTCTTCATCTATCTTCTCCTCCCTCGCTGATTTGTCTTCCTCCATTTCTTCCCTCATCTCCGAGCTCCCTTCCCTTCCTATGTCTTCTGCAGTTGCGGTTTCCCTTCCTCCCGTGGACACTTCTTCGGCTATTCTTTCAATGCCACCACCGCGTGTCTCCACGTTTTTCCCCTCCTCTACCGCTGCTGCCGCCCCCTCTGTCTCAGGTCCTTCTTCTATAGGACCAGCTTGGATCTCTCGGCAGCTAAGCCAACAAAAGAGGAAAGTCCCCATCACTCCGATGGACTTTTCGGTAATTCCGGCTAAAGGAGCAAAGAAGCACAAGCCGGTTACACACTTCTCGAAGAGCGCTGCAGGTGAGAGGGTCATGGAAATAGCATACCCCGATCCCCTCAAAGAAAAAGAAGATTTGTCTCTGGCAGATTTCACAGTGACCCAAGTCACAATGGGGACATCCTCTGAAAGTCTCCAGGGGGAGGCTCTTTCTGCAGTGGATGCACTCTGCAAGAAGCTTTAGGAAACAAAAGAGGAGAAAAGGCTACTGAAGGAGCAGAATAAATACCTGCTTCAGGCCTTACAGAAGATGGGAAGTGCACCTCCCACAACTGCCGCCGAGACTCCTGAGCTGCTCAGTCAGGAAAAAATCAACGAATATTCAAAGATCGGCGAGCAGGGTATGGCTGTTTCTACTTGGAGGAGCCAGATCCTCAAAGATAGTGAAAAAGTAATCGCCGAGTATATCAGTTTGTACCTAAACATCAGAAAGGCGAACAAGGAACTCCAAGCATTAGCAGGTCCAGTATCAGAAGAATTAGAGCATGCTAGACTCCAGCACGAGACCTTCCAACAAATGTTCGACTGTTCAGTCGAAGATCTCGTCAAGTTCGGAGTCTTCGGCCATCCAAGGGCCCTCAACAAAACTATGTCCACTCTGGACTATCAGATAGATCAGCTAGAATTCGTTCTGGAAAAGATAGACAAGGTAAAGGAAGAGGCCCTGGATGCAATGCATCAAATAGAGAAAATTGTTCTATCTATGACTCCAGGGTTGCTCACTCCTTCCCTTACCTTGAGATCAGCTGACGACACTATCCGGATTTTCAAGGAGATAGCCTCTCAAGGAACAGGGCTAGAGGTCACGTTCGACATCGAATCTATCAACAACCTACTGGCCTGTAGGGAGTTCATCGGGTTCCTAATCGAGGCGGATAAAGATTATTCCAAGATCCTAGAAAAGCTCATAGATGAGTGGGAAACTTGCGAAGCAATCAGTGAGCGGCACAAGGATCCATCACAGGATCAATTTGGGCCGATGATCAGCAAGTTCTTGGAATACCGCGCTCAGTTCCACATCTCATCTCCTGAGCAGCATCAGAAACAGGCGACCCCTTTTCGGCCGCAGGATGATGATGATGAATAGTTTCTTCTTCTTCTTCTCCTTCTTCCTCTCTCTATTCTCCGACTTTCTTTTCGAAATGTCTAAAAATGTGTTGGCACAAATGATGACATCATCCATGTTGCATCATGGGATGATGTCATCTGTCCAAGTTGTCAAAGTCAACATGACTTTTAGATATTTTGTAAATATCTTGTAAATAAGTGGTTGGCTCCATTTTGCCTTCTCTCTCCCTCATTTTCTATAAATATGAGAATACTTGTATTCTGGGTGAACATTTTTTAGATAGAAATAGAAGTGAGGAGAGAAAGAATTTGAGCTTTCTTGTAACAGAAAAGAACAGTAATACAATTATTCAGACTTTGTGCTCAATAGTTGTGTTATACATTAGATCTTTCTTATGTTAGATCTGTATGTGTTTAATCTGTTAGAATCATATCTACTTTTCCGTCATTTTTTCATCAGTATTGCTTTGTTTATTTATGCAAGTAGGTTTGGCTCTGTTTACTACCAAGCCAAAAGCATAGATCTTCTGACCCTTTTGCTTTGGAATTCATTTCTTTTCTTCCTTCGGATCTGATCTTTCTCCTTTCCATCTTCCATTCCTTTCTTTTTGCAGCCTGGAACACTCTACTGGGATGAGATCCCAACCCCCGAAGGTAGAATCTGTGAGACTTGCATAGGTTCCTGCTAGTAGAAGTAGCAATAAACCAGTTTCGCTTTGCTGTCTCAAAGAGGGGCTAAGCCCTGCACACTGTTGGCTCGTCTATCTATAGATGTGTCCAGGCGACAGATTTTCGAACCAACAGTTTTTGGTGACTCTACTGGGGAACGGATAGATCTGTCAGATCTATGGTGGTGGTATAATATAAAATCAGAAAAATATAAGAAAATCGCTGCCAGTTTGCAAATCTGCACTTTTTGTTGAAAATCCAAAAAATTTACAAAAGTGCCTGGAATTGAAAATTTTCTTCTGGGATCCGTAGATCGGGCCTAGTTACAGGTCTTTAGTTCGCTGAGTTTTTATCAAAGTTAACATTTTTCTGTAGATCTGAGTTTTTCACTGTTTTCTAAAAAGTTTGAAACCCTCTGAAAAAGTAAAGATCAGATCTGAAAATCAGCCTGCTATTCTTCCCTGCCATCTTATCCTCGCTACTATTTGTCATTAACCGCAATCGGTTTTTCGAGGAGGATAGTTTTTAAATATCCAGAAAAGTGCATGCTACTGGTTTTTGTCAGAAAAACCAGAAAATCAGCAAGTACACCCAAAAATAAAGTTTAAATCTGCGCCATAACATTGCAGATCTGGAAAGTACGCTGGCAAGTGAACCTTTTACGCGCAGCAGGAGAGCCCGTGGAGAAGTTGATCCTACTTTCGATTTGCTTCAAAGGCACAATTTCAGCGTGACACCGACACGTTTTTCAGCATTAAGCTCAGCTAGCCGGTCATCTAGGAGTGTCTCACCTCCATGAAGAAAAATTCTTTTACAAGGAGCATCTACATCCCTTTGTAGTGCCTTGCTGCTCAATGGAACCACCCTCCCAGCTCGTGTGCTTTTTCCAGCCTTCCAAATGGCAGTACCATGGGATTCCCACATATCTGCAAATGCTATGGGTCCTCTCGCACTGCCACATCCAGTTCACGCGCTCCCTCATGGAAACCGAAAGAATTTTCCTAAATTCAACGGGAGTGGAAATCAAAGCATGGATTCCCACATATCTGCTTTCATTATGTCTGTTGGTTGGATATTTTGTCAAACCAAAATATGAGGTTCAACCACAGTACATGGGATTGAATCCCTCCTCAAAGACAGGTGAGGCTGCCTGTTTATTGCTAATCTAAAACACAGTAAATAATATATACAATATTCACACTAATCTAACCATTGGGGGTTGGGATGAAATCCCGAAATCCACATTCACACGATTCAAGGATATTGCTTTCGTAAGTGAAATAGGTTAGAAACTGTTACAGTGAAAGAAGCACGGTAGAAAAGAAATGGGAGAAACGTATTTTCTTTCGAGTAAACACAGAGCACGAAATAATCATACGAGTTTTAGATCACAGATATAGTGTCCGAGATAATTAGAAACACTGAGATTCTATGCAAAGAATAGCTTTAAGATCATGAACATAAGAACACTATCTTAAATAAGATATATTTCACAACACAAAGTCTGCAAAACAATATCAACTTCTATTCTTCAAAATGATTGAAAGAAAACACAAAGTTTTTCTCCTTTCCAATAGCCTCTTAATGCTTCAAAAAATTCTCGACCCTTTAGAATGCACAAGCATCCCTTATTTATAACAAAAGAAGCTAGAGATTAAACAGGACAGATCCTGAAAAGTAGCATGCTAACTAGAGTTCAGCTTTGCATGATTCTCACACAGGAGATCAAGTCAAAGTATGAATTAAAAATAATGACAAAATGGAAATAAAAGATATGTCATTCTAAAAATAGGAATGTCATGGGACGTTGGAACTTAATCCGAGTCATCATCTTTTAATTCTTCTTCTTTCTCTTCCTCCAGCTGAGACTGTTTGTTCCGGAACTCCTGGAACTTCCGAATAATGCCTTGCATTTCATTTTCCTCAGGTGCAGTGGAATGATCATTCCACATTTCGCAGGTCTCATGGATATCACTGGCAGTACCGGGAAGTTTCTTCAATCTTTTGCTGAGCTTTTTTAAGGCCTCTAAAGTGTGCTCAATCCTTACAAACTGACCAATGACTTCAAGGTCGAATCCATCTACAGGTTCATGCTGAACAGTCTCTTGAACTTGTTTGAAGAGATCATCTGCTGATAGGGCACTTGAGTTCCCAACTGACACCTTTGGACAAATCTTTAGCAATTCTTCTTCCAGATCACTTTTCCCATCGATCAATTTATCTCTTGATTCTCTCAACTTGCTGCAGGCTTCATTGAGGATCTTTACTCTGAACTTGATGGCCTTGATCAGCTGAAAGTGTTTATCTGTATGTGGAAGAACGCCTTCTTCTACCAAGAGATGTGCTGGTATTTGCTTTAGCACTTGGAGAGCTTCACAAGTCAAATCAAGCTGTCCAAGTTCTTCAGTGAATTCCTCATCCATCTTCTCTCCTTCCTTCTGAATCTCTGCTAAGGACTGATGAACTTTCACCACGTCTTGAATTACTTCCTTCCCTTGTTGGAGCAACTTTTGGATCCATTCATCAACCACCCTTCCTTTTTTAGCAATCTTCTCAATCGTAGGCACCGATGAGAAATCAAATCCGGCAGAAGCAGAAGCAGAAGAAGGTGGTATGGATTCAAGGGGTTTTGAGAGTTTGATCAAAACCTCTGTCAACTGCTCCACTTTTTCCTTAAACTCATCTCTGCTGACCTTTGTTTCTTTCAACTTTTGGCACAGCATGTCTATGGAAGCCCGTGCATCTTGTTACGCTCCTTCTGTTGTTACTTTCCCTAGAGACACCCTAGTTACCTGGTAATCAGCAGCTGTTACATCATCTCTAGTTTTGTTAGCTGAGGGAGTGGCAATCTCTGCGAACTTATCTCCTGAAGCATCTACCAAAACCCTTGAAACTGTTTTAGGTTTCTTGGCTGATCTCGTAGTAGAAGTCTTGAGTGAGCTGAAATCAAAAGCTGGTAGGGGTACAATCACTTTCCTCTTCTTCGGAGTTTGCTCAAGTAGCCATTGTGGAGTATCAGAGGAAATTGCCAATGTTGTAGTAACTGGTATTCTACTCTCAAGGGGAGCAGATTCTACTATTGGAGGGGGAACAACAGCCAACGTGGTAGTAGGTGCAATGAATAGAGGCACAGGTTGTGGGGGAGTGTTGGTGATCACTTGGGTTCCAGTAGAGAGGGGTGAGAGCCCGGAGAAAATATTGGCCATGCTTGAAGAAGTGGATGGGGAATGAGGAGGCTGAAGTGGTTGTTGAGGGGGAGGCACAGATTCAGTTTCCAAAGCCTTGACTGCAAGAGATAAGGTCTCTCCAGTTGAGCAATCAGCAAATGGCGAAGACAGAAGCTGGCTTCCTCCTTCTTCCAAATTAATTTCTCCTATTTCTGGTGGTGTTGGTGATTCTGGCACATCCACCGTTTGAGCTGGAGAGACAATTGATGAGATTGGTCTTTCTTTCCTCTTCTTGGGAATCATGATTTTTATAGACCCCCCAGTAGATTCCTTGTCCTTCTTCTTTTTGGAGGGCCCCGCCTCAGAAGCAGCCAATTTTGGAAACTTGTCATCTTTAAAATTCATGCCCCAAGAAGAGAGCCATTTCTTTGTACGAGCCAGAATTAGGGCTGACCTATCGGTGATAGAGGCTTTTTCGCTGGCCGACCAATCAATAGGTGGGAAAACGTATCGATCTTCATTAAGCCCATCATAGGACATATCCAACACACTTTCATTGTTCCTTGTACCATCTGGCAAATCAGAAATCTCTAGCATCTGAATCTCATCAATAGTTAATCTGCTATGATCTTTTCTGCGAACCGCAACTTCGTTACGCAGATCCACCCAGATATCCTCAATGTCGGGCCTGTGCAGATGTAGGGCTCCATAAGTTCTCAGTACTCCTCGGATGTCAAAACCATCCCGAGACTTCATATGCTTCTTTAATTTCTCCTGGAGTTCACATTCAACATTTTTAGCCTTTTCCGCTGTCGAGCAAGTATATCTCCCAATAGAAATTGGGAAGGATACAACTGCCTTATGCTTGCTCTGTTGGAATTTGTGAAAATCCAATAGCTGTCTGACCAATTCTATTAGTATCATTCTATCACCCGGATAGCGAGGCAGACGGAAAGGCTCTCCAGAGTACATGACCGTTCGAAGGTAGGTAAACTTCTTGAACTGCAAGAAGATACATCCATACTTAGATACTTCAGCCCATGCCTCATCTGAGACCCTTGTCTTTCTCAACTCTGGATTCAGCTGGCAGATGTTCTCGTAGAAAAAGGTGTCATTTACCCTCCTAAAATGATCCTTGGGCCCCTTCTTCGTTATTTGAGGATAATACTTATAGACTGGATTTGTCGTTCTGCTTCCTTTAGTCTCCAGCCTGGGATAGCTTCTCATCCTAGCTGCTGCATAGGCCACATATGAGAACATATAAAACTTTCCAGTTGACAGGACCGTCATCATCTGGGAATCAATTTCATCACTGATAAGGGTTCCCCAGTCAATCCCTTGCTTGTTCTTCTTGATGGTGACCATAAATTGGTACATCCATCCATGAAATAAATTTGATTCCGGCAAGCCAAAAACCCGGCTCAGTAGGGTGATAATATCGTTGATTTCTTGTATGAAATCCGATCTAGGGATAGTTCTTGGAAATCTAGATATTACTGGTTTTGCCTTGACCAAGAACTTCTTATTGACATCCTTAATGCAATTCTCCTGGTTACTGTCCCAGGCCTTCTGAGCCGACTTAATGTCTAGGGCCCCATACTCTTCAAAATTTGGTAGTTTCAGGAGATCATCAAAATAAGCCCCACTAGTTTGATAACTACTTCACCAGCCTGATTCCTTATGGACCGAGAAGCTGAGTCATAGCTGGATGCACACGCCAAAACAAACTCTGGACATTGGGCAGACATGGGGAAGCCTGCTGCAAGGGGCAAGCCACTGTTAGCTAAAGCCACCATCCATGGGGTTTGAGAAGAACTCTTCACCCTATTCCAAAAATTGTCCATATCTATGTTGCCCATTTCTGTATCCCTGATATCATAATTATAGTCGATATATGACGGGGATTCTGGTTTCTTAAATTTGTATTTCATCCTGCTAGATTTTTCGGCCTTCTCCTGTGATGAACCAGGATCCGACATGAAGAATATTGGAAGGAGAAAGGCTCGGAACTCCGGAGATGCTGTGCACACTGAAAAACCTGATTGACTGAATGCGTCGGAAGAAGAGAAGAACCCGACACGTAGAAGAAGATATCGGAAAACTTTGAGAACCCGACAGGTCTGATATGTCGGAATCTTGGCGAAACCCGACACCCACTTTCGATGACGGAACTTAGGAGATTCCCGGCACTTAGTGTTGAGGTCGGAATGTTGAGAAACCCCGTTACTTCGAGCTTCCAATGTTCTTCAGACTTTTGAATCTGCAACACAACCTTCAAAAATCTGGGAAACAAAAACAAAGTCTTTCCTTTGAATTTCTAAATACACAACTTCCTTTTTGTTATTCATATTCCATACATCATGCAAGTAATTGGAGTTTGGAAGGAACAGCACCAATTAATAGTCTCAAAAAGAAAATAAACCCTAAAAACCCAAAACCCTTTCCAAAACAACACAGAAAGAAGAAGGAAGAAAACCCCTCGACAACTGGCAAGAAATTGGAAAGAAAATACACGCAGTCGATCCAGAAAAATCAAGAACAAAGAAGGAACGAAAAATACCTTCAATTCGAGACAGGTAAAATCGAAAACAAACGATCCAGTCTGGTAACACGAGTTTGCGGGTTTTGGGAGCGGAAGAACATGCGAAAAATCCACGAATTAAAAATATGAACGGTAAAAATGACGTGGAAATCCGCGTATTTATAAGAAAATCAGTAATAAATACACTTCAGCTCGGCACGTGCCAACTCACCGACCGCTCGGCATGAATGCCACGTCAGCATGTTGGAGGAGTCCGAAAACCCGACACGAGGAGATTTAGTGCATTTCGGGTTTCGGGCTTCGGAAAACATGGAGCACAAAACATGTTTTGAATCATGAATGTTCCGATGCGTTGAGCTTCCGAAAACCTGAATACAAAGGATTGAGCGGACTTCAGGAATCAGAGAACATGGCGCATAAAACATGTTTTGGAACATAAATGTCCCGATGCTTTAGAGTTCGGAAAACCCGAATACAAAGGATTGTCTTAACACAAGGCAGGTCTCGGATTTCGGAAGTCACGCGACACAAAGCACGTTTTAACTCAAGTATATTCCGATGCGTTGAGCTTCCGAAAACCCGATTACAAAGGATTGTCTCATTGCAAGGCGGGTTTCGGGTTTCGGAGGTCACTAGACATAAAGCATGTTAAAACTTATGTCAAGCTATTAGTAACACCCGAAAACCTGATTTTCTTTAAAAGAGGTCATAATGCAAAATCACTTCAAAAATTTTGTAGGGGTTATCCGATCGTTTCGTTGTGAACTCAAAACGGGGATAACAATGTCATGCAGTATTTTGGACGTGACTCACGAAGATGTGTCGGTTTGCCTTTTTCTGGAAACTCTACAAGGGCCCGCAGCTGAATGGTTTCAGCATTTGCCAGCTGCATCTATCACCAGTTGGGCAACCTTGTGGGAAGCTTTTGAAGACAGATACAAGCCTTCAGAAGATGCATTTTTGTTTCTATCACGGATCACGCACCTAAAAAAGGAAGCCAATGAGACTATGCGTGACTTTGTCACCCGGTTCAATGCATTAATCAACCGTGTCCCTACTGCCATGCTTCCAACACCGGAGAATCAGAAGTGTTTCTTCGTGAATGCCATGATCTCAAAAGTTAGCTTCTTGCTCCTTCAAGAGCGAGTAGCTACTCTACCTCTCGCTCAGGCCGCTGCCATTCGGATAGAAGACAATTTGATAATATCTGGCGAGTTGAAAAAGGAATCATTAAAGTCCAAATCTTCAGAACCCTCGCCTACTACTTCGTCTGATCCAGCATTCCAAAAGATGGCGAATGACTTGCTTGCATTAAAGAAGCAGTTGGCCCAGGCTCCTAGTTCCTCATACCGAGATGTTCCACGAAGGAGTTTCGTTCCCAACAATGTTTCACAAAGACCGCGTCTACCTGCAACTGCTCCACAGTTGGCGCTTGAAGCTCCTCCGGTCAATGCTTTGGCCGAAATTGAAGAGGAAGAGCAGTACTATGAAGAACCTTCGCTTCAAGGTGAAGATGATCAAGATGTCGGTGAACCGACTGGCGACTCTACTATTGGATACATGGAATTTGATGAGGATGAATCTGATGAAGAAGAGAGTACTCAGGGATATGCAAGCGGACAATCCTACGCTGTTTTTACCCGCTCGCAAGGAAAGGAAGCGGAAGTTGCTGCCCATGCGCAGAAAGAGAAGGCCGTGTCAAACGCGCCTCCAACCATTGTTAAAAGAGGTAATCCTCTTCCTACTCAAATTCCTGTTAAGTCTTTTGTGAAGAAGTCTTTCCCGCCCATCTCTCCTCCGAATCAGCCCCCTCAGATTCCTATCAAGATCAGTAACCCTGTTCCACCATCGCGAAGTGAAGGACTCATTCCCTCACCAACGCAACCCTTGGCCGCATTTGATATAATAGATCATGCAAAAAAGACCAAGATCCAAATGTCTGAAGCTGAGTACCTTCAGTCAAACCCCGAACAGCTTGTAAGATTAACTAAATATATTCAGAGTCAAGCTGTTACGTCTAAACAGGTTTCCCCAAAAGGAATCCTTTCCACTCCCCCTGAATCCCACATAAATGTTGCTTCAACATCTGCATCAGGTAAGATAGAACCTTTCTATCTCTCTCTCCTAATCAACGGCCATAAGTTGAGCAACTGTATAATTGATTCCGGAGCTTCCGATAACGTCATGCCGGCAAAGTCGCCCATGCTTTGGGCCTCACTCTTACCAAGCCTTTCGGCAGATGCTATTCATTAGAGACCAAGCAAGTGCCATTGATTGGTCAAATCAAAGACGCGCAATTTGCGTTTGCGGCATTTCCAGAAAAGAGGGTAAAGATGACCGTCCTCGTTGCTGACATTCCGGCAGCCTATGGAATTCTGCTGGGAAGAAGCTTTTGCAGCGAAGTTGGTGGAGAAATTCACATGGACTGGTCTAAAGCTAGGATACCCGTCAAAGGCGTGATGCAGACTTTAGAACCAGAATTGCAAAAGAAGTACTTGGTTACTAGCTCTGAGGACCCCAAAGCCCAAATCCTTTTTGAATCATCAGGGATGGGGAACTACTTTTTGTCTACCAAGGCGGATAAAAAAGGTGTTTTTGTTCAAGAAAAAGATCTTAATGAGATCTGGACCCTGCAGTTTGATGGCAGTTGCGTGACCAGCGGATGTGGTGCTGGTGTTGTGCTGATGTCTCCCGAAGAGGAGGTAATTCCTCTTTCTTTCAAGTTGCAGTTTTTCAACACTAACAATACTGCTGAGTATGAATCTCTGTTGCTCGGTATGCAAGCTGCAAAGGAAAGAGGAATTAAAAATTTAAAAGTCCAAGGTGATGCTGAGCTAGTTGTAAATCAGGTCAAAAGGATTTACCAAGTGAAAAATGAGAGGCTCAGGCACTACCGTAATGCAGTATGGGACAGCATGGAGGAATTTGATGCCTTTTCAATAGGAGCAATTCCAAGAGCTCAAAATGATATGGCCGATTCATTGGCCGTTTCGGCATCTCTCATGCTCCCGCACCCGGGTTTGAAAACGAACAAATACACCATTGAAGTGGTTTTCCGCCCAAGCGTGCCAGACAACTCTCAGCATTGGCAGGTATTCAACGATGATAATCACCTCATTGCCTTTCTAGAAAAATCAGAAAATTTTGAAGAGTTGTACTTTGAAGGATCCACCTCTACATGCCGTGAATCAATCAACGGTCAAAACCATGAATCAGAGGAGAAGGACGGTATATGTCAGCTCAAAGGAAATAAAATTCCGAAGGGCCTAGTTTCTCTGGAGCGCTTGTTTGACAGGCACGACCGTTTTATAAAAAAGAAGAAGCAAGATGATCCTGACTCATCCCCAGAAACAGAACCAGTCAATATAGGTTCTGAGGCACATCCGTAATTTGTCAACATTGGCAAATGTTGCACGCCTGAAGAGAAGCGGAAATTTGTCAAGTTGCTGAAAAAATATATGGATGTGTTGGCATGGTCCTATGCCGATCTAAAGTCCTTCAAGCCAAAGGACGTACAGCATGACATACCGCTGAAAGAAGATGTCAAAGCCTTTCGCCAGAAGCAAAGGCATTATAATCCTAAGATCTCGGGCACCATCCAGGCAGAAATTCAGAAGATGCTGGATGCGAGAATCATCTTCCCTATCCATCACAGCACTTGGGTGGCGAACATTGTGCCAGTGCGCAAGAAAAACGGTGAGATACGCATATGCGTAGACTTTCGAAATCTGAATCAAGCTTCGCTGAAAGATAACTACCCTCTTCCGATAATGGATCAAGTTCTGCAAGCAGTAACTGGATCAGAAATGCTGTCCATGCTTGACGGTTTTTCAGGCTACAATCAGATTGAAGTCTCGCCTGAAGATCAATTCAAAACAACATTCACTACTCCCTGGGGTACATTTGCCTACAGCAGGATGCCTTTCGGCCTAACTAATGCTGGTGCTACTTTTCAACGGGCCATGGATTTCGCATTTAAAGGTATGATGGGGAAAGTCATTGTAGTTTATCTAGATGACTTAACCGTGTTCTCTAAACAACGAAGTGATCATTGTGATCACTTGGAGCAAGTACTGGCCAGGTGCCGAGAACATGGAATTTCCCTAAATCCCAAAAAGTCTGTTTTTGGAGTCACGGAAGGGAAGTTGCTGGGGCATGTGGTTAGCAAAGAAGGAACGAAGATAGATATTGAAAGGGTTAAGGCTATTCAGAGCCTTACTCTGCCTACAAGCAAGACTGGTGTTCATTCCTTCTTCGGAAAGGTGAACTTTCTTAGGCGTTTTGTTCCTGACTTTGCTGAGAAGACTCGCCACATACTGAACATGATGAAAGGATCACCAACTTTCAGATGGAGTGAAGAAGGGAAAAGGTCATTTGAAGAAATAAAAGCTTCTGTTGCTCATGCACCGGTCCTGGTATGTCCTGATTTCTCCAAAGACTTCATCATGTATAGCTACGCATCAGAACATACTGTGTCTGCAATCTTAATGCAAAAGAATTCAGAAGACATTGAATCCCCGATTGCATTCATGAGTTCTCCCCTCAAGCCTCACGAGTTGAAGATGACTCAATTGGAAAAGCATGCCTTTGCCGTTGTCAAAGCAGTGAAAAATTTCAGGTATTACATTCTAAACTCGCATACGGTGGTGCTGGTTCCTGACACGGCGGTGAAATCCATTCTAACTCAGCAGGAGTTAGGAAGTCTGAGAGGGAATTGGATCGCAAAGGTCCAGGAATATGACCTGGATATTAAACCCACCAAGCTGGTAAGAGGCAAGGGCCTGTGTCAGCTAATGGCTGAAAACAAAGATTTAGAAGACCCCAAAGGAAAAGAGGACTGTACCGGCGAAGAGCAAAGCCTCCTGGAGGAGCCTGATTCTCTACCTCTGGTTCTATTTGTTGCAACTGGTGACGAATGGTACTCCGACATTGCTTTCTTCCTTACCTATGGCGAATGCCCAATGCACCTAACTGCAAAGGAGAAGCGCACTATAAAGCTCAGGGCAGCTAAATATGTCATCTGGGATGAAGGTTTATATAAGCGCGGGATAGACGGCGTCTTCCTGCGATGTGTTGACAAGCCCCAGCAAGTAAAACTGCTGGAAAGTTTTCACAATTCAGCCTGTGGAGGTCATTTTTCTTCTTCCGTGACAGCACACAAGATCATCCGAGCCAGGTACTATTGGCCAACGCTTTTTCAAGATGCGGCTACCTGGGTGGCAAAGTGTGAACCCTGCCAACAATTCGTCGGCAAGCCCAAGTTGGCTGCCCTTCCCCTAAGGCCGGTCATTGTCAATGAACCATTCAGGCAATGGGGAATTGATTTTATTGGCGCACTCAATCCTCAATCGAGTGCCGAACATAGCTATGTCCTTACAGCAACGGACTACTTCACCAAGTGGGTGGAAGCCATACCTGTCAAGCATGCCACTTCTGAGGCGGTGTGCAGTTTTATCAAAGAAAATATCATTGTCAGGTTCGGCGTTCCAAACAAAATCGTTGCTGATAATGCTTCTAACTTCTCCTCTCGGGAAGTTATTAGTTTTTGCTATGAATATGGAATAACTTTAGCACATGCCTCAGACTATTACCCTCAGGGAAATGGTCAGGCAGAATCCAGTAATAAGAACTTAGTGACCATCATACGGAAATTAGTAGATGAGAATCAGCGGATGTGGCACAAGTCTTTGTACGATGCTTTGTGGGCGGACCGCATTACTCCCAAGAGATCTCTCGGCATGTCACCTTTTCAAGTGTTATATGGCACTGATGCCGAACTGCCCATTTCTGCGGAACTTCCTGCTCTACGCTTGGCACGAGTAATCGAAGATGAAACTTTTCAGAATTCTCTAGAAAAGAGAATCATGTATCTTGCAGAACTTGAAGAAAAGAGAGTAAGGGTGGTCGACAGGATCACTGAACATCAGAATCAAGTAAAGAGGCTTTTTGACAAGAAAGCCAAGCAGAGAGATTTTCAAGTGGGAGATCTCGTCCTCTTGTGGGACAAGCGAAGAGAGCCAAAGGGCATGCACAGAAAATTTGATTCCCTATGGAGAGGGCCCTTCAAAATCAAGCAACTCAATGGAGAGAATAGTTTCTATCTCTCGTATCTGGATGGAGCTGAACTCCCGCTTCCCTATAGCGGGCAACATCTCAAGATCTTCAAGAAGTAGAGCTTGCTCTCTTCTTTGTACAGTTTATTTTTGTTGTGTGTTTGCTTTTGTCGTGTGTTTGCTTTCGGTTGGTTTTGTGTTTCCTTTGTTCTCCCTCCGGTCCCCCTTGTTTTTGACTCCGTACCCAATGGATAGGCACATGTGATCTGGGATTCTCTACCCCCGAGTTTGCTCAGGGATAGTCCCCAGAAAGAGCCAGCTGTTATCCCGTAAAATTGACAAGGGCAATTTTACCGATAACCATACCAAAAATTTTGTTTCGATCCCTCGTTACGGATCCTTCATGTTTGAAACATTGCAAAATCCCTCCCCGGGAAATCTAGTTTTTGAACTTAGTCTTTTTTGAGCCTTTTTTGGCTGGGTGCATGGATTTGCCTTGTAACACATAGTTTTGATGCGCCCCCTTAAAAGCCTTTGGCACATGGTTTTCCATGTTAGCACATCTTTTGGTGCGCCAAAGGATGCTGAGTAAGTTTTTGGTGCGCCAAAGGGCGCATATAATCTCGCTGCAACACCAAGTTTTGGTGCGCCAAAGGGCGCACATAACTTCATGTCGACAATACATTTGGTGCGCCAAAGGCGCGCTCATTCTTCTGTTGTCAATTACTTCTGTGCGCCAAAGGGTGCACGCTTTCTCCTGTCGACAGCAGTTTTGATGCGCCATTTCAAAAGTGGTTGGCGCATTGATGACAAATTTTTCTATAAATATCAGTGCGCGCCCATGTCATTTTCATTCTTTTGTCAAGCACGTGATCGCTCTGGATTTGTCAGCTCTGCTCTGTCATTATCTCACCCTGTGGACCCGCTTTCCAATTTTGACATATATTTAAGGTAAGAGGTTCATCCTCTTTTTCATTGCATGCTTTCATGTTTTGGTCTGTGTTCTGTTGGTGTGTTTTGGTCTGTGTTTGGTCTGCTGGTCTGTGTTTAAAAGAGATATGTTTAAGCCTTTCCCCCTGTGCTTTTCCATCGCGTTTTCTTCTTTTTCTCCTTCTCTCCCTCCCTCTTTCCAGATCTGCTGGAAGGGAGTTGTTTTGAAAGTAGCTTGGTCTGTTAGAAACTTTTCATAGAAACCTTACTTGTCCAGGCATCTTTTGAGGTAGGAGAAAGAAAAGAATGAAATGGTTTGAGTAGTTAGCTTATTTCAAATGGCGCACTGGCGCGCCTTGTAACAATAAAGACAGTCGCGCCCCTCAGCGCACCTACCCGCCATGCAACATGCTCAAGACCCGCGCCAATGGCGCACCCTGCCATCTTGCTGCAGTTAGAATTAATGCGCCCTCAAAGTGTGCCCTTTTTACATGCTGCAAGTTTAAATCCCGCACCTCCTTAAAGACCTTTGGCGCACCTTCTCTCCATGTTACATCCTGTTTTCATGCGCCAAAGGGCGCACCTAGCTTTCATGTAACGGAAACTTTATTCGCGCAAGTATAAAGTTATAAAGGCGCGGGCGCACCCTCCATTACAGTAACATGATGTTGTGTAAACCCTCCATGCGCCGCGCCATATCCCTTTTTGGCGCATCATTTGTCCATGTTACACAATCTTCCCATGCGCCAAAGGGCGCACCGAACCTCAATGTAACATACTTTTCCCATGCGCCCTTCTATAAAATGCAACCTGCTTCCTCCATGCGCCATGCGCCTTTGGCGCCAGTTTAACCTCTGCAACATTCCTTTCCTGTGCGCCTTATCTATTTGGCCTGCAACATGCATTTTTCATGCGCCCTGCGCCCTGAGCCTTTAAATCTCTAACTCTTTCTTCTGCTAGCATTCCAATGGAAGATCAAATGACTAATTCAACCTTTTTGGATTGGGTCTCACTTCTTCTTCGTGCAGATCAGCAGCTGAACTCGAAAAGACACATGTCTACGTCAAGCAAGAGACCCACCAAACCAAGAGGAAAGGCCAAGCTGACAGAGGAAGAAATGAAGTATAAGTATCAAAGGGTCAGAATGCCCGAATCACTGGCTGAATGCAGTATGGATGTCAGGGACTCAGAGTTGGGTCACATTGACATGGATGAGTTCTGGGTTAGAACTTAGAAGGTTACAATAAGTCCATGGATGGACAAGCTAATAGGTAGTGCCCTGCACTTTGCCGGAGGAATCCCTGTCAGCGCTGTGAACAATGAGTTCATGATGGTAGTTGCGCAATCTTTCAACAAGGACACAAGATGTGTCGAGAACAGCAAGGGCGAGGTAGTCATAAACCTCACTGCCCGTCATTTTGAGTTGATGCTTGGCATCCCTCACCACCGGAACTATGTGGCTGTTAGCCAACAAGAATGCATCAAGGCCTGGGAAGACAACGAGGACCAGTGCATGCAGTTAATGAATGAGGTCTACCTTAAGAACAAGAAGGTGGTGACCCGGTGGCCTCAGACTATCCACCGAAGTGATTTCTCAGAGGAACTCAGTGACACGATCACCTTCCTGAGTAGAGTCTTCGGGCTTTCAGATGCCCACTATTTCCATAAGTGGATGCTGCGGTACCTGGAAACAATAAATAAGAATTTTCCCGATCAGCGTTTCTGCTGGGGGGAAATAATAAGCAGCACAATATCTGAGCAGCTGCAACAGTTTGCCACAACAGGAGTATTCCACATGAACTCCTACGTAGTCTACGCTGCCGCATCTGAAAGAGATTATCCAGGGCTGCACCGAAGTGGAACTTGGCCTCAGGCCAAAATATATGAGTATTATCCAGAACTGAGGCTAGAGAATAGCATCCAACATTTCACTAAAATCAATGATGCTTTCTTCTATTATATCATGTGCATGTTGCGACCAAGCTTGACTCATGGCCGCACGACCAAGAATACAGTGTCAGCCGTGGAGAAGTGGGGGGCCTTGTTCACCCAGTTTCCCACGTTCACCTATCTAAGGGCGGTCAAATTTTTGGGCGAACCAACCAGGTTGCCAAGGTATGCTGGACCGAAGCTGGTTCTATTGGAACTATCAAGACAGCTCGTCACATACCATGAAAAGTGCCTCAAGAGAGAGAAGGGCGGAACTCTTTTCCCCCTCACAGTAGGCCGTTACACATGCTCCACCTATCACAAGGCGAAGGAGATGTATGCTGAGCTGGAACTCCTTAATTTAAAGCATGATTTCCCAGCCAGGCCTACCTTCGACCCAAGGGGCTGTTTGCCAAGGGCTAAGCTTGATCCGATCCACGTTCCTCAAATTGAGGATATTTACATTGATCTCATCCACGAGGCAGAATTAAGGAGAATGGATCATTCTCGCTTGGCCTTGGCAGAAATTATTCAGTATGGAGTGGCAATCGTCCCCAAAGGCTTCCAAACTACGGAAGACGAAACCGAAAAAGTCTATAATGACACAGACGGGGACAAGTGGCCCTTCCCAGCTATTGACAGGAGCAAGGCTCCTCAGACAATTGAGGAGAGGGTAAAAGAGACAATGCGGAGAACGGAACATTGGTGCCGCATGAATGGATTAATCTACCTCGGGGTAGATTTCACAACTTCCCCTTTGGGCAACGCACCTCCAAGGTCAAAGAAGCAGCTGAAAGGCAAAGGTGCAGAAGGTGAACCTAGCACCATTCAGGAGGAAACCCCTGAAAGTCCTCTTCCCTCAGAGCCAGAGCAAGTCATTACTCTTGAGGAAGAATTGACAGAGGATAGTCCTATACGCCCATCCACCCAGGATGTCGGCGTCGCTACAACTTCAGAGGTCCCTTCTATCCCTTCTTCTTCTCTTCCTTCCCCTCCTCGGGTGTCTCAGGCAACCACTCCTTTGGTTGTGTCCTCTGCCCCTTCTTCTACCCTTTCCCCTGCCTCTTCATCTATCTTCTCCTCCCTCGCTGATTTGTCTTCCTCCATTTCTTCCCTCATCTCCGAGCTCCCTTCCCTTCCTATGTCTTCTGCAGTTGCAGTTTCCCTTCCTCCCGTGGACACTTCTTTGGCTATTCTTTCAATGCCGCCGCCGCGTGTCTCCACGTTTTTCCCCTCCTCTACCGTTGTTGCCGCCCCCTCTGTCTCTGGTCCTTCTTCTATAGGACCAGCTTGGATCTCTCAGCAGCTAAGCCAACAAAAGAGGAAAGTCCCCATCACTCCGATGGACTTTTCGGTAATTCCGGCTAAAGGAGAAAAGAATCACAAGCCGGTTACACGCTTCTCGAAGAGCGCTCCAGGGTCATGGAAATATCATACCCCGATCCCCTCAAAGAAAAAGAAGATTTGTCTCCGACAGATTTCACAGTGACCCAAGTCACAATGGGGACATCCTCTGAAAGTCTCCAGGGGGAAGCTCTTTCCGCAGTGGATGCACTCTGCAAGAAGCTTCAGGAAACAAAAGAGGAGAAAAGGCTACTGAAGGAGCAGAATAAATACCTGCTTCAGGCCTTACAGAAGATGGGAAGTGCACCTCCCACAACTGCCGCCGAGACTCCTGAGCTACTCAGTCAAGAGAAAATCAACGAATATTCAACGATCGGCGAGCAGGGTATGGCTGTTTCTGCTTGGAGGAGCCAGATCCTCAAAGATAGTGAAAAAGTAATCACCGAGTATATCAGTTTTTACCTGAACATCGGAAAGGCGAACAAGGAACTCCAAGCATTAGCAAGTCTAGTATCAGAAGAATTAGAGCATGCTAGACTCCAGCACGAGACCTTCCAACAAATGTTCGACTGTTCAGTCGAAGATCTCGTCAAGTTCGGAGTCTTCGGCCATCCAAGGGCCCTCAACAAAACTATGTCCACTCTGGACTATCGGATAGATCAGCTAGAATTCGTTCTGGAAAAGATAGACAAGGTAAAGGAAGAGGCCCTGGATGCAATGCATCAAATGGAGAAAATTGTTCTATCTATGACTCCAGGGTTGCTCACTCCTTCCCTTACCTTGAGATCAGCTGATGACACTATCTGGATTTTCAAGGAGATAGCCTCTCAAGGAACAGGGCCAGAGGTCACGTTCGACATCGAATCTATCAACAACCTACTGGCCTGTAGGGACTTCATCGGGTTCCTAATCGAGGCGGATAAAGATTATTCCAAGATCCCAGAAAATCTCATAGATGAGAGGGAAACTTGCGAAGCAATCAGTGAACGGCACAAGGATCCATCACAGGATCAATTTGGGCCGATGATCAGCAAGTTCTTGGAATACCGCGCTCAGTTCCACATCTCATCTCCTGAGCAGCATCAGAAACAGGTGACCCCTTTTCGGCCGCAGGATGATGATGATGAATAGTTTCTTCTTCTTCTTCTCCTTCTTCCTCTCTCTATTCTCCGACTTTCTTTTCGAAATGTCTAAAAATGTGTTGGCACAAATGATGACATCATCCATGTTGCATCATGGGATGATGTCATCTGTCCAAGTTGTCAAAGTCAACATGACTTTTAGATATTTTGTAAATATCTTGTAAATAAGTGGTTGGCTCCATTTTTCCTTCTCTCTCCCTCATTTTCTATAAATATGAGAATACTTGTTGTATTCTGGGTGAACATTTTTCAGATAGAAATAGAAGTGAGGAGAGAAAGACTTTGAGCTTTCTTGTAACAGAAAAGAACAGTAATACAATTATTCAGACTTTGTGCTCAATAGTTGTGTTATACATTAGATCTCTCTTATGTTAGATCTGTATGTGTTTAATCTGTTAGAATCATATCTACTTTTCCGTCATTTGTTTATCAGTATTGCTTTGTTTATTTATGCAAGTAGGTTTGGCTCTGTTTACTACCAAGCCAAAAGCATAGATCTTCTGACCCTTCTGCTTTGGAATTCATTTCTTTTCTTCCTTCGGATCTGATCTTTCTCTTTTCCATCTTCCATTCCTTTCTTTTCGCAACCTGGAACACTCTACTGGGATGAGATCCCAACCCCCGAAGGCAGAATCTGTGAGACTTGCATAGGTTCCTGCTAGTAGAAGTAGCAATAAACCAGTTTCGCTTTGCTGTCTCAAAGAGGGGCTAAGCCCTGCACACTTTTGGCTTGTCTATCCATAGATCTATCCAGGCAATAGATTTTCAGACCAACAAGTCCTAAAGAAAAAGAAATTAAACATAGAAAAAAGAAAAATTATATCTTGCATAGTGATAAAACTTCTGAGGCATTACATGAGAAGCAAAAAATGAAAAAGAAAAAGCAAAAGAAAGAAAAGGATGCATATCCTAGTGAAAACCTTTCATAGGAACTAGAGACAGGAGATTTGGATCCGGAAATATCTAAAAAATATACACAAGCCTCCAACATCATTTCAAGATAATGACACTTCTAAGTTGTTAGTAGAAGAGACGATAACCATTAACATTGGAACTAAAGACCAACCAAAATTGTTACAACTATGCACCATTTTATCAGAATGTATTCTCCTTCATGGCACTTCTAACCAAGTTTTAGGATGTATTCACTTGGTCTTACAAAGATATGCCCAGTATTGATCCTTCTCTTATGGTTTATCACCTTGTGGTGCACCCAAATGTTGAACTTGTCAAGAAAAAACTACATAAAATGCATGTCAAGGTTGCATTTCTTGTTAAGGCCAAAATACAAAAATTATTGGATGTAGGCTTCATATGATGCATTGAATACTCATATTGGATATCTAATATGGTACCAATTGCGAAGAAGACCCCAAAAATCCATATTTGTACAGATTTCTATGACATTAACAAGGCATATCCTAAGGATGATTTCCCTTTGCCTAATATTGACATGATTGTCGATTTTACTGTGGGACATGAGATGTTAGCCCTTATGGATGGATTTTCCAGGTATAACCAAATTCAAATTTTCTAAGAAGACCAGCATAAAACAACTTTTACAACCACATGGGGACATTTTGTTACAAGGTCATGCCTTTTGGCCTTAAAAACACTGGCGCAACTTATCAACGTGTCATGACTGCTATTTTCCATGACCTTCTTCACGACATAATGGAATATTATGTCAATGATATTCTTGCTAAATAAAATACTAGGGTGGATCATCCAATAGTTATTAGGTGTATATTTGAGTGGTTAATGGAGTACAAGGTTCACCTTAATCTAAAAAAATCTATCTTTGGTGTCACTTCAGGGAAACTTTTGGGATTCATTGTCTCACGAAGAGGAATTGAAGTGGACCCTACCAAGGTCAAAGATATAATAGATATGCCACCTCCTCAGAACCTTTGACAACTAAGGGGCCTATAAGGAAACATATAGTCTATTCTTCACTTCATCTCTCAATTGGCAGATAAGTGCCATTATTTCAACAACTGCTTAAAAAGGATGTCCAGTTCAAATGGACACAAGAGTTTGAAGATGCCTTTGAAAAATTGAAAGAATACCTGGCATCTCCTTCGGTACACATGCCTCCTATGCAGGATAAGCCTATGTTGTTTTATACATTTGCAACACAACATGCCATTGGGGAATTATTGGTGTAACACAATAATAAGGGTCAGGAACAAGCTTTGTATTACTTGAACAGAACTCTTCTTAAGCATGATACCAAGTACTCACAAGTTGAAAAGTCTTGTTTAACAATTTCATATACTTTCGGAAAGTTGTGATACTATCTCCTAAATCATACCACCAAGATAATTTCAACAATTGATCCTCTTAAGTACCTACTTTCGAGATTAGTCATAATAAGATGAATGTCTAGCTGGATTACACTACTAAGAAAATTTGACATTGAAATTGTCAATCAAAAGGCTATCAGGTTCACAACCACTAAATTTTGAATTTCCAGATGAAGATTTGTTTTACATAGAAGAAACACCCTTAGACATTATTCTTTGATGGATCTTGCAATATCCATGGTTATGGAGAAGGAATTGTCTTGCGTATACTGGATGGAGACCTCATACCTAAATCTTATCATATCAACTTCCCTTTCTCAAATAAAATATCAAAGTATAAAGCATTGGTAACAAGCTTGGGGTTTGTTATCTCATGGAACCTGTAAGAATTGACAGCTCTTGGTGATTATCTCCTAGTCATTAATAAAGTTAATGGAAAATATCAGGTAAAAAATGAAAATCTCTTACCTTATAAAAGAATGGTTGATAGCCTTAGAGGGTATTTCCAGATTATCAATTTTGAACAAGTTCCTCACATACAAAACAAATTATCAAATGCCCTAGAAAATATTGCTTCCATTATTTCATTCGACACTAATCAAACTCATAACAAGTTCCTTGTTGAACATCTTTTGGTGCCCGCATATAAATTTCTAGAGTCCACCATGGTTTGTGAGATTGTTGGTCCTCATCATCCTTGGTACCATGATATATACACCTTCATTCAAATTAAATCCTATCCTCCTAATTTTAATTCAGCTAATAAAAGAGATTAAACACAACGTGTTTTGTGCTACACCCTTCTTTCTGACACCTTATATCAAAGATGCTATGATGGGAATCTCTTAAGAGGTCTCAATCAGGATGAAAATAATCATACGCTAACTAAAGTACATTTGGGTATTTACGGTGCCCATACTAGCATGATAGTCCTTGCAAAGAATATTTTACACATTGGATATTGTTGGACCACAACGGAGGATGATGCATGCAACTTTGTGAAGAAATGTTAGGATTTCCAAAAACATATTAATCTCATTCATGCACCATCCCAAACCTTACAACATATTACTTCACCTTGGCCTTTTTCAAAATGGGGACTTGATTTAATTGGAAAAATAAAGCCCACATCTTCTGATGGCGACACTTTTATTATAACCACCAGTGAGTATTTCACCAAGTGGGTTGAGGCAATGCCTCTTACTAAAGTTACTAGGTCCAATATTTATAAATTCATCTTCAATCATATTATCTTTTGTTTTGGCATCCCCATCGTTATTGTCACTGACAATGGTGGTTCTTTCACAAATAAGGATCTCAAGGCCCTAGCTAAGGAATATATTATCCGCCTAAAATGGGCTACACCCTATTATATACAATGCAATGGCCAATCCAAAGCATCAAACAAGACTATCAAGTCCATTAAAGAAAATACTGTCAATAAACACAGACGTAATTGGCATACACAGTTATATCCTACCCTCTAGGCCTCCTGCACTTCCTTCCGTACACCTACAAGTGCTACTACTTTTTCCCTAGTATATGGCTCTAAAGCCATATTACCTATCAAAGTTGAGATGCCTTCATTTCGTTTATCCCTCCAACATCTCATTCATGAAGAGGATTACTGTGTTACATGCCTTGCAGAGCTAGAATTACTGCATGAGAGATAGCTTCGCACTTAGACCATATGCAAGTATATCAAAATAGATAACATCATAATTATAATCGTAAGATCAAACCTCGATAGTTTGAAATTGGTGATTTGGTCCTAAAGGAAAATCAAAATAACATAACTAAACCATGAGAAAAATAGGGAAAATTTGAGCCTAACTAGTTGGGTCCTTATGTTATAACTACTAAATTTGGATCTGATGCATACAAATTTTCTACCGAGGATGAAAAAGAGTTGAAGGAGCCTATAAATGCCATTCATCTGAATAATTTATACTCACGAGTCTCTGAAGAGTGACCCTTATACTGGGGACATATCAGTGCATCCACTTTTTTTGTTATTTCACCTTTTTTCCCACTTGTAACTTTTCACCTCATCGTGTGTCACATATTCTCCTTGGTAGGCTATCATACCCATTGTCTACCACCATTTTTCATCTTCCATTTAGCATGTCAGTTTTGACTTGCAAATTTCCTTTCCCTCTTCTTTAGCGCGTGGTTCAAAATTCCAAAAAAACCAAAAACTATAAAAACAATATAAAGTTGTTCAAAATCCCAAAAACAATATAAAATTGTTAAAAAAAAAACAAAAAAAAACACATACAAAATTTTTCGAAAATACTTTTAAAAAAAATCTTGCAACTGTGTAATTTCATTCACCATTTTCTTCATCTGATTGTTCCCAATCATCTTTTCTAATCACTCAAGCCACTCTTTGCAATGTAACTTTACATAGGGACATCACTTGGCTTTGGATTTCTCTTGGGGGAAACTTCACATCTATATATATTCACTTCTTTATTAGCATTTGTTTACATTAGTGTGTTTTTGTTCACTAGCTTGTTTGCTTGTTTAACATTTGTACATATGGAATTTTGTATTGTATATTATTAGCTTAGTTTATTATGTTTAATAGTTCAAATAACCAGTACTCTATGTATCTGGAATGAACTCATGGACAAATTGCAGGAAATTTATTCACATCCTAGTTCACATATAACTTTGGTGTGGTTCTTTCTTGTTCATATTGGGTTTATTTCTGTTACTTATTTCATATCTTTTTGTCATTTTCAGGTGTTGTGTTTTCCTCCTAATTTATTTAAGCCATAAAATATCTTCAATTTTTGTTTGCATTTGTATTTCCAAACTTGCGAAAATCCAAAAAAAAAATCAAATATTTCAAAAATCCAAAAAAATCATCACAAAACTTTCGGAAAAACATTCACTTATCACATAAATCCTACAATTAGAAAACACTCAAAGTGAATCATTCAACATTTCAATACAATCTTGATAAACATCATACTTTTATCTATTACCCTAGTGATTGTGCTAATCTTACAACTATCACTTTCTTCCCTTTACAAGATATGTGAACTTTGCTTGGGGAAGTCACACAATTGTTTTTCCTTTGTGATATAACTTCACCTGGGGAAATTTCAACTTTGATCATTTGCACAATGGATTCAACAAGAGTGTCATAAGGATTCACTTTAACTCCGATCTTTCAGTATGATCCTATTTCCATTTGGGATCATTTGTATCCACTTAATCATCATTGTGGCACGCATTAGGGGCATAGCTAATTGTCTTTTTTTTCGACATTGTGTTACTTTGTTGATGTTTACTCTTTTTGGACCACTTACAAGTAGTGTGACTACATCTTGGTTCCTTTATAACCCTGATACTAGCACCTAATTTGTATATTGGGTTTTTTTTTTTTTTTTAATGTTTTCTTTTATGTGTGTGTTTGTTTACGTGCATCTAGGTTAACCATCTTGATTCTTTAATAATTATGGTGGAAACTCCATTGTGCAACATCAAAAATCAGGTTTCTCTAAAAACTACTCTCCAAATAACGCTCACGAAAAAATTCCTTTCCCATCCTTGTTTTAATCCCTTGCTTTCTTCATATTAAGTGATTATCCGCCACCTTGTTGCATCATCCATCCACTTGAGGGGGCATTCCTATATTTTTCTACTTGCTGGGGCATCTTTATGCTTCACAATCTTTTCACTCACTGATATTCATGCGTCTACTATCTTTAAAGAACTATTACTCTGCAATAGCACTTTAAAGAGGGGAAAAATGTAGACACCCCAAAATTACACATATGTTTCCACTTCTTCCCAGTATGATTCTAGTATACCCTGTTATTCACCCATTTGCAATTAATTGATTTAATTAATTAATTAATTCAAATTGTACACTTTGGATTAATTAAATTAATCCCATGTACCCTTTGTACCCCTTTGGCTAAATTAATTGTTATTTATTAATTAAATAATTAATTAATTAATTACGTGTGTGCACATCCTAGTCATCTGCCACTTGATCTAACTCCACTTCGACTCCACTTGGACTCCATATCCTTACCCTAGTTAACTGCACTTCTAGAATCCTAAAAAGGTGGGGGAATTTAAAATGCACGTACAACCACCTTTCTGGATGATTTTTTTTTAATTAATCCATTTACTTCCCATGACACTATTGCAGCTACCCACAATGTTATTTTTAGCATACTCATTTATCTATGTGTAACCGATTTCAACTACCTTTTTCTTATATCAATTACATTATTACCTTCTTTTCAAATCCTCTTGAATCTGACATACAAAAACTCCGTTGAACTATTTCTGTAGCATTTGAATTCAAATCTTGGAGAGACCTCATGAGCATCCACAAATCATCTCTGACTTCCATCTTACAAGGTTTCACAGGAGACCCTTATTTGAGGTTTTCACAGAAGGTTATTGGAAAGGTTTTCATGTTTTGTTTATCTTTCATTCTCAGGTGGTTTTCTCTGTATACATTTTAATTCCTCTATTGTTCTACTTATTAGGGCATCTTGATGCTTCACAATTTTTCCGCTCATCGATCTGCATGCGTCTACTATCTTTAAAGCACTATTAATCTGTAATAGCACTTTAAAGAGGGGAAAAATGTAGACACCCCAAAATTACACTTCTATTTCCAATTTTTCCCAGTATTATTCTAGTACAACCTGTTATTCATCCATTTGTAATTAATTGATTAAATTAATTAATTAATTCACATTGTACACTTTGGATTAATTGAATTAATCCCATGTACCCTTTGTACCCATTTTGCTAAATTAATTGTTATTTATTAATTAAATAATTAATTAATTAAGTGTGTGCATATCCTAGTCATCTACCACTTGATCTAACTCCACTTAGACTCCACTTGGACTCCCTATCCTTAACCTAGTTAATTGCACTTCTAGAATCCTAGAAAGGTAGGGGAAATTAAAATTCATGTACAACCACCTTTCCAGATGCATATTTTTGTAATTAATCCATTTACTGCCCCCAACACTATTGCAACTACCCACAATATTATTTTTAACATACTCATTTATTGGTGTGTAACTCATTTCAACTACCTTCTTCTTCTGTAAATTACATGCTTACCTTCTTTCCAAATCCTCTTGAATCTGACATACAAAAAATTTGTTTAAATGTGTCTGTAGCATTTGCATTCAAAGCTTGGAGAGCACTCAAGAGAATCCAAAAATCATCTCTAACTTCCATCTTGCAAGGTTTCATAGGAGAACCTTATTTGAGGTTTACACAGAAGGTTACCAGAAAGGTTTGCTTGTTTTTTAATATTTCATTCTCATGTGATTTTATCTACATACAGTATGATTTATTATTTTTCTAACACACATACATGTCCAGATGGTATCTTAAGGTGAATACATGTCACTTACAAGTTGTTACAAGATGTATGATGATTGGCCCTATCCATTAACAGTCCCAAAGAGGATCCTAGGGGCATCTATTGTTGGCGTGAGGGTATATTTTAACAGTTTATTATTTATTTGGTTATCTCCACCTCACACATGGTGAGCCATAGGTATTTTAGGATTTATATGACATATGACAGATTCGATGATAGAATCTGTCATATTTGTCATATACGTCATAGTTATCATAGGTTTCATACAAGAGTTACATTCTATATATGAATTGTAAATCCTTTCTCCCTTGTGGATGTATGATTAATAAAAGAATAGGAGTTACAAGATACTCCCAATATGTACTCTATTTTTTATCTATGAGTATAAATAAAACCTTTCTCTTTGCGTGATTAGTTTACTTGTGGTTAATTTGTTTATTTATTACTTGGAAAATTCTCTCATTTCCATTAGAGTGCAACAACCTTGATGTGTATGCATTTCGTTTATCCTCATGGTTCACTCTCATATGGTATCAGATCAAAAGGTTTTAGTAATTTTACTATATGTATTGGTTTGTTGCTAATTACTCCCAGTTTCATGGTTTATTAGCTATTTTTGCAATTTTTAAAATCCATTATTAATTTATGCATTATTAGCATTATTCGGCTTAAAATTCAATTTTGTATAGTTTGTTGGTTTTGTGTTATTTTTTGTGCATGTGAAGGGTGTATAGGAAGTTTTAGGATTTTCTTCAAATTGGGTTATCTACAACTAAAATTGGCAGAAGATAGTTTTTAGAGGTAATTTTTTGTATTGTGTTTGGTTTTATTTTCATCAAGCTATGACCTATAATTCTTAGTACTTGCTAAACCTTGTTTTCCTCCTCTTTCTTCCTCCATGTCTCACCTTCCAGCTCCTCCAGCTCTTAGCTATACTTTTGAATCATTGGGTCCCTTCCTAACTTGATAGCCTAATGAAGCTCCCACCAGCTCAGTCCTAACCTAAGCTCTATAACCCTCATTTTTATCTCACCTTGAGCTCTTTGATCTCCCTTCTTACCTCGACCGAGCCACCTAGGGGTCGGTCCTATCTCGCCCTACAAAAAAATTATATTTATCTCATTTTTATTTACATGATCTCATTCTGAGGGCTCATACCTATCCTGCATGGGAACCTTGAGTTCGACCATTACACTGTCATGTGCTCACCATTCAGTATTTTCTCTCTACCCTACATAGAGCTCTCAACCCTCCCAGTCATTGTGTTTCCTTGCCACTCAAACTCAATCCATCCTAGCTCATCCTTTTGCTCACTTTGACCCTACAACCATTCTATCTCGGGTGTTTTTGTTGAGCTTAGCCCATCCCTACTTTACTTCATGGGATGTCCTTCACTGTCCCTACATGTTAAACCTCCTAGATTAGATTCCACAAATTGAACCCATCTTGATTGACCCTATTTCCACATTTTTAATGGCTCTTCCACTCACTATGTCTCCTCTAACTCACTCTCCCAGTTGAGCTCAAAGAGACCTCCTTGAGCCCCTCCCCCTTTTCCACTTGTTATCTCTTTGACACCTTTTAAATTTCAAATATTTTTTCCTCCTTTTTCAATCAAAGGAACATAGTTTTAACTTTGTAAAGATTTTTTTTATAATTTGAAGCATAGGTTTTTAATATCCTTTTAAACTACTGTGCTATAATTAAATTAGGTAAGTGTTAACTAAAATTAACTAAGTATGGGAAAGTATAATGATAATTAATCTAATCTAGGAGGAAATAAATGATGTAAATAAGTGTACTAAATTATTATAAAGTAATTAAATAATTGAACTAATAGAAATGAAACCCTAATATGTAAGAATAAAGTGAGGAAAGAACTCAGCCTATTATAGATGGTTGTCGCAAAGTGTGGCAGTTCTGACTAGAAATTCCAGAAACAAAAAAGTACAAACATAAGTCCCAAAAATGGTTGATCTTGGAGATATGAGAAGAATGGAGAATCGAGGAAGGTACTGGGGCGCTCCAGGGTGCCCTAGTATGTAGAAATAGGCACCCTGGTCTCTAAAAAAGTTCATAACATGATTCTTTTAGGATTGGAAGATATCATGTAACCTTCACTATCTGCCATACTTGATTTCTTGTATTGTGCCATATGTGTGAAATATTCCAAGAGAAAGAATGACCTGTAAAAGACCCAAAAGGAAGTATCAAAACCCTAAAAAATAAAAGATGTAAAAAAATGGGTCAGACTGACCTTAGCTGCCACAACAGTGGGCTTACCAAATTGAGCACTATACTACATTTTGGACCCAAATGTAGTTATGGTGTGTGTGTGTGTGCATGTTGGTCCTAGGGTAATCTTGTGCCAGTCGTACTATGTGAAGTAGCAAGCAATAAATAAATGTGGAAAAGTGTATAGTATGTGTGTATGGAATATAATAGAATCCCTTCCCCTATGAAGTGTGCTGATGCAGATCTCATAGCCTTGATGCATGGAACTATGTGGATGCAAGTGATGCAATGGATGAAACTATAGATGGAGTGATAGTAGTGGATGATGCTAGGAACCTCATTATGGTCTCATAACTTTATATTTATAGGATTTTTTTATCTAAGTTTGTAATTAATCCTGACATGGTGGACTAGAAAAAAGATAAGGATGAAAAGAAACTAGAAAGAACCCAAAAAGAGGCAAAAAATTAGAAAAATGCTCAGGGCACCTCAGGTGGCACCAGGACACCCCAAGGATCCCCAATACAGTCTAGGGTGCCCTAGTTTAGGCAAAAATGATGTGAAAGTGCCGAAACAAATTGGGCATGTATATAAAAATGTGTGGGAATGACAAAATAAAAGGTAAAACAAGATGGCCAAAAGGTGGGATTAATTAGTACTTTCTTCACTCAATAATATTCTAAATAATAGTATGATTTTGTGACCAAGCTAAATAATGTCTAAAGTCCATGATTTTGTGACTAAATTTTTCCCACACTTTATGTTGGTGAGTTGAAAGCTCGACAACATAAAGTAGATAGAGACATATACCTGATATCCATGTAGAGAGTAGTAGAAACTATTCCAATGACTAGACAAAAGCATGGAATGATAAAAATATGGAGGAGCGTGGAAACTATGGATGAAAAATGTTCATAGAAAAAACAATGATGACAGTGAACCTAGGGCGGATCACGTGTGTAGCTGTTACGGTGTGTAGTATACCTACATGGCTAGTATGATGTGTGTCATTGCATAATGTTGTTACTACCACCAATTTGAATACTTGTTTCTCATACGGTCGGACCTACAAGGAGAAAATTATCAAGTAGTCAAATAATTAGGTATGTAAAAATTCTATGAAAAAATGCATGTGTATAGAAATGTGTAAAATACGCAAATGTAAAATACATGAAATGAAAAGTATAAATGGAACATGTGCACCTGATCCATATCAAGAGAGAAAAAGTGTAGAAGGATATCCTATACTACTACAAGTTTATTGGATGATCTCACGCCACCCTGGTTGAAGAAGTGTAGGGAGGAAATGCTCTATGTCCTTCAATCTCTAACCACTTCTGCTGAAATGTGTGTGAAGAGATCTCTGTAGTGTCCTATTTTTTTAGGTGATCTGACACCACTGGATGAATTAGTGTAGGGAGGCACACCCACTGTAACCTTCAATCCTATAACTACTTCCCAGAAATGCTAAGGACACCATGTCTTGTAAAATCCACTATGTATGGGGTTCGTAGACTGGTCTGAACCCAATCACTATATGTAAACCCACAATGCCAAGGGAAGAAAGTGCATTGTACTGAACCAGTGTAGTTGCGTTGTGCTATTATGTAAACCACCAAATGATGCCCCCCTCTTTGGGGGCCCATGCAATGTTGCTAATAGGAGAATGCAGCCCTAAAGGAGGACCAACCACACTCTGAACTGTGTACCTTGAAAAGTTCTTAGTAAAACCCAATGCACACAAAAATAAGAAGGCTATCCAAAGACAAGTGTAAAGAAAACAATGCATCATATATAAAACATGGATAATCTACATAGACAATGTAGTGAATGTAAACACACAAAAAAAAAGTAATCCACACAATGTAGGTTGAAAACATGGGAGGTCACTCATGATGTCGCAAGACATATAAGGCCAACATGGCCACAAACAATAAATAATTGTGTACACAAACATAGAGAAAATCCAACATACAATGGAAAACATTAGTAGACAGGTACATACAAACAAACAATTAGTCATGGAAACATGTAATCTTGTAAAACAAGTGTTGCAAATGGAACACATGTTAGCATGTTAGAGCAATAACCTATATGTCAAAGCATGTATAATCAAGTAATGTAATATGCTAAGTATAAAATGAAACAATAACACGTGGGTGAGATGAATGTGGATTCCCCCAGCCACCAATATAGTAAGGGTAGAAGGTGAGAATCCATGCCGCATGTAGGAGTCATGTATCTACAATAACACTAAATAAAGTTGTGAATGTGCATGTGTGGATAGTATAGATAATGAAATATAAGACATCACACTAACATGTGTAGTAAAGTGAACATGTAAAACACTAGCAAGCAAGAGTAAATTCCCCCAAGATAATGCAATATGATGTGGATGGGTGGAATGGAATGAAAAATGGAATGATAGGAGTCGAGTACCCCCTGAGTGGATGGAAGTGTATTTAATGAAGTTCATTTTTTTTTCCCCCTCAGTAGTCAAGAATGAACTGTAAATGAGAATGCATCATCAAGAAATGGTTGAGTAGTGTTTTTTGTGTCTACCACGTTCTGATGAGTGTGTACATAGTGGTGATATGATTGATGACTTATTAGGAAGAACTAGTGAGTGAAATTTTGTAGAATACCAACTTGGTGATATCGAAGAAGGGTGAAGAGGAAGAGATGGATTTTTTTTTACAAAATATCGTTTCTTAGTAGGTGGTTGAACAACTCTAGCCAGATACACACGTAATATATGAGCCTGATGGGCCTTATTGTGAGCATTAGATGGTTATGTAGCAAATGAAAGAACGGATAAATGCTCAAGATCTTTAATTATTCATGACAGAGCATGGAAAAAATTATCATGATGTCCATGAATTTGATGATAGTGGCAATATGGACGACCGCGGTATTGTGTTAGCCGAGAAGGAGGCTATGAATGAAGAGGTGGTAGAGTGATCAAATGATGCTAAAGAAGTTGAATAAGAATGTCATGGGGTATAGTATTATGTTAAAATATGAGAGGATTATGAAGTAGTATGTCTTGAGATTTAGTTAAATGGTAGGTATCAGACATAGAGTGCATATGAGATGTAAAATTATCACAAACATGTTATTGTGAAATATCCTTAAGTTGTGAAATTTCATAAGTAAGAGAGGAAATTATGGATTCCATATCCTGAAACTGATCTTGAAATAAGGTATGTAAAGTGAGAATGGATTCCAATAGAGATGTATTAGTTAGGTGATCATGAGGGCCAAATTTATTAGCTAAATGGATGAATATGGGAGTTATTTGGTTGGGTGGAAAATGGTCATCAACAAAGGAAGAAAATGGATAGGAAAAATCATGTAAAGGATCATTATTATCATTATCAAAGTAACATTGAACAATGCAGGAAACCTGATAAGAAAAGGTGTGACGTTGGTCATCCAAAATAATCATGAATGTGTAATATATACATTGTCATGACATATTATTCATCAGTAAAGGGAGGGAATGGACATATATGAGCATACCAAATAGTGAAGTTTGGTGAATAACAAATAAAGGAGCTGTTACAAATGCACATAGTGCCAAAGGGCATGGGAAATGCTATATTAATATGAGTAGGATTGAGTGTTCCTCTAATATAATATAACCCAGAGTTGCCAAGAGTAAGTGGAGAGGGAGTAGGGTACTGTGTAATGTGGACAAAAAGATGAAAAACATGAAACCCATATGCAGCGCTGAGAATAAAAGATTCATGATATAAATGTGGATTGTATAGAGGAGAATGAAGGTCCTCGAAGGAAAAACCAAGTCAAAGAAGACTATTGTGTGAACATAAAGTGGCATTTCAGGAAATATCAAGTGGTATATGCTCTTAATAAGAATTATTCATGAAGAGAGTACAAGTGAATGGTGAGCATACTGAAGCGGATGATGTTGGGAAGGTGGAGATGATAGAGTGATGTTTGGGTTGGAGAGGTCCCTTATATGGAATGATAGAGGTGATAGTAATAGGTGGTGGGGAAGGAACTAAATCTATCATGCAAATGTCATCCTAAATGGTTACTCATTGATAAGTGGAGGTAGAGAAGGAATAGGTAAAGAAAAAATGTGTTGTGTAATAGAGACGATATAAAGTATCATAACATTTGTAACATCAAGAGTTAATGAAGAATTAGGGGGGACCGTATCAACCATATAAATAGTAGGGACCATGTCATGTGGAGCTTCAAGAGATTGTGGGAGAAAAAAAAATGGAGAAGTAGGGAAAAAAATAGTATCAGGAGAATCAACTATGGAAGAATTAACAGGTGAAGGTGAATCAACGAGTGGTATAGTTTTGGTAGAATAGCCAATAGCATTGATATTTGGAAAAGGGAAACTATCCTTAGGGAAAGATTTATTTAAATCATGAAGTTCAGTGCAATAATGAATGCAACCATCTGATTTCATTATGGGGAAAATATTGGACACTCATTTAGGATAGTCAACATCGCGAATAAAACCTGCATCTAAAAGTTTTTGAATTTCTTCCTTGACTAAGAGGGCTACTTTAGGATGCATCTTACAGATTTTCTGTTGGAAGGGTTTGGCACTTTGGTTAAGGAAAATGTTATGCATTGCGACAGAGGTATCAATGCCCTACATGTCACTATAATCCCATGCAAAAATATCGGAGAAGTCGTGATGGACTTTCTTGATATCCTTTTGTTGAGAAGGGGTAAGAGAGGTGACTAGTAAGACTATGTGTGGATTTTTATAAGTGCTCAATTTGTATTATATTATTTCCTCATTAAGAAGGGTGGAACGGTCCTCAATATATAGATCAGTTGGAATAGTATCGAGTGGATAAACATTGTTAGTGGGGATATCAAACTCTCCAAGGAAAACTATATCAATGGACATGGAAGGGTGATGTTGTTTATGATGGAAAGAGGGAAGATGATCATAAGCACCCATATAATCAAGTAATACATTATCAATAGTAAAATTATCAAGGTTGTCCCAAAATATGGAGGTGTCATTACTAATAAGTTTTGGATGTAACAAGGAAAGTGACATAACGTGATAGGCGTTATAATTATCTAAAAGGGATGCAGAAGGAGGTTGGTACCCTAGCCCAAACTTGAAGTATGTGCGGGGAGGTCCCAAAGCTATGTGAATTTATGTTCTTGATGATCAGAGAAGCCAAAATGGTGGAAATATTCATACCCTTACCCATATCTAGAGAGATCCACACTAAAATCAGAGGGAACATGTAGATCAGTAGTGTTCTTAATAGAGTTACAATACTAAAAGGGTGATGGTTCAACGATAACATCGTAAACAATGCCTTGATAATGAAATTTAATTTGTGCATGTAGTATAGAAGGAACCACATGCATAGTATGAATTCAAGGTCTCCAAAGGATAAGGTTTTAGTTAAGGTCATTGGGCATGGCATGACATGGGATATTGCATGTACATGGGATGATAGTGATAAGTAAATGAACAATACCTAAAACAAACTTTGGGATAATATCAAAACCACAAACAGAGATACCTGAAGGAGTGAGATATGATTTTTACATGCCTATGTGTTGAAGAAAAGTGATGTTATAGATGTTGAGGAAAGATCCATTTTCGACTAAGGCACGCTTGACACCCAATTTGTTAATACAAACTTGGATATATAAGGGAGGGTCATGTTATAAGAATGCTCATGACTGTAGATCATCAGATGTGAAAGTTATTCTATCCTCACTAAGGGAAAAATCCAAAATAAAATTATGACATACATATTCAGGTGATGTATGGGGAGGAATGTAATGGGTAGCTAAGTATTTCCTAAGGTCATTGAGGAAATATGGATGATTTTGTAGATAAACGTGAATATATATGTTCATGGTGAATCAATTATAAGATACCAAGGAAAGAAATATGAACAAATAAGAATCAAATGAGTGAAGGATCTGACAATAGGAAGAATGTAGGGATAAAAAATCAAGGAAAAGGGTAAGAAAAAAATAGTCATGATGGTGGAATATAAATGTAAGCCCTAGATTGTGCCATGAAAAAGGATCAGATTCACCAAAATGATTAACTAAAAGTAACTAAATAGGGGGAAGTATAATGATAGTTAATCTAATCTAGGAGGACATAAACATTGTAAATACGTGCACAAAAGTAGTATAAAGTAATTAAATAATTGAACTAATAGAAATGAAACCCTAATGTGTAAGAATAAAGTGAGGAATGAGCTCAACTGATTATAGATGGCTATCATAGGGTGTCAAATCTCTAACTATAAATTCTAGTAACAGGAATGGCTATCTTGAAAAGGGTGGATCTAGGAGATCTGAGAAGACTGAAGCGCCCAGATGGGTACTAGGGCACCCCGGGGTGCCTTGGTATGTAGTTATAGGCACCTTGGTTTTTGAATAGGTTGTAACTTGATTCTTTCAGGGTCATAATATATCCTGTAACTTTCACTATCTATTGCATTGGATTTCTTGGACTGTGTTGGATGTACGAAATATTACAAGACAAATATTGACCTACAAAAGACCCAAAAGGAAGTATCAAAACCATACAAAAATAAAAAATTCAAATGAATGGGTCGGACTGACCTCAGGTGCCACAATAGTGTGCTTATTAAATTGAGAGTTACACTACATTTGGGACTCAATCATATTTCTAGTGTGTGTGTGTGTGTGTGTGCGCGCATGTCGTTCCCTGGGTGCTCTTATTCCAGTCGCACTATGTGAAGTAGAAAGCAATAACTAAATGTAGAAAATGTAATAGTATATATGCATGGAATAGAATAGAATCCCTCCACCATATAAAGTGTGTGTTCATGTAGATATCTTAGCCTTGATGCATGAACTATGTGGATGTAAGTGATGCAATGGATGTAACTTTAGATAGAGTGATAGTAGTAGATGACGCTAGGACCCTCATTACGGTCTCGTAACTTTATATTTATAGGGTTATCTTGATCTAATTTTGTAATTAATCCCAACATGGCCGACTAGGAAAATGATAAGGATAAAAATAGCTAGAAAGAGCCCACAAATAGGTTAGAAAGTTGAAAAAGGATTAGGGTGCCCCAGGTCGAACCACGACACCCCGGGGTGGCCCAGTATAGGCCTAAGTGCCCCTGTTTAGGATTAAATGATGATAAAGTTATGAAACATACTGGTAATGATGAAATAAAAGGTAAAATAAGATGGCCAAAATGTAGGATTAATTATTACTTTCTTCACTTAAGAACCTTCTAAATAGTAGTGTGAGACCAAGCTAAATAATGTTTAAAGTGCATGATTTTGTGACTACATTAAGGGAAGTTTTTTATAATTTAATTATGTTGTTGTTATTACAAGTGGTTGATTTGATTTGTAACCCTTTATTTTTTAATCATCTATATCAATTAAAGTAATCAATAAAGATATTAAATTAAAAATTATTGGTATCTTTGTAATGTTCTTTATGAAGGTATTAGAAATTTTGTAGAGTTTTAGTTTTTTACATTTTGGTAGGTTATTGACTCTTTTAGGAGTCATTTGTGTCATTTCAATATCTTATTATCGCTTGTAAGTTAGTGAGCACATTTATAACAACCTTACAGTAATGGGGATCAAACAACAACGTGAGATGTGTTTTCTCACATAAAATTTATTTTCCTCTCTTGATTGTTTTCATCCCTTTTTGTGTTTGTTACAGTGACATTTCATCATGAATGCTTGAAAGTTATTGTGGTCTCTACACTTGTGTGATTCATTCACCAACTTCTAGGTGAGTGTCCAATTATTTCACATCGTACAAATGCATCTAATTATAATCAACTCACTAAACCATAAAGTGCCACAAATAGGGGGTAAAAATATTGTTCTGTGGTTTGTGTTCATTATTTTTCTTCTGTATTCTTGTTTTCTCTCTCCTCACGATAGATGTTAGTTTTGTTCATTTTCTCATGATGTTTAAATTAATTTAGTGGAGATCTAGAATTATAATAAAACTAAGGGGTAAAGGGTCATACCACATCACTATAGAAGTGGAAACTGACCTCGATGATGAATTTGAGAAATCCAAGTGGTTCAACCAATGTGATGAAGCCTTAGGTATTATTTGTGCGTATATTTATTCTAAATTTATCTTCCATGTTGAGTCATTTGAAACACCTAATGAATCATGGAAAAATTTATATGGTATGTTTAGAAAACAAAATGACATGATATCCCATGATTTGGAAAATGATCTATTAGGATTAAATCCTAGTAGCTTTGATAATCTCAAGGAATTTTTCTCCAAATTTATTGACACGAGAATGTTTTTAAAATAATGTGGAGTCACTAAAAAGTATTCCCAATTGATCTTATCCATTATCTTTAATCTTGGCCCTGAATACCCTCTCTTCATTTCTACCTTTTACGCCATGAAATAAGCTTTATACACTGCTTGGAAGATTCCCTCATTTGATAATTTTTCATCTCTACTCATTCAATAATAGGAAAATTTGATTAAAATTTGAGAAATCAATTCCAAGTGACATGCTCTAGTAATAATTCATGGTAAAGGAAACGAGAAGAAATAAGAGAAGAAAACAAAGAAACATGGCCAACGTAAGAATGAAGCTATAAGTCCACCCAAACCAAACCCATTACAAACTTATTTCGTAAGGGGTTGGTTGAAATTCGTAAGGAGTTATTTCTTAAATATGGAATAAATATCAAATGAAATTCCTATAAAATATATTTAGAATAGAATAATTATAGGATGTCATATGAATCCCTTCATTTTTATTATGAAAGAGGAATAATCATAAATAATCCTTATAGATGATAAGACCTCTGTGAAACATTCACATCATCATAAGATGAAATTATCATATATCAATATTAATATGATACAAAAATGAAATTATAGGAATTTTCCTCCTCTTCCAGATGAATTTTCCTGATGAACTAATATCTGTAAATTTTTCTTAAGAAAAAAAACCTTGTGAAAATTACAAGTTGACCAAGGATAATCTGAATATGATCTAGATCATATTAATATTTGGAAATATAAATAGTTCCTAAATATTTATATTTTTAAAAATAATTCATACCAATGAGGATTTATGGTCATCCTCTTCTTAATATCCACCCAAATAAGGTCTACAATATCTTTGTACAATATAAAATACCATGGAGTGTCAACTCTAAGATCTATGGTGAGATTCATATTAATCATCAACTCCAATTAGTGAAACAACTATTCAATATGGATATTTTTCCTCCTACACAAGTCCCAATTCCTTTTCATAGACAAGATTGTCAATTTAATTAATCCAATTTCATCCATTATCTCAAATTTCTATCATGGCGTAGTTGTGGTCCATTATTTGGCTCACCATGAAAAAACAAATATTTGATGCCGATAACATTCATAGAAGGTTTGATCACAGGATCACCTACATGTCATTATATTCTTTAGAATACATGGGAGATGATTTTGATGAAGTTAATTTTTAGGATAGCAATGATGAATTCAAGGGAGGTGTGTACATATATGGATTCTCATATCACATCAACAATATGGTATCAAACCTTAGTGGCATATTTTCAAAGAAAATTAAAAACATATCCATGGTGTTTATCGTAATCATCCAAGATTTTGAAGAGGTGAAATTCCTAAGTTTTAAGGGAACTAAGATGATTTATGTGTAATCATCTTCCATTTAAATAATAATAAGTGTTGTACCCTACTAATATTCGTATTGTAGTGTGTATTTGTTTGTGCACCTTATCTTACATAATATTGTAATGTTGTTCTGTATTTCTATAATAGGGATAACTAGTATCTCTAATCCAAATTCTATAGTAATTAGTGAAAATATTGTAACATTCCAATATAATGAATTTTTGTATTCACTCTCTACATCACTACATCACTCATCCCTCACTCTCTTATTCTCTTATTTTTCTTAGGGTGTTATATCTTTTTTCATTCTTGTTTATTGGTACTCTAATATAAGTCTTCAAAGATCTTTTGTGTGTATATTTTTTTTAATTTCTATCTTATGAACCTAATATTTACATGTGAAAAAAATTGGTGCCATATTCTTTTAGGAAATTAGATTGAGGTAGTAACTTTTGTAGAATATTAGTTGTTTCAGAAAAAACTTGCGGAATTGCTAAAGATTTTTTTCATATGAGAATGAGTAGCATAACTAATTTTCATATTATTATTAATATCTCCTATGATTAGGTAGTAAATATAATGAGGAATGATTATAGTGTAAGCATCAAATTCATGATTAATGATGATGTATAAATACTAGGGTTGGAGGAAAAATATAAAATCAATATTTAGATATTCCATTAATGAAGGTTATTTAAAAAGGAAACACATATTTCCATGAGATTTAGAAAGGAACGATAACCAGATCATACCAATCCAAGAACAAAGATGCTTATCAAACACCATGATCAATAAGATGAAAGCAATTCACTAGAATAGGTTTACATAAAACCTTTGCAAACAAATGAGTAGTAATATCATATATTATTATGGAACTCAATGAAATACATTGAGAATGGGCCTTGCTTAAATAGGAAAGGAATAAAAATCTAAGAACCAGTCAAGGTCGTAGATTAAGCCATAAATCAAGGAAATAACTAGTCATCAAAGAACTAGTCAAGACCATAGATCAAGGAAAGAGTTGTACCTAGCAACTAGATAATATCTCCTAATATCTAAATAAGATAAAAGAAATATCCACACACATAAGTGGGTGAGGATAAATACAATAAAGGTAAATAAAGTACCTAGGTGAACATGAGCTAAGGTAAATACCTACTGTAACACCCCCCCTCAAGTGAAGCTAGGGGCCAAAATAGAAGTGGTATGTCCACAGTATGAGTCCTGACAACTAGGCCTGATGAGGTACTCATGTATAATAACTGGGAAAAAGGGACACTGCAAGGTACCCAAAACCAGTAACAACAAAGTAAAAACAGTAAAGATCCGCTCCAAGGCATCCTAAGAATCTCGGCTCAAAAAAATCATACAATGTTGAAGAAGTTTGGTGTGCACTGTGGTTTGAATCCATTGCTTGATCACAAAACTCAAAAACAACTGACACTGGGTGTCACCAAAATAGCTCCATACAAGGAGACTATCAATGGAGTGATGTCAAAAGTGTAAAAAAAACACCAAACATAATTCGATCAACTGCTACAAATAGGTGTGCCACGATCCAAGAATAATAACCAAAGCAACAAGGCAAGGACACAAACTCTAGACTGTCATGATCTAAGAAAAGCCAAGGTAACAAGGCAAGGACATGAAACCCAAAGAAGCAGGATCAACACCACACCCTTCCATACTACTGAATGGGTGGAGTGACGCTACAAATATGTATGAGTTATCAAAACAACTACTCAAACACTGACAAACTAACACTGGGCTCCACCAAAATAGCTCCCCCACAAGAGAGAGTGTCAACATGCCAAAAGTGTCAAAAATATAGATAGAAAATATCTCAACAAAAGAGAGATACACTACACCTGCTAAAGAAAAATGCTCAAAACAAGAAGCATCACAATGCACAAGGTATAGAAAGTGGAACAAGAGGCCGAATGGTGGAGGAGCCACACCTGTAGATTTCTCTCAACAAATGCCCATGTTACCTCCACGAGTGATTAGATATCCACCCCAAATCAACATGGATGGATGAAGAAGATGCCTGCATATGACTTGGTGAAAAATGCACAATGGGTGCATGCAAAAGAACATCAGAATGTGTGTCAAGTTGATCATGTATGATAGCTGAAATCTTAGGTTTCTCAAGCCTGAGTGAAGGTGCAGAACTCATGTGTTGCTCATGATCCTCAAAAGGAGTCAAGTGAACAAAAAAATGAGCTCTGTCAATGTGTGTTCCCAATGATGTATCAGCTCGAAACCAATGTCATGATGAGAATTCCAGTTCACATGTGGAATAGAGGAAATAATACCCTGTGAATGTCTGCCAATGACTCCGCAAGTGAGACCCAAAGAACGGAGCATGTAAGAACTGAATGCAGTGGTATGCTTCCCAAAAAAGCCATGCAATCGAGTAGAAGTAGGATACACAACATGTGGTATTGTAATATGCACAGATGTGGAAGAGCATGTAGTAACAAGCCTCATAGGTTTAGAAGCATCAAAAGCAGGTTCAGGCTCAAAGACTAGCAGATCAATGTCAGTGGGTACAAGAGTAACAACTGTAAGTGGACTAGGAGCATGGATATGGTTGTCCACAATATGATGGTGATGTTGTAGGCTAGCAAGTTTGTTCTGCAGGGAGTGTATTATTGTATCCTTATCATGAATGAGTGATTTTAGAAGAGAATTTCACTTCTTGAGTGATCTATTTTCTTCCAAAAATTATACACTCCCAAAAGTTCAGGACGTCGGGCTCAGCTGAAATTGTATCCACAATTAATTACAACACTCCTTCATATTTGACACTTTATAATTATAGTGAAATTCTAAAAATAAATAAATCCAATGGAAAGATAATTAAAAAACAAGCACTTTTGCTAAAAATGGCACTCAAAACCGAGTTACCGATCAAAAGTTACAAGATTTTTAATATTTTACTCTGTTATTTATTTTAGTTGTCGCTAAAACAAAATAAATTGTTGTTGCCTTCACCAAAAAATTAAAATTAAAGGGGGCTGAAGCTAAGCCCCTACTAGTAGAAATCACAAGCTTTAAGCCCTCATATGACCATACCATATGACCAAGGGCTAAGTATTTTAATGGCCTATGCACAACATCCATGGACCCCTACCAAAAAAGGAAAGATCTGAAAACCTCCCTACGCACAAACTGAGACAAATTCACTGCAATAGGAAAATGCCCCATACAAATCTCAAGAAATCCAATAGACCCAAATATCGCGTTTCCTTTTCTAGATGGCATGAATCCTGAGGCGATCCAATGTTCTTCTCTACAACAATAAAAAACCCCAAAAAACCAACTATTTGTAGAAATGGCCGAGTTTACAGTCGATCTTAGGGTTTTCACACCTTTCGGATCCAATGGAAGCCTCTGTTTTGCATAAAATGCATGCAACAACAAAATATGACCAAATCCTAAATATATGAATAAATAAATAATTTATTTGCAAAATAAAACTTACAGACGGATGTCAGCAACAATCTCCTACTCTGATACCAAGAAAGGAATGATAACCAGATCATACCAACCTAAGAATACAAATGCTAATCAAACACCATGATCAATAAGATGAAAACAATTCGCCAGAATAGCTTTACATAAAACATTTGCAAACAAATGAGCAACAATATCATATATTATTATGGAACTCAATGCAATACATTGAGAATGGGCCTTGCTTAAATAGGCAAGGAATAACAATCTATGAACCAGTCAAGGTCATAGATCAAGCCATAAATCAAGGAAATAAATAGTCATCAAAGAACCAGTCAAGACCATATATTTAGGAGAGAACTGGACATCAAGGATCTAGTCAATACCATAGATCAAGGAAAGAACTATACCGAACAACTAGATAATATCTCCTAATATATAAATAAGACAAAAGAAATATCCACACACATAAGTGGGTGAGGATAAATATAATAAAGGTAAATAAAGTACCTAGGTGAACATGAGCTAAGGTAAATACCTACTCTAACATATTTTCCATGTATAAATAATTACATATGGTATAATAGAATCAAGGGAGACTATAAGAAAGGAACTTTGAATTAGATGGGATCAAATGTGCAAAATTTACACACAAGATGACTGCATAAATATGGAATAATTTATCACAAGAATGATTGGTTGTAAGAATAAATTTACACTATGGTGGATGGTGTAGAAAATGAAGAAAAATTAAAAATATGGATGAAAATGTTTACAACGATGAACCAATTAGTATGGAAATAAGATTCATGACGAGGTCATTAGAATGTATGACATGCTATGATGGATCATTATGTTTTTCTTCTTGTTTTCTAAGGATATTACTACAGAAACTAATACTACGGATCAAATCTAGGCCAACTCATAAGATGTGATCAACATAGGTGTTCGATGAGTGTAAGATTTTAATTCTAGAGGGTAGTGTTCCTATCAATTAAGATAGATATAGTTTTCTAAGTCATGTATCTAAAGTAAAGGGAGATTTCCTATTAGGATTTGAGTGATAGGTAGGTAAATAAATGGAAAAATCCAAGGAAGATAGTAGATGAAAGAAAATAAATATATAATCTAATCTAATGAAATTAATGATAAACCATCGAAATAATAATAAAAAATAAGATAAAGGAAAAAGAGGGTTCAAAAATACTTGTATTGTGACTAGTGATAGAAGGATCATCCCTATAGAAATTAGTACTAAAATATGTCAAGGAAACAACGCGGATAAATAGTAACGAAGATTAAATTATCTACCAAAATAAATTTCTAGAGATTATAGTTTATGTTTGAAGAATAAATTATTATAGATTAAATAACATAATGAGTTTGATATTAGATCAACATGAAAGTAAATGAAAAAAAGAAACATGATATAATTTTGAAATACTTTTGGTAAAAAATTCACCGAAAAAAGAGTTATCTTTACTGAGAATGAACATTTCACCTAGCACTCCTGCTATTTCCAATAGTTAAACCTTCATGGAGGAATTACAAACTATCACATACATTCACACATGAGTAATTAATCCACATCATGTATCTTATAAACTAATAGAATAAACATGCTCACATAAGTGTGTTACTCACTTGATACACACAGTGCTTCATGGTAACCAATCTCTTTTGAGATCACCTTGATTATATCAAGGTGGGTGGCCCTATTTTGGGTCACTCTTAATATTTGAATTTAAAAACTATGTTGACCCTATCTGAAATACACAAAACTTATATTTTGAATATAAGTTATATGCCATGACCGTTTAGTCTAGCATAAAAATATGGAAACATGTAAATTTTCCTTTTTATATTAAAGGAATTACAATACATAAACAATCACATGAAGATTTAGGCTAGCATAAAAATATATAAATATTTTTCTAAACAAAACATGCCAAGTCACTTTTTAGTATAAAAAGAATTGTTGAAAAAAATTCTTTATTCCTCCTTATATCAGTGATCTATTAATAAATAAAATTAGTAAATCCAAATATGTGATGGTTTAGGGTACCTTGAGATGGTATGAAGATGAATAGAGATCTCCTCCTCACAGTGAGATAGATGACCTGTCAATCAAAAGAACTCAAAACAAAATGGATTAATAGATAGATGGGTGGGTTTCCTAATAATTTTAATCCCGAGAAGTGAAAAAATCCTAGGATGGATGTAAACCCACATTTTTGATAAAGATAGATAAAATATTGATAAATTGTATGTAACATAATCTGAAATATATCATAAACTTAAATGCAATAACAAAGTGATAAAGATACATATCTGATCTAACAAAATTAAACCAAACCTAAGTGGCTCGATAGAGACCCAAGGCTGTAGAGGGTAAGTTGATAGTTAATGGATAAGATCAACTAGAACAATGATGGAAAATACAGACCTGAAGGCTCTAGAGGAAGATTTGAAGCTGATGATGAATTGAGATGAAGAATAAGAACCTGCAGAAGATTTGGAGCAAGATATAACATAAAAGATGCAAGAAAATTATTAAAAATTGATGGAAAATGTGGGGAAGCTTGATTAAGTTTATGGTTACTAAGGACTTGTAGAATAAATCTTAAATGACAAAGAAGGGCAGAATGACATGATCTAATAGATGAGAGATTGTGGAAATAGAAAAATGATGACCAGGGATCTAAATGATAACAAGAAAAACAAAGGGGAAGATGGGTCGACGCAAACTAGACAAATTTGACAATGACTGGAGCTGATATAGGGTTTGCTAAAAATTGATGGAATAAAATGAAGGCCTATAGATGAGAAATGAAGTCCTAGGAATGGATCAGACAAAGATATCCTAATGACAGTTGAACTTGCACAAGATTTGATGACGATAGTTGCAAAATAATAACCACACATGCAATGATGAAACAATACCTTCAATATCCAAGAGTGGGCACAAGATCCTCAAAAATGACTCCAAGAGAGTAATAGTAGCTACAAGGAGACACAAAAACAAAAACAAGGTTGCAAGAGCTCTCAAAATATTCAAATTTACATCCTCATAAAAGTAGGCATAAGGGTGGCATTATAGGGTCGAAGGAGACCCAAATGGGTCATCATCGATTGTGAGGACCCGTCCATTAAGGTAGTGAGAAGATTATGAACTCGAGGTAAAGATCCCATAAGATGCAACACTAGGTTTTTGAATGGTTAGGACAAATTAGGGATGCATAAAATGGATAAATGAGTAGGTGGAGGGTGATAAATATTAAATAAAGGCCATGGGGAGGAAAAATCATTAAATGAGAGCCTAGAAAGGATAAAATAGAAGATTTAAGATCATGGACTAAATTAAATGGGAGTTTAGAATCAACCCAAGATGATTAGGGATGATTAATTAAATGAGAAATAATGATAACTAGGATAAATTGAATTTAGTCCAGGGAAGAAGGGAATTTGAAAGGGAAGAGAGGAATGTATGTATAAAATACGATGGAGAGAAAACTTTGGGTGAGGGTAGTGATACCAAAAATTGGTGTCTATATTTTCCCCTTTTTACTGAATGGATTACATGGGGCTAGCCATGTGAAAAAAATGAGAAGGGATGAGGAGATGATTGATGGGGTACTCCCCCTCAAACTATGGGTCAATGACATAAAGAGAAGTCGGTCATGAGTTTGAAAGAGGTAGATGAAAAAAGGATGGAAAATACGGGAAAAAGAAGATGACGAGATAATATATCCCAGACGAGGATAAAGAAAAATTAAAAAGTAAATATAAAAATATGGTTGTGATTTTGGAATCACTTCGGTAGGGAACAAACTACGACCTTAATAGAGACAATTTGGAAATGTGCTATGGAATTGTGAGTAAAAAAACACTGCAAAATGTAGGGAATTCAAATGAAATCCTCTCAAATAGATATGCAATCCATGAGACCAACAGGTCAAGGTAGACATCAAAAATGTGCAAACAAATATGAAAATGATCGAGACAAGGGTCGTGAAAAAAATGAGAAGGGGTGGGTAAGAGTAAATGTGAGATATTACTAGTAGGAGGAATAAAAAAGATGCATTTGGGGTGGAATGAAAAATAAGAAAAACAAGTGTAAGATAATGGTGCCCCAAGAGGGAGCACGAAGATGGCCATAAAGGTGTGATAACGTAAAATAATGATACAATAGATAATGATGCTTCGGGGAACAAGTAGAGATGTGATATTAAGACCACATAAGGAAAAAATGGAAGAAAAGATAATTTGAAAGGAATAATTGATTGAGAAGAGAAATGAGGAACAATGATAAAAAAGGCATGGCCAGGTCAATGATGAATAGGAAGGATTAGTGGCAACTAGGGCTTAAGAGATGATGACCCAAGGGGGTTGCTAACAACCATGGTTGGTGGGATATATAAGCCCCTGGGTCAGCCAAAAAAGATCATTTTCACCATGTGAAGTGACAATCAAGATCTCTGAGATATAAAGAGAAATTGAGATTTTGAGAGTAATGGAGGCTAGAGGAGTAACGAGGAAACACGAAAGGACCTGCAGGATGGTAAGTGCCTAATCCTTAGCTTTGTTTTTAAGAATTTTTATTATTTTTGTGTTTTTTTAACATTTTTCCAAATTTTAGGGTTGGCACAAGGGGTGTTCACCATGGAATGGCTATGGTCACCATCCACCGGGCCTGAGAGGGTGTTGACCCATCCTAGGAGGCGTCAACTGAGCATAGGTCAACATCGAATAGGGCTAGGATAAAATATTTTTTTTAATTTTTCGATGATGAGGAATCTAATGTTTTCTTGTTTTATTGGTTTTATAGGCTTACGAGACCTTATATATATATATATATATATATATAAGATAAAGTGTGAAAGTTACTTCATCAAATTAGGGGAGATGTTACAGTTGCTGAGTGGGACCATTTGGCTTCCATAGGATTGTGTGGATTCTACCATTACCAATGAATTCCATGAGATGTTGGTGTGATGATTACGTTAGTGGATAGATGGGATGTGTGGATAGGCACATTTTAGTTCAGGATGGGTGAGATGATAGTGACTCTCGAGGATGTATATGTCATCCTGAGGCTGCCTATTGAGGGGGACCCTATACAACCCATCATAGCAGGTAGAAGATTAGGGGTTTTAACAAGGATATTTAGAGCCAATTCCCCACATATTAGCTTCACATATGGGGCCTTTCACATAGAGACATGATATGAGTGCAGGGTGGCCAGGAGTAGACTGATATGCATAGTGATGATGGCCATTTATAGCTACACATTTCCAGACTCAGGGGGTGTAAGATTTCCATGGACATTGGCAGGTGTAGTTGCAGATATTTTTGATCATACGATGGTATTTTATTTTGGTACAACATTATTGCTGTAGATATATCATAATTTTTTCATGTAAACTAAGAGGATGACAAGATTAGAGCTAGGGTTTCTTTTCCATTACTGGGAATATGAGCACATTGCAGTGATTAGGCCACCAGGGCTCACATGGCTCATATGTGATCACATTGAGCTGACTGTTGGGTTTTTGAGATGGTGATACAATAAGGCTCATGATGATAGGGAAGAGAGGAGTAGAGTGGTATAGAGAGATTGGCAGAGCTTGATGTACAACAAGTGAGATGGTAACTATACCGTGACTTTCATGCATGGCATGGGGTGGATGTAGAGATGAAGGGGATGAGGCAGACGAGATGGGTATAGAAGTGGAGGCTTGAGATGATAAAGTATTTCATGTTTGATAGAGTTCGGAAAAAATTTTGAGTGGTAAAGACAGTTCCTAGAGATCCTATCAAATATAGGTGAGATGATTCTGAGATGGACCTTCCTAGTCCCGATATGGCAAGCCCATTAGAGAAGGTGGGGGCACCGTGTGATGATGATGATGACATTAGAGTTGGAGCTAGATTTTCAGATTGGATAACTACCACATGTGCATCCTGAATGGAAGTAGAGGGGGCTAAGGGAGGTGATGATGAAGAGGAGGTGCAAGGTGAGGAGGATGTAACACTCAGAGATGATGAGGGTGATGACAAATGGGCTACTATATAGATAGCGTAGTTACATGCATAACATTATTTGGACTTCTTAGAGAGGGACAGAACACTCAAGGAGTGAGAGGTGGCACATTAAGAGGTCATAGTCCTATGCTAGGAGAGGTACTAATACATTAAGTAGAGGGATCAATACAAGAGGAAATGATAGGCTTATAGAGCTATATTTAGATATTTCACAATGATACTAGAAACAAAGTCAAGGATTGGTGCACCGGTGACATCAAAGGGGGCTAGATAGATGACAACCTCGAGTACTATGCCTATAGATCTATACAGAGCATTAGAAGTTGAGGCACAATATTATGAGTGGATTTTGACATTGAGGCTTCCACATATGTTGAGATATGTAACATATCTAGTTTAGAAGTGGGGAGCAAGTGCTACATCGTTGTCTAGAAGTAGATTGAGTGTGGCACAACCACAATGAGATGTGGACCATGATGGAGGTGATGAGGCTTAGAGACTGATTTCAGAACTTGTCCCAGGGGGGAAGATTGGAGACCTTCAAATGTAGAGTTTGCTAATTTTGATGATGTATTGGATTTGAAATAGGACCCTTAGTGGCTTTTCATGGATGTATATATACATATTTGGATGATATATATATATATATATATATATATGATATGTTTTCATGATCCACTATGTGTTGCATGTATGATTTATGGATTTGATTACTATAGGTTATGGATGTGACGTGATAATAATTGTGATGAATATGTAGATGATAATGTAGATGATCATATTTTTTACATGGATAGATAATTGTTAGACATGATAGGATGATGAGTGCAAATCATAGATCATATTTAAAAATATACATATAAGCATGGATGTAATGCTTAATTAAGGAAGAATATGCTCAATGCAAGAGAAATGATGTAATTTTTTATATATGGTGACAAAAGAGGATATAAACATCACTCAATCATATTAGGGAGCACAAAAATAATTTATGCTTCGAAATAGATTGGAGGTAAACGAGAAAAGGAGATAATAAAAGGAAATGCACTTAAAGCTAATAACATGTGTTAACACATAACCATCACTAGTTATTGATCCTAGAGGGTTATAAGAGAGAATATGGAAAGTGAACTTATGTACCTAATGTCTACATGAAATAATGGGTTTTATATGTAACTCGTACATGGGAATATTGGTTCTCCTTAGGTTGGTGTTCCTAGGTCTATTCCTCAACTCTAAGAAATATGGTGCAAATGCATTGATAAAGGAAGTTTGCTATAGACGAGAAATTTGATTGATGTAGGAAGATTTCTTAGGATGCTTGTTTTTTAAATTTATGCTTTTTCTTTTAAATATATACAAGGATGATCAACGTGGGAAGAATTTTCTACCATGATATAAGATGATATCCATCCTTCAGGGAGTGGGTCTACATTTCTATGCATGCTTTTAAATTTTGTATTTTTCTTTTATGAATGGCAGGATAATATTTGCATGAGAACTATCATTCGAGGTATCAATGTATTTATTTTTACATTTATGCTTTTTATGAACTGTTCTTCAAGGGAGCAGTCTATTTGCTTTTGAGTAAGATATATTTTGAGATGAGCATCAGAAATTTTGAATTTTTATGGAAGAACTGCATATAGTTATATAGACCACTTAGGAGGGGATAATAAGTGTACAAGTGACATATATGGACCCTTAGTGTGGTTCCAATAGGTAAATAAGAGGATGATGGATGTAATGATCGCAGTGTTCCCACCTAGTAGGATTAATATTTCTATAAGGAATATGCTATGGGCAGATTCATGGTACCCATATTCAAGGTTGTATATAGGAAAGTGATGATAGACCACATAATTCTAAATCATTAAGATGAAAGATGGAGGATGCTAATGATGAATAGATGACCACTAAGATGAATAAGTTTTTGTTGGTAGGTCTATTAACAATAGAAATGCCAAAATTACAATACATTAAGAGGTTTCGTTTCTGATTTACCATCAAAGGAGGTCAAACAATAGGCTCCAAACCCATAATCATGCGTGATAATATATGGTCCAATCCAGTTGGGAGAAAACTTTCCATGTTGTCTCCTTTCTATAGTAATGAAATTTTGATTTTATTTAAGAAGAAGATTAGTGTTAATAAATTCATTTTCCTTGAGGTAATTGTTGTAAGAATGTTTGATGCACTCCTAATAAACATGATGATGTTCAAGAGAAAGGAGGCGATGCTCGTATAACAACTCAAACTGTGATAGATGCTCTTGGCCATAATATTCTTTAGAGAAAAATTTATTAAGATAAACACTCAAAGATGAGGTTGGGACTTCAAGAGGAAGAACCTCGGAGCCATAGATGAGAAAGAAAGGAGTAGCACACGTAGAGGTGTGGATGTTAGTTTGATAATCCTAAAGAGAAAAGGGGATGTGAAGATTCCAATCATGACCTGATCTATCAATAGTCTTGGAAAGGATATTACAAAGAGTTTATTTATGGATTTGGCTTGGTTGTAATCTTGAGGATAATATTGTGATGAGAAGCTAAGATTGATGTCGAATGAGTCACAAATATTCCTGAGATCTTTTTTTTAAAAGGAGTTTCTATTTTCCGTGATGATCGTATGGGGAATACCAAATAAATAAATGATATGCTGATAGATTAAATTAACGATTTTATTAGCTTTGGTTGACACGAGTGGGATTAATTCCATCCACTTGGTAAAGTACTCAGTTGTGGTTACGGTGATAATATAATGATGGCATTGAGAGGAGCATGGATTGATGAGGCCAATGAGGATGAGCCCCCACTATGACAAAGGCCAAAGGTCCTTAGCTGTCTATAATGCCTGACTAGGAATGTAGATTAGATTGGAATGATTTTGAAACTTGACACATTTCTTAATGTATTCATAATAACATTGATTGAGAGAGGGCCAATAATAACCCATGTGAAGGATGCGCTCGATGATAACTAGACTAGTAAATTTTCCACCACAGATATCGTTGTGGACTCCTTGGATAGCTCAAGTGGATTCGTGAGACTTAAAGAAATGAAGTAATATACCATCAAATCCACGCTTGTAGAGGATGTCATCAAGGATGACATAGTGTTTAGCACTTTAAAGAAAATAATTCCTTCTATTTTATGATAGGTTAGATGGAATGATGGATTGATAAAGATATTAAAATATTTGAGAATACCAAAGATCACAAGGATTAGTATTAACGTGGTTGACACAAGGAAGCTTATGAACATGGGATGGTTGATCCTGAAACCAAATGATAGAAAAAATCTTATATTTCTTAGTTTTCCATGGGATGATAGATATGAGAGATTTCATAGTGTTTGTGAATAGATTATATGACCGAGGGACGGTTTGAAGGGTGTAGAAATTAAATTCTCCAAGAAGAAAGTGAACGATGTCCTTGTAATTTTTAAGGATCTCATTTTTACATTGATATATACCTTTGAATTGATTAATGATAAGTTGAGAGTCCCCATAGATATTAAATAATTGAACACAAAGTAATATGGCAGCTTCAAGGCCTAAGATGAGGGCTTCATAATCAGCCATATTGTTAGTGCATTTGAAATCAATATTACAAGAGATAGGAATAGGAGTGTCCCAAGGAGGAATGATAATGATGAAAACACCTCCCCCTTGCTGGCACTTAGAGCTTTCAAATAAGAGTGTAGTTTTAAGAGGAGAAAATTACTAATAAATGGTGTTGACTGATTTGTATGGAAATTTTTCATGAGGAAGGTTAATATCAGAAAGTGGTGCGTCAACTAACTGATTCATGATAACTTGGCCCTTGATTGATTTATGTGAGATAAACTCTAGTTCAAACTCATTCATGAGCATGAGCCATCAAGTGATGAGATCACTATGATATGGTTTTGAATGCATTGTTTTTAGGAGATGAAATCTAGTGACAACATAAATTTTATGATTGAGAAGATAATGATAAATCTTGGAGGTGGCAAAGAAAAGGACACAACACAACATTTTGGCTTCAGTGTAGTGAGTCTCATAATCATGAACGGTGTGATTGATGTAATAAACAACATGTTAGCTACCTTTCTCATCATGATGTGCCAACATGGAACTTAGAGCATGATTAGAGGAAGAGAAAAATAGGTAGAAAGGCTCCCCTCGTGTGGAGGCATAAGTATAGGTGGGGATAGAAGATACTGCTTGAGTTCATCAAAGGATTTCTGGTAGTTATCATCCCATTTGAAGTTGATGTCTTTAAAAAGAAGATGGTGAAAGGGCTAGAAATGGTTAGCGAGTTGTGAGATGAAGCAATAAACTGATTAAATTCAGCCTTGGAGATTGTGAAGCTTATTTAGATTAGAAGGAGGGGTCATCTTGAGGATGGCCTTAATTTTGGTAGGGTCATCTTCAATACCCTTGATAGAGATGATAAAGACAAGGAGTTTACTAGTTAGCACTCCAAACACACACTTAGATGGATTGAAATGGAAGAAGAAGTGAACAAGGTGCTCAAAAATACCCTCAAGGATGGTAAGGTGATCACATCAATGCTTGGATTTACCCAAGAGGTCATCAACATAGTCCTCTATAGTCTTTTGGATGAGATCATGAAATATGTAGTTCATGGCTTGCTGATAGGTGACCTTGGAATTTTTCAAACAGAAGGGCATGACACGATAGCATAAGGTCCCCCAAGGAGTGATGAAGGAATTATTTTGTTTATATTATGGTGCAATGAGAATCTAATTATACCAAGAAAAACCATCCATAAGAGAAAGTATCTCATGGCCTGTAGTAAGGTCTATGAGTTGATCAATGTTGGGAAGAGGAAAATCATCTTTAGGGAAAGTGAGGTTAAGATCTTGAAAGTTAGTGTAAATAAGAATATTTCCAGAATATTTGGAAATGGGTACCATGTTGGAAATTGTAGTCACTAAATCATGCAATTTGAGTCATTATTTAGTCTCAGTCTTATATTACTATTCATATGGTTCTTGAGTGAAAAGAGTAATAATTAACCCATGTATTTATCCTTTTTACTTCACTTTTTGCTATTACTTTTGGTCTTTTACCCTCACTGTCCTTGTTTTTATTGTCATTTTGTGTTATTCCTATTTTTGACTAGGGCACCGCAGGTTCCCTGGTCCCCTCCAAGGTGCCTTGATCCTCTTTTCACTTTAATCTCACCTTTTGGGAACTTTCTAGCCATTTGAGCTTTCTATCTTTTTGGTGGTTGACCTTTTAATTGCTAATTTTTAAATTAGAACATGAGAACCATATAAATATAAAGTTATGTGACCCTAATGAGGGACAAATCACTAAGAATCTACTATCACCATCTAAAGTTGCATCCATCAAAGGCACCTAAAACTACATTTGTGTCCATCTAGCTCCATCACAAGGCACACAAGGATGGTTCATCTGCATCACACTTCATAGGAGGGGAATCTATTATTTCCATGCAAACATTTACTACATTCTACATCTATTTATTTTCTTTTTACTTCATAAATTGTGACTGACACAAGAGAAACCTAGGGCATTATTTTTGTGCACACACACACACACACAAACACCTAGAATTACATTGGGTCTTAGATGTAGTACAATGCTCAGTGATAATTTCATCAATTTGGAAGCTGAGGAAAGTGAATCCCCTTCATATGCATATTTGTTTTAGGGTTTTGATTTTTTATTTGGGGTTTTACAAGTGATTCTTCCATATCCTATTTACAAAAACATTTTACATAGTTCAATGACATTTGTGCAATAGGAAACGAACACAGGAGAACATCTAGCGACACTCCAAAGGAGGTTTTCATGTCATTTGCACAGATCAGGGTGCCCATATTTTAGACTAGGGCACCCCTATCACTTTTCAAGTGCCCCATTCTAGTCATATAGTTCAGATCTATTCTTTTTTAGGCCTATGTGGAGTCGTTTCCTCCTCCTGTTCACATGGTATCCATTGTGGAACAGTCACGTGATAACATTAAATTAACTAATTATTTTCTTAACCCTTCTTGTACACTAGGGTTTCACATTTTCTAGTTTAGTTTGCTTAGTTCGTTTCCTTTATTTATTTAGTTGTTATTTACTATTTTGTGTAACATCCTATTAGACTAGGATATTAAATTTTAGTTTAATAATTTTGGTGAACCCGTACTCAATCTTCATGCTTCTTGGGCCCTCATTCCTTGCTTATCATCCTAGAGTATAGTCATCATGAGTATATCAATCAATTATTATTTACTTTCACATCCCAATTTAAGGCATATAGTCCAACATCTTCTTGCTACTACTCTCATTTATGTTGATATGCATCCAGACACAGTATATCAAACTTTCGTAGATGTATATTCTCAACACATAACATTCAAGTCTAATCTTCCATCTAATCTTAACACTTTTGAAAATGATCCACCCTTACATATCATGATTTGTATCTATAATGTGGGTGTCAAGAGTACTTTAATTGATAACAGATCTGAACTTAATCTTTATCCTATATCATTCCTTTAAAAGCTTGGTATTTCTTTTGCCAATGTTAGTTTTATCATCTCTATCACTTCATGCATATGATGGTTCAATTTTCCCATGCATAGGTCACATTGTTCTTCCTATCACTATAGGGCCAAAAAATATCAATACAGTCTTCTTTTTCATTAACTTTATGGTCTCATATAATTGTTTTCTTAGAAGGCCATGGCTCCATGCCATGATAGTGGTTACCTATATCATACATCATTATGTCAAATTCAAACATGAAGGTGTTGAATATACTATACTTCATGATTGTGATGCATATAAATATTGTGACTATTATCCTAATACTACCCTTCCTATTCCATACCATGATACTACACATGACCCTCAACCAATGGATGAACTACCTCATTTTCCACCACTTGAGGATGTTATTTATGTCATTGATGCATTTTATTCCACCCCACCACCTCCACCTTCTACTACTATTACTATGATTCTTTATCAGGGGTATTCCCAACATATCAACATGAATCTATCCCCTAAACCTTCCCATGTGCCTCCTCCATTAGCACACCCACTATTCACAAGTACATTTTCCATGAATAATTTTTATTGGGAGCATATTCCATTTGATCCTAATTGTAATGACACTATATATACACATGAGGGCTTGAATTATTTATGTTTTTATTTTAAGGATCTTTCTCCTCCACCACATTCTTCTCATCTTTATCATGGTTTCAATTACATTACTACCACATACGGTATACATGCATTTCATCTCCAAGTATTCCTTGCACGATATTCTCACTCTTCACCACTTAGATTAGGACAATATTGGCTTGATTATATTGGGGACCAAATCGATCCTAATCATACACATATAGCATTTCTCATGCCCTTTGGTCATGTATTCATTTACAATAGTTATTTTCTTGGATATACATAGAATCTCACTCACTGGTATGCACATGGATGTCCCTTACCACCCTTCACTAATAAATAATATGTTATGGGTATGTATAACTCACACACTAATGGATCATTACATGACCAACATGACACTATCACTTACTAGGTATCCGATGCTTGTTTATTTGGTTTTGATCATGATAATGATAACCTCCTAGATGACATTACATGATGGAATTCTACAAACACTTGGGGAGTATAGCATCCACAAAACTCCCCACCCTAGCTTCATACCACACGTCAACCTCCTGTCATATGCATTGTCATCCATACTATAAGCATCATCACTACAAGATGACACATTCTTGTGCTTTGATTCACACTTGAATGTTGAAGGAATTCTCTACATATGAACCCCACACACTGAATAATAGTCACTACACATTAGGTGTTGCATATCATCGCATATTACTATATCATCTACATATTTCACACCACATTACAAGATTTTGACATTGCACGTATTCATGCATTTTACATTTTAGCATTTGACATCTTGTCATACATACATCACCCCATAACTATCACATATTGAATTTATTTACATCTCATGCATGTCATCTTACATACATCTTACATCAACTATGCTACACATCTTAGGTCATTTATGCATATCTCATTACATACCATACACTTTACTATGCACATTACACATTTTGCATATTCTCCTATATGCGCTGCACTCATTACCTGATGACACACTCTAGTCTCATGGTCCATATTGGACTGTTGAGGGTATACAAAAAAAAATGGACCACATCATGCTCACACATTCATCATTAAATCTTATTTTTCTCATGTAAAATTCCTAGGATTAGTGATATACACTGTAGGATATAAGGTCACTTCTTATAGCACCATCTCGTGATAGGATACATCATCATAATCACTTATATTGTTTAGTGGTATATGATTTATGTTAAATCACCACTCCTTTCTATTAATCTTATCATGATACATTCTTAGGAATACAAGAGTCACACACAGTTCATCTCTATGTTAAATTTCATCACCACATACTCATCACAACACGCTACACACAACACATAGTTCGACCATTTATCAATAACACATTCTCCTTTTTGGTTCATTCTTGAATTATGAAAGGGAATACTACATGAACATCAATGCATATAATTCCATCCATTCAGGGGGCACACGACTCTTATCATCTACACTACATTCCATTCCATCCATCAACAACATAATGTGTTTTATGGTTATATCTACTCTTTCTTACACTTGGTCTTACATGTTCACTTTAATACACATGTTAGATATATCTCTTGTATGTCATTATCTTTACCGTACACACATTTATGCTCATGCCCTTTTATATTTTTGATCACAGATATAGGTCTCTTATATGTAGCATGAATGTTTGGCTACTACCAGTCCCACAACGGCTACTGGGGCATCTACCTTTATATACTACAAGTCTTATTGTTTCATTTTGTACTTAGTACTTTACATTACTTGGTTATACTCGCTTTTGACATATGAGTTATATTTCTAACATGCTAATGGGTTATTCATGTGCATTTTTGTTTGTAATATTACTAGCTTCCACGGCTATATGTCTATTTGTTTTCTATTAATTGTATCTTGTTTGTTATTGTATGCGGACCTTCCTCTATGTTTTATGTGCACACTTGGTTTTTTATATGTGGCCACTACGGCCTTGAGTGTCTTGTGACATCATGAGTGGTGTCCCATGCTTACAACATGCCTTTAGTGGTCTATGATTTTATTCTTAGGTGTTTACATTATCATCTTGCTTACCAGCTTCTACATTTTCTATGTATCTTACACTTGTTTTCTATATGCATGTTTGTTATTACTAACACTTAATTCTATCCAGTTGTTTGTGTACACCTTGGTTTCTACCAAATACATTCCCTCCCCCCTATAAAGTTTCAGTTTTGTGGTTGGTCCTATTGTGGGTTTTTATTCTCCTATCGGTGACATCGCATGTACCCCCAAAGGGGGGGCATCATTTGGGTTTATACACTACACATCACGAAACTAATACAATTTAGTCCATAGTTCAGTCTTAAATTTTCATCCATGACATAGTTAAGTCTACAATGAGTGGATTCAGACTAGTCTATGAACCCCATACACAATGGATTTTACAGGGTAGATTGTCTTTAGTATTCAAGGGTGGAGTTACAAGCTAGAGGAACATCAAAATTTCCTCCCTACACTTATTTGGCTAGCAACATCAGAGCACCTTAAAAAAAAGATAGTATAGAGACCTCTTCATATATTCTCAGGGAAGCAGTTACATGTTGGATAATAACACAACTTTCTCCTTACAATTCATTAGCCACAATGGCGTGAGATCACCCAAAAAACTCACACTTCACTGAAATTTATAGGATATCCTTTCTACACTGTTTTGTCTCATCATGGATTAGGTGTACGTGTTCCTTTTTCATTGTCATTTTCACATTATTCTTACATGTTTCTTTACATATATACATGTGTTTCTACACATATACATGCATATTTGACTACTTGATCATCTTCATTTTTCCAGGTCCTTATGTATGGGAAGCAAGAATTCAAAAATAACAACAACACACACACACACACACACACACACACACACACACACACACACACACACACACACACACATATCAGGTACATCATACACGTGGTACTAACCATGCAGGTACCTCAAAAACATTGGCATATACACACGCTCTTTCACCCTAGGTTCATTCTCATCACTTTTTACACTTTTGTATCTTTAGTCTACACTCTTCATCATTTTTTTGCTCCATGATTTTTCTATTCCTTTGGAAAAATTATCTACATCACTCTACGTGGATATCAACTACGCATCTCTATCTACTTTATGTTACCAAGCTTTCCACTCACCAACATAAATTGGAGGAAAATGTAGTCACTAAATCACGCACTTTGATTCATTATTTAGTCTCAATCTCATACTACTATTCGTATGGTTCTTGAGTGAAAATTTTAATATTTAACCCATGTCTTTTTCCTTTTTACCTTTCTTTCTGTTGTTACTTTTGGTCTTTCACCTACACTTGTCCAGTCTGTATTGTCATTCTAAATTCTTCCTAGTTCTAATTGGGGCACCTAGCGAAGGATTGGGGTTCCCCAGGCACCCTGGTCCCCTCTGGGATGCCCTGATCCTCTTTTCCCTTTAATCCTTTTGGGCACTTTATAGCTGTTTGATATTTCTATATTATTAGTGGTCCACCTTTTTGGGGTGAATTACAAAATTAGAATAAGAGAACCATATAAATATAAAGTTATGTGAACATAATGAGGGACCAAGCACTAAATATCTACTATCACCATCTAGAGTTGCATCCATCTAGCTCCATCATAAGGCAAACAAGGTTGGTTCATTTGCATCACACTTCATAGGAGGGGGAATCTATTATTTCCATACACACATTTACTACATTCTACATCTAACGATTTAATCACTACTTGAAAAAGTGTGACTGGCAAAAGAGTAACTTATGGCATGATTTACACATGTACACCTAGAACTAAATTGGCTCTGAGGTATAGTTCAATTGTCAGTGATAAGTCCATCAATTTGGCAAATGAGGATAGTCCGGCCCCTTCATATGCATCTTTCCTTTTTTAGGGTTTTGATGCTTTGTGTGGGGTTTTACAAGTGATTCTTCCATCTTCTATTCACATTGACATTCTACTCAATTCAACAACATGAGTGAGAGAGGAAGTTAATATAGGAAAAATCTAGCAACACTCTAGAGGAGGTTTTCTAGTCATTTCCACAGACCAGGGCGCCCAGATCTCAAACCAGGGTACCGATGGGTACACCTATCCCTTTTTAGGTGCTCCAATCTATTCAAATAGTTCAGATCTATTAATTTTCAATCCTCTGTATGATCATTTCCTCCTCATGTTCATCTAGTCTCCACATTACGACACAGTCCCGCGGTAACATCGAATCAATTAAGGATTTTCTTAACCCTTCTTTCACACTAGGCTTTCACATTTTCTAGTTTATTTTTCTTGCATCATTTCATTTATTTATTTGGCTATTATTTACTACTTTGCATAACATCATATTATACTAGGATATGACATTTTAGTTTTATCAAAAACCCATTATAGATAGTTGATAGGGATGATGGAATAAACTGAAATAAAGGCATTGCAACTCCTCTTTGAAAAAGAGGGAAACTCAAGGGTGCATGCAATGAAGCTTCTTCTTAACTATATTTTCATTAGGAAAAGTAATGATGTTATGGATAAAAATAGATAGATCGATTCTTGCAATGTTGGCATATGACGACAATAAGGATTAGATGTATCTAGAAAGAAGGTGGTGAAAGAAGCAAGCTCGTGTGGATCAAGGTATTGACCCACTTTGAGGATGTGTGGATCTTAAGGAGTACTAATGTTGATGTTGATGGTTGACTTGTTAAGATGGGTGGATGTGTCTGGCGGTAGGGTCTTATGAAGATAGAAATCTTCTACCACCATGAAATAAAGGATGGAATCATTGTCAGTGCATTGAATAATTTCAATGGTAGGGAAATATTCCTCTATCATTTCCGTATGTCAAAGAGGGAGGGACCTAGCTTTACCTTCACACTGATAAGTGACTGGTATGAAGGTAATAGTTGAGATTAAAAAAAGGTAGAGTAGATATAAATAATCAAATCCATATCCATAGCCTTATGGGATGGAGAAGATGGATGGTCGATGTCCATGAGAGCTAAATATGGTAGGAGAGGATCGACAGAATGTTCCTTGAATCCTAGGTTGAATTTATCATAGATTTTGTGAGATTGATTAATGAAAAGGTCATGCATGCCTTGTTCATATTGTCCCATTCCAAATCCTTTGCAGGTGCAACGATGAAGATAAGTGTAAGAAAAATATTTCTTGTATAGAAAGTTGAAGCCATTGGTGTATGGTTGGGTATGCAGTTGAATGTCAACATGACAGGAAGGGAGAATAATGTTGTTATAGATGAAATTGGTGAAAAGATGATGTGGACCAAAAGGAACAACATCCCCAACATCAGGTTGATACATATGAGCATTATCAGGTCTGTTAAGTCTATGAGGTGTGGGAAGAGTTTTAAGTGTAAGATGAAGATACTCCCCCAGGGTATGATAGTCCATTATTTTGTCTAAGGGGTCATCATTATAAAGCTATAACATGGAGATGGATGATCTAGTGGATTCTTTAGGAGATTATTGTGTGGGGATGAAAATGTCGTTATGTCTATGAGTCATGTGACATGCCTTAAATGGGGGAGTGTATGCCGGGATAGTTAGAATCTTCCTGTCATGTTCATATTTGATGCATCAATGGAGGGTGTAAGGAACACAATGAATGACATGAATCCATGGTCACCTAAAGATGATATTGTATTGAAACTCCCCTTCTACAATATGATAGACTTAATGGAGGATTTTTTCACCAACATGGATAGGAAGAATAATTGTGCCCAAAACAGTGGCAACAACATCATTAAATGCATGAAGAACTAGAGGTGATTGGGAGACAATGGAATTAGGAATTTTAAGGTGATAAAATTTTTGGGAGGAGATGATGTTTATTCTAGCTCCATTATCTATCATATAACAACGAATAAAAGTGTCATTGATACACACAATTATGAAAAGGAGAAGATCAAGTTCCTCGGGTGTGATGCCACTCGAGTGTCAATATCATCAAAGGATATGAAATATGAAGTAGTAAGCACTGCAATAAGAGATGTAAAAAGGTAAGGCTCATTGTTGGGAGTAGGGATGCATTTGAGAGCTTCAATGAGGGCATGTTTATGTTTTGGAGAGATTTGGATGGGATACTAAAGAGACATTTTAACTAGGACATGATGGAGTTGTTTTATTACACTCTGCATGATAATCGTAGGTCAAGGGGAAGCTAAGATAGACATCTTAGGTTTTGATGGAGAAGTGGATAGAGCATGTTCACTAGGAGTGGTGATAAATATCTTGGATTTGGATTGAGTGGGTGATTGTTTTTTATGAGGAATAGAACATGTTGTGACCCAAATATCATTAATGAAGAGAGGCATACCCTCCTTAGGAAATTTAAGTCTTGGATGAATGAGGAGATTTATAAACCTTAGTTGATGAAGGTTGGGATGAGGAATCTGATTTAGTAGATGGAGGAATGTTTTCTTGAAGGAGATCATCCTCATTGATAATATTATGAATAATATTTTTAAGGGATTTGTAATGTTCGATCTCATGTCCTCAAGCACGATGGTATGAAAAAATGAGATTATAGTCAAACCATGAAGATATCAGGCCATGTGCATTAAAATTTTTTATAGGTGGAAGGGTAATTGTAGATGCTTAAAGTACATGTTGAAATATTTTTGTATAAAATCCAATTAGGGTGCTTAAAGAACGGATGGTAGGTGGAATAGTCTTAAGAATGACAGATGATGGAAAAAAATAAAGTTTGTTTTGATGAGACTTTATGGGAGCCTTTGAATTTGTCTTAGACTTAGAAGAATGTTGTGACTTGGATTTGGATGAAGAAAGAGGTGATTATGTCTTGCTTTAAGTTTTTATTGACGATGACTTGGATGGTTTGGATTCTGATTTGATAAGGGAGATGTGGATGATTTAGAAGGGAGATCATATTTAGAGGAAGGATTAGATTACTTAGATTTTTTGAAAATGGGGATTTTGGATGAAGGGACTTTCACTAAAATGGATATTGATGCTCCTAAGAGTGATGATGTGAAATTAGATTGCTTAGGAGGATTGTTCTTGAAAGGGGTAAGATCAAACTTTATGTGGGGATGTGTTAGAGACTTTTGTTTGGGCATTCCAATGTTTTTAGAATTTGATTGTGAGGATTTACCTTTGGAAATAATGAATACAATTTCAATTGGGGGATTAGTGGAGGAATAATTACGTAATGTAGGTTGCATTATAGAGATGGATATTAAAGGGGGATTTATTTTTTGTATGATATGCTTGACAAGGTAAAAAGGGGTTGTAGATGATATAGGTGTATGAGTTGTTGATATAGGTATATTGGGGTTGTCGATGGGGTGAGAGCCTCACTTATAGGAACATTAGGTATGGATGTATGCATAGTATATGATTCAAGAGTTGGTATAGGTATGAACATGGATTATGTTTGTGATATGGATATGATAGTAGATGTGATTGATGTGGAGGTGGGTGTAGATGAAGAGATGTTAGATGAATATGTTAAGGTGGGTGATAGAGTGGATATAGGTGAAGGACTATATGTAATAGGTGAATATGTATTTGAATAAACTGGTGTAATTAGGATTGATGTTGATGTAGAATTTGATGAAGTTTTGGTCATAGGGGAAGGGTCCAAAATAGGTGATAATGTTATGAATGATGAGATGATGGGTGTGGGTGGTAGTGTCGGATCTTGGTTTATAGTATTAATTGTATGATAATTAGGTTTCTATGATGTGGGGGTTGGAGTTTGATTATTAGGTGGATGATTAAGAAAGGCTTGCTTGAAGACATCTAAAGGTTGAGTAGGTGGTGCATTAGGATTGTGCACTTGGAGGTCACTAGATTCTATGAGTTTATGGACAAGGTATTTACAAATGCAACATCTCTCAACGTCATGATTGTGGATGTAATGATACTTAAATTAATGATTTTCATGATACCATGTTAGTTTGGGTCGTGATTCATCAAACAGTCAGATGGGAAGAAGTCAAATAAGATGGACTGCCATCAGCTTTTCGAATATTCAACTATAAGATTCCCCAAGAGGGGCATAGTTAGTGGGTGGTCTAGGATATCTTTGTGGAGGCTCTATGTGAGAAGTAGATGTGGATGAATATTTAACCATGATGGCATTAGCAGAATTCTTGGATTTTTCATCATGCGTGGAGGATTTAGTAATTTTGGATTTGGGTTTGTTTGATCTAAGCTTAAGGTGGCCTTGCTCAAGGGCACAAAGTTCAAGTTTGAGAGCCATGGTAAATGCCTCTTCAAAAGTTTGGAATTATTGAATTTGAAGAGTAGAGGGTATTTTATTTTCACAAGACCTTGATAATAGTTTAATTAATTTGGTTTGTGGAAGGGATAATGGTAGTTAGTTTATTATGCAATGCCATCATGTGATGAAGTCTGTAATAAATTATTCCTCATACTGTCTAACGGTGTAGATGTCTATGATAGTGATCTTAAATGTGATATTGATTGAGAATTGTTCTAGTAATAATTGTGCAAGATGGGTGAAGGTGAATAATTAATGTTGTGGGATTTTGTTATACCAATCTAACACAAGGCCAAATAATGACGTAGGGAATGTATGAAGCAAACAGTCTTGATCATGGGTGATAAATTAGCATGCATGCCTAAAGGAATAAAGGTGTTGTTGTGGATCCTCCTTATTATTGAACTTGGAGAAATTTTTTGATTCTAAATGAAGAGGATAATAATTTACGGGGATGCATGGATTGATAGGCTCATAATATATTTGATCAAATGAGAAGGTCGTCTTGGATCCCAAGGTAGCAACTTCAAGATTAGTCATTCTTCTCAATAATTCTTACATGAGATCACTAGATGGATGGGGCTAAGAAGTAGAAGGATGATAGTGTGATGCATATGAGGTTGATGGGTTAGGTTTTTAATAATTTTGATATGTTTGGGGAAGCGTAGGTGTTAGTGGAGGTGGTCGATAAGGGTTAATGTAATTGAAGGGCAATGACTGAATATGTGGAGATAAGGTTTGTTGTTGAAAAATAGGGATGTGATAACATTTATGGGATTGAGTTGGATGTTGATATATGGGAAAATTAAATTGGTTTGGTATAGAATGAGTTGGGATGTAAGTAATGGGGGGTTGGGATACTTGAGATGGTTAATTGGGAAGTATATAAAGATAAGTACCTCAAGGCGGAGGTTGATGGGTTTGAGTTGATTTAGAAGGATGGGGATGTGAGGTGAACACATTGGTATGGATATGGGAAGTGGAGAAAAGGGGTAGACTTGAATTATGTTGTTTATATGGAGGAAGGAGAAAGTGAGACTCATGAGATGATTGGATGGGGGAACTAATAATTGAGGTAGATTTTGAGGTGATGGGGATGGAAGAGATGATAACAATGTTAACGCAAGGAAAATTAAAAGGTATGGGGAGCACCAATTGATTGGTTTGGTGATTTTTATGGATAGTGGAAGAATATTTATGGGGATAAAACTCACGTTGGGCCATAAAAATTTCATTCATATCTCTAGGGAAGAAGACAAAAAGTTGATATGTGAGGACTTGGGTAGATTTAGGATTAGAATGGTCAGCATTAATTTGTTGCAAACGGGGTCCATCAATGGGGATATTGGTGGTTTTGCGAAGGATATATTCATGGATAGAAACTATATTAGCATCAATAATATATTAAAAATCTACACACCCATGAGGGATGAGAGTAGGCCTTAAAGCTTTGAAAGAGGAGGCAAAAAGGGACGTAACTGGTCTAGATGGAACTAAGTGATGAAAAAAGGTATTGGTTTCGACATGGGATCTAGGTTGGACAAATTGATTTTCTTGAAGAGGGGGAATGGAGACCATGGGTTGAGTGGCTATAGAAGAGGTGATCAAAGGGGTGGAGGTAAGGATATAAATTATAGAAATTGGTTGGAAGAAAGTAGAGAAAATAGGAATGTTGTTAGATGACATGTTTTGTTCCATTTTTTATTTGGGATATTGTAATAAATGGCATAAAAAACAATAAATAGAACTATGTTGATTCTTAATCAACCCAATAAAGTCATACATCAAATTGTTTATTATCTTGATTATTAAGATGTGAAAAAGAAATGAAAAATGGGCTTGAAGGGAACCTAGGAAATGACCGTTCTATAGATGGTATGGTTGGATTCATTGATATATTCAAAGGTAAATGAGGCATGAATCTATAATGGCTATTGTAATGGGGCTTGGTGTTTGGGCCTACCCCCTCAATTCATGACCCTGCAGTGATAAGGGATTCAAGTTCTTAGCCAATATACTAGTAGATAAAAACTTTGTAATGTAGTCAAAACACCATGATGAATTTCCTATTGGGTGATGAAATCCCAATAGTTACAATTGGTAGAATATGTTTAGATGTGTACATTTTTTTTTGTGTTTGTATGTGTGTGATGAAAGTGTATGCAAAGTGTTAAAACACCTACTTAGACTAGATTTCTAAGTAGATATGAAGTGTTCTTTTTAGATCCAAAATGAAATGTGTAGATTTGATGTGGATAATCAAGAAAGAAAGAAAGTATGATGAGAAATGAGAAAATAATAAAAAAATGGGGAATACTTGGATAACACTTTTCCTTTTTATCTGAATTTATAATTTATAAGCAAGCAAGAAAAATCCAATCTAGGAAACATGATCCACACACACAAGAAAGCAAGCAATGCTCCTACCTACGAGGTTAGTTGAATATGGATAGAAGAAAATGGAAATGAAAAACAAATTAAAAGACTCATCAAGAAAGGGTGGTTTGACCAAGAATTCTAGAATTTTGAACAAATTTCCTCATTCCTACTCATATTAGTGAACTAGTACTAAAGAAAATAGTAACTCCATATATGCAAGGTTTAGGGTACCTCAAGATGGTATGAAGATTAATGTGGGCACAAAATAAGAGATATCCTCCTTAGAAAGAGATAGATGACCTGCTAATCAAAAGAAATCAACACGAGATGGATTAGTAGATAGATGGGTGCGTTTCATGACAATATTAGTAACAAGAAGTGAAAATTTCCTAGAATGGATGTCAACCCACATTTTTTATAAAGATAGATAAAATTGATAAATTCGATGTAGCAAAATCTAAACTATAAAAGAAATTAAATTGTAATAAAAAAGTGATAAAGATGCATATCTTATCTAACCAAATTAAACCAAAACTGAATGGGTTGACGTCAATGTAAGGTTACAGAGGGATAGTCTACTAAGAATAGAGTATATCAACTGGAATAATGATGGAAAATGTAGAAAAAAAGGCTCTGGAGGTAGATCTGAAGCTGATGATCAACTAAGATGAAGAATAAGAACCTGTAGAATATACATAACAATATATAACATAAAGGATGTAAGAAAATGATCAAAACTAATGGAAAATGCATGGAAGACTAATAAGGTCGACATTGATTGGGGATTGGTAGAGTAGATATTGAATGACAGAGAATGGTAGAATTAAAGGATATGAAATTTGAGAAAATGTGGAAACATAAAAATGATGATAGGGTATCTAAATGACATAATGCACAACAAAGTGAAAGATGGGTTGATGATAACTGGGCATGATCTAGGTTTGGATGAAAATATATGGATTGAAATGAAGTCTAGAAAATGAGATATGAAGGCCTGGGAATGGATAAGATAGAGAAGTTCTGATGACACGTGAACCTACATAAGGTCTAATGATGATAGTTGAAAAATAAAATTCACACATGCAATGATGAAAGAAGACCTCCAATCTCCAATAGTGGGCACAAGGTCCTCAAAGACTACTCTAAGAGAGTAATAGTAGTTGTAAGGAGTCACAACAAAAAAATTAAGGCACAAGAGCTGTAGAAATCTTCAAAATTGTATCCTGAGAAAAGGAGGGGTAAGGGCATCTTTATAGGGTCAATGACGAATGAAATGGGTCATTGTCGATTGCGAGGATCATCCATTTGACTCGTGGGAAGGTGACGATTTTGAAGAAAAGATCCCATAAGAGGTGTGATCAGGGTTTTGAAGGGTTGGGACGAGTTAGGGCTGCTTAGAAAAGATACATGAGTAGGTGGAGGGTGTAAAACATTAAATAAATTCCATGGGGAGGAAAAATATTTAAATGAGGGATTAGAAAGGATAAAATAGAAGATTTGAGAAGGGGAACTAAATTAAATGGGAGTTTATATTTATCTTTGGAAGGGGGTAAATTTGAGGGTGTTGAAAATACCCAAATCCTTGTCCATTTTAGGATTTTCGAGTGGATCAACAACCTTTTTATAATGAAGGGAACTAACACTAGGAACCTGATAGAATAATCTATGAAACAGACATAAATATGCAACATCCACAATGAGTGAAGAAGGAACCTGAGTGAAGTAGAAATTATAGCAAGTGAAGCAACAACCTAAGTGAAGAAATGACTACAATGAGTTAGGTAACCTGAGTGAAGTAAGAACCAACATGCTACCATTGTAGAGAGAGAAGAAACCAACATGTTGTAATTGCAGTGAGAAGAGATGCCACAATTAGCGGTGAAACCATCTCCAAGATGATTGTGCTCGGGGGATTTAAAAATGGATGGGAAAGAAAACAATAGAGTTACTTGACCACACCACTCCCACCCCATCGGTAGTTTAGGATTAAATAAATATGATTAGGGATGATTAATTAAATGAGAAATAATGATAAGTGGGATAAACTGAATTTAAGAGGGAAGAAGGGAATTCGAAAGGGAAGAGAGGTATGTATGTAGAAAAGATGACCAAGAGTAAATGCAAGGTAAGGGGTAGTGATACCAAAAAAAAATTTCTACAGGAATTACAATCCATAAATAATCTATGATTTAGACTAGCATGCAACAAACCATTTGTTTTGTGAAAAATTTAATTCTTCGGTATACCACTTCAGTTCTGCGGTTCATTGTTGTAGTATTTTATGGTATTAAACAAGCCACGAACCAAATGTTAGTGTTTTGAGGGTTTTTGGGAGGACACATTACACTTTTTTATTATTTAATAGACTTCAAGAATATGTAGCATAAATAAAATGTTCCATGGGTTTTGTAAAAAAGAACAGTACATACATAAATGTTTTGCAGTTGTTGAAAGAATAAAAAAATCTATGGTATAATGTATTGTATTCTGTGGGTATTTCAAAATTCAAACACATGTGATACATATGATTAAAGCATAATTCTCATGATAAAGTGATTTCCTATGAATTCTTACATAAGATTATGGAATTAAAAACTCTTATATCGAATGTTTCACTAGGTATTATAGGTAAACTCACATTCAATGATAATTTACTCAAAACAACTAGAAATGGTATATGGATATTTCAATTTAGACAATCATGCCGATAAGGGTTGGCATTGGAAAAAGAGGTGGCTTTGTAAAAACCATGCAAAACATACTCAATCCTATTTATTTCCCCTAGAGGAAAACTACGAAAGGATAAATCTTAAACAATATATGCTCATCTTATTTATAGGTGAAGATGAATGTCATTCACTTGATTGTTTGAGTATTAATCATATGATTCAAAGCTCGAAATTAAGGTCATCCACATGATCATTGAGCCAAACAACATATGGTTAGCTTATTTTGAGGTGGAGATCAATGTCATCCACATTATTCATTTGAGCCAAAATTTGAAAAGCCTAACATAACATAAAATATGCATAACTTTGTAGCACATAATGGCATAGTAAAGATGTCTGCAACCTGATCGTCAATAGAGAAAAACATGAGATCAATGTCACCATTTAGAAATTTCTCCTAAATTAAGTACATATGAATCTCAATGTGCTTGGTTATTTAATGTTGACTTGTATTCTTTGCAAGAGTAATGAAAATTTGATTATCATAGAGAAGAAGAGTAATTCCTTTTACACCCACATAAAGTTCATCCAATAGTCTTTTGAGTTAGTGATTTAACAAAAATGGAATTTAAATTGTTAAAACCTAATTGCAGAGTCATCCATGATAATAAAATGTTAAATTACATATTTGACACAATCAATAAGCTAATAAAATATAAAACCCTAAGTGCAAGAGAGAGAGAGATAGGGACTTAGATAATTTACAATCGATCTAGAACTGACACAAATTGGGAAAACTGCTAAATAGGAGGTGATCGGTGTCATTATTACTCTAGATAAATTCTATGGATCATGCAATAGGCTAGACATGGGCTCCCACCGCTAGACAAGAACGCTTACATATTGAAGACCTCTACTGGGAACTTGTGAATGCAAAAATGATCAGAACTTTATTTTTAGAGTGTCACACAAGTGTCGCAAGTTTTCATTTTTTATCTCTTGTATGTCGCAATATTATCGCCAAGGTACCTATTGCCTACGAAAAAATGATTCACCTCAAAACCCCCAAAACCACATCAAATCCAAAAAAAGAAAAATGCAATATGGGGATTCGTACTGATCTCAAAAGTCACATGATAGAGTGAAAATACAAGAAATCATTGCACTACATCTCAAAATCCGTGTAGGTATTATGATTGTGTGAAATAATCATGCCCTAGGATGCCCTTGTGCAAGTGTACTTGATAATGGGATAGCTAGATATAGTAACATAGATAGATGTGTGGATGGAATAAAGAAAACTTCCCCTTCCTATGTTGTATATACAGAAAATGTAGTCCCTTGTCCCTTGAATGGAGACTAGATGGATTCCTTTAGTGCTCTTATATGCCTTTGGATGCAAACTTAGGTGATGATAGTAGATGCTTAGAGTTTTGTCCTTTATTTTGGTCACATAGCTTTGTATTTATATGTTTCCTTTGGTTTAATTTTGCAATTGACAACTGGAAGGATGAACCATAAGTAAATAAGATGCCTAAAAGATAGAAGGCCCAAAAAGAATGAGTGAAGTGGAAATAGGTCAGGGGCACCCAGAGGGGATGATGACGCATGGAAGTTGGCATCCTTGTTGGGTGTTGGTTTCTGAAGTCATAAAAGATTAAAAAAATAAAGTACCAATTGATTTGTAGGGTGTGAAAGACTAGATAGAAAAAAAAAAAACATACAAAAGGCCAAAGATAGTTGTCAATTGCTAGTTTTCTTTCTTAGGAATCATACGAATGCTAGTATGTGTTTATGGACCTAGAAATATACCCAAGTGCATAATTGTGTGTCTACATCCCCCCCAATTTATGTTGTTAAGTGAATACTTGATAAAATAAATTATTTAAAGAAGATGATTACCTTTTGTTCCTATAGAGAGTGATGGTGATAGGGTACCGAGGAGACAAGTGAAAGCGTGAAGAGTTAAAAATAAAACATGGAAACTAAGAAGGGAAAGTGACCCTAGGGGTGAAGTGTAAGTATTATGTCATGTTATACTTGTTATTTTTGTGCTTAATATAGGGATGGTTCTTTTTGCGTATTAAGGATGGACCTTTAAAAGAAGAGAAAAAGAGTAGTCAAAGTCATGTATTAAGAAAAATTTGTAAAGGTATGTAAAAGTAATAGAAGGAAAGTGTGTACTTGATGATGATGAGTGTAAAAGGATAGAATTATGTCTTGCAAATGCTGTGTAGACTGATTTTTTTGGGTGATTTTACAACAAGAGAAGTTTTTTTGAACGATCTCATGCAATGAACGATTTTTTAGGCAATCTCAAGGCAAGTGCATGAGTGTTTTATGTGATCTATTGGAGAGAGAGGTCTAGTGTTACTCTCCATCCATGACCTTACCTTGATTATACGCCACTGGAGATGGTGTGATTTTATTTTGTTCCTGTTGTCCCTGTTTTATTTTGTTTTGATTATACCAATTGAAAAATTAGATAGAATGTATTATGCTTGCTGGAGGATTGTGTTTGTACTATGAAACTTCTATGTAAATTAGTGTCAACTATGTTGATATGAGAAAATTTTTGTGTATGCCCCCAAGACATAAGCACATAGGGGAGGACGTAGGAACCCAGGTGCTCCTATCTATTCCTAGGTGATGGTGTGTATGTTGTGCTGAGGACCCAAATAAAGTTTTGGGTCATTCTATAACTGTCTGACTAATTTATTCTTGTACTATGCAGGTTTGTACTATAGTTCTGAGCTGCTGTATGGGGTGACTGATTCACCCAATGTATACCCCCCATTTTGGGTACATGCGACATTACTATTAGAATATAACCCAAATAGAGGAAATGATGCTGAACTAAACTATGTCCCTATAGGCAGGAGGGAATGTGCATGGTAAATCTAAAGGCACATGCAAACAAAGTGGCTACATATATGTGTTAGCAGAAAAACTAGTAAACATGTCATACAGAAGTAGTGTAACAAGTAATTGTGCATACAAGATGGACCACAAAAAGTGGGTTTCAGACATGGGACATTGCTCACAATGTCATAAGACAGTTAGGGCCGAAGTGGCCAAAAGCATACAATATGAATACAAGGAAAATGTTATAGCCTGCAACAAATAGCATATAATAGAAAGCAATGTCAATGAAAGTGTAAAAGATAACCATTGTGACAAATAGTTTATGTAAGGAAAATGTTGCACATAAAGCACCTGTTAGCATTCTATAAATATAAAGAGTATGTAAAAGTGTTCAATGTAAAGTAGTGTTCTAGTAAGAATAGGAAGTAGTATAGAATGAAATAATAACTCCAATAGTGTATAAGAAAGTAGATGTTCATAGGAGAATCAGTGGGACTTGTAAGAGGTACAATGTCAAGCATCATTGCAGTGTGTAAGGACCTATAAAATATATGCATTCACAATTGGAGAGAAAGTGAACGGGCATGTGTATATGATAAAGATAATGACATACTGGATATCCAGTTAACATAGTAAGGAGAGTGTAACATGTAACTACTATAGGAAATCAAGAGTAAGTGCAGCCAAGATATGCAATATGAATGAGATAGGGGTAGCATGCCCCCCAGCGAATGTGTATGAGATGAGGTCCATTTATAAAAGACTCTTAAAAACTCAAGAATGAACCATAAAACAATATTGCATCATTGTGAAATGGAATATTTTGGAAACTTTTGTTTCTTTATTGCATTCAAGGTCATTTGATCAATTTTTCAAGCGTAAGAGCAGTCAATAGTGAATGTGGTGAGGTTAGATTTAATATTTAGACACTCACTAGTGGATTATCCATTGTGGATTCTTCATTGCGTCATAGGATAAGTATCAAATCATCCAAGTCTACTGTCAACAACATATGTCTAAGAGCTGACTCTATGAGGTTCACAGAGCGTAAAGATCTATGTAGTAGGATGAATCCTACCTCAACGAAATTGGAAATGTTAGAATGAAGGAATCTTTTCACGATTGTCACCTCAGAGTGTATAATGAAAATTCAAAGGATATCCTATTAAGAAACTTTTTATAATGAGATACAAAGTCCCTCATAGTCTCATTGGAGATCCTTTTGTGTGACAATGCTCTGAAGATAACTACACTAGGAGGTCTTGAAATTTTTTAGTAGATTTAAACCTTTCTTGAAAAATAGTTTTGATGTCATTATAGTTCGTGATAGATCTAGGTGGTAGGAGCTAGAACCATTCCTTTGTCTTTCTTATAGAATACCTATGAGGTGAACAAGGTGGCTTATAGTAAAATATGAAGTGTTTGATTCCCGAGCAACTCTGCATGTATGCTGATGAAGGAAGAGACATCGTGGACTTTTGAGAAAGAAAGTTGTGTGATGTAGGACCTGTGTGAATCTTATGAAATTTTTGATTAAGGGAAGCCTTAGATCAGTAGATCATGAAGAGGAGGTGCAAGAGAAAATGGACAAGTATTCCTTAAACCCATTGAATAATTGGTTGGGGTCTTTCTCCTCTTCTGTCATTTCTTCTTCTTCTTCTGAAAATTGAAAGTTCAATGGTGGATGGAAGATAGGAGAATCAAGAGGATTTTCAGGAGGAGTATTAATAAGAGTTTGGATATGATTTCCAGGTGTATCACTTGAAGAATCAGATGGAGATGAATCTTGAGAGAAAAAATATTGATTATATCTTATTTTTGTCGTTGCTGATCCAAATCGAATTATTCCTATCATGAACACAGGGTCAACATGGGATTCCTCTCAACTAGACATGGGTGCATTTGCACCTAGTATATCTTCTTTTGGTCAGTTGGTAAGGAACTTTGTAAATGGGAAAAAGGGATGATTTAACAAAGGTTCTCAAAAATAACTTTTCTCAAAGTGATTGCATATTTTTGGACTCTATGTCAGAATAAGATCACATGGGTACATGTTACCTACATATTTTAGATTTTTTTGCAAAACCTCCAGAATTTTCACTTTTTTTTTTGAATTTGTGGTTCATGTATTATGGTGAGTCGAATATGACCCATAAGGTCACCTGACAAAGTGAACTTACAACCAATTACTAAATTACATCTTAGACTCCATGTAGTTCTTGTGAGTGTGTAAAATAATTATTCCCTAGGATTTCCTTATACAAGTACTCTAGGACTAATGGTCCCTAGCTAGATGTAGCAATGGGGTAGCATCCATGTGTGGATTGAAAACAAGGAAACACATATACACTTCCTATAATCTGTAGGAGTGTCCTTACGACCGAGGCAGTCACACAATTTTCTCTTAAATGGATGCTAGATGGATGCCTTTAGTGCTCTTAGATGCCTTTGGATGCAAGCTTAAGTGATGATAGTAGATGATTAGAGATTTGTTTTTATTTTGGTCACATATCTTTGTATTTATATGATTCCTTTGGTTGATTTTCACAATTGAAAACTTGAAGGTCAACCCATAAGAAAATAATATCCCCATAAAGAACAAGTAAAGTGGAAAGAGGTCACGTGCGCGTAAAGGGGAAGAGGGCACATGGGAACTTGGCGTGCTGGTTGAGTGCTGGTGTCTGAAGTTATAAAATATAAAAAATTAAAGTACCGAATGGGTTGTAGGGGTGTGAAAGACGATATAGAAAACAAAAAACACAGAAAAAGGCCAAAGATTAGTTTCAATTTCTAGTTTTCTCTCTTAGGAGTCACATGAGTGCTAGTATGTGTTTATGGACTTAGAAATGTACCCAAGTACATAATTTTTTTATCTATAGCCACATAATGTATTTTTGTGCTTTCATATCACTTTTATAATTTTATTCAATAGAAGAGATAGATACTATTGGTTTTTTCTTGATACTATAAATGATTGAATCTACACCCAACTTGAAAACATATCTAGAAGTAGATTTATATCCATAATATCATCAAAATCAAAATAACAAAATAAATTTGCATCATCATAAGAAGAATAATACAAACCATATCTAATTGTACCTTTGATATAACTTAGAATCATTTTTTCCATTTTCCAATGGTCCTTAAAAGGATCTTGCATGAAGTTAGAAAAAATTCTAAATGCATAGGATATATCAAGCCTAATGATAGTCAAATAAATCAAACTACCAACAAACTTTGTATGTAAATAAGGATTAAATTTTTCATAAGAAATTTTTAGATTTTATTTAACTCCAACTTCCATAGGAATAGAGACATGCTTAAAATCAACCATGTTAAATCCTATAAGAGTGTTATAAGGATACTGTTCTTGAGATGCAACAATAGATTTACAATTTTGAAAAATAACCATGCCTAAAAATATATTCAACAAACCTAGATCAAATCATTTCAAAATGTTGTATTAATTTATTTTTGATTTTAATATTAAAATTCTTATCACTACTATTAATCAAGTGATCATAAACATATAAGAAAATAATCATAACGTGAATGTTTTCAATTTTAACAAACAAAATATTATCAAAAAAATAGTTAACGAAACTAAGTTCTTGAAAGAAACTATTTATCCTAGCATTCTAAGCACTAGGAGCTTGTTTAAGACCATACAAAGATTTTTTAAGCTTACACATATATAATTCCTTACCAATTTCTTCAAACCCTTTAGGTTAATGCATGAAAATTTCTTTTTTTAAATCATCATTTATAAAAGTATTTTTAACATCCAATTAGTGAATCGCCCATTCATATTGAGCAGCTAGAGTTGGAAGAATTCTAACAACTTTCATTTTGGTAATAGGAGAAAATGTTAGTGTAGGTTATTATTTATCCTTTTATTTATTTATTAGGATAATTCTTACACTTGTGTTAGCCCTACACTTGTTGGGTTAGCTTGCTTAGGTGTACTAGTTGTGTGGAGTTAGCTTACTAGTTGTGTTGAGTTAGCTTCTCAGTTATGTGAAGTTAGCTTACTAGTCTTTTGGAGTTAACTTAACTACCAGTATCTAGTTAGTGGGAGTTCTTCACCACTGATTTAGGTAGTAGTTGCACTTCCCTCCTCCTATATGTATATCTTTCTAATTGAATAATTAAAGTCATTCTATTGTAATGTATTGAGCATTATGGATTATGATGGATTTCCATATATGGTATTTTAGCTCTTCTGCTTTGCAAATCTAATGTGGTGTGCTATTATAATCTGAGATCGTGGCTTGGAACAATATTCTTATCATTTCTTTCATGGTATCAGAGCAATAGATGATGTAGACATCCATCTGTAAGTTTTTCTTTGCAAGCAAGAGTTTATTATTTTCATGTATTTGGAATTTGTTAGCACTTTTCTGTAGCATGCATTTTTATGTAAAACGGAGTGCGCCATTGGATTTGGAAGGTGCCAAAACCCTAGAATCCACTGTAAACTCGACCATGTTTTGAGACAGTCAAATCTGGATGCAGATCTATACCATGGGTGCATTCTTTTATCCATTGGATATAAGCGTGTACCTTCCGGATGCATTCTTTAACCCTCTGGATATTTTGGTTTTGGATGCAGTATTTTATCCACTGCACGTAGATCTGTACCCTCTGGGTGCATTCTTTTATCCATTGGATAAAAGCGTGTACCTTCCAGATGTAGTCTTTTACCCTCTGGATATTTTGGTTTTGGATGCAGTCTTTTATCCACTGGATGCAGATCTGTACCCTCTGGGTGCATTCTTTTATCCATTGGATAAAAGCATGTACCTTCCGGATGTAGTCTTTTACCCTCTGGATATTTCAGTTTTGGATGCAGTCTTTTATCCACTGGATGCAGATCTGTACCCTCTAGGTGCATTCTTTTATCCATTGGATAAAAGTGTGTACCTTCCGGATGCAATATTTTACCCTCTGGATATTTCATTTTTAGGCGCAAGCTTTTATCCTTTGGTTGCAAGCCTGTATTGTGTGGATGCACTCTTTTACCCTTTGGACATTTGGGTGTCACGTGTACCTTTTGAAAAAAAGATCAACATTAAAATATTATTTTAATAGCAAAACCTTCTAGAGCTCATAACTTTTGATCCGTAGCTTGGATTAAGGTGATCTTTTTTTTGAAATTGTGTATTTTTTCAAGATCTACGCATTGGTGAGATTTTTATACACATATTTCAAATGTAAAAGGTACTTTTACTCATTGTAATATTTACATGCACTCAATTATAAAGTGCCAAATTTGGGAGGGTGTTGTAATCTCTTGTGGACGCAATTTTCGGTTGAGCCCGACGTCCTCAACTTTTGGGTGTTGCATTCTTGTATCTATGGGTGTATACATTTATATCTCTCTTGTTTGTTGAGATATTTTGGATCTATATTTTTGACACTTTTTTTGGCATGTTGACAGTCTCTCTTTTGGGGGAGCTATTCTGGTGGAGCCCAGTGTTAGTTTGTCAGTGTTCGAGTAGTTGATTTTGATAACTCATACAGATTTGTGGTGTCACTCTACCCATTCTACAGTATGGGAGGGTGTGGTGTTGATACTGCTTCTTCAGGTTTCGTGCCCTTGCCTTGTTACCTTGGCTTTTTCTTGGATCGTGGCACTCCTATTTATTTGGATCTCGTGTCCTTGCCTTGTTACCTTGGTTTTTCTTGGATCGTGGCACACCTATTTGTAGCAGTTGATCAAATTATGTTTGGTGTTTGTTTTTCACTTTTCGACATCACTCCATTGACAGTCTCCTTGCATGGAGCTATTCTGGTGAAGCCCAGTGTCAGTTGTTTTTGAGTTATATGATCGAGCAGTGGATTCAGACCATAGTGTGCACCACACTTCTTCAGCATTATACAAGTTTTTGGAGTCAAGCTTCTGAGGATATCTTGTAGCAGGATTTTTCTCTCTACTTTTTTATTACTGGTTTTGGGTACCTTGTGGTGTCCAATTTTCCCAGTTATTGTATGTGGGTACCTCATCAGGCCTTGTTACCAGGACCCACCTTCTTTTCCACCCACCTAAGCTATGCTTACGGGAGGGTGTTAGTGTAGGTTATTATTTATCCTTTTATTTATTTATTAGGATAATTCTTACACTTGTGTTAGCCCTACACTTGTTGGGTTAGCTTGCTTAGGTGTACTAGTTGTGTGGAGTTAGCTTACTAGTTGTGTTGAGTTAGCTTCTCAGTTATGTGAAGTTAGCTTACTAGTCTTTTGGAGTTAACTTAACTACCAGTATTAGTTAGTGGGAGTTCTTCACCACTGATTTAGGTAGTAGTTGCACTTCCCTCCTCCTATATGTACATCTTTCTTATTGAATAATTAAAGTCATTCTATTGTAATGTATTGAGCATTATGGATTATGATGGATTTCCATATATGGTATTTTAGCTCTTCTGCTTTGCAAATCTAATGTGGTGTGCTATTATCATCTGAGATCACGGCTTGGAACAATATTCTTATCGTTTCTTTCAGAAAATATTTCAACATAATATAAACTAGGTTTTTGAGTAAACCATCTAGAAGCTAGTCTTACCTTGGATTTTTCAATCTCGCCAACAAATTTATACTTAATTTTATACAGTCATCTAGATCCTACAATGCTTATTTCTTTAGGAAGAGGGAATAATTACCATTTATTATTTTTTATTAGAGAATTTTATTCATATTTCATATTATTAACCCATATTTTATATACGATGGATTTTTTAAAAGATTGAGGTTCAACCTCATACAAATTTGACAAGAACTGATAATAATGATGACTACACGTTATATTTTTCATACTATTATTTTGAGAACTAGATATTAGATTTGGAGCCCACTTAGGGATTCTATATTGAGAAGAATCCTCCTCAATATCAAGATCTGTCAAATGAGAAGAAGGATGATTAGCCTCTTTGAAATCAGTTTCAAATTTTTCTAAGGATTATCAAATTGAAGATTTTCAAACTCTAGAGTTGTAGAGGAAGGAATAGAGGAAGATTCACAAAATGGTTTCTCAAGAACATGAACATTCCTATTCTCTATAATTACATATTTTATTGGATCACACACTTTTAATCATTTTTATGTGACCACTATACCCAAAAAATAGCAAGAGTAGGAGATAAGATCAAGGTTTTGTCTTTTAAATTTAGGAATGAGAAGAGAATAAATAATACCAACTATATTTAAGGTATATATATCAAGTTTTTGTTAGTATAGACTCTATGAGGTGTGGTTTTTGATTTAACAAAAGTATATTTCTATGCTAAACATTAATTGCAATGTGGTAGTAAATAAATAAGTAATGAAGTACAAATATGAACTAAGTAACAAGCAAGATAAATTAACAAAAACTAGTTGTAAATGAAAGTAGGAAACAATTAGCTGATTTTGATGTGATGTTTAAGTTGTGTTGATAAGGAAAATAGTAGAACAAGAACTCATAGTATCACAATTAGACCTAGAAAGTTGTAGCAGCATCAGAAATTCCTTGACCAGAGCACCTATGGAGGGTCAGGAATGCCTGAGGCGTCGGATACTTGTCATGGGCACCTATGTCTACTCCAAAGCTATGGAAACAAGTTTCACATGGTTGTAAGATGTTCGTTTTCCTTTGATTTTTATCACTAGTATGTCACACTAATTCCATAGATGTTTCCTATAACCTGCAATGAAGAAATAATATACAAAAATTCGAAGTGCATCAAATACCAAAAATAACATAATGCAAATGAGGAGTTAGACTATATTTGGTTTTCATAAAATTGAACTTAAAACCAAGTTCTAGACTACATCTCAAATCAAATTTATTTTTATGTGTGTGTGTGCGGAATTGTACCCGAGGTGGCTCTTGTGCATGTCACACTTGATAGTGAGCAAGTAGCTATATGTAAGAAATGTAGATAAATATGTGCATGAAAGAATGAACTTATCCTCCTTTGAAGTGTATGCAAAAGAAGCAGTCCCTTTTCCCTTATGTGGAGCTAGAATGGATGTTTGAATGCTCTTGTATGTAACCTTAGGTGGTGATAGCTAATGCTTAGTGTTTGGTCCTTTATTATGGTCATATAACTTTATATTTATATGATTCCCTTGTTTAAATTTTGTAATCAACCCCATAAAGGCAAACCACCAAGAAAATAGGATGCCCAAATGGATGGAAAGGACACAAAAGATGTGAGTAAAGTACAAAGAGGTCGGGGCACCTAGCTCTAGTGTCCAGACAGAGAGAAACTAAAGGCTTGAAGGTCAGACTAGGAAATATGGTGTGTAAGATCAAAAAGGAGAACTGAAAGAAAGTAGAGAGGCCAAAGGACATAGGTTAATTAGTACCTTTCTTGCTAAGGAATCATATGAATAATAGTATATGATCAGGACTAAATAGATACCAAAAGTGTGTGATTTAGTGTTTATATTTGCACCCACTTTTTGTTGAGTTAATTCTCGATAACATAAAGTATAAGAGACTTTTACCTGATAACCATGTAGATTGATGATGAAAAATGTTCCGAGAGAGACAAGAAAAATCATGGAGTGATAAAAATTTGAAGTGTGGAAGCTAGAGAAGATAAATTGAAACATGATGATGATGACCCTAGGGTGAGATCATATGTGTAAATGTTGTGTTGTACCTATTTTTACTGTTTATTGTTGTGTGATATTGTGAATGATGTGACTACTACTTCCCATAAGGACTAACCTGCAAAAAAGAAGAACATACAAGTAGTCAAATATGAGCGTATATGATCAAAACTTTTTAAAATGTGTTAAATTATGTAAAAAAATGAAAAAGGAACATGTGCACCTTATTTGTGACGAGTGAAAAGAGATACAAATGATACTAAAGATGTTGTAGAAGAAATGTTTTTTTGGGAGATCCCATGCCAGTTGCGTTGAATGTGAGTGTTTTGGGAGATCTCACACTAAGAATGGAAGAAGTGTAGATTGAAATTTCTAGTGTTATTCTCCAAATATTTGTCTACTTACTGAATTGTGAACACCAGTGTAGATGGTTTATAAAAATAAGATCCAGTTCGATCCAATGTGAAAGTAGAAAAGGAATTATAGTGCATGCATGCCTAGTGCTGAAGGATTATCTATCTTGTAAACTTTGTTGTGTAAACTATCAAAAACTATGTTGAGCTGATAAATTTTGTGTAACTACCCCTAGTCATAGGTGTACAAGAATGGTCAAGGGAACCCAAATGTTATAGTCTAGATCTGGGTACTAGCATTTGTGTTGTACTGAGGACCCAAGTCAGGATCTGGGTTGTTGCTAAGACTGAATGTTGTGTTAACCATGTACTAAGTTGTGTTGAACTGTGAATTTAAATTTTTGTATGGGGTGAATGATTCACCAATTGATTCCCCCATCGTCTGAGGTGCATGTTATGTTGTGAGAAGTATGTGGCCTAAAGGAGGATTGAATGCTAAACTCTAATGGATACCTTACAGGGGAGGGAATGTGCTTGGTTGAAACCAAGGAAAATGCAATTAAAATGGATAGGAAATACGTGTTAGTGTGAACAAGTAAAATATGCATGTAGAAGAAAAAATGTAAGCTAGAAAGACAAAAGATAATATAGAAAAACAATAGTGAAGATATAGTAGACCTCAAAAATTTGGATGCAGATGTGGGAAATAACTCACGATGTCACAATAAAATCAAGGACAAATTGGCCGAAAACATACAAGAAAATATCAAGAAAGACATAAGAAAATATTGCAAATAATGGAAAACAAAAACAAACAGTAGTAAGAAGAGAATCAGGAAAACATGAAAGCAAATGTTGCACATGAAGCACCCATTCACATGTTAGAAAGATAAAAAGTATGTCAAAACATGTATAATTTGATATAATAGTGTGTTATAAAAAAATGGAACAATAACACATGTAGTGTATACGAAAGTGGATGCCCCCAGGAGCCACTACAGGATTGTTAATAGGTATTGTGCTAAGCATATGTGCTCCTTGTATCGATTTGTATGAAAGCTGCATCCATAACTATAAGGCAAGTGAACATGCATGTGTATATATAAAGATAATGAAATATGATATATCTATCTATCATGTGTAATATTTAGTGTACATGTAATGATGAGAAAGAAAGAGAAAATGCGACCAAGGTATGCAATATGTTGTGCATGAGATAGAATGAAATGAAGAGTGAATGTGATAGGAGAAAGATGCCCCCTGAGTGAATGTGTATGCATGAGATGAGGTTCATGTTGACATTTTTTGCACTCATGCAAAACAGGAACATGAAACTTTGTTTCAAATGGAATGCATTGATGAGATGAACCTAACTAGGGGGAAGCCATATAGGTTCTTAAAGGTTTTAAGTTGTAGTAAGTGGATCAACAAAGAAAAATGAAGCTATGTGTGCTGTTATTCCATGTTCACCTTCATAAAAGTTACATAAAATCTCTAAAGAACTAAATTACATCCTTGAGGAAGGTGGAAATAGCTGCAGACCTGAGGAGTTGGACTCAAAACACAACAAGCATATTTGTTATTGGCATGGATGATGTTCATTTTTAAGTTACAAGTACTTTAAATTTGATCATTTCTTATGATTAAGTGTTATTAAGTATGTTATTTATTTTTTTAATTCATTGTATAATCATTACATATCATAAGAGTTGAAATTAAAAAGAAGTACGCAACTCAATTACAGAAATAATATAATTTATTCATGTGGAAATTAAATGTTTCCCACACAATCCATGGGATAAAGTATACATTAAATTAAAAGAAAAAGAGTATAGAAGAAACCCATCATTGCCTTGTGTTTTCTCCTGGTCTTCATGATTTCAGTTCGAGCTCCATCTTTATCTTCTGCACCATCCAGTTAATCAGTGTACTTGAAAAGGAAAAGATAATAATGTTAGTCAAAGATGTTAGGGTTTAATTTGTACTCATGTGATATCTAGCTTCAAGCAAATTAATCATTTAAGATCAAAAAACATAAGGTACATCAAGTGAATGTTGAAAATTTGAGAAAATAGTATCTTGCAGAAGCCCATGGCATTCACATAAATCATGACAGACAGAAAATAAAGAGAAAAGAAAATCACTATGGAATATATGAGAGGCCAAGGTGTATTAATTTTCTAACTATTTGATTAAGTGTGTAGGTACAAGTTGCAGCAAAAGAAACTCATTCATGTATATCAAAATAGTCAAAGTACAATATTACAAGTGTTCACAACTTGTAAAACAGAATAAAGTAGAAAATTTAAATGAAGGTAGAATTTTGTTGAACAACTTGGAAAAACCATCGAGATATATGTATAGATGATAGAGAGTTACCATTTGTTTCATCACAATTTTATTAATTATACCTTTGAATCTAGGATCGATAGAGTGCATACATCAAATCAAAGGTTTTGGAGATGCCACTAACATAATCAAGGTACAATAATACTTTGATTTAACAAGTTCAAAAACATTGACTGTGCATCCTTAAAACTCAATGATCAAGTCTCAAAAGCTACATATTTAAATATAAAGGGTGTTTAATGATGAAAGAGAGCATAGAATATACGTAGTTTCAGTATTACAACATACTTAAGTGAGCAAATATGGACCATAATTCTTAAATTATTTCCCAAATTAGGCATTGAAAACGATGTTACAAATGGCTCTAAACATCGTCCATATGATCCAAAAATTTAAGGAACAATCCATGGTGATCGAAAGAAAAAATTCCAGACATAAAGGAACTTAAGAATGCACATATCTAGGATAAATATTGCATCCATTCAAAGAATTAAAGTGTAGATTTGCAAGATTTCAAAAAAACAGAGAGCCATGTGCATGAATGAATGAAGCAGAGTAGATTTGAGGAATGAAACACCCGTCAAGTTACGAAAGTGAGTTATGCATGGAGCAACCAAATATAGTTGGAGTTACCTTTGACATTTGCAAAAGTAGCAAGATTCTATAAAAAGAATGTTTCAATCTCAAGAGCAAATTCACAGAGAATGATCTTCAATATATTTACATATTAAAATATAGATTAGAAAGCTAGTAAAAAATATTTGATAACAAAATGCACTGTTAAAATATCAAACAAATTTTTGCAATAATAAGTGGTAGTTTGTTTTAGTTTTTATAAAGTAATGAAGGGGGGAAATGAATACCCACAAGCTAGAGTTTGATAAGTCACAAATGATCAAAAAATTCCAGATAAAAACAAAGCTCTCACATACATAGCACGAGAAACTTTTCTAAGCGAGAGGACCCCTGGTGTAAGCCATGAATGACATGTCAAAAAAGGAACAATACAACAAATTTGAAGTGAATACTAACAACTAAGGTCTAGGAATGGCTCGAATGTGAAGTTTTAGAGAGCATTATTGAAACGATGATCATAATATATAACCCAAATGGAAAATAAACAACTTGTGTAAAGAAACACAAACCCTACATGTAGAGAACCCATAATGATACAAACTGAGAGAAAAAACAAAGCCTAAATCTTCATTTCATGGCAACACTTCTTCAAACACCCACAGTGATACAAATTAAAATAGACTTAGAAATAAAGCAATATTCTAGAATAAATAAAAATATGGCCAAGGTTATAGATACCAGCACTATCCAAGAAAAAAATTGCAAACCAGAATGATCTTCATAGTTTTTCATCAAGAATATGTAGATACAGTTTAAAAAATTCCTTCTATTCCATGGTAGTTAAGGATTTCATAAAAAATTGTAAAACAAATCAGAGAGATAGAGCTCAAACTTACCAGTTTGAGTCAACCTATTAGAAACCCTCAAAATTTTGAATGTATAGTAAAATGACAGAATACCCAGAACGAGTCTCCAACTCGACAACATTTTATGTTCAACGAAAACCCAAGTTTTCAAAAAAAAATTAGTATCAAGTAAAATAAAGGAATGAAAACAACCATCATAGATTTAAATGGAAGAACTGTTATAGAAGAACAATTACCAAACTCAGCTTCTCAAAATATTCATGCAAAGAACCTCCCAGAGGTTATTTGATGGAATTTTTGAGCTCAAATTATGAGTAATGATGGCCATGGTTATCACAAAGAACCCAAATAAATACACCTAGAACTCATTTGAAGAATTATATTTCCAAGTTAGTAGAGTAGAATATCATCAAAAATGGCACCCATTCACTACCAGAATCTCACAAAGCTCAGAAAAGTTAAAAACGACATAAAAGATAGAGATACACTTGCAAGGCTCACCACAGAGACCATAAAAGGCATAGAATTGAGCTCGATGGATATAACATGGTGGTCAAAAAAAATTGTAGAGCTTCACTAGCTCTAAATAGCTTGAAGAATAGAGAAATGATTAGGGTTTGACATTTTACTAACTACAACTCTACCATCTTCAAAGCCAATAAGTTAAGAAACCAATGATCAAGATCAAAATGTGTAGATTGAATAGTGCATAACAAAGGTTTCTAAGTCAATCTAAATTATCTAAACTACACCATAGTTTGAGAATACATGTGGAAGAATCTCATTTAAAGAATCAAAAACCCTAACGATCATGGTTAGGTTAGTTTGCCACCAAAAAAAGGAAGGGTTGAGTCATCATCACGAAAAGGACTTTGTCCCAATTAAAATGAAATTATTGCATTTGACCATACTAAGGTCCAAAAACAATATGATTCCAACCAATTCCAAAGGTGGATAAATATCATCATATATGCAACAATTAATCAAAAGATCCCATGACTTATATGTCAGAAAAATCAAAATGATCCCTAAATTAATTAGTGATTAATTTCAAACCAGAAACTATAGTCCATCCCATGTGAAGTTAAAAAGGGGGTAATGATATTTTTCATATAATGATCACTTCTAAAGGGTCCCATGACCTTATGATTTTCGAAAAATGAGATCAATGAATATGCTAAAGTTAAAGAGCCTAATGATGCCAAGATATTATTTACCTTAATATTTGCAAAAGATACCTTAATCTTGTCAAATAAACCTCGTACCAAGTCAAGAAAGGAAAATAAAGGAGATTTTGTATACTTTTTATTTTTTCACATGTGCTCAAAGTGGTCCCCATAGTGGGGTGGATATATTTTTCTAAGCATGAAGGCAAAGGGAATTATTTTACTTGCAGAGAGATCAATTTTTGCATGCCTTTACAAAAGGACAGATCAGAGATAAAGCTAAATTTATCATTGCAAGTGTATAATACATGTGTCACATCATGCACTAGAGGACAAAGAACATGCACAGCATTGGAGGAGACTTACACAACAAACAAGAGCTATTATTAGCTATTTTATTCACCCAAGTTTATTAATTGTATTTAAAATAGAGAAGTCAACTACACTTTGGCTAAGTGTATTTTTGTAACGAAGGCTATTAATGTCTAATTGTAAAAGCATGGTTATTTTTATTCCTTTATTTATTCATGATAAAAGATAAAAATATCGTGCATGGGTGAGTATAGACTGTAGCTTATTTTTAGGAGGGGTTGGGTGAAGTATTTTTGATATATATTGTGTGCATTAGAAAGCCACATGGGAGGAATTTTTTGATGCAGGAGTATTGAAACATAATTTTTCCATTTTTTCCCTTGAATGAGAACCAATTATTGCCTTTCCAATTATTTACAATTGTGTGTATCTCTCTATTATATCTTGTGAATGTTGATTCCTTTATTTAATTATCTTACCTTAATGCAAATTGGGTGTTTTCTATATAGTATTAGTGTGCATGTTAGTTGCTATGTTGTTGTGATTTATTCCCTCAACACACAAGTGTTTTCCTTAGGATCAAGCTGAAAACCCATTGGTTCATGCATCTGTAATTTTTTATCAATTTTGTTGTGCATTTACTCATTAAAATCCCTCAATCAATTTTCTATATCACCCCATTTGAATTTTATTTATATCATCTTTTTACCCTTAAAAATCTGAAAAACCCAAAAAAATAGTTTAGGATACATTAATAAGGAACCAAACTTGATACCAGAGACTCACCTTAATAATAGGTATACCAATAGACCTGAGGTGTTTCCATTGTATCTACATAAGTGAGGGAATAAATCAAGCATAGAACCTTGTTGTTATCCCTCAACCAGGGTGAAATTTTGAGGGATAACATTTTTGGCACACCTGGTGGGACATCACAGAGATTAAAGTCTTACTCTTTGAAGGTGTTCCATCTTTCAAGTAGATCATCCATCTACATACCAGTTTTTGGGACAAGAACTACTATTGATTAATTCAGACAATTGAATATTCAAAGAAGAATTCATATGATGACTCCATAAATCTGATTTCAGACTAGTACAACACTTTTAAACATCATCAAAATTTTCAGCTATAGTTTTTAAGTATTTTTCAAGAAAATTAGATTTGTTATTTTGTTGTTTTTAGCTTATTTTCATGACCAACAGACCTATTTTTCCATTTTCACATATTTTATGAGGTCATGCAATCATGACATCAATTCCTTAGTGGAATGCTTCTATCCAAGAGCTATATCCAACACATCCACCATCTTATCATCCATATTTCCATTCAGATCAACATTATGACCCCTATTAAAATGAATATCCCCATAAGCCAAATCCTACACATAAATATGATTTCCATTACGATAATGGTTATGTTGTCCAAAACAAAGCTTATGTAGAAGGTTATGAATTTTTTTCACACGATGAAGAGGTTAAAGGAAAAATTCATGAAATAGAGCAGATCATGGAGGTACTGAAAGTGCAGTTGATGCAAAGATTGCATGTTAAACAGCCTGTTATTAGTCAAACCTATCAATGGGGAGGTCCTATACCTTGTTCGTTTAGTACATAACAAATTCTTGAGTTAATGTATGAAACTATTAACCAAATGACTGATTTTGTTTTATCTTTGCAAGTAGTGGAGAATGATAGGTATCATGTTGAGGAGCCCTAACAATGGGATGTTCCAACTTATCTTCCCTATTAGAATTGAGTAGCCACAAACCCTCCTTGCTAGTCAATGCAGACCATTCATCAATTTCCCAAGTTTTCAAGATGTTGTAAATTCTTCTCTTTCCATTCCACAACCATGTACTAAAAGAAAATATTTGTTTCTAAGATTTCGTTCTATAGTTGTTTCAAATACAAACGTTGTACCCCATTCTCTTGTTTAAAAATTGCTAGTTCAAATTGAAATTAAGCCCACTCCTCCTCCTCTATTTGTAGAACCTATTCATGAAGGATAAAATCATAATATCATCAAGGAGAGGTAGATAATTGAATAAAACAACAGGATGAATTTTTTCCATAACATGCAACAATGGGTTTCAAAGTTTCAATTTGATCATATTCCTGAGGTAGAGAATAAACCCAAGAAAAAGGTACAATTTATTTTTACAGAAGATCAAAAATAGTTGGGATATGATCAACAATCTACATTTTCTGAGTGTAGTATGCACAAAAGCACCATACTCACATCGGTCAATGATTCATCACGAATTTCAGTCTCGTTTGAAGAGGTAAAATCAGCTTCAAATGAAGAGGAGTTTCAGGTAAAATTTGATAATGAATCAACAGATTTGGTGCATGAGCAACATGTTTTCATCTTGAAATATCTTATTCTAAATGATGAAGGGATAAAATTGGTTAGGATAGATGAAAAACATCAGATGGAAGAGGATGATTTCTTGTAAGAATTGGAAGATTGCATCGGTGAAGAACAACTTTTAGAACTCATCGATTTTTAAGTTTCATCATTCATCTTCCATTATACAGAGCCTCATGTTGCTAATGTCTGTCTTGCACTTGAAAAAGAGAAATAATTTCCTCTCGATTAAGATCCTTTCTTTCCTCTTTTGGTAGAATCATTTTTGCAGGAGAATATGTCAGAATAACATGTTGCCCAAACCAAATCTTATGCAGAAAAATGAGATGGATTCGATCATACAGATTTTCTGTCGAATCAAAATGAGCAAGGGAAAGAATAAGTTATGACAGTTTTTGTACAACAAATTGGAGAATCTAAGACATTTTCAAATCAACACCAAAATGTGTCTAAGGCTAGAAATGAAACAGTACAACAGCTTGCAGAAAAAAAACAATTTTTCAAATTAGCCTCAAAATGTGCTTATTCTTGAGATGGAGGTCATAGAATCAAATCATATTAGAAAAATATTTTTTCCAGCTGTTTGGAGTCCATTTCCTATTTGGTACCTTTCTGGTTCAAAATGAGCTACCGTGGTACCATAGTTCATGCTTGTCTCAGAGCCCAAAAATGAGCATCAAACTTTTGAGAATCAGTCCCACAACCTCTTAGAACAGTTTGCAGATAAACTAGAAAGGTTCTTTGTGTTTTGGATTCATCAATTTCCTAAGTTTTCAAGATGTTTTAAATTCTTCTCTTTCCATTCCACAACCATGTACTGAAAGAAAATATTTGTTTCTAAGATTTCGTTCTATAGTTGTTTCAAATACAAACCTTGTACCCCATTCTCTTGTTTAAAAATTTCCAGTTCAAATTGAAATTAAGCCCACTCCTCCTCCTCTATTTGTAGTACCTATTCATGAAGGATAAAATCATAATATCATCAAGGAGAGGCATATAACTGAATAAAACAATAGGATGGATTTTTTGCAGAACATGCAACAATGGGTTTCAAAGTTTCAATTTGATCATATTCCTGAGGTAGAGAATAAACCCAAGAAAAAGGTACAATTTATTTTTACAGAAGATCAAAATAGTTGCGATATGATCAACAATCTACATTTTCTGAGTGTAGTATGCACAAAAGCACCATACTCACACTGGTCAATGATTCATCATGAATTTCAGTCTCGTTTGAAGAGGTAAAATCAGCTTCAAATGAAGAGGAGTTTCAGGTAAAATTTGATAATGAATCAACAGATTTGGTGCATGAGCAACATGTTTTCATCTTGAAATATCTTATTCTAAATGATGAAGGGATAAAATTGGTTAGGATAGATGAAAAACATCAGATGGAAGAGGATGATTTCTTGTAAGAATTGGAAGATTGCATCGGTGAAGAACAACTTTTAGAACTCATCGATTTTTAAGTTTCATCATTCATCTTCCATTATACAGAGCCTCATGTTGCTAATGTCTCTCTTGCACTTGAAAAAGAGAAATAATTTCCTATCGATTAAGATCCTTTCTTTCCTCTTTTGGAAGAATCATTTTTTGAGGAGAATATGTCAGAACAACATGTTGCCCAAATCAAATCTTATGCAGAAAAATGAGATGGATTCGATCATACAGATTTTGTGTCGAATCAAAATGAGCAAGGGAAAGAATAAGTTATGACAGTTTTTGTACAACAACTTGGAGAATCTAAGACATTTTCAAATCAACACCAAATGTGTCTAAGGCTGGAAATGAAACAGTACAACAGCTTGCTGAAAAAAAACAATTTTTCAAATTAGCCTCAAAATGTGCTTATTCTTGAGATGGAGGTCATAGAATCAAATCATATTAGAAAAATATTTTTTCCAGCTGTTTGGAGTCCATTTCCTATTTGGTACCTTTCTGGTTCAAAATGAGCTACCGTGGTACCATAGTTCATGCTTGTCTCAGAGCCCAAAAATGAGCATCAAACTTTTGAGAATCAGTCCCACAACCTCTTAGAACAGTTTGCAGATAAACTAGAAAGGTTCTTTGTGTTTTGGATTCATCAATTTCCTAAGTTTTCAAGATGTTTTAAATTCTTCTCTTTCCATTCCACAACCATGTACTGAAAGAAAATATTTGTTTCTAAGATTTCGTTCTATAGTTGTTTCAAATACAAACCTTGTACCCCATTCTCTTGTTTAAAAATTTCCAGTTCAAATTGAAATTAAGCCCACTCCTCCTCCTCTATTTGTAGTACCTATTCATGAAGGATAAAATCATAATATCATCAAGGAGAGGCATATAACTGAATAAAACAAAATGATGGATTTATTGCAGAACATGCAACAATGGGTTTCAAAGTTTCAATTTGATCATATTCCTGAGGTAGAGAATAAACCCAAGAAAAAGGTACAATTTATTTTTACAGAAGATCAAAAATAGTTGCGATATGATCAAAAATCTACATTTTCTGAGTGTAGTATGTAAAAAAGAACCATACTCACACCGGTCAAGGATTCATCAAGAATTTCAGTCTCGTTTAAAGAGGTAAAATCAGCTTCAAATGAAGAGGAGTTTCAGGTAAAATTTGATAATGAATCAACAGATTTGGTGCATGAGCAACATGTTTTCATCTTGAAATATCTTATTCTAAATGACGAAGGGATAAAATTGATTAGGATAGATGAAAAACATCAGATGGAAGAGGATGATTTCTTGTAAGAATTAGAAGATTGCATCGGTGAAGAACAACTTTTAGAACTCATCTATTTTTAAGTTTCATCATTCATCTTCCATTATACAGAGCCTCATGTTGCTAATGTCTCTCTTGCACTTGAAAAAGAGAAATAATTTCCTCTCGATTAAGATCCTTTCTTTCCTCTTTTGGAAGAATCATTTTTGGAGGAGAATATGTCTGAACAACATGTTGCCCAAATCAAATCTTATGCAGAAAAATGAGATGGATTAGATCATACAGATTTTGTGTCGAATCAAAATGAGCAAGGGAAAGAATAAGTTATGACAGTTTTTGTACAACAACTTGGAGAATCTGAGATATTTTGAAACCAACACCAAAATGTGTCTAAGGATGGAAATGAAATAGTACAACTTGCAGAAAAAAAAACAATTTTTCAAATTAGCCTCAAAATGTGCTTATTCTTGAGATGGAGGTCATAGAATCAAATCATATTATAAAAATATTTTTTCCAGCTGTTTGGAGTCCATTTCCTATTTGGTACCTTTTTGGTTCAAAATGAGCTACCATGGTACCATAGTTCATGCTTTTCTCAGAGGCCAAAAATGAGCATCAAACTTTCGAGAATCAATCCCACAACCTCTTAGAACAGTTTGCAGATAAACTAGAAAGGTTCTTTGTGTTTTGGATTCATCAATTTCCTAAGTTTTCAAGATGTTTTAAATTCTTCTCTTTCCATTCCACAACCATGTACTGAAATAAAATATTTGTTTCTAAGATTTTGTTCTATAGTTGTTTCAAATACAAACCTTGTACCCCATTCTCTTGTTTAAAAATTGCCAGTTCAAATTGAAATTAAGCCCACTCTTCCTCTATTTTTAGTACCTATTCATGAAGGATAAAATCATAATATCATCAAGGAGAGGTAGATAATTGAATAAAACAACAGGATGGATTTTTTGCAGAACATACAACAATGGGTTTCAAAGTTTCAATTTGATCATATTCCTGAGGTAGCGAATAAACCCAAGAAAAAGGTACAATTTATTTTTAAAGAAGATAAAAATATTTGGGATATGATCAACAATCTACATTTTCTGAGTGTAGTATGCACAAAAGCACCATACTCACACCGATCAATGATTCATCATGAATTTCAGTCTCGTTTGAAGAGGTAAAATCAGCTTCAAATGAAGAGGAGTTTCAGGTAAAATTTGATAATGAATCAACAGATTTGGTACATGAGCAACATGTTTTCATCTTGAAATATCTTATTCTAAATGATGAAGGGATAAAATTGGTTAGGATAGATGAAAAACATCAGATGGAAGAGGATGATTTCTTGTAAGAATTGGAAGATTGCATCGGTGAAGAACAACTTTTAGAACTCACCGATTTTTAATTTTCATCATTCATCTTCCATTATACAGAGCCTCATGTTGCTAATGTATCTCTTTCACTTGGAAAAGAGCAATAATTTCCTCTGGATTAAGATCCTTTCTTTCCTCTTTTTGAAGATTCATTTTTGGAGGAGAATATGTCAAAACAACATGCTGCCCAAATCAAATCTTATGCAGAAAAATGAGATGGATTCGATCATACAGATTTTGTGTCGAATCAAAATGAGCAAGGGAAAGAATAAGTTATGAAAGTTTTTGTACATCAACTTGGAGAATCTGAGACATTTTCAAATCAACACCAAAATGTGTCTAAGGCTGGAAATGAAACAGTACAACAGCTTGCAGAAAAAAAACAATTTTTCAAATTACCTCAAAATGTGCTTATTCTTGACATGGAGGTCATAGAATCAAATCATATTAGAAAAAGATTTTTTCCAGCTGTTTGGATTCCATTTCCTATTTGGTACCTTTCTGGTTCAAAATGAGCTACCGTGGTACCATAGTTCATGCTTGTCTCAGAGCCCAAAAATGAGCATCAAACTTTCGAGAATCAGTCCCACAACCTCTCAGAACAGTTTTCAGATAAACTAGAAAGGTTCTTTGTGTTTTGGATTGATTTTTAAAACAAAATCAAGGTACACATCTCCTTTTCATCTCATTCATGTTACTTATTTTACATGTTGAGTTCATTGCCTTGGTTTTGGAGAATAGAAAGCTATTTTTTGCTTCATGTTTCAGGTTTCATTTAGCTTCGGTTTGCTACTGGTTAGAGTAGGGTAGATAGTATTTCCCTTTCAATAAGTGTAGTTCATGCACATTGCAATGTTTTTGAATTCAATAAATGTAGTCATGCACGTGATTTGGTTTACCAGATCCTTTCCCAGCTTTAGTTTTTTTTAGAAAGGTTAGTTTTTTAGAAAAGGGAAGATTTTTGGTTTATGCTTTTGACTCCATGCCCAATGGACAAGAGCAAGGCACTGATCTACAATCTAGTAGGAAAATTCCCCCCCAGGATTGTCAGAATTATTGACATTTTTTGCACTCATGAAAAATGGAAACTCGAAACTTCGTTTTTCATATGGAAGGCCTCTATGAGATGAACCTAACTAAGGGGAAGACATAAAGTTTTCTTAAAGGTTTTAAGTTGTATTAAGTTGATAAACAAAGAAAAATGTAGTTATGTGTACTGTTACAGAATGTTACACCTCACAAGTATGTTGTTATTCCAAGTTCACCTTCATCAAAGTTAGAAAAAATCTCCAAATAACTAAAGCACGACCTCGAGGAAGGCGGAAATAGTTGCATACCTAAGGATTTGGACTTAAAAAATAACAAACATAGTGGTTGTTTGCATGGGTGAGAATTCATTTTTAAGTTACAGGTACTTTCAATTTGATCATTTCCTATTATTAAGTGTTATTAAGTATGTTATTGAGTTGTTTAATTCATTATACAATCATTACATATCATAAAAGATGAAAGTAAAAGGAAGTACACAAATCAATTATAGAAATAATATCATTTATTCATGAGGAAATTCAATGTTTCCCACACAAGTCGTGGGATGTAACTTATGATTATTGAAATAAAATATGCATGTACATGAAACTAAAAGCAAAAGAGTATAGAAGAAACCCATCATTTCCTTAGGTTTTCTCCTGGTCTTCATTATTTTAGTTCTCAGCTCCATATTTATCTGTCTACATCATCCAGTTCATCAATGTACCTAAAAGGAATAAAAGGGAAAAAATGTCAGTTAATAGAGCTCAGGGTTTAATTTGTACTCATGTGCTATCTAGATTCAAGCATATAAATCATTTAAGATCAAAAATCACAAGGTACATCAAATGAATAGAATGTAGAACTGAGAAAGTAGTATCTTGCAGAAGCTCATGGATGATTCACAGAAATCATGATAGGCATAAAAAAGAGAAAATAAAATCACTATGGAATACAAGAGAGGCCAAAAATCCTATTATTTTCTAACTACTTTATTAAATGTGTAGGTACATATAGCAGAAGAAATCAATGACAATCACTAAATGGTTGTATTACAAGAGTACATCTGTTTCAAAAAATTCAGAATATTGATGAACATGAACAAAATACAACCAAAGGTCAATTATAGTTGATCAACTTGGAGTAATTTCAAGATACAAACCAGATGCATATAGAAGTTACAAGCTTGTTTACACAGTTTAAAGCTTACATTATATTTTAAAGCTATGATCAACAAGTACATTCATCAAAGAAAAGATACATCCAAATGATCATAAAGAATCAAGGTACATTAATTTTTGATTTAACCAAAGGACAAAAGCAAATTGCATGGTCATTCTTAAAAGTTACTAATCAATTCTTGAAAACATATTGTACAATCTAAATGGTATTTAAATTGAAAAAGAGTATAAATATACATAGAACATCCGTACAACAACTTAAAGAGTAAATAGGAATTTGCTTAAAGTGCTAGACCAAAGAATGGAATACAAAGTATTTATAATTTCTACATCAAGGATCCATATGATCAATCAATTTAAGGAACAATCCAGTGGTGATCAAAAAATTAAAATCATTACTAGAATCAAGATGCATTTATTAGAATGTACATCCATGATAAATCAATTCAAAGAAAATGTAATTTTGCAATATTTAGCCAAAAATCAGAATATGCAAATGATCAAAGTACATTTGAGGAATGTTATAACAAAAATTAAGTTTCATTATTAAAGTGAGATTATCGCATGGAGCAACCAAATGATAAGTTGGAGTTACCTTTATACATTCGTAAAAGAAGTACGATTCTATCAAAAGTATTTCAATACTCAAGAGAAACTTCATAGAGGAAATCTGTACTATTTTCATATTATAATACAATATTAGAAAGCCATTCCAAATTCTTTGTAAACAAGAATGCATCTGTCATGAAGCTCAAAAAAACTAAAGATGAACATAATTTTCCAGTCAAGCTTCATGAGTTTTTAGAAAGTAATGAAGGAGAGCAAATGAAGTACAATTATAGTTTGAAATAAGATAAAAATGATCAACAAAGGCAAAACAATCTCTATTTTAAGTCGACTGAACAAAAGTTATGATCTAAAAGATGACCATGGTCTTCCATTTGAATGTCTAAATAAGCAAGAAGAATCACAAAAACTAAGTGATACTCACAAGTATTAGGACCTGGATCGCATGTCAACATTTAGAACATTAGTGAAATGATAGCTCAAGTGCATAAACATAGATGGGCAAGAAACAACTTGTGCATAGAAATCTCAAGACCATACAGGCACATAATGCAGAATGATGCAAACTTGTATGAGAAAAAATAAGCTCTTCATTTCATGGTAATCAACTTGAAGTACCCACAATGATAGATTCAAAATAGTTATGCAATAAAAATACATTAAAAATCCAAATCATCAATGGTTATAGATATAGCAACTCCAATAAAAAATTGGAAACAAGCAAATCTTCATAGTTTTTCAAAGAATATACAAATAAGTTCACAAACATTCCATCATTCCACGGCAGTGTTAGGGTTTCAGAGAAAACTAAGCTCAAAATTAAAGAAATATGAGCTCAAACTTACAGGCATTTAAAGATGAAATCCTCAAATTTTTTTCCAATGCAGAGTAAAAATGAAAGAATACCAATATACGAGTTCCAACTTGGTAGTATTTTTCGTTCAAAAATACCACAAGAGTTTGAAAAGATCTCAAAAGTATACAAGTAAAATACAATAGAACTCCAACAAATATTATAGATGGAAATGGGAAGAAACTGTTATTGAAGATGAAATAAAACTCACCTTGCTCAAAGGTGGACACACAGAACCTCCCCGAGGTTAAAATTTTTGAGCTCAAGAACAAGTAGTGATGGCCACAATTATCACAAAGAACCAAAATACTTGCACCTAGAACTCATTTTAAGGATGATTTTTTTGAGTTAGCAAAGAACAAGATTATAAAAATTTCTTTCACTACCATTAAAAAACTCTTAGAGACTTTAAAAATGGGAAATCGAGATCAAGAGAACACATCGCATGGCAGGTCAAAGCACCATAAAAGGTGCATAGAAATCGGCTTGATGGATACCATGGCGATCAAATTTTACAAGTTTGCTACTCGAAATCTCAATAAGAATAGCAAATGACTATGGTTTGAGTATTTTACCAACTACAATTCAACCATCATTTCCTAACCTAGTAGGTTAATCAACCAATGATCAATGATCACAAATCATACATGGAACAAGATGCACAACAAAGGTTCCTAAGTCATGCATCAATGTCGAACTCAACCATAGTTTCAGTACACATGGAAGAATGAATGGTAAATAATTAGCCAAACCCTAACCATCAAGGTTAACAGGTTAGTTTTCCAAGTCCAACACAAACTGAAGGGGTCGAGTCATCATCACGAAGGGGACTTTTTCCCGAATTATTAATGTCCAAAAAAAATTTAGACTTTCAAGTCAATCGTAAAGGTGGAAAAATCGATCATAATATAACTCAAAATTAATCAAAAGATTGACCTTATATGGTCCAGGAAACAAAATGATGCCCTAAATTAATACAATGATTAATTTCAAACAAAACTATAGTCTATGCATGATGAAGTCAAAAGTGGGTAATGATATTTTATCATGTTCCAATGATCAAATCTAAAGGGCCCTAATAAACCTTATGATTATTCAAAAAAGATGAATAAATATATGCTAAAATCAAAGAGCCTAATGAATGCCAAGATATGATTTACCTTAAATTTTACAAAATATACCTTAATCTTGTCAAAGGAACCTCGTACAAGTCAAGGGAGAAAATACAGGAGATTTTTTAGACTCTTATTTTTTCACATGTGCACATGGACATGTGGTCCTCATAATGGGCAAATGGAATGTTTTGCTAATATTGAAGATCAAAGGGAATTATCTTTACCTGCACAGAATGCATTTTTGCATGCCTTCACAAAAGGACAGATTAAAGATAATAGCCAAATTTATCATTGCAAGTGGATGAATACACAAGTGTCACATCATGCATTAAGAGGACAAAGAAAGATGACTAAGTAACTGCATTGGAGGAGACTTATACAACAAGAAAGAGCTATTGTTATCTAATTTATTCACCCAATTTTATTAATTTTATTTAAAATAGAGAAGTCAACTACACTTTGACTAAGTGTATTTTTTTTAACTAAGGCTATTAATGCCTCATTGTAAAAGCATGGTTATTTTTATTCCTTTATTTATTCATGATAAAGGCTAAAAATAACATGCATGGGCCAGTACAGACTGCAACCTATTTTTAGGAGGGGTTGGGTGAAGTATTTTTTCTATATATTGTGTGCATTAGCAAGGCACATGGGAGGAATTTTTGGATGTAGGAGTGTTGAAGCATGTTTTTTCCAATTTTTCCCTTGAATGAGAATGAGTTATTTCTTTTCCAATTATTTACAGTTGTGTGTATATTTCTATTAGCTCTTGTGAATGTTAATTCCCTAATTTAATTATCTTACCTTGCTGCAAATTGGGTGTTTTCTATACAATCTTAGTGTGCATGTTAGCTATTGTGTTGTGATTTATTCCCTCAACGCACAAGTCTTTTCCTTAGGATCAAGCTGAAAACATATTGGATCGTGCATCTATAATTTGTTCTCAATTTTATTGTGCATGTACTCAGTCAAATCCCTCAATAAATTTTGTGTATCACCCCATTCAATTTAAGTTACAGTCATATTTTTACCCTTAAAACTTCAATATCCCCAAAAAACTAGTTTAGGATACATTAATAAGGAACCAACCTTGATACCGGAGACTCACCTCAACAATAGGTGTACCCACAAACATGAGGTGTTTCCATTGTATATATAGAAGTGAGGGAATAAAGAAAGCTTAGAACCCCTATTTTTATCCTTCAACTAGGGTGCACTTCTGAGAGATAACATAAAATTGTTATCTCTTAGAAGTGCACCTTGGTTGAGGGATAACAGTTCATTGATAAAAGACCCCTCATCAGTCAAGAATGAACTATAGAAAAAGAGTATGTCATCGGTAAATGGTTTAATTTGTGCACTATAAATATGTGATCCAAAAAACATAGAGTGTAATGTGTGAGTGAGACTATGTGAGGTTCATTTCAGGTTGTGACCCTATGTAGTCGAGTATGAACTATGAGACTAGAGTGCTTCATCAGCTAATGAACACAACATGTAGAAAAATATGAAAGAAATATGCATCGTGAATGCTAATAGAAGATGTGAGAAAGAGATGTCATGAGTGTGCACGATGTATAAAGTGTGCAGAGTGTGAGGTTCATGGGTAGAGTATGCCCTCAAAATTCAAGTGTGAAATGAAGCATGAGAGCTCGTCATAGGGTAATGAGTGCATCATGTAAAATTATATGCGAGAATGGTGTATTGTGAATGTATATAGTGTGTAATTCATATTATGTGTGATAGAATTTATGAGAAAGATGCATGATTAATACGTGATGCATGAAAAGTATAGTGCGTGAGGTTCATGTATATAGTATTCCCTCAAAATTCAAGTGTAAAAAAAATCACAAGAGTCCGTCATAGGGTAATGACGATACGCCTGTATCAATTGTTTTTTATTGATGCTTAAGAGATATTATACATTAATCTTAGAGCATCAACTCCATCAGATGATATCGATATTTGATAAAATATTCCATTAGGTTGGCAAAGTAAATATGAGGGTCCCCCATAACTTTTTATTTGAATAGATTCACAATGAATTCTCTACAGTATGAATGCCAATGTAGGGAGTACTTTCCTGTAAAAAATAAAATAGATATATCTTAGCCAGTGGTGATGGATTTAATTGGTTCAAGTGATGGAAGTCATAATATGCTCGATAGAGTTTTACGAGGTGAAATAGTGAGTGCACTAAGAGTGTTTGGAAGAGACCGTAGGAGATCTGATAGGAGGGATGTTGGTTTACTCAAATTAGTTGTGACTTGGTAATTATACCAATGTGACTAAACATAATTGGATTCTATGCAATGAAAATAATATACCTCAACGTTGATGGCCTCTTAAGAGTAAACATGAGTAGGGATAAATACATGAAGAACTAAGATATAACCTTATAAGAGGAAAAATAAATGAAAAGAAGCTAGTGCATGGTCACATGATCGCGTTCACCAGACATAAATTAAAGAAATTTAAATTTTATATCCCATTTGGATTAAGATCAAATGATATATAGTAATGCAACCCAAATAATATAGAACATGCAATGAAATAAAGTATGTTTATAATCATGAGGCTTGATTCTTCATTATAAAGACTTCACATTCATCATCAGTATGTTCTAGGTTGATTCTGGGTATGATATTGACTAAAAAAGGAGAGACTATCAACTATATTGACCTCTATATAGAATAAATGATGATACTAATTAATTCTTTAGATGGGAGTTTCCATCAATAGGACTAAGGAGATCATCGTGGGATATCATAGTTGTCTGATCATTGTGATCAAATCTGAGAGGCTCTGGAAATGGAAAGACTTGAGGATCACTGATATGAGCACATCTAGAATACATAGAATGAGCATGAGACGAATAGCTAATGAGATCTTGTGAAGCATCCTTAAGATGTTGGAGTCACAGGGTTCCGAGTATGCACACCTCATAGTACCTCCAAAACTTGAACACTAGCTACATGCAATAAAGCTCAATGCAAATAGATTAAATGAAATTAGAACTAATGCATATTCATCGAGTAAGATTGATCTTGAAGATTCACCCCAATGTGATATTCAAAGAGACTTGTGTACTACATCTTCAGGAATATGTATGCTTTTTATGAATTTGTGATTGGAATTGTGTCCCTTGAAGCTAGGTGAATTCCCTTTTTCCAAGTCATACCAAGATAATGGGCTAAATTTTTTTTTTCTAAAAGGTAATGTGTGAGTCATGGAATTTAGAATATGATCCACTTCATATATAGTGAATCTATGCTACTCACATTTGAATTTTTCTCTTTTCCCTGAAGTGATTTAACACAAAATAGATATTTATGCAAAACTCTATTACATAGTAATGTACCATTGAAATAAATAAGCACTAAAGTACAGAAATGACACTAAGAAATTAAGAAAGATAAAGTCATGAAACCCTAGTTGAATATGAGATGAAGAAAGGAGACTTAGCTGATTTTGACGCTCATGTCGAAGTTGTGACTGATCCAGAAAATAGATAAAAGTGATGCACAGACTCAGAAAAAGTGTCATTATTACACACAGTAAATTGTGATAGGTAGAGATCGGAAATGCTAGGACATAGGATGCCTATGATAGGGTCAACGACACCTATAGATGTTAGATACACCTCTTCTAGGTGCACTCAATGATCTCATGCAAGATGCTAGGAAACTAGATTTATGCAAGGTCATCAGAGGGTTTTTGGAGTTACCTTCACTTCTTGATCACTAGTATGTCACTCGCACATTTATGCATTGATGAAACCCTATAACCTATAAAATGAATAAATGACCTTGACAAAAACCCATAAACCACATAAAATCCCAAAATAGAAAATAATGAAATTGATAGGGAGTAAAAATCACCCCAATGGTCACGTCGAGAAAGTGAAATTACAACCGATAGCGTTACAATAAATCTCAGACTCCAATCTAGTTCTAGTGAGTGTGTGTATGAAATGATGTGTTAGGATTCCATATGTGGCTCTTGTGCTTGTCACACTTAATAGCAGGGATAGTATCTAGAATGTATAAATTTATAGCATATTGTGGATGGATTAAGAATGAAATTCCTGTTCCTATGCATTGCATGCAGAAGTCCCTCGTCCCATTTCAATTGTGATGGAGCTAGAATGCATGCTTGGATGAGTGCTTGTAGATTCTCTTTCAAATGAAAACTTTTGTGGGGATAATAAGTGTTTAGTTATTGGTCCCCCCTCATTTTGAACACATAAATATGTATTTATATGATTCCCTTGTTTAAATTTAGATAATTGACAATTGCTAAAATCGACCCACTAACTAAATAGAGATTCCCAAAAGGCTAAAGGAAGGACCTAAAAGGAGTGAGTTAAGTATAGATAAGGGATCGGAGGGACACGTAGAAGGGATACGTGAACACATGTGGCACTCTTGCATCCTAGTTAGGCACTGGTGTCCAAGTGTCCAAACTCAGAGAAATTGAAGGGTCAAAGTTCAGACTAGGAAATAAGGTGTGTAAGATCAAAAAGGAGAGCTGAAAGCAAGATGAGAGTTTAAAGGACGTGGGTTAATTAGTACATTTATTTCTTAGGAATCATATGAATAGTAGTGTGTGATTAGGACTATATAGATACCCAAAGTGTGTCATTTTGTGTCTACAGTTTGATAAAAAGCTTTGGTAGTAATTCTATTATTAATATAAACAACAGAGTTCATACCTTCAACCCAAAGAAATTAGGAAATTTAAAATCATGAGGTAGGGTCCTAACCATTTCTATGAATATTATATTCTTTGTTTCAGATATGCCATTTTGTTGAGGCGAATTAGAAGTTGTCAATTCACTTTGAATTATAGATGACAAACAAAACTCATCAAACTTATTATTGACATATTAACCCCCATTATAATCTCTAATTTTATTTAAATTTAGATTAGCCATGTTTTCAATCGAGAATTTAAAATTTTGAAATTTAGAGATAACATTAGACTTGAGAAAATTGAGTATTTAAATTAGCTAAACACCATTTAATGGACACCTATTATTGACTTGAGAAAATTGATTTAATCAACCAATAAGGAGGATACCAATGAGTAGTTGAAAAACTGATCATTCGATGAATAAGGAGCTCAGTAAGAATATCATGTTGCTTAACATTGTGATCAAACCTAAGAGGCTTTGGAAATGGAAAGACTCAAGGATCACTGATTTGAGCACATCTAGATGACATAGAATGAACATGAGACAAAGAACTAACAAGAGATTAAGAAGTGTACTTAAGATGTTTGATTTCATATTTTAGAGATGCAATCGTGGATTCTATAGCCTAAAATTTGTCTTGAAATAAAGAATGTAAATATATTGATTGGAATTAGAATCAAAAAAGTCATCAGAAAGATGATTGAAGAAAACACTAAATTAAGCGGGTATCGTATCTTTAGGAAGATACATGGTGTCTAAGTATTTTAAAACAACATCTTTGCAAGTTGAATGCATTTGAAGTAATTGACAAAGATATTTGGCGAAACTTAGGATAAATGATAAAAAAATATGATGTACTAAAGAAGGAACTAAGAGTATTCGAATGCGGGTTCACTGAATGATTTAAAAAAATAGATTTTTATACTAAACCTTAATTCCAATATACTAGTAAATAAATAAGCATAAAAGTATATATATGACCTATGAAACAAACAAGATAAATGAACAAACCATAGTTGTAAATTAAAGGAGGAAACAATTAGCTGATTTTGATGTGATGTCAAAGTTGGTTTGATCTAGAAAATAACTAAAATAGGAACTTATAGTGTCATGATCAGACCTATACAGTTATAGTAATGTCGAAAATTCTAGGACCAAGATGCCTATGGAGGGTCACGGGTGCCTAAGGCGCCAAAGACTTGTTCTAAGAACATGTTTCTTCATAGAAGCTACAGAAACCACTTTTGCAGGGTCATAAGATGTTCATTACCCTTTGCTTCTTGTCAATAGTATGTCACATCAATTCCATTGATGTTTCCTATGACATGCATTGAATAAATGACCTGCAAAACCCCAAATTGCATCAAATCCCAAAAATAAAATAATGCAAATGAGGGGCCAAACTATCCTTGGTTGTCAACAAAGTGAACTTATGACCAAGCATTGCACTACATCTCAGAACCAATGTAGTTCTATGTGCAGGTGTGAAAAATTGTGCCCTAGGTGGATCTTGTGCATGTCACACTTGATAGCGAGCAAGTAGCTAGATGTAAAAAATGTAAAAAAATGTGTGCATGAAATAATGTGTGACGCCCAAAAATCGCCACATCAAACAACCAACAAATAACTAGAAAATTTATGAAAATATTTTTTTGATTACATTAAGGATGTTAAACCAATCTTATTTAATTTAATTACGATTAATTAAAGGCTTACTTATTTACTCAAACACATTTTTTATTAATCAATTATAGTTATTAAATGTAAAATTATTATTTTATTAATCTTGTCCATTCATTAATTAATCCCAAATTAATTTTATTTAATCTCATTTAATTTTAATTAATCCAACCCATTTAATCTCCTACACACCCAACACCAAAATTTCTTATCACTTCATTAGTTTTATTTTACTTATACTATTATTAAATTTATACATCCATCACTAAGCGATGATGATTAAATCCCAACCTTATGATTCATTTAATCCTCTCAGTTAGATCTTAGGGTTCCCTATTTTTCCCTAAGATTCCTTATGATTCCTTTTATCTTTCCTTCTAACCCTATTGTGCCTCCATTTGCACATGTAAAGGTCCGGGGAAGGGTCAAAATGGAGGAAAAGGAATATGAGAAGAAACTATGTTGAAGAGGATGGTATAAGGTCTACAATGGGAGAATTTATTTCTGCCTATGTTTCATTATTTCAGTTTTATTGATTCCTAGGATTTGGATCATCTTATTATGCAAGTTCCTTTATTGGTTCTTTTACCAGGATCTATGATTATGGGTGTTTGATGACCCTTATGTATTTTGTGAGTTATAGGGATGAATCTATATTTATTTGGAATATTTTTACATTTAATTTTTACAATGATTTATATCTGTAGACCTACATTCTTATTTTGATCATTCAAGGATTAACTATTCTCATATGTGTGTGTGTATATATATATATACATACTCCCTAATGGTTATTATTAAATCAGTGATTACATTTCTTTGTTTAAAGATTCGAAAAAGGAACTACTAGGTGAAATCTAACCCATTTTTCAAAAAATTAGTTTTACACAGGTGACCGATGCTGGTCATGTAACTGGTGCTGGTTCAGACAAGGATACTGATGCCAGTAGACAGGATGACATCAGTCACTATAAATCTGGATTTCCTTATAAATGAGGGTATATATATATACCTAAAATCTTTCATACTTGTCTTTAAATAGACTAAATATATATCATTATTCTAAGTGATTATAAGAAACTAAAACTAAGTCTGAGTTCTGTAACCAAATATGCAGGGAAAGGAAATATTTTTATATGGAAGAAATATTAACACTTTCAGGTTTATTTATTCATAGATATTGGCTTCTTGCATTCAAGGTTATACATACATGTAAACTGATCTAAAGTATTAGATGCAAGGATGCAAGAATTATTGAAAGGATAGCTATGATGCTATCTGAATGAGACAAGTTGCAAATATTTCTAGTTTACCAAAAGAACAGATATATTTTCATTTGACATTACAAATACAAAATAGTGCATCTCATAATATTTTATGATTATTCAGCTAATTTCATATATATGTTAAAGAAAAATACTATAATAAAATATAGAGTACTTATTTCATTATATACATCTATAAATGAATGCAACTTATAACAGCCTTAACATAATGCAAATTGAAGGATTTACTATATTTCTAATAAATTTCCAGACTTTTTCTTATAACAAACTTTACAATAAAACAATATTTACAATAATTTTCCAAACGATTACAAGCTTCAAGCATACATAGATTTTACAAACATTAAAATAGTACAGTCATTTCAATATTTACTTTGAGTAAATACATATTTACAAACAATTAAAATGCAAGACTATACAATCCCTCCACCAAAATGGTGGAGACAACATGGCTAAATTTTCACTCAAATTATCTTGTACAACTTATATTAATTCAAACCTGCAACTCCTTTCTTCATCTCCAACACACACAAACAATGGAGAGAGTTAGGAAATACTCTCCTCCTAGCTAAATTCCAATGAAGGGGTGAAGACAACCCCCACATTGGCCGCTGAGATGCAAAAATGAAATAATAAAAAATATTCTTAATCATTGGTAGCTTACAAACAAAGGCTTCCACATTACAAACATACACACAAATAGGATCTGTAAGTCATAACCATTCAAGATACAAAACTGCAACATTTAATCAATACAAAGACTTGTTTCTAGAGCCATATGAGACAAGAAACATGGGGAACCATATTATAACTCCCAAGTGGGTTAAGAGTCCACATTAAACCTCCATATCAAATATCACACATAATCTTGTATCCCTCCCTCAAACTCTTATCACTCACTCATGATAATATGCAAGAAAACATCAAGAAATTCCCTTATGCCTTCACAAGGGTGGACACCCTACCCACACTCCCTCCATAACCTCGCAAAAATACCTTATTCCTCCTCCTTGGTCCCAATTTTCTTTCTTCCCACTCCTTCCTTAAGGAAAACTACCCAACCCCAAAATAAACATACAACATGCATTCAAATTCAACAATTACATACACAATAAAATAAGAAAAAAAAATAGAATAAAGACCCTACCTTTCCATTGATTGAACCTTCTGTTGACAAGAAATTCCCTTCAATTTCTCTCCACAAGAAAGCACTCAAAACCATCTCCTTTCTAATTCCAAGCTCCAAAATCACAAAGTAACCCCAACAACCAAAAACAATATCATATAAATAGACAAGAAGGAGGGAGAGGTGATGTGGCTCCATGTAGGATGCCAATTCATCACCCTCAAATCCACATCACCCCTTTCAACACACATTTCAAAGTCTCATAATTAGGTGGTTGAGGATATGACACAACCAAATTTGTACACAAGATCATTTTTGCACATCTCAAAGATAAATTTAGAGATTCAAAACATGAGGCATAATTGTCATTTTTCCAATAATTTTTCATCATTACAAGCTAAATATGACCCCCCCAAGTCATACGTAAGGTTTAGGGAAGGGATTAAGGAGTTTGGGATGAGTAAAAATTGTCCCACAATCCTTTGAAATTGGGCTCAAAGCCCAAATCCAATATTGGGATTACAAATGGAACACATAACAATGCCAAATTAAAACTTAAAATAAAAGAGGTGAGAGGAATAAAGTATATTCCAAGGAATATCTACCCTCCCAAAGCCACATGACCACATTAACATAATCCCCCACAATTAACATAAATAAGCTAAGATACATAACCGACATAAGAACCATATGGTGAAACATTAGCTCTTACTAAAAATTTACATAGTTAACAAGGGGTGCCCTAATCACATAGAAGATAGGGGTACAAAGTACATGTTGATGTCGAATCACAGCACCCCTGAGTTTCTGTAACTCAATGGGTTGAGACTCTCAGTGCAATTACATAACATGGAGCTTTTCCCAAGTGTGGGACCTTGCGAAATCAGAAAAAGCTCTCCGGATGAAGGCCGGTTCCTATTCCTCTGTTTAGATGCACACATAAAAATGTAGAGGGTTTACTCAAAAAAACCTAATCTAACTTTCTAAGGAGACAGGGTAAGAAAATTGCATAAAATATAAACCTAAACTTACAAAGGTGATGCACTCAAGGAATGAAGGACACCTGTCTTGCCAATAAACACAAACCATTAAAATGCAATGCAAGATCACGCAAAAATAACCAAATTTGTAGTGAAATATCAAGAGGATGCAAATGAACATAGAGAGGGTTGAGAATCATTAACAGACATGCATTATTTTCTCCAAAGATTGATACAATACACTACAAAATGCCAAGAGGCAAAGTAGCCTTACAGTTTTAGATGGGAGGTTTGAACTCCACAAATCCGCCTGCCAAAGATAAGAAGGGAGGGGCAAAACAAGAATTTCCAACCTTTAGAAAGAAGCCCCTCCTTACAATTTATAGGAATGATGAGAGAGAAAAGAGAGAGGGATTCCAAATCTACCCCAACCACCTCCATGTTGCATTTAATTCATCTCATTATGGTGGTAGGTGAGAACCCTAGCAAACCCAAAAAGTGGTGAAACTGTATATTTTACATTTTTATGAATTTGATCTCACCCAATTAAAGATATCCAGTCATATTTGGATATAGGACCTTGTAGGCTTTCCAAAAAAGTCCAACCTTGTGTGAATCTGAGCTCCCTGTGAAAAGTTATGGCCATCTGAATATCTTCGCCAGGGTTTGCTTCCTGTCAGCGCTCAAAATGTTGCACCTCCTGAAGATGCATCTTGGTGCATCCATCTTTATGTCAACATACCCTTACATGCACCATAGGCGCTGAATTTTGTCATGTTGAAACTCTGTGTCATGCACCCTTTACCTGTGCCTTGGCGCATCCATTTTCGTGTCGACATCCTTTGTTGTGTGCCCTTTACCTGCGCCTTGGTGCATCCATTTTCATGTCTAACATCATTTGCATTTGTGCCCTTTAACCTACGCCTTGGCGCATCCATTTTCGTGTCGACGTCATTTGTTGTGCGCCCTTTACCTGCGCCTTGGCACATCCATTTTTGTGTTGAACATCCTTTGTTGTGCACCCTTTACCTACGCCTTGGCGCATCCATTTTCGTGGCGACATCCTTTTTTGTGCATCCTTTTACCTGCACCTTATCGCATCCATTTTCATGTCGACGTCCTTTGTTGTGTGCCCTTTACCTGTGCCTTGGCGCATCCAATTTTTGTGTCAACATCCTTTGTTGTGTGCACCCTTTACCTACGCCTTGGTGCATCCATTTTCATGTTGACATCCTTTGTTGTGCACCCTTTACCCGTGCCTTGGCACATCCATTTTCATTTCGACATCCTTTATTGTGCACCCTTTACCTGTGCCTTGTCCCATATCTACCTGAGGGGGAAGATATAAACAACAATTTTGTGACTCAACGGGGGTGTCCTGCCTGCTAGGTAGAAGATCAGTGGCCTTTTAGCAATCTATTTGGCATGGAGTCATAAGCAATAACCTCGAAACCAACCTGATATCTGATCCCGAACCTGATACTATAACTCCTTTGACAGCACACTAAACTGTAGAAATTCAACCTAAGAGCAACAAAAAACCTGTGCCGAAGCACTTAGGGAAAATGAAACCTAACTACAACAAGATAATGTGCACACAGCACTTAGAGGAATTTGAAATCTAGGCTAATATTTATAAGGGTAAACCTTTTCCTTTTAGTAGCAATGTTTAAGATAGATTCCGTTAACCAGAATCGGAAGTTCCTCTCTATCTTATGTAGACAATTGGAAGGCATTACTATTTTTACATCCTGTGACCATGTAGGGGGCCACTCCAAATGGCATCAAACTTGAAATTCCTTCCTGGTTTTGCCCGATCTGCATCCCATTTCAGAACTAGGTCTCCATTCCTGGAAGGTCTTTGCTCTTGCCTTCTTATCAAACCATCTTTTTACTAAGGCCTGATCCTTTTCAATCATCAGAACTGCATGTTCTCTTATTTCTTCCAATTCCATCAACTCTACATACCTGGCCTCCATTGGTTCGAACTCAGAAAACTCCAACTACTTCATGAGCTCCAATGCTAGCAATTCTAATGATATAGGCAATACTACCTCTTTCCCATAGACCAACTTGTAGGGAGAATAACCTAGTAGACCTATTTGGCATTATCCTATCAGCCCATAATGCTGATTTTAGCTTGGTATGCCATGTCCTTTGGTTTTCATCCAGAGTTCTTCTGATGATTCTTAGCAAATTCTTGTTTGTGGACTCTGCCTGTTCATTACCCTGCGGGCAATAATTTCAAGATGTTGCTCAAATAGATTCCATTCTTGACAGCCCATTCTGTAATCTTAGAACCTATGAATGTCAATGCATTGTCCGATATGATAGTGGCCGGCACACTAAACCTGGTCACTATTCCTTCATAAAAGTCTAGTATATTAGACTCATTTGCTTCTTTGAGCACTACTGCTTTGGTCCACTTGGTGAAATAGTCCGTTGCCGTGAGAATCCACTTGTGGCCTTGGCTTGAGTTAGGATTTATGACCCCAATGAAGTCCAATCCCCATTGCATAAATGGTTGGTCAACCAAAATTGGGTGCAATGGAAGCGCGGCTAGTCTTTCTTTGCCTGTGAAGAGTGCACATTTCTTATCCATATATAACAGTCATTGAACACTGTGGGCCAATAATACCCTACCTTCATTATCTTGAGAGTTGTTACTCGTGGGGAAAAATGTCCTCCAGAATCTCCATCTTTAAAATCTCGTAACACCCTCTCAATTTGACCTGTCCCAATGCACCTCAATAGAACTCCATTGATGTCTTTCTTGAACAAAACACCATCAACAAGCACATATGGAATGGCTTGTAATCTGAAGTACCTCCTTTTTGCTTTGCTCAATTCTGGAGGGCATAGGCCTGCCTGTAGGAAGTGTATCATATTCTGAGTCTAACAAGGAGCGGGCACATCATTATTTTCCTATTCTTGGCCATCCTGTAGTACAAAGACAACCTCTTTTACATCACTTGTTTCAATTTTCCGACTTGAGAGCTAGCTACTCACCACAATCCCTTTCCACAAACCAGCTTAGTGATCTTGATTTCGATGTCATATTCCATGACACGAGTGATCCATCTTACACGTTTCTCATTCAGATCCTTGTTTAGAAGGAAGTCCTTGACTCCCACATGAGAGACCAATAATTGGATCTTGTTATTTGAGACTAGGTGCTTGAATTTCTTTAAGCTCCTGATCACTGCAAGGACATGCTTTTCGATAAAAGAGTACCTATGTTTCGTATTCCTCCAAGCCTTGACTGAAGAAAGAAATTGGTTGTCTCTAACTCCCTCTTTGTTTTGTTGTACCAGGATTGTAGAAATTGTGTCTCCACCACTGAAAGGCATATAGCATGAAATCCTTGGAGAATTCTGGATTGACGAGAGTCGGAGCTTGAGATATAGCTTCTTTTATTACCTCAAAACTTTCCTTGCCTTTAGATGTCCACTTAAATGTCATGCTCTTTTTCAACATCAGCGTTATTGGCTTTACGAGAGCTGCAAAGTTTGGAACAAAACCCTGCAGACAAAATTGATCCTTCCTAAGAAGCTTTGAAGAGCCTTCTTATGACTTGGCAATGGCAATGCTCGAATTGCTTCAACTCTTGTCTGGGTCAATCGTCAATCCCTCCTTTGAAACAATATGGCCTAGAAGTTTTCCTTCGTGAGCCAAGAAATATGCATTTTTTGGGATTCAATGATACCCCAAATCTTCTACACCTCTAAAATACCTGCCTCAGATGAAAGAGGTGATCCACTGCATTTTTGGAGAATATAGTGATGTCATGAAGATATATCAGAACTATTTTATTGATTAACCCCTTGAATGCCATATCCATTTCCTTTTGGAAAGTGGCTCCAGCATTTGATAGCCCAAATGGAATCTTCTTGTAGGCATAGGTACCCCATTTGGTGGTGAAAGTAGTCTTGAACTGGTCCTCTTCTTTCACCATTACCTGATTATACCCTAAGTAGCCATCTAGGAGAGAGAACCTCTCTGAACCGGATACCACTTGTAATATTTTTTCCATTGAAGGAAGTGCGTAATGGTCTTTGAGAGATGACCTACTGAGGTCTCAGAAGTCCACACATAACCTGATTTCTCCGCTCTTCTTCCTGACTAGAACTAAGTTTGCAACCCCAGCTCGAGTGCTTGATCGGGAATATAATGCTTGCCTCGATTAGCTTGTTTAGCTCTTTCTTCATTTCAATGTGAGGGTTGACTGGTCCTCTACTTCTGCCTGATGGGCTTAGCATCTGGATCCAATTCTATCATATGTTGTGCCAACTTCAGGATTGAATCCTCTCAAGTCTTCATAGCTCCATGCGAAGACATCTGGAAATTCTCCGGTAAAGCTGGATGAAGTCTGATTTCTCCTGCTCAGTGGCCCACTTTACCAATTTGAAGTATTTTTCCTTCCCCAACCGGAATTGGCTTTGAATCTTCTCTCTTGACATACATGTTAGCCTTTTCATTATGAAATTGGTTGTTAGGGTTGAAGATAGACTCCACTATTACTAAACCCTTGCGAAGCTTGTTTGTTCGCAACTGCACTACTTGATCCCCATACTGCTGCTCTAATATTTATTGATTCCTAGCTGAGAATTTAGCCTCTTCTTGTAAGAAATTGAATATCTGTTGATCATTCTCAAACACCTTCTAGCTTGTGTTATTATCTGGAACTGCTGGCCTCATAATCACATGGCTATATGGTTGTGTTTTTTCCCTTTTGATGTTGTCAACCACATCAAACGTTGCTCCAACTGCTGCAAGCTTATCCGTGGCTTCATTTTTTTCCTGGGTATGGACACGATGTTGAAAGCTTCGAAATCCTCAATGAGGTCCCATACCCTGTTCTTGTAGTTCTTCAGCAGGTCATTCTTTGTAGCATGTTGTCCCCTGACTTGGTTGACGATTAGCTCACTATCTCCAAACACCTATAAGTTCTTTATGCCCCTTTTCCTAGCCGAATGAAGTCCATGAATCAATGCTTCGTATTCAGCCGTGTTGTTTGAACAGGAAAACTGGAAACGGAAAGCTAAATAATATTTGATGCCTTGAGGTGAAATGAGCATAGCTCCTCCTCCTACACCTTGCCTACTCCTTGATCCATCAAAAAATAATTTCCATACCTCATTGTTATCCTTATGGTCTGGTTTGGTGATGCTAGGAATAGGATGGTTTTCTTCATATATGCAATAGACTCCTATCTCAGATTCTTCTACCTCTTGGTAGGGATCAAAAGCGTGTAATTTTCCTGCCCATTCATCAAGAGTCAAATATGGGATGCTTCCAACTTTGGTGTCAACTTCATCTGTGCTTGGATAATCTTCTTGATCAAATATTGAACAGTTAGCATTGATTTGGCTTGGAGTATGAGGCTCAATATGAAAGTTTGCAATCTGTTCGGATCTGATTGTGACCTTAGTACCATATCTTGTTCTAAACAACATGTGTGACCAGTCAACAGATAAGTAGCCTCCAATTCTAGCCGTGAAATCCCTTGATAAGCATAGGGCAAAGAGTGGTGGCAAATCTATCACTGACACATCTTGTAAAATGGTAACATTGGGGCATGCATGCAAGGTAAGATTCAAACCTTTAATCACTCCCAATGTTGCTACTACTGTCCCATCCAATTGCACTACCCCCTTTGATATGACTTCATATTGGAGACCCAGCTGGTCAGCTATTTTCTTGGGCATGACAAAACTACTTGCCCCAAAATCAATCATGCAATTGTGTACTAGTTTATCCCCAATGATTAATGAAATTTATAATGGAGGGGGTTTCAAAACTTTACCTTGTTGTCCTCCATGATTCCCTTCAGGCTGAGAAGCATTTGTGAGGACCTTCTCTTGCATATGCACCTGTTGGTTTGAGGTTGACCAGTTCTTCATGGCAGCTTGTAGAAGATCTCTCTGTCCTGGGATGGATAAAGATTCCCACATTGATATATTCACATTTTTCTTCTTCATTTCATCAATGATGCTAAATAGGGATGAAAGATCTCTTTGTTGTCCTTTAGCCTACACATTCCTTTCTTGCACATGGGCAGCAACAACTGGCATTTGAGCTAGCTTAGAAAGTGGTTTGGGCTGTCCTTGTGTGTTTGGAACTGTATTTTGCTTACCAACCCCTTGCGGAGTGATGGAAGGTTGTAGATCACTTAGATCCAATGACTTTCCATCACCAATATTCCTCTTCTTTGATCTCGTGTTAGCTGCTACACTCTGAGAAATTGTTTGATTCATGCCACAAAAATCCTCAACTTGCCAATTCACAAGTGCGGTATCATTTGGAGCTGTGTTTTGCTGAGATGTCTCTTGTTAATGATTTGTTTCTTGACTCACTTCACCCTCTACGCCAGTAGTTGTCACCATCAAGGCTTGGTTCAAAGCAGCCATTGAAGCACATAGATTGGTTGTGAGGTTCATTACATGGGAAACACCAATCATACTCTTGAGCTATGTTGTTTTGTACTGGCACTAATGCTTTAGAAGCAGATGCAACATTGGGGTTATAGCGGATGAAATTGTCTATTGGCGGGGAGGCCTTACTTGGCTTTGATTTTGATTTGCAACCTAAGCTGGTGGCCTATTTTGTTGGTATGGGGGCCTAGCCTGGTACTGCGCTTGAGGCTGATAAGAAGGTCTAAAGCTTTGGGACTGCTGCCTCTTGAGTGTAACCAGCTCATTTCCCAATTTTTGTAATTGTTTCATGACCTCTTGGAGTTCATTTGAAGCACTAGAAGATGAAGTAGAATTTTCATTTGAACTTTGATTTCTAGGAGTGGGAATAGGAGCCAAAGTGGGTGCTTGACTAGTGCTTGGATTTTCTAAGTTTTGATACAAGGGCATGGGAGGCCTAGGAGCCAACTTACCAGCTTGAATAAGACAATTTTCAGCCCTAATGGCAATGCTATAAGTAGCAGGTAAGGTTATTCCTCCCATAGACTGAATTAACATAGAAATATCAGAATTTAAAGCCTTAAAATAGTATAGAAAAGCACCTTCAACTGTTGGCCTAACGCGCTCCTGGAATTCTATCCCAAGACCTTTGAAATCTAAAGTTGAAGTTAGTCAACTGCTCATTGGGAGCTCTCTTGATAGTTGTCAGTTGTTCTTAGTAGAGACAAATTGTCTCCCTTTTCTCCAAACTACTCATGGAGAACTATGCATAACTAATTCCAATTTTGGATAGAGACCAGCTCCAAGGCTCCTAAACCATTGCAGTGCCTTCCCTTTGAACGAAGATGCTAGCAATTTGACAGCCACATCCATTTCATTTATCTCATGGATCGCACAGACGTTAGTAAATGTATTTGACATGATCACCCGGAGTGGTATGATTTTCTCTAGTGAAAAATGGAATGTTCTTCAACGTTGCAATTGGAACTGGATTCTGTGCATTGAGAGCAAGTGGGACTGCTGCCGGTGAAGTTGACAAAAGGGTTTTGTTGTGCCATTTTGATTGGCCTGAGAACCCTTGTTGATTGGATGAAAGGTCTACCAGGTGGAGGGGGTTGATAAAGTCATGTTAGGTGGAGATGGTGATCTTTGTGGTCTTTCTTCCTCTCCTTCCTCTGCCTAGTGATAGTTGCAAGTGGACAAATAGCCCCTCTTCTCAAGTATCAGACCTGGTTCGAATTCTTCTCATGTACCTGGGCAACCTGTACTACTATACCACTGAATTCTATCCCTTCAGAGTTGCACTAGATGTGTTGGGGGAATGAGCCCCAAAAGGCTGGATTTTGCCAAGTTACACACCAAACCTGACAAATATTAAAAATAGAAATTAAAACCTTGAAGGACCCGGAAGATACAGTTATTCAATTCGGTTATCAGGTTTTGTTGTGCAGCTACTAATCCCCTGAAAGGTACAGGTGAAAACTTAGGTCATGTAAGGTAACTTACAAAACTTGAGATACACCGTGTTGGAACTTGGGACATGCTCAACACCTGGAAAAACCTGAAATTCAAAAAACCATGAAATTTTGAAAGTCAAAATATCAAAAATCTTAGAATACTCATTTTGAAGATTATTCCCCTAGATCTATCAGCTGGTGAAATTTTGACTTGTTTTGAGCAAGTTAAGCCCTTGAAAATCAATTTCAAAGTTCAGCCTGGAAGGTGAAAAACAATCTGAAATTGTAAAACCTACAATTTTTTAGTCCGAATTTCTTGAAAATTCCTTCAAATATTGTGGAATGGACCTCTTAGTCCCACAGGGCATGCCAAAACTATTGGAAATGTCAAATCAAAACACCCCTGAGTCTATCTGCAACTTGATGGGTTGAGGAATCTCAGTGTGATTGCATAACATGGAGCTTTTCCCAAGTGTGGGACCCTTGCGAAAATTGGAAAAAACTCTCCGGATGAAGGCCGGATCCTATTCCTCTATTCAGATGCACACATAAAAATGCAGAGGGTTTACTTAAAAAAACCTAATCTAACTTGCCAAGGAGACAGGGTAAGAAGATGCATAAAAATAAACCTAAACTAACAAAGGTGATGCACCGAGAAATGAAGGACACCTGTCTTACCAATAAACACAAACCATTAAAATGCAATGCAATATCACGCACAAATAACCAAGATTTGTAGTGAAAGATCAAGAGGATGCAAATTAACATAGAGGGGGTTGAGAATCATCCACAGACATGCATTATTTTCTCCAAAGATTGATACAATACACTACAAAATGCCAAGAGGCAAAGTTGCATTACAATTTTAGATGGGAGGTTTCAACTCCACAAATCCACTTGCCAAAGAGAAGAAGGGAGGGGAAAAACAAGAATTTCTAACCTTTAGAAAGAAGCCCCTCCTTACAATTTATAGGAAGGATGAGAGAGAAAAGAGAGAGGAATTCCAAATCTACCCCAACCACCTCCAGGTTGCATTTAATTCATCTCATTATGGTGGTAGGTGAGAACCCTAGCAAACCCAAAAAGTGGGCGAACTGTATTTTGCATTTTTATGAATTTGTTCTCACCCAGTTAAAGATATCCAGTCGTAGTTAGAAAGAGGACCCTGTAAGCTTTCCAAAAAGTCCAACCCTGCATTAATCCGAGCTCCCTGTGAAAATTTATGGCCATTTGAATATCTGCGTCTAGGGTCTGCTTCCTGTCAGCGGTCAAAATGTTGCGCCTCCTAAAGATGTGCCTTGGCGCATCCATCTTTATGCCGACATACCCTTACATGCGCCATAGGCACTGAATTTTGTCATGTTGACACTCTGTGTCATGCATCCCTTTACCTATGCCTTGGCGCATCCATTTTTGTGTCGACATCTCTTATTGTGCACCCTTTACCTACGCCTTGGCGCATCCATTTTCGTGTCGACATCCTTTGTTAAGCGCCCTTTACATACGCCTTGGTGCATCCATTTTCGTTTCGAACATCCTTTGTTGTGAGCCCTTTACCTACACCTTGGCGCATCCATTTTTGTGGTCGACATCCTTTTTTGTGCGCCCTTTACCTGCACCTTGGCGCATCCATTTTCATGTCGACATCCTTTGTTGTGCACCCTTTACCTGCACCTTGGTGCATCCATTTTCGTGTCGACATCCTTTGCAATGCGCCTTTTACCTGCGCCTTGGCGCATCCATTTTCGTGTCGACATCCTTTGTTGTGCGCCATTTACCTACGCCTTGGCTGCATCCATTTTCGTGTTGACATCCTTTGTTGTGCACCCTTTACCTGTGCCTTAGCGCATCCATTTTTGTGTCGACATCCTTTGTTGTGTTCCCTTTACCTGTGCCTTTCCCATATCTACCTGAGGGGGAAGATATATACAACAGTACATTATAACTTAACAAAAATCACAACATCCACAATGAAATAAATAAAATAATCCACAAGACAACTAACATAGAAAATACAAACACCTACCTACCCATGGTCACATGTAAGGTGCTCCGCCATGGAGACTTCCAAAATATGACAACAAGAATATGACACAACATAAACACAATAGCTACCAAGGTGACCATGTTGTCAACACACGACATTCCTTCATGGTTGGCCTTCTTAGTCCCTCCTTCTTTGTGTAATTTAATTTCCTACAACCACAAAATAATACCACCTCTAGCCTCAAGGTCACATCAATACGTCAAGGAGATCAAAACTCATATAAATCATTCATCACATAATCATCATAGGTCATAGTATGAAAATATATTCTAAATCAAACATTTAAAATATTCCATAATCACAATTTGCATATTGATTACCTGAAATCATCATGAAAATAATAAACCATTATATCAAGGTACACATTGTCAGATGATGCATAAAACATAATTGCAACTGCTATGAATCCACAATGTTAGTATATAGTAAAGTAATGCTAAATCAACATGTGTTGCAACATCCAATAGTGTCAACTAAGAATCCATACAATCCATGATAAAAGTTAGATCATAATAATAATCAAATTTCCATATAGTCTAATCACATGCTATCCAAAATACTATCTCAATATCCATTTCTCTAAGAAGCTAAAGAGCATCAACAAGATAGAAATAGGTGTCGAAGAGGAGTGGGCACTTCATCCCCCTCCCCTTAGACTCAGCTTCCTCTTGGAAGTCATTGGAAAAAATGTGGAAATTGAACCCGTAGAAAGGTGGCATCCTCCCAAGTAGTTGATGTCTCGTCATACCGATCCCACTAGATGCACACCTGATCAATCTCACGGCCTTGAAAGACCAGGGTCTTGATCTATATGATGTGCACGGGCTCCACATTCACCTGTCCCTGCTCCTGCATCTGCAATACAGTCCAATCTAATACATGAGAAGGATCTATAATATATCTCAGAAGAACATAAACATGGAAAACATCATGGATGTGAGACAAGATAGGTGGTAATTCTAAGCAGTAGGAAATGGGACTGATCTATTCAAATATTTTTTGATCATCAAATCACTACACCGATGAATGGAAAAAATTTGAACTGGACATTTAGTGTGATTGGGTAACATTGGATCACCTCTCAAGTTGTGAGACTTGGGATTGAGGTGAACCTCCAGAGAAGGTTGGCTTCCTCTTCCTCAACTAAGTGATGTACTACTCCTAGTGTGATAAAATGGTTATCTAGACCTATGCTCACATTTTCATGGGTTTAGGGAAAGATATTTGTAAGAAATAAAACTATACTAGGGATGGTGGTGCACCAAATAAAGGGTGTCACTAGACTTTGAGAAGGGTTGATTTGAAGAGGGTGTTGTACACCACAAGCCAACTTCACCTACTGTAACTTAGAGAGGGTAACCAAAATACCACATACTAAGAAGCATTCACTCCCTTTGTTAAAATCAACTAGACAAACAATCTTTCGGTCTTCCAATGCAGAAGGATGAAACTGATAAGGGTGAACAAGCACCATAACTCAGTTACAGGAAAAAATCCACCACTTGATAAGCACATAACTCCTAAAAACTGCAATGTAAACATGAACTTGCATAGTGTACCTACAAGCATGAGAAAAGCACAAAGAAGTAAATAGGATGATGAAAGGACTAATAGTACTCACAAAACACACACTTTAATTGCTTCAAAATTGTGCAAAATGTATCATTACATCCAAAAGAGGCAATGGTTTCCATGACAATATTTGAGAAAAGGCTTGAAAGTTCCCTAATCCACAAAGATAACTTGCAGAAGTGAGAAAATTCTTGAAAAATATGCACTTTTCTAAGATTTCTAACTTGTGTCGCACATCTAAGTTCTGCAACCAATGTGTAACCCCCTGGAATGAACTTCCAACTTACATTTATAGAAGAATTTTATGAGAAAGAAGAGGAGAAGTCATAAATTCGTTCGTAAAATGAAGGTACATGATGGTCAACATTTATTACAAAGTTAGTTGAACCACTTAACCCTCCATCATGTGCCATTAATGACCACTTTGACTTAATCCTCTTATTTATTTACATGAATATTTAAGTAAAATATTTTAATAATTATAATAACTATAATTATTAAAATATCTTAATAAAAATATTGATTTAATTATTATTTAAAAATAACATAAATTTAATGACAATTCCAAGTGAGACCCCTTTGGAATTAGTTTGCATTAAAGGAGGGGTCCCTTGAGAGAAAGGCCAACTCGGTGGCTGTCTCACCTACCAATTCACTGAGGTAGTCAACGGGTTCCTCTTTATGTTTGAACGTGTTAGGCTCATGCCAAGCTCCATTGATACTTCTTGGTCATGACTCACCTAGTTCAATCTCTTCGCACTATGTCAACAGTTGAGTTCTGTGAGCCCACCTCTAATGCATTGACCCATAAACTCTCTCGATGTAACTTGGCCCACATGGATCGGATCCCCCCTAAGCTTGTTGGTCAATATTTTCTGACTTGAACTCAATGTTCATAAGGCTCATGCCGAGTTGACTTCCATGACTTCAGGTTCATAGGACTTTCTTCACATAAGTCATCACCACATAAAGCCACCTAGGTTCTGTGTTACTTCCATCAACCTTCATTCACATTCTAGCTGACTCATTTCCCATGAGCTCTCTATGTGCATGGTTTAACTCACGAGTAAATCTTGCATATGCTCTATCTACACCAATGATCACCTTGATGTCATTTAACTCGATGTCAAGTCCTTCACTCTAACTTGGTGACCCATGCAAGCTCACCATCCTAGAACTCAACGTGCATCACTGAAAATGATTCCTTAGCGATCTCTACACACAAACACACTGTTAAGAAACTCATCTGAGCTTTCCTAGTTTACTTCCATGGGCTCTACTTCATTGTCTCAGCTTGACTGTGAGCTTGTTTTGACTGAGCCATTAAAATGAGCTCCCTCTTGGTTGACTAAGCCCATCATGTTCAAGCTAGAATACTCCTCAACCTCTGAAGTACCTTCCTTTTGTTGCGTTAGTCGGCTTCTCCATGTAGGTCACTACATGATGTCGAGCTCCCTCTCAAGCTTTCCTCACCAATGATCACCTCGGCATCCTCGTCATGAGTTGACCCTATGACCGTGATTCAAAACCATATGTATCTTTGAGCGAGCTAATCCATGAGATCCTCACAACCAGACTGATGCTTAACGAGATCCTCATGAGATATTTTGTTTTGTATGCTTACCACCGAGTGACTTGGCCATCATTCTACAACATCTATAGAAATCCCTTCCACGAGCTCACCGTGCATTAACCGATCCGTCCAATGCATCGAGCTCCTTCAATTGACTCGGCCTCAACCCATCTCATAGATCATGAACTCGAATGTCTTGAGCTCCACATTGAAGCTCCTGACTCACCTTTATTACTAGACTGAGCTACTCCTCCTATAAGTCACCATGTTCCATGTTATCTCCAACCATTTCCACTTCACTCAGTACTTGACTTGATCCTCTGCCTTCGACATCGTATCTTAATCACCTATTTACATGGTGGTTCTCTTTCCATGACTCTATCATCAACCACCTCCTGTGGCCACTTCGACTCAGGTGGTAACTTGTCGATGGACCTGGCATGTCATCTTGCCTAGCTCGGGGATGAGCCCTGGTCTTTCCCTAAGATTTTTCCACCGTTGGCTCCTTGTGCTTTGGATCCCGACATATATTTTACCCCCCACATTGGGTGTGACATGGCCCATTGGCATGAAGAACCTAAAAATCTGCAATCTCCATGACTGGAACTACGAGTCCTTACATAAGCATGAGTCCTTTGACGACTCACCCGAGCTATATCTTGTGAGTCGACTGAGTCATCCATTTATGACTCACTTTTAGCTCATCGTCTCAATAAAAAATTGGCATGGGCTTGGCTCTATTGAGTGAGTCAACTCTTGTTGAGCTATTTTTCTTATTTGGCCTTATGCTAAGGATGTGATCTCCCATGGACTGGGCCTGGCCCTTGTCATTTACATGATCTAAGTTGAGCTCCCTCTCCTCCAATGCAACACCAAACTTGGCCACTTCTTTGTAGAGCTTTCCACCTTGATGCAACTATGGATTTTTTCATGGCCGAACTTCTATTTCAGTGCAATCTTTATCACCGAGACAATATGTAACTCAGCAATCGAGTCCCCGAGCTACTCCGCTTATTTGAGCTAGCTCCATGACTTTGTGCATTAGGGTGAGCTTTATGTTTTGCTACATGAAGACCAAAGATCTCCTCAGGCCATTTCTACCTTCGTGAACACTCTGGTCTTACATACCAAGTCATGTAGTCCATTGAGCCATCGATGAGTTCTCCCGAGCTAACACCTGCCAAGTCCTTCAATTCATTTGTAACACTTAAACCTTAGCATAGCCCAAGCTCTTAATTTTCTTGACAAGCTCCTTTCATGTAGATTCCATTTAGCTCAACCAAGTTATTTCATGCATTACGAGCTCACTGAGTTGGCTCATGAGCATCTCAATGAGTTATTTCATAGCTTAATGCCACTCGATCCACTTAAAACTAATATTTCCCTTATTTAGATTATTTAGGGTTACTCTTGAACTAGAGGGTCATGGGAACATAGTAAAACCCTGGAATTTATCGAGTTTAATTCAATCACCCAAAGTGAAAATAAAGGAATTTTTTCAGTCCCAGGGCCCAATAGGTCCTCATTGTCCAATTTTCCAAAGTGTGCAAAATTGGATAACATTTTTGGTGACCTCTCGGGGATGATTTCCTACTAATAATGATTCCAGTAACATTAATTCATCCATTGGGAATGGATTCAATGTTGGAATCCTGAAAGTGATTTGATCTTCTATGATACATCTTGAAGTCTCCTTGGGTTTTATTGATCTTGATCTATGTGGTAACACTAAGTAGGAAAAGTACTGAATCTAAGAAATGTTTGACACTTACAAAGCACTGTGAAATTTGAATGAAGTATTTTAAGGAATTAGAAATCCTGAAACTCTCTTGAAAATTTGAACCATATTCTCCTTTAAAACCTTCCAATGATGCTAAAATGTGCAAAAAAACACAAAACACAACAACAAGGAAAACAAAATGAACATCAACACACAACAATGTGTAAAATCACTTGGAGGAAAACACCTAACTAAACTGTACAGGGGGTAAATATCTCAAAAATAATATTTAGATGTATCCCATTCACATGAATGGGAAGTTCTTGTCCATTGAGTCTAGATACATGAAATGAATTCACCTCTTTGCAACTCATGATGATGTATGGCCCACTCCAGAGAGCATGAAACTTGGTGTGTTTGTCTAGTTTAGCTCTATCTTCAACCCATTTGAGAACTAAATATCCCTCTTGAAAATGCCTTTCGGACGCCTTCTTGTCAAAAGATTTTCTTAAATTGAGCCTCATGTTGCTCCAAATTATTCATAGCCTTGTTTCGTACTTCTTCCAACTCCATGAGTTCAACAACCATGATTTTCAGAGGATCATTGTCCATAACCTCATGTTGATGAGATAAATTCAAAGAAGGTAACTCCAATGAGAGGGGAAGTTTTGCTTCTCTTTCATATATAAGCATGAAATGATAATTTCCAATGGCCCTTTTAGGTGTGATATGATTTTTCCATAAATAAATTTTAAGATGTGTGTGCCAAGTCCTCCTATTAGTCTCAATTGAGTGTTTGATAATCCTTGTGAGGTTTTTATTGACAGACTCAGCCAATCCATTTCCTTGTTGATAGTAATTAGATGAAGTCTTGAGGTAGAACCCATTCTTAACAACCCATTCAATCAACTTCAGACCAAGAAAATCCATTGCATTGTTTGAAATAACTGTAAATGGAACAACAAACCTTATCATTATACCTTCTAAGAAATCAAGAACTACCTTCTCATTGCTCTTCTTCAATGCTACTGCCTCTGTCCATTGAGTAAAATAGTCTGTTGTAGTAAGGACCCATTTATGTCCATCACTAAATGGAGGATTAATCATTCCAATGAAATCTAACCCCCATTAAACAAAGGGTTGGTCCACTTGAATTAGATGCAGTGGAAGAGCCGCCAAATTTTGCTTCTCGATGAAAAAGACACATTCCTTGCACTTCCTTACCCAAAGATGGGTGTATTTGAAAAAATCTGGCTAATAGTAACTAGATCACATGATCTTGGTAGTAGTTTTTCATGCAAAATAATTTCCTGCAGATAGGCCATTGTGAAACTATTCTAGTATCTTACTTACCTGCTCCGGTCCCACACACTGATGGAGAACACCGTTCAAATCCCTTTCAAAGATAAAATTATCTACCAAAACATATGGAATAGACTGAAGACAAAAATTCCATCTTTGATTTTTATCCATGTTCATAGGATATACTTTTGAGAAAAGGAAACTCTTCATTTTGGATAACCAGTCAACCTGATCATTACCTTCATCAGTGTTTAGGAGTGTGACATCCTCATCACCTTTTGATTCTAGGTCTACACTAATTTGTTGGCACAAACCTTTTCCTCAGAAAATTTTGGTAAATTTGATATGTACATCATACTCCATCACCTTCATGATCCATCCAACATGCTTTTTCATTCATCTCTTTGTTCAAGAAAAATTCCTTGACACCTGGATGAGACACCATTAAATGAATTTTGTTGTTGGACAACATGTGCTTGAATTTCTTCAAATCTTGAATAACCGCAAAGACTTGTTTTTCAATGAATGAATATTTGATCTCATAGTATTTAATTGATTGATTGAAGAAATCAATTGGTTGCTCTCTTGACCTGAAAAATCATAAAGAATAAAATATTTATCAAACCTAGGGTTCACTAGCATGGGAGCTTGAGAAATGTCTATTTTGATGGCTTCAAATCTCTCCCTTCCTTCTTTTTTCCATGAGAATGGAATATTTTTCTTCAGCATGGCTATCAGTGGTTTAGCCAATGCTACGAATTGAGGGATGAATCTCCGCATGAAATTTATGGTTCCCAGAAAACTCTAGAGACCCTTCTTGTGACTTAGGAGAGATAAGGACATATTTAAATGAATCCTGACTGGATCGATTGATAGTCCTTCAATTGAAACAACATGCCCCAAAAAATTCCCCTCATGCACTCCAAAAATACATTTCTTAGGATTGAGTAAAACCCCAAAATCCATACACCTTCGAAAAACCTTCCTTAGATGTGTGATGTGATCTTCTGCATGATTATAGTATACAATTATATCATCAAAGTACACCAAAATGATATTGTTGATTAGTCCTTTAAATTCCATGTCCATGGCATTTTGGAAAGTAGCCCTGACATTGGACAATATGAATGGCATTTTGTTGTAAGCATATGTGCCACACTTGGTAGTGAAAGCCATTTTGAATTGATTGGATTCTTTGACTAGAATTTGATTGTAACCCAAATATCCATTGAGAAAAGAAAATATTTGAGCTCTTGCCACTGTTTGAAGGATTTTATTCATCAATGGAAGAGGATAATGGTCTTTCAATGACACATGCTTCAAATCCCTAAATTCCACACATAACTGAATCTCTCCATTCTTCTTCCTTATGGGGAGCATATTGGCTACCCAAGATAAATACTTGATAGGAAAATTTATACATGCCTCGATGAGTTTGGTTAGATCCTTTCTCATTAGTGGATCAATTTTGGGATTAATTGGCCTCTGTTTCTTATGAACTGGCTTGGAATTAGGATCTAGTTTGATGGTATGTTGTGTTGTAACTAGATCTAAGACACAAAAATATTTATAACTCCACACAAACACATCATTATATTCTTGAAAATTTTTGACAAAATATTCTCTCTTCTGGTGTACACACTTTGCCAATCTTCAGAAACTTTTCATTTGCTTCCTCGACTTCCTCAAAGTCTTCTTCTTTGACCACCATGTTAGAGCTTTGTCTTTTGGTTTGATCATTTGAATTGAAAATGGATTCTAGAGTAACTAAACCTTTTGGTAGCTTGTTTCTTTTAAATTGTATGATTTTATCACCATATGATTATTTCAACTTATATTGATTTTTAACAGCAAAATCCACCTCTTCTTACAGGAAAAGGACAATTTTTTTATCACTATCAAACACTTTCTAGCTACTCACATTATCAGGAACTATAGGTCAAACCACCATTTTGACAAATTTCCACCTTTCTTTCATGATATCAATAGGTATGTCATATTATGAGCCAACTATAGCAAGCCTATCAGCATCTTGATTGTGATTTCTAAGAACTGCGTGGTTCCCAAAAGCTTCAAAATATTCAATCAAATACCATAATTGGTTCCTGTATGATCTTAAAAGATAATTTTTAGATGTAATGTGTGTTGTCACTTGATGAACAACTAACTCACTATCTCCAAAAAAGTTAGGGATTTGATTTCCTTCTTTTGGGATAGCTAAATTCCTTGCACAAGGGCCTCCTATTTAACAACATTGTTAGTGTAATTGAATTGCAATTTGAAATATGAGAATTACTTATCTCCTTATGGAGAAATTAGCATCACACCAGCACTGGATCCATTCTTACTCCTCAACTTATCGAAGAACAATTTCCACAGTCCTTCAAATTTGATTTTTTACAAGTTGTGGTATGATCGTACCTTCTTCATGAATGCAATATGTACCCAATCCTTTCTCTTCCAAATGAAGCAAACCAACTTCTTCTTCTTCCAACACATCAACCTAGGGATCGTATTGATGATCTCCACTCACTTCATCCAAAACAGTATCAAGGACTTCTTCCACAAGAGTGGTTGGTTCATGATCAACATATTCTTCTTTTGGATCACCGATGGTATAATTCCCATTTATAGAACTAGAAGTGTAGGGTTATACATGATTATGGAAGATGTTTTCCACACTTATAGTCACTTTATTTTTGTATCAAGTCCTGAGAATCATATGTGACCAATCAGATGATAGATAACCGCCCATCTTGGAAGTGAAATCTTGTGATAGGCAGATGGAAAAGACAGGAGGGAGATCAATGACTGATATGTATTTAGTGAACAAAAAACTCAGGCATGCATGGATAATAAGTTGAAGTCCTTTGATAACTCCAATAGTTTTAACAACTATGCCATCCAACTAAACAACTCCTCTTGTAACCGAAATATAGTGTATTCCGAGTACATCTACAATTTCTTTGGGCATGACCGAGCTACTAACACTAAAATCGATCATGTAATTATGTACCAGGTGGTCACCAATGATCAGAGAAATATATAAGGGTGGTGTTTTTTTCACTTTAGGATTACTTTTCCCTTCCGGTTGACACAAAATCATAGCATTTGTTTCCCAATGACCCGATGATCCGTCAGTTGTACCAAAAAATTTTAGAGCCTCTTGCAACAAGTTACTTTGAGAAGGAATTGACAATGCTTCCCACATGGTAACACTCAGGTTGGTCTTCTTCATTTGTTCGACAATACTGAGGGGAATTACTTCTACTTTGCTGAAATTTATTTGAGCCTTAGAATCCTCTTTTAGAAAGTGCTTGTTAGGTACCATGATTTATAAAGAACCTTCTTTCCTTGTAGCTTGGATAGGCTACGTTTTTGGAAGTTTTTTTCCCACATCATTATCAAATGTCACTTGTGTCCTAGGTTGCAAAGTGGATGCTTGATTGGATTTGCAAGGTTGAGATTCCATTGCTCTATTTTTAGAATGAGTATTCTCTAACACTGATGAGGAATCAATATTTAACCCACAAAAATCTTCTGCTTGCCAATATAGCAAATTGGTTTCTTCAGGTGCTTGTGGTTGATATGTTATTTTCTACATAAATCAATTTTCTATTGGCTTTGACACTAAGAACTCCATTAGGGAAAAGGTTTTGGTTGTGAGGTTGAGCACAAGGATATCACCATTCATAGTATTGAACTAGATTATTCTGGACAGGTATTATGGCTGTAGATAAGCTAGCAACACAATGGTGCCTAAATCTCAAAGGCTTAACATTTGTAGCTTGATTTGCAACTTGATTTTGTGGCTGACTATTCCCCTAAAAAAGGAGGACGTTTAGCTTGGCACTACTGATTTTATGGCTGGTATGGACGTTTGTATTAAAATTATTTCCTCTTGAGTGCAACAAGCTCATTACCAAAAGTTTCTAGCAATGACATGACTTCAAATAGGTCATTTTAAGAGGTGGTGGAAGACTAAGATGGTTTCTTGGAGGCTACTGGAATAGGAGAAATGATAGGCTAATTGTTCGTAAGATCTGGAGAAAATGAAATTGGCGGTCATGGAGCTATTTTTATCACCGAATCAGAGCACCCTATGGTTTTCACAAGTGTGTATACTTGGGCACATAGTGTGATTGGATAACATGGGTACTATCTCCAAGTTGTGGGACTTTCTTCTTGAGATGGATCTCTAGAGAAAGTTAGTTCTTACTCCTAAACTACCTACCACAATCTACTCTAATGCAGGGAAAACTATCTATCCTAATCTAACTTTCCAAGGGACTAGGGAGAGAGAGTACATGAAAAAAAATCCTACACTAAAGTGGTGATACACCAGAAAAGGAGAGTGTGAGAGTAGTCTTCCAATGTGTGAAAAGTATAAGCAAAATACAAACTAGAAGGGGTGATAATAGTTCTTCACAATCTAGCAGCTACATTCACAACAATATTTCATGCACACACAATAATAATGGATCCCTGTAACAACATAAGATAGACACAATATATATGTGATGAGATTAAAAGGGCAAGGAGAATGCAAACAAACACAATAGGGGAAGATACATCCACAAACTTGCATCTATTGCTTCATAAGTATGCACAGTTCAATCTATTACAAGATAAGGGCCTAGATCACCATGAAAGGAGTCCAATACAAGGGCCTGTAGCACATTGGCTTCACAAATAATTTTTTATAGAGTTTTGATACTTAAAAACTACCTCCTTTACAATGATCCCAAGACTCCAATTTATAGAAATTTAAGAAGAGAGAGAGAGAGGGAAAATGAAAATCCCAAAATATGTCCTTTAATCACTTGTAAGGTGTCATAAATGGAGTGAAAGGATGTTACGTTTCTTGTAAAATACTCCCCATACTGCCCCATAACTTGCAGCAGTGAGAAATGTCAGCCCATGCTCCATTGAATGCAACCCAACTACCAAATAAAATATTGTTATAACCTGGGCACGTTTTATGCAAAATCACCATCGATTTATCATAAAATCTTGAATTTATTGATTTTTTGCATCAATATTAGAAACATGATTCCAATGGTACAAATTTGTGTGTTTTCTCTAAGAAATGCAAAATTTATGGCCTTCTGAGTGCGGGTAGCTATTTTGGGTCTGCCAGGCATTTCTGTCATTTGACGGGACTAGGTTTTTTAATTGACTAGAGCTGAATATGTTTCTTTATTTTTATATATCTACCCTCAAAAAAAAAATTTAGCTAGAGGACATTATTCCCATTCTGAAAATTCAAATTTTGTGAAAATCGGAGCTCAGGATCAAAATTTATGGCCATTTGAAGTTCAGGAGTCAAACGTTGACTTTTTCTTTGTATTGCAGGTATTTCTATAAAATCAGGTTCTGGTGTCCAAGATGTCCCTTGTGTGACTTGGGTTAGAAATTTTTTCTTCATCCACACCAATCTCAACCCTCATGGCCCCTTATGCGGCATTTTCACCTTTTCACATCCCGCATGTACCGATGTCTCAACCGTCCCGGACACATTTCTCCGCGCCACCCGTAATGCATTGACTTGCGGTAAAATTGGATTTTCATGTCCCACACATACCTATGTCCCAGATGTCCTACAGATCACACGGGATGCAAAATTTGGCTTTGTCTGATTTCCTTTACCTATGGCGATTTCAGCAATGTGTGTGACAAAAACTTCCACTTTGTCTAATTTCCTTTACCTATGGTGATTTCGGCAATGTGCATGCCACTTGTCCCAATGTCCCCCGGACCGCTCAGACAAAATATACCCGACTTTGCCGATTTGAACTACCTACGGAAATTATAGCCATGTGGATCCCAATTGTCCCACACGTACCTATGCGGCCTAGGCTCTAAGACCCAATTGTGCCGATTTCTTTGCAAATCGGCCATTTTCACCATGCACTTGTCCCACGCATACCTATGCATCCTAGGCCGCTTCGACCTGAATTTTCCACAATACACTAGCACAAGCTGAATTTTTTGCATTTTTCATATTTCCTAACTGCTTGGATTTTTTTCCTGGATGGGGTTGCTAGAAAAGAGTCAAAGGGACCCCCAAAACCTTTTTTTTTTCCTTTTCCATCTCTGCCTGCTCAAGCTTGAAGAAATGATGTGGGTTATCAAAATTACCTTGAGGGGTGGATTTTTGATAACAACTATCTAGTCTTGATTAAGGAATTCTTCGCTCTTATGACAACTTCATAGGAATCATGTAGTGTTGTCCCTCCCATGGACTGGATCATGAAAGATACATCAGTGTTCAAGGCTCAAAAATAGTACAAGAATGCATTATTTGGAGAAGGCTTTATGAGTGCTAGAATCCTTTTCCAATTCCTTTTGAATTGGAATTTGAAATCATTCATATATTCTTGGGGATCTCTCTTTATAGTAGTGATCTGTTCCAAGAGTGACATGTGATCACTCTTGTCTTCAAACTATTTATATATATTTTATCCTAACTCATTGTAAGTGGTTATAGTACTGACACTTAACCCTCAATGGTTCTTATAGATCCTCTAGACCTAACCCATAGAAATCCCATAGTATTTCTGCATGGCTTTGCCTCTTTTCCATCCTCTTTGTATCTCTTTCTCTATCAGGCACTTGTATTTATAGCCTCAATAAGCACCGCCATGCCTTTATGAATTTGTAGACAAGTTTCCAAGTGTCCAAGTGGTCCTCCATGGGAGCATGCTGCTTCATACTCGAGCTCTCCATTCTTTGCCATGATGACCTTCTAGAATCTTCTATCACAAAGTATATTCCTTTCATGGGCACCGAGTTGCAAGGCTAACACCTTATCCATTTTGCATGCGCATTTGGGTCATGTTTTCCTCGTGTTCTTCCCGACATGCCAAATATGGCTAAGTCCCAAAACCTTTTCTCTACCTTGCGCGCGCGTGCCACCACTTCTACTAAATCCTCCTAAAACCCTATCCTGTGCACTTTCACCTTACACACTCTTCTTCAAATAGGCCTTATGCACCCACGTGATTTCTTATACTTAGCCAATATTTTAGGGTCCCAACATAGGTAAAATGAACTTAGTACCGTAAACAAGAAATAATGGTGTGGCATTTGTAGGAGTGAAAATTCTAGTATAGTAATACCAAAGAGCATATAACATCTATTTATGTTAATTATCTCCACTGCAGTCAATAGTTTTGTAGAGAATATTGATTATCATCTTATTAGTGGATTCATATTGACCATTGTCTTGGGAGTAATAAAGAGTAGAGAATGTGTTTTTGTTCATTTATTTTTCACAAACATTATAATAATGTAATTTTTTAAAGATGAACCATTATTAGTCATGATTATGGATGGAATGTAAAAGTAGGTTATGATATGGATATTAAGGAATTTATAAATATCTTCACTAGTAATAGTTTCCAAGGGTGCAACTTCAACCCATTTAGTAAAGTAATTTGTAGAAGTGGTGATGAGTTTATGTCCTTTTGATGACTCGAGGTTAATCTTTCTAATGTGGTCAAAACCCCAGAGAAAAAAAGGCCATAGGGATGTAATAGGTTGTAAATCATGACCTGGTGTATGGTGTAGGTTTTTATAGTGTTTGCACTTATCACAATGTTTGACATGTTCTAGGAAATATTATTCCATGGTGGGCCAATAATACCCTTTTCGTAACAATTTTTTAGCCATATATTTTCCACTAAAGTATCCACTACATGTACTATCACGTATCTGAGAGAGATTAAATGGGATATCTTGGAATCCCAAGAAATGAAGGATATTACCATCAAGATCACGTTTAAATAAAGAACCACCAACGATGACATAAAGAGTGGTGTCATGGTAGGGTCATTGTGCCTTGTGTAGGGATAAGTTTGTTGGAATAGATTGCCAATAAAGGAAATTATTAATAGGAGTCTACTATTCCATATTTTTGGCACTGCGTGTAACGAAAAGAACTTGTAAAGCATGTATGATATGGGAATGGTTGGATGTATGATGCAAGTGGTGAATAATAAATTTAGCATGATCATCTATAAATTCAAGAGGAATAAGTGAACTAGCACTAGACATGACATCATCATGCCATTTTTCCTTGTAAGGGATAGTATTGATAGAGTGGGAGTCGAATGTAGCAATAATACTAGTAACAATGATATCATACAAGATTAGTTTCTCTTCTTTAACTTGATATGTACCATTAAATTAATTAATAATGAGCCAAGAATTTCCAAATATATGAAGGTGGCATGTAGGGAGAGATTGAGTGACAGATAAACCTAGAATCAAGGCTTCATATTCAGCTATAGTAGTTGTGCATTAGATTCTGAGCCAATAAGAAAAGGGCATAGGTTCACCATGTGGTTTTATGAAAACAATACTTTCATCGACACCTATAGCACAACAAGATCCATCAAAGTACATGGTCCAAATATCAGAATCAATGATATGTGCAATCTAATCATCAAGAAAATCATTACATCTAGGGAAAGGATCATGGATATGGGCCTCTGTTAGTTAGTCACTGATTACTTGGCCTTTGATATATTTTTGTAGAAAAAAATAAGATTAAATTCAGTAAGTAACATTACCTAATGGGCTAGGGGACCAGATAGATGGGTTTTTGAAAGAAGGTAGCTCAAAAGATCAACTTTTATAGTAATATGAATTTCGGTATTCATCATATAGTGACATAGCTTATCAATGAAAAATATAAGGTCAAGGCACATATTTTTAATATAAGTATAATTACATTCATAAGAAATCAAGGTTCAACTGATATAATAGATGGAATGATCACGTTGATCCATATCATGTTGAGCAATAAAAGAGCCTAAGGCATGAAAAGTGGACAAGATGTACAAAATCAATGGTTGATCAGACATATGAGGAGTTAAAATAGATGGATTAAGTAAATAATATTTGATATCATCAAATTCCTATTGACAACTAGCATCCCAAGTAAATGTAGTATCCTTTTTCATGAGACATGTAAATGGTTGGGTCTTGTCAGCTAGTTGTGTAATGAAATGATGGATAGCCTAGATTTTACCTTATAAAGAATGAAGTTGATGAAGGTTTCATGGAGAAAACATATCTACAATGGTGTGGATATTTGGGGATCAATCTTAGTATCTCGTCATGAAATGATGTATCCAAATAATTTTCTAGTAGTAACTTCAAAGACACACTTTTTGAGATTAAGGCTTACATGATATTGACATAAGTGTGTAAATAGAGTACGCAGATCCTAAGCATGGTCAGCATGATGTTAAGATTTGTCTAAAATTTCATCAACATCATCCTCAATGATCCTATGAATATAATATGGAATATGTGGTTCATAGCATGATGGTATCTAGCCCCGAAATTTTTGAGACCAAATGGTGTAACAATATAGAAGAAATTACCCCATGGGGTAATAAAGGAGGTTTTTTATTCATCATCTAGATTAATTTTTATTTGGTTAAATCCATAAAAGATAGTATATCATGGCCAGTATTGGAGTTGAGTAGACGAAGTATGACACTAAGGAGAAGGCGCACAAAATATTCACCCACGGTAGTAAGGAATATTTGAAGGTGCAGAAGGATATGAAAGAAAACACCCACGAAAGACAAGTACAAATCTAGGACTTAGCCATTTTCAAGGTTATAGGATATTTTTTGAGATAGAATGTGGGGCACACAACCAGATGGAAACTTAAACAGAATGCAAAAGCTATTTTTGGAAGAGTTTCTACAAATCACTTTGCATGAGTTTGAGTTAATAATAGAATTACCACTGCCAGTTAACGAGAAGAGATATATTATTAGCACACTTGCATGTGTATCTATTATTGTAAAGGCACATGGCTATGTTCATCATGTAACCTATTTTGGGAAATATGTAAGCGGTGAAGGGAAAGTCCCCACCCCTATAAATATATATTAAGTTGTGTGTTTCAAGAGTAGTGAGCTAATATGGAGTTATGCTACTAGAACTGATGCACACATGAACTATGATACCAATTATTGTAATAATATTTTGTGTATTTATTGTATTTAACATAATGGAGCATATTGGATGAATAATGGTGTCAAACATGACTATAACTAGTTATTGCATGGATAATTTCACTATGTTTATCATTTGACTCATGATTCTTTAAGATCTAGATCTAGAATATGCTCTGTGGAAAGTTTATACTGTTTATGGATATGAATGCATTAACTCTTCATCATGTTCACATCTTGCACAAGAAACTCTAATTAGGGGCCTGATACCTTTGCATACTTCAGGTGAGCACTCAATTTAGGTTGAGTGACGTGCCAACGTGCCTGGGTTATTCTTGGTAAATTTTAGGCTGCATCATTAGTTTCATTGTCAGGACCTCTTTTTCAGTTGTTTTCAGGATGGTTCGTGATGAAGACATATCAGTTGACCCTAGTAAGTGTTGAAGAGTGGATAAAATATCTGGAAGAAGAGTACACATGGAGGTTCAACATTGGATCTGAGTTTGACGCACACACGTGGGTGGAAAAGAACCTCTATGACTATTTGTATGAGAGATTCTTTGTTATTTTCCTAGTAGAACTATATGAGTGGCAGGTTGCTTATGTGTCTAAGAGAAATTAGAGGTATCACACACTTTTCTAAACACAGGGAGAATTTTAGGCCTTATATGACGTTGATCTGATTTGGACACACGTTGTGGATACTTGGTTCCATGGTGTTTTAAACAACTATATCCTAGAATATTCAATTTCCACTTATTCTTAACCAGAGGTAGCTTAGTTCTAGTTTTTATGGTATCCAAAGGGAACTTACTTGTAAGGCATTCCAATGGTGGTTAAGATCTTGATGATAACCCTAAACTTATAGGAAAATATGATGGCCAGCTAAACCCCACCATGCGTGGGGCCAAGAGTAGGTTTGGTGAAGATGGTAGGCCTAGTAGCAGACAAGAAGAGAGAAGAAAGGAAACTTAAGTACAATAAAGCATGTGAGAGGGAGATAAAGAAGCAATGTGACATTACGGAGCGGATGGTGTTGAGAAGAGAGATGGCTCATGAAGGATTTAGAGCTCACGCAGAAGGCATGGATCCAAAGCATCAGGAACTCCCCCAATTGGGAAATCATGAAATGGAACCCTCTTTAATCTCACACGGGAGCATGCCAGCAAAGACGACCTGAGCCCCAAGCGTGCATCTGAATCTAGCAAACAACCTAGCCCTTGTGCTTGGTTTTCTAGTGCTTAGTAAATCTAATAGTTAACAAGCTAATTTGGGTAGTAGGGAAGCAGGAGTAAGTCACATACCAAGTATTTCGATGGAAAAGAAAACATATTTGTTGCTGTTTGGAGGTACCTTTTCAAGTGCATCATCTTCATAGAATTTGAGCGCATAGAAATTGGGTCTCACTTCGAGGAGTAGTACCACCATGCAGACTATAGGAGTTCAGTATAGTACTACTATTGGGACAAAAGGATGTACATATTTTGGCCCACTTCTGGCTTAGAGTGGAGGATTAGGGGTGTATATGGCTCTAGTTCTAGTGAATTTGGTGGTTCTAAAGGAAGAGGCAACACAGGGGGTTCTGGATCAGGTGGGCAAGGTCTACCCCAGCCCTAGAATATTTACATGGATATGTCTCTTCATCTTGTAGAGTATAGGGGTATACAAGATGTTGCTGACACGTGCAGTATTGTGAGATACTATGGCACGTAAAAGGGATCATGGCTTCTGAGTGTAATTCAAGTCAATTTGTAACTACATTATAGGGATGCACACACAGTTGGTACATGAAGTTTGACCTTGATCAAACCTTCTTAGATTATGCAATGTTGGAAGATGCATTCCTTAAAGAGTTCTATATCCCTGAATTTAAGTAGAAGAGTATTAGTGCACTCAAAGATATTATACAAAGTACTATTGAAAGTGTCTGGGAGTATGATGCCTTTTTTAAAACACTTTCATCTAAGCTTTCTTATGATATTCATGTAAGCCAACATGCACAATTGTTAGTTAGAGGTCTGATCACACCTTTTTAGAAGGGTTGTCACATAAGACATACACTGATCCATGCAAAGCCCTTCAAGTAGATTTGCACACTGAGGCAGTCAGAGTATAAACACTAGAGTCAGCCCATTCTTGGAAGAACAAATTGCAGCCATGGAAAAACAGCTAGAGAAACTATCAATGAATTTGGCACATGAGACACACACTGGGACTTAGTGTACAGACTGGGAAGTGGAAGGGCACACCAAAGATAGTTTTCCTTGCAGAACAATACATTCATTATTGCTAGACTGTGAGATATGTCACCTAAACCATGATGCTAGTTATTTCCCATTATTACAACGTGCGATAAGGAAGAATGTATCCTGTTATTTTAATATTTGTCACTCCATGACTCATGATACAGAGGACTTCAGGTTGATTGGTTAGATCCATGATGCAATAGATATTGGTGTGTGACAGACATGAGTATCAGATAAATCTAAGGGTAAAGGTAAGAATCAGGATTAGAATCATAATCAAGCGCATTATAATCAGAATGAGGGGCAATATGATTGAGATTTGGCAGAGGTCGAGGATACCATGGCAGATTCAGAGGTCGAGGCTATGGTGGTGGATGAGGTGAGTTTCCTCGCGAGATGTGATTTACATGTGGATCTCCTGACCACTACATGCACGAATGTCCCTAGAATATTACACATTCTTTCTATGGAAATAATCATATTTATGAGGAATGAACGGAATTATATGAGAATCTTACTAAATAGTAAAAACAAGAAAAAAAAGGTGCATGGATGGTTAGGATACAACGCACTGTGGAAAATCATTGGATTCCCAAGTTAACACTAGATCCTGAGGCATTAACCGTAAAGATTAGTACACGTGCTGAAGTGGCACATGCCAAATAAGTGTTACAACAGAAGCCTACCGTCACTAAAGAGGATGTTTTACATGCCTAGTACCCAGATCCTGCCATCGGAGGGAGGTTTATCAAGAGAACACGGAGGTCCTTAGAAATATTCAGGGTGAAATACAATGTTTAAAAGATCAATCATAGAAGATGAAAGATAAGAAGGAAACAAAGAAGGTCCCATCTGATATTGATGAATTAAGGTAAGTATGTAAAATGTTGTTCCAGGAGAATATTATACAATTGTTAGGGAATTGGCTAAAGGTAAACACTTTGCATGCAGGTACTGAGAGTGGATGGTAGATCCTATATGAAAATATTCCCCCTGATAGCATATACTACGACAAGGAGATCACTCTAAATGTTGTTGTGCATTGATGGATCTTGAGTAATATATTAATTGAAATAGGCATGGAAGTAAATGTACTTACTTTAGATGCATGGGTACAAATGGGGAGACCTACATTGCAGCCATCTTCTAATGTATTATTTATGGCTAACCAAACTAAGGCCACTCCTATCAGAGTTCTAAAAGATGCATCCATTACTATACAAGGGGCCAAGCTCACTAGGGACTTTGAGATTTTAGCTCTTGCAGAAGTAGACAGTTTCCCATCTTTGTTTGGACACCCTTGGTGTTATGCAAATAATGTTGATCTTTAGTTCAACAAGGGATACATTAGTTTTGAGAAAAATGAGGAAAGAGTTATTATCCCTTTAACAAATGGAAAATATGCACTCTATGTTGAGCCTTTGAGTGAGGAAGATTTGAATAGGACTTATGTACGTGCCATTTGAGACCCAGAGGTCCTTGAGCCATCTGAGGAAGGAATCCTTCAGTGGGAAGTTGTACGATCTATTAGTGACACTACGAGTATTGCTTGTGATAATTGGGCTTGTGGTACTTATGAGTTTTTAGGACACAAAGTAAGGAGAACATTTACGCAGAACAAAAAACCTGATTGCGTTAGGAGAATTGGTAAAAACCATATACTTCAGCACACTAGAGAAGAAGACCCTACAGTATTCATGCGCGCCATGGAGGATAAGTGGAATGACCAAGTTGATAGAGGAAATATGTTAGCATATACCCTACACGGGACAACAACACGCTGGTGGGTGGTTCACAGAGATAATCTTATAGAATGGAATGAGGTCAGGATCACTCTAACAACTTGGTTTTTTAGAAACAATGCAACTACTCAAATATGTACTTATCATGGTAATCAAATTGTTTAGAACCATGTTCAACAGTGTGAGAGACTTTGGAAAGAGGGGTAGGAAGCTTTACCACCTTCACTCTAGGTGCACAAATTTTATTCCACCTTACAAGGTTGTGCACATGGCTAGTATGTATATGCAGAGCTACATAGAGAGACTAGAAATTGGTAGAATTTGATTGTAGGGATTATCCATACTTTTGAATACTTCTCTACTAAACCCCTAGTAGAAGAGGAATTAAGGGTTATAAAGCACTTAACTATGAGATATAGTTCCAAGTTAGAAGAACTCATTCAAGATTTATCTGGTGAGACAAATTTAGGAGCGCATTTTGATGAAGAAGAAGAGACAGAGACCAATTTACTTCAGCATGCTTTCTCTGAGAAAGAAAAAGGGAAGATGGTCTACATAGTTAATGATGAAGAAGTAGACAATCTAAATGTCTATCATACGATCGGGATGCATAAATTTTTTAACAGTTAAGATAAGAACATGTGCACATATCATGAACCTATGAAGACAAAGAAAGTGAATATTAGCATGGATACTGAACCTAAGGAGGACATAATTGGGGATTATTGGTCTGACTCTAAAGTGGAAAAAATCATAGAGTTACTACGAGAATTTTAGGACTTATTTCAAGGAGATATCATGAATTAAAATGTGTGCATGAATCATTAGGAAAGATGATGATCAAGCTTAAATAAGGTACGTGACCCATCAGGAAGAGACCCTAGAGGATGAACCCTAACTTGTGCATCAAAATTAAGGAATAAATTGACAAAATGTTGAAATTTGGTATCATCAAGCCCCTAGAAGATTCCGAGTGGGTTAGCCCCATGGTTATTAGCATAAATAAATATGATCAGATTTGGATTTGTGTGGATTACAAAGAACTGAATGTTGCATGTGTAATTAATCCTTTTCCTACACCTTTCACAAAGGAGATATTAGAAGGTGTTGCAAGGCACAAAATATATTCTTTTATGGATGGATTCTCTGGGTATCATCAGGTTATAATTACGCACGAGGATCAAGAGAAAACAACCTTCACCACTAAGTTGGGAATTTTTGCATATACTATGATGTCTTTCAGTTTGAAAAATGTAACTGTTGTATTTTTGCGCATAGTTGTTCAAGCATTCTAGGATTTCATCCACAACTTTTTGTAGGTTTACTTGGATGATTAGATGGTGTACGGAATTTTTAAGGATCACTGTGAAAATTTGTGCTCAATGTTTGAAAGATGTATATGGTTAAGCATTTCTTTAAACATCAAGAAGTGTGTATTTGCTACACCATTTAGCACTTTGTTAGGGAACATCATCTACACGGAAGGTTTGTTGGTCGATCCAGTTAAGGTTATAGTTATTATAGGCCTTAAAGATCCTACAAGTCAAAGTGAGGTGCATGGATCTTAGGTCACACTGGGTATTATAGAAAATTTATCAAAGGGTATGCTAAGGTTGTCACATCCTTGGAAGAGTTACTAAAAGGAAAAGGGACATTTTATTGGGGGAGCTGTTACGACGCACATTCGATACATTAAAGGATCAACTTACTATAATGCCTATTCTATGGTTTCCCTCATGGGACCAACCATTTCAAGTACTTGTGGACGCTTTTGACATGACCATTAGCATGGTGTTGGCTCAGCCAGGAGAAGGTATTATAGATCATCCTATCTGTTTTGCTAGTAGAAAGTTGACCCTTGTAGAGAAAAATTATATAACTACTGAGCGCAAATCCTTATCCATGATCTATGCACTACATAAATTCAGAAAATACCATTTAGCAACACCATTGGTATTTTATACCGATCACATGACATTAAAGTACTTCGTAAAAAAGCCCATTTTACAGAGGCACATATGTCGATGGGTGCTTTTATTCCAAGAATTTGATTTTATAGTTGTGGTAAAACAAGGGAAAATTAATTCTAGCCTAGACCATTTATCAAGGATACAATTAGGGGAAGACACACAATTATACAGGTTACATCACGTGCCTTAAGACTTGGAGGATTTTTTTATTTTTTTATGCATAGGTGTGGTATCAGAAGGACTAAAAGCCTTAGAGAAGAAACAACTTGCAATTCATGCAACACCTTTTATGTTGATCAGTGGTGACCTATACAGGTTAGGCTGAGATGAAGTATTACGTCGATGTGTATTGGAGCATGAGCACATGGATATCATGGAAGAGGTTCATGGTGGTATTGCAGGTGGGCACTATGTAGGCGACATCACTACATTCAAAATTCTACTCATTAGATTGTGGTGGGAAACCATGTATAAGGATTGTAAGGCATATTACAAGGTGTGTGATCACTATCGTTGCCTTGGAAAACCAAGGAAAAGAGATGAAATGCCTTTACAACCTGTTTCTAGTGCAAATCTATTTTAAAAATGGGCTATAGAATTTTTGGGTCATATTTCACCAGCCGCACCTAGGACTGGATCATGCTACATCATCAATTGCATAAATTATCTCACAAGGTGGGTAGAAGCATCACCTACCAAGTATTGTATAGCAGTTAGGTTTGTATGGGAAAATATTCTTACAAGGTATGGATGCTTGCTAAGTATGACAAGTGATAGGGACACACATTTTTTGAATGATACAATCAAGATATTATTGGATGAATTTATGATTGTGCACCATAAGACTACACCCTATCATCCTCAGGAAAATGGGACTACTGAGGCCTTCAACAATATTTTGAGGCAAACATTGACAAAAAATTTTGATGTTGGAAGGAAATATTAGGATGATAAAGTTTCTATTATACTTTGGGTGTATCGAATAACATACAAAATATTGAACAAGGCCACACCATTTCAATTAGTGTTTGGTGCGGAAGCAATTATTCCTATGGAATTCATGTTACCTTCTTTGTATATTGTGCACGTTGAAGGTCTAGCTAATAAGAAAGCATTAGAAGAATGAGTTGAAAATTTGATCAAGCTAGATGAGTGACAAGCACTAGAAAAATGGAGTCAGAAGCAAGAAAAGGATAGGGAGAAAGCATGGCATGATAGGCACATCAAGGACAAAAAGTTTGAGATTGGACAGATGGTGCTCCTTTATGATTCTAAGTTTATGCGCCATCTAGGAAAACTTAAACTACATTTTTTGGGATCGTATGTTATCACTCACATACTTGAAACAAACATTTTCTAGTTAGAGGTGCTTGATGGAATACGGTTACCTGATTACTTCAATGGGAGTAGGCTAAAGCCCTACTAAAAATAAGTATTTTTGGTGTTTGTAATAAGGCAGTGTTTCCATTTAGATAAGGTTTTCATTTATGTATTCCCTTAATTTATTTCCTTCTTCGTCACTATGATTTGTCATTTTAGTTGGTGTTTTATGTAATAAGCGCATTTGCACATTGGAGTCTAATTACCATTTGAAGAATTTTTATGCACAGAGGACTGCCCATACCATTTTTGTGGGGTGGTTATTGACAAATGGGTACACATAAAGGAACAAACTGCTACAGGTGCTATTTAAGTTTGGAGAGTTGTTAGAAAGGATTTACTTCCAAACAAGGACCGTGGATGGAGATAAATGAAGGAACAAGTATAACGTGAGGTAAGTAGAGGCTATGGAGACTACCAAGGGAAGGTTCAATGGCGAGGTACTTGGGGTACATGGAAGCATGCTGAAGAGAAGTCTACAGCCAGAATGTAGGAGGGTGTGCTAGAAGGTTATATCTTGAGTGTGAAGATATACCATGTGTAAAGTGTGAAAATGGTCAATTATTAAGAGGATTATTGGTAGGTGAAGGAGCAATAAATGCACTAACTTTTTGAAAATCTATATAAAGATGTGATGTGAGTTAATTTTTACTATTATGATCATAATTATTTGAACGAGCTAAGTGCAACTGAGCCGAGCGAAGGGTATTGAGGTGCGAAGAGTGTGAAATTAGACGTGGAGAGAAGATTTGTGTGCAGAAGAATCTTGTGTCCCCATTGGTGAAGGGTTTCAGTGAAGCATACACATTAAGAAAGAGCTAGGGCATGTGGTTTCAAAATCAGGAACATATATTAAAGCTATGGTTTTGACTTCCTCACTACAAAGGACAGAAAGCTGAGATTTTCATATGGCACCAAAGAAAGCACTTGCCACAGGAGCTAAAGGAAAGAAGAAAGTAAAAACCAAAGTTGAAATTTCTCCAGAGAGTAATTTCTTAGAGATGCAGTATTCAGAGGGTGTAATAATTGGGAAAGAGTGGGATTCCCACATACATAGCTGTAAGATGAGTGATTATAACCACCACACTTCTGATAATAAGAAATAATTAGACACGTTGTTGAGTACAAAGACCAACAAGCGCACTGCGGAAGATATGCCAGTGTATGATGATGCTAGGGAGAATCTATTAAAATAGGTGGGATTTTATCAGTTGTATGAGCTCCCATATTTTTTAAAATATCAACATCTATACAAGTGGCTTATGAGTAGAGTCCATGAGGACTTCTTCTATTTCGTCAGACGAAGGGTAAGGATTATAGCATCCCTGATTTTGACTCTGTAGTCATATTTTTATACCCATAGACCAATAGTATAATCCCATGCGCATCATCCTATCACCCAGCGGGAGCTGGGAGCTCACCCGAGGCACACAAGGGTGCCGAGCCTCTCTTTTATGTGATTATTTTGAGAATGCATCATCTTATGATATATGTTCAAATGGAATAGAAAAGAACCATGCATCATTCTAAGAACCTAGGACAAGTTGTCATCTCATTGCATCCAGAAAAGAGAAATAACAAACAACACATGGAAATGACTCATACGTAAAGGAAATGCATAATTTTTATACTCTTGAACACAAATATGATTCAGAACAAAGCCTTATATTCAAAATAACATGTTTAATAACCACATTACATCCCTTGAGTCATAACAGATCCTCATATAACAAAGCAGAGCCAAGTCATGCGTTAGAACTACATTATGTCCTGTTGGAACATAATGATTAAGTGGTCTGGCCAACCCTTAATGTATATGGGTCCATCACTAATATATAGGTTAATATTTAATAATATGAAATATTTATATTTTGATTATTAAATATGCTAACCTAGGTATATACATTAGGTTAAATATTTAATATCATGAAATGATTATATTTCTAATATTAAATATTATAAACCTAGGCATATGTGTCAACTATTTTAGGTTGAAAAGGTGGGTTGGGAGACACACCTAGTCACCTTATATAAAACGGACTTTAGGTCCTCATTTGATATATTTGGGAAATATATTAAAGGTATGCAAATCAAGTGATTTGGTTTTACCCTTGATAAATAGGGTTTCAAAGGAGGAGGTGATCTTATTGGATGTAAAATAAGTTCTCTGAAGTAAAATGTTATTTTCAAAGTGGTTTTTACCCTATTGGGGTTTTCCACTATAAATATTGTGTCACATGTGTTATTTATTTCCTGTAAGTATTTCTATTTATTTATGTTATGATGTAATGTTTATTTAAATATTTATTGTAACATTATATAATATGTAAGTTGATTAAATCCATATTTATTAGAATCCTCAAATTCTAACATGGTAACAGAGCGAGGTAAATTAAATAAATTAAGATCAAATGTTTTGTATTTTATTTATTTAATTTGTACGGGTTTTTTCAACCTACCCAAAGGGGTATTTACAACTATCTGGTCCCCTTCTTTTTTTCCCCAATTTATTTTGTCACTACATTTGTGCAATTAAACTCTCAATAATTTTTTTAGGGTTTTTTAGTTTTAAATCCCTAATTATTTTGGGGGAGATGTAATATGATATGATTCTTACTTTCATTTACATTTTGTAAATTATATGGAATTAATGTTTGTTTGGAGATTGATGTGTGCACATGTGAAAGGGGCTTCAAATATTTACCTGTGTGAAAATCACATACAGAAAAGGAAAGGATTTATTACTATATGAAATAATTTTCATGTTTTCTATAATTTCAAATGTTTGCAGGTTAAATATTTCAGAAGGTAAATTCATACCCATGTTCTTTGGACCCCTCTAAAAGGATTTGATTTGAAAAACTATAGTATATAGTTAATCTATAACTATATTTTTTTAAATTAAAATATATATATATATATGGTTTATATAATAACTTATATAAACATCATATTAAAATTTATATAATTTGAAAACTATATATTTTATATAGTTCTTATACTATATTTATAACTGGCATTCGTATGGGCTCCATAATTTTTTTTAACGTACCTACACTATAAAACATTGTTTTAATATTAATGCTCGACATGGTGAATGGTGGGTATTTGAAGGTTGGTGGCCTTAGTAATCAATATTACTAAGTTTAATCCTATACTTGTTCATTAAAAAAACAAAAAATGGATACCTAAACCGTAAAAACTACTTCAAATCTAAAGCAGCCCCATTCTTTTTTTTTAAGTGAGATATAAAAAAATTTAAACTTAAAACCTAAGTAGTTTTTTTTATATCATATGGGAGTGGAGAATAAAATGTTTTTCATGTAGCATTAAATGGAGAATAAAAAGGGGGGCTATATGGTGGCCTACATGTTTAATTAAAAAAAAACTAATATCCTAACTTATGTTTCCAAATTATCATTTCATATTAATGTGGGCTGCCTTGGCATATTTCAATTTATTTCAGTTTATAAAAACCTAAAATAATAATTACATACCAGGTGGCCGATGTTTTCTATTTGTTCATTGTTTTTTTATAAAAAAATACTATAGTTTATAATTTTTATGAACTATATGTTGTTTTTATTTATATTTTATAAACTATATACCTCTTTTTATTTTAAATAGTTTTTGAAGTGTATATATATTTATATTATAAATTATAATAGGATATTATAACGTATTAAAATATAACCTCCCTAATATTATACAGAAGAATAAATTATGTAATTTGACATTCTGGAAATACACAGTACAGTTTTGGATTCACTAAATTTGACAGTCAAATGACCGTCACGGTAGACCAAACATAAGACAATATGACGATCATTTATACGTCAAATTTAATATCTGTAGGTTCTAGGAAACTTTCTTTTTGTTAAAATTGACGGTAATATTAAATGATCGTCACGACAAACCACAAAAATTAAATTTGAAGTCCATCACGGTAGACCAAACATATGAAGGTCATTTATATGTCAAATTTAAGCTGGCCAGATATTTGTCTACATTAATTTTTTCAGAAATTTGAAGTTGTTATGCATTCTTAGGGGTCTCTTCTTCACTTCTATATAGTCGAAAATATTTTTTATATAAATATGGGGTATAATGCAGAGCCCTTTATATTGCAGGTTATTATTTTGATCATGGGAGGTTAATTATTCAAATAGTTTCTTTAGATCTATAAAATTTAGATCTGATTCTATTAAAAGTGTTGTTTTTATTATCGATAAATATGTATCTAACTCTATGGTACATTGTATATTATAATGGGGTGAGTTTTATAGGTTTAGGAATACAATGTTGTCCAGGTATTTTTGTCTTGACAAAACCCAAATCCTGAATGAAACCAACTACAACATTTGGGTCAAAAAAATTATGGCAAGGAAACTCTGGACGATTGTTTCTAGATCTGAGGTTGCTCCCACCGGTCGTCAAGAAACTGTAGATAACATGAATGTATTCTTGTAATGAATAAATGCAACTCTTTCTATGATTTTGCACATTGTGAATGATGAGTACCTTCTACACATTGGTAATATCGAACATCCGAAAGAAGTATGGACACAATTAGAATCTATGCATGAAGGATACTTGGTATATCAAGAATAGTAATGAGAGTATAATAGCTTGAAGGAATTCAAATAAATGTTTGTATATTTTTTGATGATTTCTCTTCTGCATCTTGTTTTATATCTCAGAGTTTGAATAATTCAAAACTATGGCATGAAAAAGTTAGGACATGTTAATTATCGAAGCTTATATGAAATGTATAGATATAATCTAGTGAAAGGTTTACATGTGTTGTCTTCTTCTCTTGAAGTTACTTCATTAAATGCTTCTAAATGATGGTTTTGATTCTGATTTAGTAAATGGTCATGATGATGTTTTGATGCTATAGATGTTTCTGAAACTCTTATCTTCCTAGATAAGAAATTAAATTGGGCTCAATCTATGTTAGAAATTTCAAATCCTATTAACCTTAGGAAAATGACCAGAAGCCATCATATGTACCATGCATTAATTACCTTGTATGAACCTGAGCCGTGAAGTATTATAGGGTCTAGGTGGATATACAAAGTAAAATATAATGTTGATGGTAGTATTAACAAACATAAATCTAGACTTGTTGCTAGAGGTTTCACTCAGAAACCTGGTATTGATTATGTTGAGACATTTTCCCCTGTAGCTAAAATGAGTACTGTTAGGGCCTTATTTGCAATTTCCACTCAATTTGGGTGGGAAATCCACCAAATGGATAAGAAAAATGATTTTTTGAATTGCAATTTAAAAGAAGAACTTTACATGTTTCAACCTAAAGGATTTGAAGAAACTGGTAAAGAAAACTATGTTTGTAAGTTGAGAAATCCTTGTATGGTTTAAAACAAGCTCTTAGAGCTTGGTATGCGAAAATTATTTCCTTATTTAAACTGTTAGGTTTTGTTAATTGTTCTTCTAACAATGATATATTCATTAAGCAATAAGGCTCACATATTATCATTATATGTATATATGTTGATGATTTTCTTATGTTTGGTGACAATTATGATTTAATTCATAGGATTAAAGAGAAATTGAAGCAAGTACTTTGAAATGAATGAGTTAGGTCTCTCACATCATGTTATTTGTATGACTGTATTTCATTCTATTGTTATTTTTCAAAACACAATATGCAACCATTGTATTGAAAAAGTTTCTTATGATTGATTGTAAACCATTTTCTACTTCAATGAAAGTTGGAATAAATATTGATCCTAAATCTACATATGAAAAAGGTTGATCATATTTTATATACATTGTTAGTTGATAGTTTGATTTATCTAACTATAACTAGATCAGATATTTCCTATACAGTAGGAATTACTTCAAGGTTTATGCAGGAACCTTTTTTAGAGATCATTGGAATCTTGTAAAAAGAATTTTTAGATATATTGAAAGGAACAATCAATTATGGGTTACATTATACTAAGAATGAAAATGTTATCTTATATGGATTTTGTGATTCTAACCATACTGATGTTGTGTTATAAAATATATTAGATATGTGTTCAAGTTTTTTTGGTGTAGGAACCATTACTTGGAACAAAAAATACAATCAATAGTCTCCATTTCTTCTACTGAGGTAGAGAAGTACAATGGAAGAAGTAAAGAAGCCATGTGGCTGCAATTACTATTGGTAGAGATATACATGGAAGATTAAAGGAAGTATTCCTCTTCTATGTGGTGGTCAGAGTTGTATTACTCTTGATTAAAAATTCAGTTCAACATCAGAGGACAAAGAACATTGAGATACATATACGCTTCACCAGTGAGAAGGTTTGAAGTGATGAGATAAATCTCAAGTTCGTGTTGACTAAAGAGTAGGTTGCTGACATCTTCACAAAGTCCTTGAGTGCTACAAAGTTTTGTCACTTTCATGAAAAGCTTGGATTGTCAGAGTTTCCATTGAGGGGGAGTGTGCATGATAATGTCACCTCCTAATGGAACTTGGTTTTTGTAAAAATACCTTCAGGCATTTGTAAAAGACCTTTGGGAAAGTGTAAAAAATACCTTTGGGTAAGTGTAAAATACCTTCGGGTATGTATACCTCCTCGATCTATTTTTTAGAAAGAAGTGTAGAAAGATCTTAAAGGTGGTCTTTAGTAAAATATTTAGTGTTATTGAGTTTACTGGTAAACATCCAGTACAAGCATATTGTTAAGGAGGTCCTTGGTTGTAAAAGGCTCCTATATGCTTGGGTTCAATAACCTTTTATGAGAACCTGTGAGAACATGTAAAACTCACAAATCATACTTAGCCACTGATCATGGGATGATCTTTGAGATTCCAAATCCTTTTGTACCAAAAGGTAAATTGAGTATGATGAAGGTGTTATAATTCATTCAACCGATATGTTATCCTAAAACCTTTATGGTTTAAGGATTGTAAATCCTGTAGTGTACCACGGGCAGGTAATCTATTGGCATATGTTATGTTATCCCACTTAACATTAAGGGGGAGTGTTGGAACATAATGATTAAGTGGTCTGGCCAACCCTTAATGTATATGGGTCCATCACTAATATATAGGTTAATATTTAATAATATGAAATATTTATATTTCGATTATTAAATATGCTAACCTAGGTATATACTTTAGGTTAAATATTTAATATCATGAAATGATTATATTTCTAATATTAAATATTATAAACCTAGGTGTATGTGTCAACCATTTTAGGTTGAAAATGTGGGTCGGGAGACATACCCAATCACCTTATATAAAAAAGACTTTAGGTCCTCATTTGATATATTTGAAATATATCAAAGGTGTGCAAATCAAGTGATTTGGTTTTACCTTGGTAAATAGGGTTTTAAATAGAGGAGGTGATCTTACTGGATGTAAAATAAGTTCTCTGAAGTAAAAGGTTATTTTCAAAGTGGTTTTTACCCTATTGGGGTTTTCCACTATAAATATTGTGTCACCTATATTATTTATTTCCTATAAGTATTTCTTTATTTACTTATGTTATGATGTAATCTTTATTTAAATATTTATTGTAACATTATTTAATATGTAAGTTGATTAAATATGTATTTATTATAATCCTCAAATTCTAACAGTTTATACCCATGAATATTTTAAAAGAAAGCCATAAATTCATATTAATCTTTGTTCAATAACCACATTACATTCCTCAAGGTCATGTACATGATTCCAAATATCTTAATGCAGGTAAGACTTATACATCATAGAATCCTAAACTATAAGCTTTCTAGATTACAGATATGTTCATAGACCCATCCCTTGAGATATGCCATCTGCTCCTACTATCCTTATATTGATGAACCTTAACCCATAGAATCTAATACTATTTCTGTAAAGTTCCATCTCTCCTCTTATTCTTCTTTTCCTCTCTTCATATCTCTCGTGAAACCCTTTTATTCTACCGGAGAACCTCTATATATAGCTTTAGTATCCATCATCACCATGCCTTATTAAAGTAATAGATCAGTTGTGAAGTGTCCATGTGGTCTTTCAATGGAGCATGTCCTCCTTCCCATCTGAGATAGCTCAACTCTGTCTACAATGATGGTATTCTACTAGAATCCTTCGCATCGCATGGAATATTCCCTTCCTTGATTCCATCGAGTTTTCAGGTTGGCACCTTATCCACTCTGCAATGCTCAGTCAGGGTCACACTTTTCTTGTGTGGTATCCTTAGGACACCAAATATGGATAAGTCTTAAAACATGTCTTTCCTTTTCCTGCGCATACACACCTTGGGTTCTGTTTAAACCCTTCTAAAACCTTTTCATATGCACCTTTAACCCTATCATGCCCTTCTTCGTAACTAGGTCCCTCGCATGCCCACACACCTTCTTGTACTTGGACAATATTTTGAGGCCCAACATCACCCCACACTAATCTTGTTCTCCATCCTCGTAAACACTTCTCTTTAATAAATAAATAATGGTGGGCTCTAAATATTTGGAAAATGAATGAAGAAATGAAGAATTGGGAGAAAGAATGAAAGAATGGGGAAATGAAGGAGAACATGTTAATTGTTAAAGTAGGAGAGGGAAATCCTTCCCTATATCTTCCTCTAGCTTCTCCTAGGAATTAACCTCACTCTTTTCTTGCTGACAAAGGTCACCTACTAGGGTTCTTACCTCTTAAAAGATTATCCCTTACCCCTTGGTGCTCATCTTTTCAACAATTCCTTCCAGTTTTTTTTCTCAAATCCTCGAGGGAATCCATCCTACGGGTGATCTAGGGTTATAATTCCTTCAGTCAGTTTTTGATTGAGCCCTATAAGGTCTTGATAGCATCTGATTTATTCTCCACCTCAACTAGGATCCTACCCCACTCTGCTCTGTTCCCCTTATTCCTCTCCTAGAACTCCTTGAGTTCTGTCTCATTTGTAGAAACCAAGATGCTTGCTACTCTATCTCTATCAGCACAATTATCATAGGCAGCTTCAACAACTTGTGTGGTGGCCTTCACATTGGCAAGGAGTTTGGTATACTGAGCAATAATCCCTACAACCTTCATCTTTTCTTCTCTCTCTTGGCATGCCAACTCTTCTTTTCCAGACTCTAAGGCAAGTGGTCTCCTCTCCATAGTGGGGATGCGATTCAAATCCTCCAGGCACTACAAGGTTGATTCATATTTTTGCTTAGGGGGGTGTTAGGTCAGGATGCTTTAAGACAATAACATCCAAAATCATCTCGATTTTCTTGTGTAATTTTCACACCCTTGCTTTCTCCTCTTTTAATTCATGTCTTAGTTGTGTCCTCTGATTAGTTCTTCTTGTTTCAAGATCCTTTCTTTTCTCACCCTATAATTCCTTGCAAAAATTATGGCCTCAACCTCAACTGAAACCTATTTGAGTTCATTACATATTTTTCTCATGTAACAACTGTTGATCATTAATGAAGGGGTTTATCCCTTTTATATCTGGCATCTTCATTAGTGCCCCTTAGCTTACCTCAAACTCAAGTTCATAGACATGTTATTCAAACCCCCAAGATAGCATTTTCCTAGTTCATGGGTATGTGCCTTCTACGTCAAATGAGGGCATATGGTCAGGAGTTATTCTATAGGCACGGTGCTCTGGAAGCGTATGCGTAACACCTTGTTTGGATCATTGATGTAACCAATTCCTTTCCCTTTTACCACTACCATGATCTTCCCACCTATGCATGTAGCCTTTGGAAAGCTCATAGCTAGATTTGGATCTCCACCCATGCTACCATAATCCTTTCTAATGCTTTCTTCCTCAATATCCTTCATCACTTCACCTACGCTACACTCTACTTCCTGTTCCACTAACTTTTTGATGATGCCGGCCACTTCTCGGTCCACAACCTCTTCTATTTTTTCATTGGTGAGGCTTAGGGGTCCTTTGATTTCCTATTTTTACTTCTTCACTCACCCCTTTTCCTTGAGCATCTACTTCTTCCTTTTCATTCTTCCCTTAACTTCCTGCTTCTTCTGAATTGTGTATATCATACACAGGATGATTATAAACTTCTTCATCCTCATCGTCATCTCTCTCACCCCTGTAGGCCTCTGAGACCTCTATATCCTCTGATTCTTCCTTCTCCATCACCTTCTATTTCTTCCTAACCGGTGATTCTAGTAAAGGAGACTCTTCCCTCTCTTTCTATTCAGTAGGGGATTCCTTCCTTGGCAACTCTTCTCTTGTGATGGGATCCTCTTTATCTGACACCTATTCTTCTGGGGTCTTCTCCTTGACTGGGGACTTCTTTCTACATGTGTAAGTTCTTTTCTTAGAGCTTGTTTATGGCATGCCCAGAGATTGTGTTGTCTACACACTTGGTGCCTTCTTCGCTTGCACCTCTTCTCTCTCCCTCTTCTTTGGCATGGCCTTCTTTATTCCTGTGGGGTCTTTAAGAATGGAGACATTATTTTCTAGGTAGGTTCCCTTCTCAAAATTTGTCCTTATGCATAGATATACCCTTCTTGTAGCCCTTTTGGCAATCAACAATGTTATTGGTTTTATCATCTGCACTTCGTGGGAGACATATTTCTCCACATATGTGTGCTTCTTTAGATATATGAGTTTTCAGCACAGATCACGGTGGTCTTAATCTACCTCACTAAGTTTAAAGATTATTCTCTTGGCCTCCTTAAAATGGTTAACCCCCACTTGGAAGTATTATGTGGTGAAATAAAATGATATTTTTCATCATGGACTCTTAGTCCCATCTGTTAAGGTGAAATGGCCAATACAAAAATGTTGATATAAAACAAACTCCAATTCCCCATCTACAAGTGTGGGAAACTACTCAGGTATCCTCCACTCTTCCCTGAATGTGTTGTGCATCTTCTTGTACCATTTTTCCAGGCACGCCTTGTGAGCAGTTGTCATGGTCTCACAAGTATATTTCTCAAACCTTTTCATGGGCAATGTATTTTCTTCTAGATACTCCCATACAAACTTCTCTAGCTCAACGGGCACTCCAATCTCTGAGAAGATGATGGTGAGGAGAATGTTGTTGAATAGTATCTTCTCTCCTTCCTGTGCACTACTAATGATCTCATCTATAATGTAGGTGGATAAGTTATAAATGGTTCCTTCAGAAATCTTTTGGCATACATTCAGCCATGCCTTGTTCACTTGTGTCCACCTTTCTTGATCATTCAGTTTGGTAACCAAGCATGCGGCCATTCTCATAATAGGGTCAAGGATATCTGTGATATCAAAATAGCATGAACCCTTTTTTGTAGTCATAATCCTCCACAATTTTCTTGATGGCCTTCTTATCATCCAAGTCATCATCTATGGAGTCACCTTCGCAAATCAAGCCAGTGAACTTTGATATAAGTTGAGGATTTATTCACATTTTATGGCCTACAAAATAGAAGTGGTCTTCGTGTAAGCATGACATCAACCACTGGTATAACTTATCGAGATTTCTAAAATAGGGTAACTCATATAGTTGTAGCAACCCGACCTTCTCCAAATTCACCTTCACTTTGTTGTTGTAGATCAGAATTCCTTCAGGTGTACTCTTGTTATTTGGATGAACCAATTCTAACACCATCTCTTTTTCTATAGTGCTCATGTGATGATTATAGTCCTTTATGGACATCTTCCTCAAGTGTTGTTCCCACTATTTTCCGAGAAACACTCCATCTAGGTACTACATCTATGCATACCACTCTTCATTAGAACTAGTAATGGTAGTGGTTTTTTTTTCCTTTTCGATTTCCCTTCTATTTCTTTGGCGATATGGTTTCCTTTTTTGGTGTCATTCTAATTTTCCAGTTAAAACTTAAATTCCTCCTTTCTCTTCTCTACTACTCTTCTCAACTCTAAGGCTCAACTCTGCGAATAATCCTCCTACCTTCATTCCCTAAGCTACTAAACCCTAACTAGGAAAACCCTTCCACAAGATGGCATACTCTAAAATAACTCTCCCCATGCCCGTGTACTCCTTTCACTCCGGTTTGCAGATTAACCTAGTTGTGCACTTAGATCTCTATGATTGTTCTTCTTTCATACAAATTTCTCTAGGTGCCCTAGTTTGCCAGAGCACTTCCACTTTTTAATAGCAAGGTAAAATAATGATTTGCCCAGCTTCATACTTATATTCTTTTCCTCCTTTCTAAAAAAAAATGTTATACCACCTACCAATGTACTTAGCATTAAATGTAAATTTTTCCACTAAATCTGACCTTAAGCCCCTTACCCACGCACTCAATCATGTGCAAAACACTCTTTTACAACATTCTGGCACAACAAAATCCTTCCTGACCGAAGACTCTTATGTGCGCGTCTACAGCACTGAAGGAACCTATTCTGTTCTTTACCTGATTTTTTTCCCTCGCCTACCTCTTGTTTTTCCTATGTTTTTTCCTTCTCTGTACGTGGTATTTATAAAGCCTTATACTGACACAAACCAATCTCATCCACCATTTTCCCATGCTCTTTCTATCCTTCAACCAGGACATTTCAACTTTTACTTCCAGGCTTATACTTCACTTCACACTACTCTACCCCACACTAAAATAGATGTGTGGTCCTCTGCGCATACACAACCTTTGAAAATAATGTGTTTACCGGCGCACAAGGAATAAAACAAAACATACGGAAAGAAACAAGCAATGAGAAAGAGACACACAAAGAAAATAAAAATGCATACAGTGAAATTCTAATCTAACTGGCAATACTGCCTTATTTACAAACACCAGGAAAGCTTATTTATAGTAGGGCTTCAACCTACATCCCATTGAAATGGCAAAGTAGCTTTTTCCCATATCAGCGCTTGTAACTGGACATGCACCTGTGAATCATGGATGTATGAGATGATCGTAAGGGTCCCAACCAATGGAATTTCAATTTCCCAAGATTGTGCACATAAAATTGTGAAACATAAAACAAAACCATCTTCCCAACCTCAATTTTTTTGTTCTTTATATGACGATCATGTCATACCTTTTGTCTTAGAATTTTCATATCTTCTGACTCCATCTAGCAAGTGATCATACTTTCATCTAACTGCATCAATTTGTAAATTCATTTACTTGAAGTGCATTTTTTCATCATCTAACCTCCTTGCGTGCACTATACACAATGATGGTAACATGAATTTAACCGGTAAAATTATCCTCTATGCCAAATGCACTAACTAAAATGGTGTTGCCTTGTTCAATCTTTTATAGGTTTTTATGTATGCCCATAGAATGGCTAATACTTTGTCATCCTAATCCTGTCTTCTGACATCACAAATATTGGTCAACTTGTGATTTCGTATCTTGTTAAATACCTCAGTAGTTCCATTTTCATGTGGATGATAGGGGTTAGTCTTGTAGTGGGCCACCATAAACTATGCTAGTAGAATCCTAACCATTTCATTGAGAAAATGTGTACCCCTATCACTAGTCAAGCTCAAAGGACATCCATACATGTTGATTATGTTTTCCCATAAGAATCTAGTAGTTATCGATACAGTGTAATCCTTTGTAGGTGTTGTGTCTACCCATCTTGTCAAGTAATCAGTGTAAGTAATGATGTAGCGTGAAACACTGCTTCACGTGGTAGGTGAAATTGGACCTACAAAGTCGATTGCCTGTTTTTAAAATGGCTCTGTGCTATCTATCATCCTTAATTGCATTTTATTCCTCTTTCAAGGTTTCTCTAGGTGATGACAATGGTCGCAGGCCTTGCAAAATTTATTACAATCCTTGTAGATGGTTTCCCACTAGAGCCCTATGAGTAGAATCTTTCATGCAGTTGCATTTCCTACATAGTGCCCTCCTATAATCCCACCATGCACTTCCTCCATAATCACCACACACTCATGTTCTAATACACATCGGCATAGAACCTCATCACGTCCTAACTTATATAAATATCCACTAATCAATATTTAAGGAGTGACACATATAGCCAACTGCTTCCTCTCTAGAGCCTTCATTCCTTTTGGCGCCACACCAGTTTTCTACTTTGATATCTTCTAAGTCTAAGGGTGAATGCCATAACCTAAATAGTTGCGCATCTGGAATTATATCCACAATACTCTACGTGTCCTCTCCTGAGTCAATTATCGATAAGTGGTTAGGTCCTGAATTAATTTTTCCTAGTTTTACAACCATCGTGAACTCAAACTCTTGAAATAATAGGACCCAACAACATATTTTTCCCTTGCAAAATGGGCTTATTTTCTAAATACTTTAGTTTCATGTGATCTGTGTAGAATATAAAAGGTGTTTCCAGTAGATACTTCCTAAGATTATGTAGCATGTAGATCACTGACAGTGCTTTGTGCTCAGTAGTGGTATAATTCTATTTTGTTGGTGTCAATTTCATACTTGTAAAACACAAGGGTTGTTCAACAATCCCCTCACCAGGTTGTGTTATTACTTCTCCAATGGTATATCCTGAGAAATCCACATGCACATGTAAAGGCTTATCCTAAGAAGGAAACTTTAGTATTGGTGCAGTGAAAATTCTATCCTTCAAAGTGTCAAACACCTTCGGCTATGCCTCTCCCCAATGAAAAGCACTCTTGTGCTTTAACAATTCTTCCAAGGTTGTGGCGATCTTGGCATATCCTTTGATGAAATTCCTGTAGTATCTCGTATGCCCAAGAAATTTATGCATTTTTCTCTAACTAGTAGGCTCTCCCAATCCCACAATAAGAGCAAATTTTATGGGATCTACTAATAAGCCCTCCTCACATATAATATTTCCCAACAGGGTTCCAAATGGAGTAGCAAGGACACATTTCTTAATGTTGAGGGATATCCTCAATTGCTGACATCTCTCAAACATTAGCCTCAAATTGTCAAAATGGTATTTTACTAGCCCATACACAATCCATTCATCTAGGTAGACTTGAAGAAATTTGTGGATGAAGTCCTAAAATGCTTCTTCCACAACGTGTGAGAATATAGCAGGAACATTTCTCAATCCAAAAGGCATGACCATATAGGAAAAGCATCCCCACTCAGTGGTGAAATTTTTCTTTCTCTAGTCTTCCTTTGAAATCTTGACTTGGTGATACCCTCAGAAACCATCCATGAAAGAGTAGACCTCACACCTAGCTACTCCATCCAGAATTTCTTCAATAAAGGGGGTTGGAAAAGGATCAATGACACATACTACATTTAGGTCCCTATAGTCAACACATATCCTTATTCTTCCATACTTCTTGATATTGATGACCATTGGGCTTATCCATTCTAATTCCTCCACAACCTCAATGATGCATAAAGCGATCATCTTATCTATTTCCTCCTTGACCCATACACACAAGTGTAGATTCATCTGATAAGACCTATTTTGAATTAGGTGTGCACCTTCCTTCAGCTTGATCCTCATCTCCCCCAAGGAATGGTGGATGCCTTTGAGTTCATGGTACCCACATGGGAACAAATCCTGTATCTCATGCAATAGATAAATGACTCTTTGAAACTTCTTTCTACTAACCAATAGTACCCTAATGATAGCTTCCTTAGGTTCTACCTCTAAGCCAATGTGAACCTTATTCATTTTCAAGGGCTCATGGTAGGTGCATGCTCACTCATTAGCGCTATTCTATGACTTTGCATGTACCTTCAGAATGGTTAACATCCAAAGTTTCAATCTCTTCATCATCTACTACATAGACCATCTTTCTCTTTTCATTTTCCATGCACGTGTGCTCAAGATGTACTTCCCCTAATTCTTATCCATTAAGGCATCTCTCCAAATAAGGCTCACCCAGCAACTATAGTAGCCTATCTTCTACCATATCACTATCTCCAATTGTAAGCCACTTGATCACTTGTAACGCCTTATTCACTGATATATTTTTACTCTTATACTCGAAATATTGAACGAGATCAGCCGCCAACTCCTTCCGATTACCTGTTTGATGATGCAGATCCGAATGAATATACCATGTGCGCACACAGCCTTGTAAGGTGGAATACAACTTATGCACTCATAATGAAGGTGATAAATCTTATGTGCTTCCGATCTAGGCCTTCTCACATGCTTGGATATGAAAATAGGCGGTCTCTTTACCATGGTAGTCCTGTATGATAGTGGGCGCATTACTCCTGGAGAACCTTATAGAGAATGTGATTCTTACCTCATGCTAGTCTAGGAGGCTCTCCCAGTGTGTAGCCCACCAGAGCATTGTGGTAATGAGAAGGTTATAATTGAGCATTCCCCTTATCTCATCCTCACTTTTCAACTGAACCTCCATTTCCCGTAAGAAAATTTCAAGATACGCTCCTCCAAAGTAACTTGGAAACTTCTTCCCTCCTAGGTGCTTGAATGAGGAATCCTTTTTTACCCTTGTTACATATCCTCTCAACTATCACCCACTAAAATCATAAGTCCCATGTGCCTAATTGTCGCATGCCATACTAGTGGTATCACTTAAGGACTAAGCATTTTCAAACTGGATAACTCCTTCTGTGAGATGAATCATGTCAGGATCTCTGATGGAGCACACATAGATTTTGTCAAGGAATTATTCTCCTAAGGGATCATTATAGGGCACTGAATTCCCATCTGTTAAATGGATAATCACCCTTTCTTCCTTGTTTTAAAAACTGATATACCCTTTTTTAAATCGCAGGTCAGCATTGTTCTTGTAACACCATGGGCACCCAAGTAATGCTAGAAAGTTGTCTACCTCGGCAAGCACCAAGACTTTGAAGTCTTTAGTAAACTTGGCCCCTTGAATGGTGATAATTGCATCCTTCAAGACTCCAATGGGCATTGCCTTAGTCTTGTTTTCCATATACATCACATTCAAATATGGTTGTAATGCGGGCCTTCCCATTTTCCTTCAGGCATCTAAGTTAAGAACATTGACCTCTACTATCGTTTCAATGAGAATATTATTCAGGAGCCACCCATCAACAATTGTATTCAAGGTAATCTCGTTATCATAGTCAAGGCTATGAGGAGGAAGGTTCACATGAAAAACCTACCTTTTGCGCTCTACTCTCATGCATGGTACCTTCTCCCTCATCCATTATAATAGCAAGGGAATAATATTCTCTTTCTTTAACATTCTACATACTTCCTTGACCTCATACAGGTCATCCTTTGTAGCCTCGACATTCTTCTTTTTCTCTAACTACTTTTATTTCTCCTTTAGACATTGGATCTCCCCTTGAAAACTTTGAATCATGTCCATATTCCCTTTGATACACCTCCTTTTGATGAGTGAGGTCCAGGTACTTTCCATGTACCACTTCCTCTCTTGAAACTAGTGTCCTTTATCATGGAATCTCCCTGGCGTGTGTGGCCTCTTCTCGCATCGTTACCAATACAAGTTTTATCTCTGACTCATAATCCACTCGTGGCATCCACTGTGAATTAACCTTCTTGATGTTAACCATCCTAGCACCTTTGTCCTTCCAGTGTTGTTGGTTCATATGCTCATAGAGATTTGGACACTCTTCGTACTTATGTTTCTTTCTACACCATGATCATTGCAACAAATCAGGACACTCATGTTTTTAATGCTATGTATATCCACAATTATAATAGGTTCCTCACAAGAACTCACTTTGTCCTCCACTGTAATTACGGTGACCAAGAAATGCTCCACAAAAACCTCTTCCACGCATCCCTACATTTATGTGCCCTTTATAATGATGATAATCATCCTTGGAACTTCTTGCAATACTAGTCTGGTAGACACCAAGATCAATAGCATCATGAATCTGATCAATCAGTTTGTAATCCTTGGTATCATGGGTCATAGAGGTACAAATCTTACAATAGTAACAAAAATTCTTGAGGATTGCACGCTATAGTAGAGGGCACCTAATTGCATCATGATCCCCATGGTAGATTTTATAGTCTACCACCATATCACATACCAAATTTTGAGGGAAACTATCCTTTACATGTCCTTCCACTTCATATTTTGTACACCAAATCCCACTATGAACCTCAGGAGTTGAGTTTGTTAGACAGCTTCTCCAACTACTTAGCCATTGAAACAATTTGGGCCTCCAGAAAAGGACTAACACTATTATCAACGATCCCAATAGCCTCAGCACGCTAGGTGGCTTCTAATACCTCACGGGGTCTATGAAATTCTAGTGTACCAAAGCCCATATAAAAGGTGTTATTAATCCTCTGACATGCCATTAAGCATGTTGAGAAGGATGAATGTCTTAGGATAGTTTTTACAAGAGATTCTTAAAACATGCGTCATACTTTTGCACACTCTTTGTCATTCCCTATTAGATCTCCTTCAGAGTACTAATGATCTTCTTCTCAAACTCAAGGATATGAAACTCTACTAGGAAGAATTCTTCAATGCAGTGTACTCTACCACCATCTGATGGGGGTCATACTTCCTATATCAACTATGCATGCACCCTTGCAACGTTGTTGAAAACTTACTTGCCTTCTACTCTAGGGTAGTGATACCTTTCATGCACCATAGTGATTCACACTTGTACACATTATTTGTAGCATCTTCAATACCCATATAGTCTAGTAAGTGCAAAGACATCTATAAAAATGCTTGTGGAGGTGGTTGAGGTCCTTGTCCTTTTGATTGAGAGCCTTAGTTCCCTCCAGTGTTTCCTCCTCCACTAGATCCACTGGATCTACCAGGCCTTGTTCCTCCTGATCCACCTAATCCTCTAGATCCACTAGGTCCACTAGGTCCTCCATCCCCTATACCACAATATCCACCTTGTGCAGTCAGAAAATGGCCTGAAGTGGTCATTCATAGTGTTCCCAATGTCCCACTAAACTGTGCACCGATTGTTTGTGATATTTTCCCACTTCAAGTTATGTGTCTCGTGCCACTCCCAGATGTGATGCCAAAACCTTGCGTACTTACACCTTGTCCAAAAATTCCTCCAAATACCAAAACGGATTGTGCAACCATGGTTGTTGCAAACAAGAAATTATATCTCCTAGGTGTGGATCAATTACTTGTACCAATGCCAACTAGGTTAATAATACTTCTCCCTTGATATGGAAAACCAAGGACCAAGGGTTGGTCACCAGGTTGTTTCAGATGCATGTCAATGGCTCTCCTTTCTCCATGTAATGAAATCTCATCAGAAGCTGAAGGGGCTTCTCTCCCGCACTTTCCAATATGGGGTAGCACAGACTGCTCATGTTCCACGTCCTCTACATGAACCTCAACATCTCGTTGTCTTGTAATGCCTCTAGCATGACAGGTACCTAAGAATAATTCTACTTAAAAATATGCAATCATTGAAATGTGATTTGGTCTTAAGACGATGTACTCTTTTGGTTTTGGAAATCATGCTTGCATTAGAAAATAATTCATCCTTTATGCAGTTACATTTTTTCATGTTTTATAGTATTTAATAAGATAAACCCACCTCCTTATGCAGAATTAGTTCACTACTTGAATGAAAAATCCAGGTTCAATTTTTATAAACACTTCCTATTTCAGAACAACATTACCTTGGATCAATTCCATTGATCCAAGGTATGTTTTTCAATCATAATTATTGTGGTCAAAATGACCAAGTCTGTTAGATTAGTTGATCATTTGATTCAGACTAGTCTAGGGAATTAATGAGGTCTTCAAACCCTACTATATTTTGTAGGCATTTGTCATGGAAAGTTCTTCTTTTATAAGCATGCAATATTTCTTTGAAGAGGAATGTATTGTAATTACGACTAAAATTTAGTAACTTAAGCCTAGAGCTAAGTCTAACTTATGTCTCTTTGGTCTCTTGAAATTAAAATGTTAGTACCTTAACTAAAGACCTACCTATGGACCTATGTTGATTTCCTAAACTAAGGTTAATCTAAATTAAAAAGTGGCTAACCTAGAAGGGGGCTATGGAACACATGGACGTTAGGTGGTTTGTGGCATTGGTTTCAAGGTAATTAAATGAGGTTTAATGCATCCTTATTTTTTCTACCACCAAACTTTGGCAAGAGCATTGGAAGAGTTGGGGAGAGCTGAGTTGGCATCTCTAGTCGAAATTAGTTGCATGTGAATTTTAATTGTAGTCTTTGCCAAAATTGGAGATGGTGGTGGTGAGGAAAGTGGAGGGAACTATCTGTCCTTTGTCATTTAATGTTTTTGAAATTGGAAAAAAACCACCTTAGGAAAGTGCATGACGAGTTTTAGTTGTTTTGATATTTTGTTGTTTCAAGATTGGAATCTGAATGGTGTTGTTTCTATCCTTCGAACCTCTAGTTTGATACCTATATAATTGTAACTCTTGCATGAATGTAATTTTTATATGGATTTGAAATTTTAATGGGCACTTTGGAAACTATAAAAGGAATGGGAAAGAGTTGAATGTTATCTTGACATTCATGGTAAGAATAAGGTATTGAAGTCTTTCTCAAGAGATCTTCTATGAAACGGTGAACGAGAAGTGCTATCAGGCATGAGAGTCTCTACCCATTAAGTTTTTTTCTTTTACTTAAGTGTATTCATTAAAATAACTATGCTCTTGGAAACAATCTAGATTTGCTTTGTTGATATGATCTCTCTGCTTGTGATTTTGTGAATGTTTTTATGTATACTTTTAAATAATGATCTAGGTATCATTTTTCTTGGTTTAAATAATGATTTGGGTCTCATTTTTCTTGGTTTGGACTGCTGGATTATGCTTTAAATCTTTCAGCATGAGATTGAGTTAAATTTGAAAATGTAATAGAACTTGTTTGAAATTTAAGCAAATTTGTTTGGTCTACTTGAGTTAAGTAGAAAGTTGGGGTTGCATTAAAACTATGGAGCTTGCCTTAACTTGATTTATTTTCCTGTATGATGGAAAACTGTAGGTATTTAACTATCTTTATTATACCTTGGCTTTGATTAAACCTAACTGGATACTACGAGAGAAAGGTTTTCTTCAATAATTTTCAAATTTGGGTTTTATTGTGTTACTTCTACTTGCAGACCTCTGAATTGGGGATTTAAGGGAATAATTTTTTGGAGTTTCTTGGAAAATAGTTATCGCTCCACGGGATTGTTAAGTCATTTGGTTGTGCGTTTAAGCCTGTGATGTATACTTCTTTTGATTCGTTAATTGTTCAGTCATTTTCAATACATTTTTTCTTTTGGAAGCTCGTAGGGAGTATGTATTACTTTGTTTTTCTCCTACTTCCATGGGGTCGAATATAACCTCTAAATGTAGGAATTTGATGATAATAATGTAAACCTCTTCAGGGTATTAATGATTTGTGAAATCAATAGGTTGTCATCTTTAACTTCACGAAGCCCCTTGTCTTCAGAATGATATTTTATATTAACCTTCTTCTTTCCTATGGACTATCAAACTGGTTTCAATTTTGTCTTTGACTAGGCAAGTGTATCACCATTGAAAGGAAATGCCTATTCCTAGATTAGTGGTATTGCTATTCTTTCTTAAATTCTTGCGAGCACCTGAGTTTTTGGAAGTCTGTTGTAGACTTATCCTCCTGGTAATATCCTTCTTTTCTTTCTGAACTGGGGAAAATTAATTACTTATTGGCTTCAAATATTGAATCTACCAATATCTTATCCTTACTATGTTGAGGTAAAATGTGAATGTTGTTCATATTTCTTACTTGCTTTGGGACAATTTCCATTCAATTTGGTCCTTGTCCCATACTCTGTTTGGAATTTCGGTTAAGCACGGTAGAGACTGGACTTGTCTGTTATGTTCATGTTTTGATCTTGTTCTCTTTCTTAACATACTTAGATCTCTAAATGAATAATATATTTATCTCTCTCTCTCTCTCTCTCTCTCTCCTTTTATTTACCTTCTGTTTCCATCTTGATGTTGGAGTTGTCCAATTTGGTCTGTTTCATAGTGCCTTCACTAGAATTTTCTTGAGGAATTAAGTCCAGTTGTGATAGGACAGTTAAGCTGAAACAAAGGTAACTTAGATGGATTTGTTTTGTTTCGATGGAAACTATTATGAGTAATTATTTGGTTTGGAGAAAATATTGGAGAGGTTGAAGGAGTTGAAGTCGGATTGATAAATCTCATTATTCTACTCTTTTGACTTAAACTTTGGTAATGATGTATCTCTTTAGGGACTGCATGTGCTTAGTACCAATTGCATGCCAAATTGATCTCTCCTTTATTGAATATTGTTTAGTTTTAAGCTTGAACTTAAAATTAGTTTCTAATTTTGAATTTGAATTATAGGATTCTTACATCAAAATATCTTCCCAAGATAAAATGTTGGGACTATCCTAAACTTAATCCTATGTTTTGATTTGATCTTGGCATCCCCGATTTAAGATGAATCTAGGTGGTTAAATATGTTGGAATGGAAAATACTATTGATTCAATATAAATTTGAACTATGCCTAAGAAATTGTAGGGATAGTTATCTTCTCAGGTTAAATAGGAATAATTGAGAAGTGAATCATGTAGAAAAACATAAGAAAGAAAAAGTGTATTTTTGATGAAATAGTACTTATCCAAAATATTGTTTTAAATATTTTGTATGTAAAACATTAAGTATGGAAGTTGAAGTTGTTTATATCATGAATTATTCCTTTTATGCTATTGTTTACCACCCCTTTTCTCTCTCTCATTTTTGAATGGTGATTTCTTATGTCATGTCTTTATTTATTGCTCTGGACTGTTTAATAACATCATATTTCTCTTTATGAAACAATTGGCTAAAGACACATCATTTTAATGTTTAGTGTTTATCATACTTAGTTCATTAAACTAACCTATGCTAGAAATTTTTTAGATGGACCTCATAAGTGATGAAAGGAGAAAATATTTTTAGGATGTTACATTTGTTTACCAAAGAGATTGGATCTTTTATGATGAAATATGTATCATTATTGAGATTTATTTGTTAGAAAAGAGAGTTGTACTTGTAATGGATCTTGATGTTGTTGTTTCATTTTAGAAATGTCTGAAGTGCTTGGAATTATAATGTATGAATCCCCTTTTGGTGAATGAAATAGTTGTGGATTTGTTTGAACTTGATGAGTAATATTTTTGGGGATCTGTGAATGAAATGATAAGCTTATCTCTACTTTCCTTATGTATATATAAGTAATATACCCTCTTGGGTTGGTTTAAAATGAATAAAGGTTAAGGGTACTAAATGTATTACTCTCTTAATTAAATGCAACTTATTAAAGTTGACATATGTGATTGGACATTCAACTAAATCATTATGGCTTTACTAAAACAAGTTATGTGGGTAAATAAAACCATGATGATAACTTGTAAAATACGATGGGGATTTATATGAACATTAAACCTTTATAGGAAAAAAGGGAAGGAAGATTCCCTTAAATGATTATTAGATTGTTTTTAAAACCTCTTGGAAATAAATCCCAAAGTTTTCTTTGATAGTGGAAGGTGTGCTTCCTCTTGATGATATCCTTAACTAGAGTTAGGAATGTAGAAAAAGGAACTTAAAAGAGATTAGACTTCATTCCATTGAAGTCTAATATAAAAAGAACTTTATTTGACCTTATATAATCTAAGGCTTGGGTTGGTGAGTAAATAACAACACTGTTATGTATGTTGAATCTATTATTTGAAACATAAATTAAAATTTTAATGGATTAAAAATCAAAACTTATGAAATGGTTAGGAGGAAAATTTATATGCATAAAAAATCTAATTGCGGCTTTTACTTGAAACCCTAATGGTTAATGAACCTAGTGTTCGGTACGTCTGCTATAATTAACCCTAAATAAGGAAAAATTAATAAGTATCTAACTTATTTCCATGATGTGTTCATTCAGATGAGGTGAACTTAGTCAGATGTTGGCACATGCCAACTTCAGTATAGTACCTTCGTGAAGACTTGGGTCTTCATGAGGATACTGTGTTGTAATTGACATGTTGCAACACCCTTCATAGTTTAATCATCTAGATTTACATAAATATGACTTGGTCACATTTTTTCCCTAGGTAGAGTTAGGGGTATGATCTAGTGTCGGGGTCAACTCACGATGACTTAAGGTAACTAGACACATGCAATCGACTTAGGTTGATTGGGTGTGTCTATGTACCCTTAATCACCGCGATCAATCCTCCACACTAGATTTTCTTGCTAACCTTGGCTAGGGCTAAACTTTGAACAAGTGGACTGACATGAGTCATTGAAGACCATTCTAGATAAAAAATGAAGTGGGGTGAAGGTTGTATTCCATTTGATGAGTATGTTGTCTAGGAATATAAACATGAACAATATGTTTTAAAATCTTTGGCTAAATTATCGCAAGCTATTGGTTGTGGCATCCTATTTCACCTAGTTTAAGAAGTAGGATTTCAGATGAATATTGGTAACATATATTCAAATAGGCCTCTTAAATAGAACACTTAATACCCCAAACAGGTTAAGGGAACCAAGTATACATAGTATAAAAATCACTAAGTTAACATGATAGATCGGTATGATAACGAGTCATGGAATGAGATATTGGTGTTTCACCAAGTCATTTACAGTTGCATATGGTTTAATGTTATGAGATTGATTGTCTTAGAATGTGTGTTCTAAATTATGATCATTTAGAATAGTGAACATTATTAAAAAAAAAATCCCTTGTTTTTAAATTCTTAAAATGGGAATGTTACATCTTGGTATCAGAGCTGAAGGTTGTAGCTCTTGGACCTATTGTGTCCATAATCTGATAAAAACTTAAATTTTCTTGTTAACATAAAATGGTTAGAATGAGAAGAAATACTACAAACAACTCACCACCTAGTGGAGAAGCAGCTACTACCCAAAAACTTGATGAGATCCTTGCTTCCTTATTGGACACAAGATATCATCTGGTTATACATGAACAACATGTAATGGGCAATGAGGAGGAGGAAGAAGATGATGGTAATAACAATCAGCCATGTGTACAACGTAAATATTGGGAATTTGGGTATTGATAACAATAATGCAGCCAATGTTAATGCAAGTGCACCTAATTAGCCTGAAAATAAAAAGGCTAGATTGGCAGTTGAACTCACTAATGACATAAAAAGGATAATTCCACCCAATTTTGATGGCACTACACTAGGAGATGGAGCTGAGAACTAGCTCAATGAAATGGAGAAGTACTTTGCAATAAGGAACTTCTTTAAGGAAACAAAATCCATATGGGGAGCTTATCAGCTATCCCATGAGGCATCTTCTTGGTGGGACAATCGTAAGGATGAGTTAAGAATTGATGAAAAAAACATCACTTTGGATCAATTTAAATATTATTTTAGGAAATGATGGCTGCCACAACTTTACTATCCTCATAAAATGACTGAATTTCAAAACTTAGCTCAAGGAAAGTTAATTGTAACATAGTACTGGGAGAGATTTACTAAGCTCCTTTAGTATGTACCTCAGTATCAAACTGACAAGAAGTTCAGGATATGAAAATTAATCATGGGGTTAAATACCATTATAAGTGGTGAAGTGGATATTCACAGCCCAACCACTATGGAAGGGGTTGTTGAAAAAGCCATAAGGCAGGAGTAGAAATTGAAATCAATCTCTGCCCATAAAGAAGAAATCAAAAAGAAAGTTCATAATTCTTCTTCGTCCCTTGAACCCAAAAAGGGATCATGGAAGAAATTTTTTATGAATTTTTTTTGTTGATAATAACAATAATACTACAGCAAAAAAACCTACTACTGATGTATGAAACAACATTGTCAAAAATAATAATAATGGACAGAAGTCCTATGGGGGTTAGAATGATAACTTTAAGGCTAGAAGTAAATTTGAGCCTAAGAAAAGACATGTAGGAGGCTATTACATTTGTGGCAACGATCATTATGTAAATTAGTTTCCTTTGAGGAAGGATGACATAAATCATCAAAATAAGATTCATGCTGCAGTAGTTGACAAACAAGCTGAAAAGGAAGTTACACCTATAGAAGTGTAAAGTAAGTTATTTGGTATACTTGTAACTATGTTTTTTGACACTGGAGCTATTGAATTCTTTATTTCTACTAAATTAGCTTCAAAATTAAAAATAAAATATGGAAAAATGGATAAATCATGGGTTGTACATTATGGAAATAATGTTGCCCACACAGTTAGTATGTGTATTTTTGGAGTTGTCCTTGACTCACCTATTTTTTCCACTGAAGTTGACATTTATGTTGCTCCTTTGGGGTCGTATGATGTAATCATAGGTGTTAACTGACTAGCTAAACATAAGGGAAAGGTTGATTGTTTTGAAAAACACATTAGTTGTCCCGATGACCTATAGAAAAAAATAGACATTCAGGGGATAAAACCTAAGATTTTAGTTAGCAAATTGTCAGTTATGCAACTAAAAATGACAAAAAACAAAGGTTTCACTTTGTATGTAGTAAAAATTTGTGAAATGACCAATGAAAGTAGTGACTTCTTGGAAAGATACCCGATGTTACGAAATTTCAATGATGTGTTTCTAGAAGAGTTACCCTGTCTTCTACCAAAATGAGAGTTTGATTTCACAATTGAGATCAAGCCAAGAACTAAACCTATTTCTAAGGCACCATATCAAATGAATACCATTGAACTGGTAGAGATTTAGGCACAGTTACAATAATTGTTGACTAAAGGAGTAATAAGGCCAAGTGGCTCACCTTGGGGAGCACCAGTAATTTTTGTGAAAAAGAAAGATGGAACACTTAGATTGTGCATCAATTATAGGATTTTAAACAAAGTAACAGTTAAAAACAAATATCCACTTCCTAGAATTGATGATTTGTTTAATCAGATGCGAGGTGCATCAGTTTATTCTAAAATAGATATTTGATCTGGATATCATCAATTAAGAATCAAGCTTGAAGATTTTCATAAAACCACTTTTAGAAAAAGGTACATACATTATGAATTCACAATTTTACCATTTGGTTTAATGAATGCACCTACATCCTTTATGAATTTAATGAATAATATTTTTCAAGAATACTTGGACAAATTTGTGCTTGTATTGTTCGATGATATTCTCATATATTCTAAAAGCATTGATGAGCATCATGAGTATTTGAAAATAGTTCTAGAAATCTTAAGAAAGAGAAGGTTGTATGGTAAGTTGTCCAAATGTTCCTTCTACAAAATGGAAGTGCACTATTTGGGACATGTCATAAGAAAGGATGGAATAGTTGTAGATCTCTAAAAAAAATGTAATAACTGAGTGGCCTCCACCTAAGAATGTACATGAAGTTAGAAGTTTCATGGGTCTTGCTGGTTATTATAGAAATTTTGTTAAAGACTTTTCAAAAGTCACTGCACCAATCACTCATTGTAGAAGAAAGATAAGAAATTTGTGTGGAATGAAAAATGTGAATCTACATTTAAGATTCTAAATGATTAGTTAACATCTGCACCTATTTTGGTTGTACATGATTCTAATTGACACTTTACTATAGTAAAAAATTATTTTGGGGAGGGTCTCAGAGGTATTTTGTTGTAAAATGAGCACATTATAGCTTATGAGAGTAGAAAACTCATATTACATGAACTGAATTATGCTCCACATGACCTAGAGCTTGCTGTCATTGTTCATGCACTTCAATTATGAAGGCATTATCTTATTGGTATACCTTTTGAACTAATGACTGATCATCTTGTGATGAAGTATATTTTCACTTAGCCAAATTTGAATTCAAGACAACGAATATGGTTATAATTTCTATCTCAGTATGATTTTGACATAAGTTATATTAAAGGAAAGGAAAACAAAGTGATAGATGTGTTGAGTCGTAGGAAGCATATTTCTACTCTTATTACGTGGAGAAATATTTTTAAGGATGAAGTAAAAAGTGTTATGGAATCTAATTCTTATTTTTAGCAAGTAAAAATAGCACTTGCTGTAGATCCAAATGATGTGAGATATAAAGGTTTTCACTTTGATGATGAAGGAATCTTGAGGTTTGAAAATAGAGTATACATACCTTTGTTAAATGAATTAAGAAAGAAATTGTTAACTGAATTTCATAATTCACCTTTTTCTGGACATCCCGACATTACAAAAATACTTGCTAACATAAAACAACAATATTTATGGAATGGGATGAAAAAGGACGTGATTTATTTTGTGACACACTTCTTAGAATGTTAACGTGCTATAGTTGAACATATGCACCCAGTTGGTTTACTGTACCCTCACATCATACCGTAGTATAAATGTTGTGTAATTATCATGGATTATGTACAAGGGTTGCATATGTCAATAAATAAACATGATGTTATTTTATTCATGGTGGATAAACTAATAAATGTAGCACATTTTATTGCTGGTAATCTTAAGGATGACTCACTTGTTTTAGCAAGTAGATTTGTGCATGAAATTTTTAAATTGCATGGAGTACTGGAATTGATCATGTCGAATAGAGATCTAAGAATTTGAAATCTAGATTTTGGCACACACTCAATGCAGCCTTAGGGACTAAACTAAAATTTAGTTCTGCATACCATCCAAAAATAGATGGGTAGACTGAAAGAGTTAACCAAGTTTTGGAAGATATATTACGAATGTATTGCATAGACCAATAGTATAAATGGGAAGAGTATCTTCTGTTAGTTGAATTTGCTTATAATAACATGTATCACGCCTCTCTAAAAATGGCACCTTTCGAAGCATTATATGGAAGGAAATGTAGAACCCCACTTAGCTGGGATAACATTGAGGAAAAAGAGGTAATTGGGCCTAAAATCCTTACAGAACTGGAACAACAAGTTAAAATGATTCGAGAACATTTGAAGGAAGCAATTGATAGGAAAAATATTTATGCAGAATTAAAAAGGGTTGACAAGAAATTTGAACTTGGTGAGAAGGTTATTTTGTGGGTTAAACCAAACAAGAGCTCTATAACTTTTGGCAAGGTTGTCAGGTTATCACCTTGTTATCTGGGACCCTTTGAAATTGTTGAAATAATCAACCCTGTAGCGTATCATTTAGCTTTATCTCATGTTTTATCATGAATGCATGATGTTTTCCATATTTCTTTGCTTAAGAAATACGTTTTAGATTTATAACATGTGTTAAATTGGAATTCCTTATAGATCCAAGACCTAGGAATAATCATGGTTAAACCCATCCGAGTACTAGAAACTCACCAGTTGCACTTACGAACTTGTGAAATAAGTCAATGTAAGGTCCATTGGGACTAGTTTAATAAAGAAAGTGGAACCTGGGAAAATATAGAAGATATGAAAGTTTCTTTTCCATATTTGTTTGAACAGAATTGATTCTGTGGATTGATAAAACATTAAGATTTTATGCTTTGTGAGTTGATAAATCTACCAATTTGGGCAAAAACTAAATTTTTTAGTACTGAAACAACTATTTTAAGCTAAATAATTATGAAAATTGAAATTTCTCAAATCTGGTTCTATTATGAAAATACAAAGGAAATAATTATATCTTGATTGAATCTATTATTGACTAAGTTAATCATCGGGATGATGATTTTTTTTTAAGAGGGAGGTATGTAAAACCTCTAGCATGACAAGTACCTAAGATGAATTCTTCTTAAAAAGATGAAAACATTGACAGGTAATTTGGTATTAAGACGATGTACTCTTGTGGCTTTGGAAATCATGTTTGCATTAGAAAATAATTCATCCTTTATGCAGGTACATTTTTTCATGTTTTACTATATTTAATAAGAACAACCCACCTCCTTATGTAGAATTAGTTCGTTGCTTGAATGCGAAATCAATGTTCAGTTCTTATAAACACTTCCTATTTCCTAACAACATTACCTTGGATCAATTCCATTGATCCAAGGTATGTTTTTAATTCATAATTATTGTGGTCAAAATGACCAAGTTTGTTAGATCAATTGATTGTTGGATTCAGACTATGCTAGGGAATTGATGAGGTGTTTAGACTCTGCTGTATTTTGTATGCATTTTTTTATGGAAAGTTCTTCTTTTGTAAGCATGCAATATTGCTTTGAACAAGAACCTATTGTAACTACAACTAAAATTTAGTAACTTAATCCTAGAGATAAGTCTAACCTATGTCTCTTTGGTCACTTGAAATTAAAATGTTAGTACCTTAACTAAAGACCTACCTATGGACCTAAGTTGATTTCCTAAACTTATGTTAATCTAACTTAAAAGGTGGCTAATCTGGAGGGTGCCTATAGAACACATGGATGGTGGGTGGTCAGTGGCATCATTTTCAAGGTAATTAAATGAGGTTTAATGCATCCTTATCCTTTTCTAATGCTCCACCATGGCAAGGGCATTGGAAAATTTGGGGAGAGTTGAGTGGGCATCTCCACTGAATTTAGTTGCATGCAAATTTTAATATAGTCTTCTCCAAAAGTGGGGATGCCGGTGGAAAGGAAAATGGAGGGATTTAACTGTCCTTTGCATTTAATTTTTTTGAAATTGGTGAAAAACCACCTTAGGAAACTGCACGAGGATTTTTAGTTGTTTTTATCTTTTGTTGTTTTGAGCTTGGACTCTACATGGTGTTCTTTCTATCCTTCAAACCTCCAGTTCAATACTTGCATAGTTCTAACTCTTGCATGACTGTAATTTTTTCATGGATTTGAAATTTTTAATGTGCACTTTGGAAACTATAAAAGGAATGGGAAAGAGTTGAAATTTATGTTGACCTTATTGGAAAATAAGAAGGTATTGAAGCTTTTCTCAAAGATCTTCTGTGAAACGGTGAAAGAGAAGCACTATCAGGCATGATAGGCTCTACCCATTAAGTTGTTTTGATTTTACTTAAGTGTCTTCATTAAAAGAACTCTGCTCTTAGAAAAATCCTGGATTTGCTTTGTTCATATAATTTCTCTGCTTGTGATTTTCTAAATGTTTTTGCGTATACTTTTAGAACCTATTGAAATAATGATCTGGGTCTCGTTTTTCTTGATTTGGTCTACTAGATTATGCTTTAAATATTTTGGCACAAGCTTGGGTTGAAGTAAAAAATGTAATAGAACTTGTTTTAAATGTAAGCAACATTGTTTGGTCTACTTAAATTAAGTAGAAAGCTAGGGTTGCATTAAAACTGTGGAGTTTTCCTTAATTTGATTTATTTTTCTATATGATGGAAAACTATAGGTAATAACTATCTTTATTATACCTTGGATTTGATTAAACCTATCTGGATTCTATGGGATAAAGGTTTTCTTCAATAATTTTCAACTCTGGGTTTTATTGTGTTGCTTCTAGTTGCAGACCTCTGACTTGGGGATTTAAGGGAATAACTATTTGGAGTTGCTTGGAAAATAGTTATCACTCCACGGGCTTGTTGAGTCATTTGGTTGTGTGTTTAAGCCTATGATGTATACTTCTTTTGATTCGTTGGAATTGTTCTCTCGTTGTTATACCTATTTTATTTTGGTAATTTTGTAGGGAGTATGTATTACTTTTTTTTTCTCCTACTTCTATGGGGTTTGGTATAACCTCTAAATGTAAGAATATGATGATAAGAATAGAAACCTCTCTTGGGTTAATGTTCTGTGTAATGAGTTTATTTTCATCTTTAACTTCATGAAATCCCTTGTCTTCAGAATGATATTTTATGTTAACCTTCTTCTGGTCTTATGGACTATCAAACCATGGTTTCAGTTTCAGTCTTTAGACTAAGGAAAGTGTATCACCATTGAAATGAAATGCATGTTCCTAGTTTAATGGTATTGTTATTCATTATTAAATTCTTACGAGCACCTGGGTTTTTGAAATTCTATTGTAGACTTATCCTCCTGGTAATCTCCTTATTTTCTTTCCGAACTGGGGAAAAAGAATTACTTACTGGCTTCAGATATTGAGTAGACCCATATAGTATCCTTATTGTGTTGAGTAAAATGTGAACGTTGTTCTTCTTTATTATTTCTTTGGGATAGTTTCATTCAATTTGGTCCCTATCCTATAATTTTTTTGAGATTTTTGTTAATATCAGTAGAGATTGGACTTGTCTGTTATGTTCATGTTTTGATCTTATTCTCTTTCTTAATATTCTTAGATCTCTGAGTGAATAATCTCTCTCTCTCTCTCTCTTTGATTTTCTCTTCTGTTTCAATCTTGATGATGTCTAGTTTCTATTTCATAATCTTGATGTGGGAGCTGTCCAATTTTGATCTGAAATTTTAGCTGAATGCCTTCACTTGGAATTTTCTTGAGGAAATTAAGTCAGTGGTTAGTTGTGATAGGAAAGTTAAGCTGAAACAAAGGTAATTTAGATGGATTGTTGTTTTGGATGGAAATATTATGAGTAAGTATTTGGTTTGGAGAAAATATGGAATGGTTGAAGGAGCTGAAGCTGGATTGTTAAATCTCATTCATTTACTCTTTGACTTAAACATTGGTAATGATGTATCTCTTTGGGGATTGTGTGCTTAGTCCCAACTGCATGCCAAATTGATCTCTCCTTTTGTTGAATCTTGTTTAGTGCTTGACTTGAACTTAAAATTAGTTTCTAATTTTGAATTTGAATTATAGGATTCTTAAATCAGAAATCTGTTTCCTAAGATAAAATGTTGGGATTATCCTAAACTTAATCCTATGTTTTGAGTTGATCTTGGCATCCCTGATTTAAGATGAATTTAAGGTGGCTAAATAAGCTGGGATGGAAAATACTATTATTCAATCTAATGTTGAACTATGCCTAATTTTTTTTAGGGATAGTTATATTCTTATGTTAAATAGGAATAATTGAGAAGTGAATCATGTAGAACGACATATGAAAGACAAATTTGTGATTTTTGATGAAATAGTACTTATCCAGAATACTATTTTAAATATGTTTTATGTAAAACATTAACTATGGAAGTTGAAGTTTTTTATATCATGGTTTACTCCTTTTATGATATTGTTTACCACCCCTTTTCTCTCTCACACACATTTGTGAATGGTGATTTCTTTTGTGATGTCTTTCTGTATTGCTCTAGATTGTTTCATAACAATAGAGCTCTCTTTATGAAACAGTTAGCTAAAGGCACATCATTTTAATGTTTAGTGTTTATCATGCTCAATTAATTGAACTGACCCATGCTAGAAATTTTGTAGATGGACCTCGTAAGTGATGAAAGAAGAAAATATATTTAGGATGTTACATTTGTTTACCAAAGAGATTGGATCTTTTATGATGAAATATGTACCATTATTGAGATGTATTCATTGAAAAAGAGAGTTTTACTTGTAATGGATCTTGTTGTTGCTGTTTGATTTTAGAAATGTACAAAGTACTTAGACTTATAATGTATGAATCCCCTTTTGGTGAATGAAATAGTTGTGGATTTATTTGAACTTGATGAGTAATATTTTTGGGTATTCTGTGAATGAAATGATAATCTTATCTCTAGTTTCCTTATTTATATGTAGGTAATATACCCTCTTTGGTTGGTTTAAAATGAATAAGGTTAAGGGTACTAAATGTATTACTCTCTTAATTAAATGCAACTGTATTAAAGTTGACATATGTGATTGGATATTCAACTAGATCACTATGGCTATACTAAAACAATCTGTTTTTGGGTGAATAAAACTATGATGATAACTTGTAAAATACTATGGGATTTTAAATGAACATTAAACCTTTATAAGAAAAAGGGAAGGCAACTTCCCTAGGAAATGATTATTAGACTTGTTTTCAGACCTCTTGGAAATAAATCTGAAATGTTATCCTTTGATAGTGGAAGGTGTGCTTCCTCTTGATGAGATCCTTAAGTAGAATTAGGAATTTAGAAAAATGAACTTAAAAGAGATTATACTTCATTCCATTGAAGTCTAATATAAAAAAAAACATTATCTGACCTTATGTAAGCTAAGGCTTGGGTTGGTGAGTAAATAACAATAATGTTTTATATACTGAATCTGTTATTTGAAACATAAATTAAAATGTTAATGGATTAAAAATCAAAAATTATGAAATGATTAGGAGGAAGATGTATTTGCATACCAACTCTAATTGCATCTTCTACTTGGAACCCTAATGGTTAATGAACCTAGTGTTTCATAGGGATACTACAATTAACCCTTAATAACAGAAAATTAATAAATCATTAACTTCTTTCTATGGTATGTTCATCCAGATGAGGTGAACTCATTCAGATGTTGTCACATGCCAAATACAGTGTAGTACCTTCGTGAAAAATTGGGTCTTCATGAGGATAGTGTGTTACATTTCACATGTTGCAACACCCTTCAGAGTTTAATCATCCAGATCTACATAAATATGACTTGGTCACAGTTCTACCCTAGGTAGAGTTATGGGTATGATCTAGTGTCAAGGTCAACTCATGATGACTTAGGGTAACTAGACACACATAATTGACTTAGGTTGATTGGGTATGTCTATGTACCCTTAGTCACCACGAGCATTCCTCCACACTAGACTATGTTGCTAACCTTGGCTAGAGTTAAACCTTGAACTAAGTGAGATTGATAAAATTCAGTGAAGACCATTCTAGATAACATATGAAGTGGGGAGAAGGACCTATTCCGTTTGACAAGCATGTCATCTAGGAATATAAACATGAACAGTATGTTTAAAGTCTTTAGCCAAAGTATTGCATGATGTTGTTTATGTTTTCCTATGTCACTTAGTTTAAGAAGTGGGATTTCATATGGACATTGGTAATAGATATTCAGATAGGCCTCTTAAACAGAAAACTTAATACCCCAAAAAGGGTAAGGGAACCATGTATACTTAGTATAAAAATCATTAAGTTAACATGAGAGATATGATACGATTCATGGAATGAGATTCTACACTGACTCATTTATAGCTGCCTATGGTTTCTTGTTATGAGATTGATTAGTTTGGTATGTGTGTTCTAAATTATGATTATTTGGAACAGAGAACATTATTCAAAAAAAATCCCTTGTTTCTGAAGTCTTAAAATGGGAATGTTACATTTCTAGAAACTTTCCCCGATTGACCTAACCTGGGGGAAATTAGTGAAAAACCTCTCGTTGAGTAACAAATCAAAACAAACCAAAATCAACGCGCTCAAATAAAATCATATCATTCAAACCTACAAGCAGTATCCTATATGACCTAACTTGGGAGTTACATTCATCACTTCATTCCCAGACGACCTAACTTGTGGCTTTATTCTATATTCTTTGTTCACTTCCGGATGACCCAACTTGGAATCCATCTCGTTCATTCTACATTTTCTTCCTGATGACCTAACTTGGAAGCCATCCCATTCTCTATTGCGTTCACTTCTAGATGACCTAACTTGGAAGCCTTTACATTGGAGTGACACCTGTGGAGTGGCGATAAGAGTACCTTCCAAATTATCACTCCCATATCGACCAACTATTTAATCAAAATCATTTCGATCTAAAATTACCACTTTTTGATCCTAGTCTATTTGTAGTGGCTAGATCTCTAAGATATAGTTAAATCTTTAAGATAACTCATACACTTCATGCTCCCTGACACTCTTCCTCTGGGTGGCAGGACTGTCTAAGGTCCTCCATTTATTCTATTCTTATACAAAGTGTTTGTGTTGGGAACTTATCACTCCCTACCCACCTATTCATTATTAAACCATGTTCTAAATCATCCAAAAATCTTAATCATCAGTTTTACTTCCCACACTTCATCGTGACACTTAAATTTTTACATTGCATGGATCAAATCATTGATCCATGGTTGGAAACACTTCTATAGTTTTATTGCCACGCGTCTACTACACATATGCACATTCTTCTACAACTTTGGCTTCTTCAGCTTTTTCTTAGGTACGCATCTGTATCTACTTTATGTTACCAAACTTTTCACTCACTAACCTAAAGTGGGGGAAAATTTAGTCATAGAATCACACACTTATTATTACATTTATATCATTGGGTATTTTAATTTTTATACGGATCTTATGTAATAAAAGTATTCACTAGTGACCCATTTCTAGGTCTCGTTATCAGTTAGTCAGGCGTCATTGTGTTTTTTCTAGTTCAGTTGTATATTGTCTTTGTAGTTTTGGCCATCTTTCAGGGTGTCTTAGATGTCATAATTTATTTAATTTTCATCTTTACGTATATACTGGGGCACCTAGGTTTGCACTAGGGTGCCCCATTCCATGATTTTAGGTGCTTGTATTGTTGTAATTTGTGGTCTTAATTTATTTATTTGAGGTCAGTCCTAATGGTTACCCTGTTTATTCCCCTAGGTCATAGTCGGCAGTTTCAGGTCACTAGAGTCAAAAATTGTACAAGATATCCCTATATAAACATAGCATACTCACTACATTATGGGCAGACATCTCACTCATCAATAACAACTATCTACTAAGGCAAGGGACTACATTTGGGCTTCTTCTACATCTACATCACACAAGCATAGGGGGAAAGGGTTGTATTATTTCCATCACATCCACCATTTTTCATTTTAAATCTAGTTATTTTCCCCTACTACTATGACTGTTAGAGCATCCTAGGCACAAAATTACACACACATGCACATAGAACTACATTGGGTCCTAAATGTAGTGTAGCGCTCAGTCGTAAGACCACTGTTTGGTAGTTGAGGTCAATGTGACCTATTCATATGCATTTTTATTTGTTAGGGATTTGATGCTTTGGATATGGGTTTTTAGGTAGATCTTCATACAAGAGCTACACTGACATAAGAGACGTTATTACGAAAGCGATATGATAGGAGTGAAGATAACACAGAAATACTGTGACACTAGCAGTTTCAAATTTTTAGCATTTTCAGTCTGTAGTACCTAGAACACAGACTAGGGTGCCCTAGGGCACCCCAATACCACTCCAGGTGCTTTAGTATAGTCAAATAGTCAAATTATTCCCTTTCTAAGGTCATTCGGTCATAGCCTTCCTAGTCTGTACACCAATCTTCTATAGTCTAGCACACAGTGATGTAAGTTATTTATAGGTTAGTAACATATCCTTATATTTAATTTTTACTTTGATACATATTACAAATATAAAAACCAAATTATTACATTCCAATATAGCATTTAGTTTCTATTTAGATCAACTATTAATAGCTAGCTACATTTTACCTATTTTTAGTTAATCAGTGAGTCGTCTCGGCAACACTATCACCTACCATGCTGGATAATCTCAAGTCTCCCCTAGATCCACTATCTGTGACCCCTAGACCCAATGCTAAGGGACCACATATGAGAAGATGTTATGTGATATTTGTAACCTAATCTAACATCCGATATCAAAAGTTTCTCTGGGTCGACACCTATACCACATCTCATCTCTAGGACTCCCTGGATGAGGCCAAACTTACGTTGTCATCTTCCAACTTGGTACCACTCATTGATATGGAAACCTCATCACAATGATAAAATAGTCAACCCCTATTGTGTTAAGATCTACCTCATCCTCAGGCCACTGAAAAGATATATACGGCCTCCATGTAATCATGTGAAGATGAATCTCATCAAAGGCCCACATATAGTAAGATGTATCTCTAGTTTGCCCACGTATGTCCCCCACAAATGGTACCTATTCCATAATGGATCACTCACCAAGAGCCCTAGCTCATAACACTCTTATTGGATGCCCTATGGTGATATGATCCCATCCCCATATCTGAATAAATGTCATTGGACCCACAATCTTGTAACTGTAGGTATTCTATCAACTATAAATCTAAATACAAATGGTCTAGTAAGCATTGCCCCTAGCAATAAACCTCTCCACTGATAAGACCATGTATAACTCCAATCATGCCCAAAGAAATGTGAGCCCCATTCTTGTCAAGCAACAATATGGGATTGACAAGAGCCATTAAATAAACTGGAACCCATGTAAGTTGATGGTCAGTGAAACATCTGGTAATGTCAATTAATATACCTTATTGAGGTATTTCCCCTATGCCGAACATCTCAACAATAATCTGAATAATATGACCGTGGTCACCATCATAACTAACTAACAGGCCCTAGGTCGACACTCTCAAAATGTGCCACATATCCTCTAGAGTGACGATCATCTTTCCCATCATCAAATGAAACATATTACTCTCACTCCACCATCTCTCAGCTAAGGATGTCAAATGGTTCCAAGAAGTTTTAATTTCCTTATCATATGTCAACCCCTGTATAGATAAGATATGATAACAACAATGATAATGGAAAAGATAATATGCCGAATCTGAGGCACAAAAACTAATAATTATAAAAATGGATTAAAGGATGTGAATATGATCTAGGTAAACAAAAAATAAATTGTACCTAACTGGGTCGACAATGACCCAAAATTTAGAGGGGTAGGTTGACGGTGACCTGAGCAGATGGATCTGGATAGTGAACAAGATGTGGATCTAAAGGATGTTGAATACATATCTAATGATGATAGATACCTGTAGATGCTGATAGAAACCTGCAGAGAAAGACCTGAAACACTAAAAAAGAAAGGATGCAAGAAATAGAGATTGGGATGGATTAAACTGAAAATAGGGATCGGGTTGATGGTGACTGGCCTGAGTTGGAAGTGACTAGAGATAGACATAAAAACTTTGGACTGACAAAAAATAAGAGTGAAAAATCTAAGAACTGAAAACTAAAACAAATCAGAGAAGCACACTGATAAGGATCTAGAAACATAATGGATGAAACACAGAGCTAAGTCGATGAAGACTTGGGTGGAATGACAGTGACCTAGGTAGTATCCAAACAAAGCTAAAGATGGATGGGCTGGATGGACAACCTATAGATAGAATCACTAAAAGAGTAAGCTCGTGATGAGTCTCTGATGGCAGCTGAACTTGAAAAATGTTAGTACCTACAAGATGATAAGGATAACAACATATCATAGCATGAATCGACACAAAATCAAAGTAAACCTCACAAATTCTCATAAGTGATGCAAAATAAGCATAAATGGACTCCAAGAAGACTGTAACAGTTGCAAGGATTATCAATCTTGAAGCTAAGTTAACACAGTGCAAGAAAGCTTAGATTATGTCTCCTTTTAGAGGGGGTTGAAACTAACCATATAGGTTCAACGACAACCCGAGTGGGTCACTGTGAACTATGGGGAACCATCCCTTTAAGTGGCATATTGGTGATTTATTCAAGATATGGGGCTTTTATGTATTAGGATGAGTGTTTTAAAGCATTTAAGTGGATAAGGATTTCTTAGGGAAGTGTTATGAGTAGGTAAGAGATAACGATGGGTTAGATAAAAGAAAGAAAAAGAGTAGGGATGCAGATTTAGGTGGTTAGAGATAAAAGCGTTCCAATAAGAAAGCTAATTAAAGGTAACTAGCTAATAGATATTATTTAATGTAATTAATGAATATTAATTATGAATTAAAATTGTTAGGCTAATAGATGAGAATTTAAATAAAAGAAATGAATTAAATTAAAATGGGTGTTGAGCGGAAAAGAGTATGATACTAAGGAGAAGGTAAACAGAAGATTCATGTACATGAGTAAAGCACAGTTAAAGGTGCGGAAGGATAGGGAAGGAAACATGCACAAAAGACAAGGGAAGATTTAGGATTTAGCCATTTTCACATGTACAGTCTATTTTTGGAGATAGTGTGCAAAGCACACAAATCGGATAAAGACTTGCATGACACACATGGGCTATTATTGGAAGAGCAGCTACTAAGCGCTTTGCATGGATTCGAGTTATTAATAGAACTATTATTGCCAGTTAACTAGAAGAGATCTATTATTAGCAAACTTGCATGTGTGTCTATTATTCTAAAGGCACATGGCTATTTTCAACATGTGACCTATTTTTGGAATTATGTAAGTGGTGAAGGGTGAGGCCCCACCCTTATAAATATGTAGTGATCTGCGTAGTATAAAAGGACTAGATATAAGTTATTGTGAAGTTATGTTGCTATATCTGATGCGTGTATGAGCTTATGGTATTACTTATTATAAGAAGCTTATGTGTATCTATTGTGTTTAATATAATGGGGTTTATTGGCTGAATCAAGGTGTTAATCATGAGTATAACTAGTTCTTGCATGGTTGAATTCATTATGGTTATTATTTAAAAATTTTACCCTTATACCTAGATCTAGAATATGGTATGTGGAAATCTTAAACCAGTAATGGATATGAATGCATTAACTCTTCTTCATGTTCACATCCTTCATAAACAACTCAGAGGAGGGGCCTAGTACCTTTGCACACTTCGGGTGAGCACTCAGTCTATCCTTAGTGATGTGCCAGCACGTCTGGGTTATTCTTGGTAAATTATCGGTTGCATCAATTGGAATCCATGATAGAATTAATGAGTGGTAGAGGTGTATACACCTAAAATTGGGTTGCAACCCTCTAAGCCCCTTCTAATTAATTAATTTAACACATCCCCCGATCATGACCCCTCCACATACTATTATTAAATTAATTACCCATATTAAGTTAATAATTCCCTCATTCCTCCACCTCACCATGGACCCTTTCCAAGCCTATTTATTAACATAGAATAAGTCATTTACTTACCTAACGAATTGTGAATTCTTATAAACCAAAATAGGAATTATTCTACACTTCTCCCACCTATTTATCACTTCATTTAGCAATAAACCACACTCCTAATCAATAAAAAATTTTGACCACCACAAAAAATGGAGAGAAAAGGCTATTTTTGGAAAATATAACCTTTTTCTCCCTAACTGAGAGTTGTTATTCCTCATCCGGTGTCAGTCACCTAACCGCCATTGGTTCCCTTAAATAAGGAATTCCAATCCTTTACCCAATTTCTTCTTCCATCTTGGATTTTGGGCATTCTTGCATTGGTATTCTTGAGCATTTAGGAAACCTCACAAAGAACTAGAGATCATTCAAGAATTCATAACATTCACCGAGCATCAACAATGTGTTCAAGAGCATTATATCACTCACATAGAAGTCCAAAAACTTTTGTTGTTGTTGTGCAGGATTGGAAATTTTCTCTCCTTCAACTATAACCATTCTTGTTGTAAACAACTTCTAACCTGCAAGTAAGTAATCTCTACCTTGTGATTTTTGTTAGTATTTTGTTTTTTAATCATATACTTACTTTCTTTAACCTTCTACCTCTCTCGGATCTCCTCCATATCACCTCCACCCAACCACCTGCCTATTGATCCTGGTACTCTTCTCAAACCACCTATTTTACCATCTATGAGTCTTCACATAAATACGAGAACCTCCCCTAAACCTCCATAACTCTCTGTGTAATCACAAAGAGCTCCCAAACAACCCATTTTAACCTTCTTATCTGATTTCTCCTACCGACATTGCTCATCCAACCGGCGTTGGCTATTACTAGGTACTAGAATCGGTCACCTAACTGATATCAGTCTCTGTGACTGGTAATTTACCTTAGAGAAACTAGCTCCTAACTCACCCAAAACTTTCTCAAACCTCACCCAATCTCACCCAGACCTTCCCAAACACCTCAGTCAAACATATCATCCTTAAAAACACCTTTCCTTTTCTATATTTAGTTATGTATTTAATATTTATCTTGAATCTAGTCTATTGTTAGCATATGATATACCTGAATCATATTGTTACAATAGGACCTTTATTTTAATGACATTTCTTTACAATAAGTTGTTTTAAAATAATGGATTGATAGCCTTCTAGGAAGTATCACACTTCCCAGATCTAGCAAATGCTAGGTAATCCATTGTCATATGCTATTTAACTCTATTTGATGGTATTTTTGTGCCTTTATAGGTAGTCCTTCCTAGTCAAAAAGGAGCTTTTCACAATCACCTTCATCTTCTTAATGGTGCACAACCTTATTTTACTTCACAGGTATTCCTCCTCAACTCACCTTTACCTTATCTATTTTATACACAACATTGTGGTGAAATATTTTGGCACGCCCGGTGGGACCCTCATTTGTGGGTTCCTTTCTATTCATATAGGTTGCATCTTATGTGTTTCCTTTCTAAATCATTCTTCACTAAATCTTCTTCTCTGGTAATCTACTCCATATTTCTAATTTCTCTAAATGAAACACTTATTTTGGTGCATTTAATAAGAATCCTTCTTATTTATTTTTTTATTGCATTAGTGAAACTCATCCTTCTTCTTATTCACTCTTGTTTACATTTAATATCATATTTTTATTTGGGGCTTCAAACACTTGCATTTCATCCCTGTATGTGTGGTATTTAGCTCACACAGTTAAGTAGAAATCATATGATAGAGGTCATGACCATTTTGTGATTGATTAATAAAGTGTAGTTCACATTTGTGCACAAACACCTTATGAAATCAGTTAACACAATCTACAAACTTCTCAAACATTCCCTTCCAGGAAGAAGCTAACAAGGATTTAAAAACCCGTTGATGGTGGGCCCCACTCGATGTTATGTCTGGTTTTTCATATCAGAGCTTGGACCTCACGTACACCAAGGTATATCAAAGACTCCTTCACCAAAACAAAACCTGAAACCATCCATAGATTGTTTCCTAGGTACCTTCATTATCCAAACATTCTATATCATTCACAGTCATTCTAAAGGCATAAACGACCTAAACACTAAAATATGATCCTAGGATAATGTGTTTATTTAGTTTTTTCTTATTTGATTGTTGCCTTTATTGTTTGTCTTCTATAATTTGAGTTGTAAGGACATATTCACCACTTTTTAATTTATTTTTCATACTCAACCATCACAACTAGTTAATTCTAGTTTTTCCTAAGTGTGTTAAATCATATTTGTCATACATAGCCTCTTTTGAGGCTTCGATTCATCAAATTTAACTCAAACAATCATATTTTCTTCATTCTTAGAAGTTTCTATCAATAATCGGTATCGGTTCTTTCATCATACCGGCACCGGTTTACTAACTGGTATCATTCTTTCTATATTTTTTATTTTCTATCAAAACAGAAATCTATTCTTACATACCATCTTTATATGTTTCTGATTCTTTCTGATTAACTACTTTTTGATTTTCTATCACCCTTAACAGAGCTCAAAATACCCGTTTTCCACTTTTCTTCACCAAATTTTCAAATTTCTTCATTTTCAAAGTAATCGGCATCGGTTACCCTCCTACAAGAATCATTCCAGCAGTCGGCGTCATTCTTTCTCCCTAACCGGCACCAGTTTATTGACCGATATCAAGCTCTGTGTTTTTTATTTTTATCATAAATAGAAACCTATTTCTATCCTCCAGACTTCACTAAACATATGTTTTTAAGTTCTGTCAATTTTCTAGAGCCTAGAATACTTATCCTCTAAGATTTATTATGGTTTGGAATCGCCAAAAGGCACGAGTTTTTTCCTTTCATGTTAGTCACATACCATTACCTACTACACCTTTTCCACCATCTATTTCTTCACCAATGGACCCCAACATTCCGATAATTATACCTACAGGTGACGAGTAATTCGTTAAATTCCTTGATCATAATGTCATAGACTTAGAACATTGCCTCTCCCACTCTTCTACCTCCAACTCATCAGACCAGCCACTGTTTGGTATGCCTATCTCTATACCCCCTACCATATATGTGAATTCTAATTTAGCATTACCTACTCCAACGTCAACGTCACCTACTGGACCCTTGACATCCGTTACACCTTTAACATCTACCTCACCTTAGATATCTATTACTCCCCCACCTCTCTGCCATATCCTCATCCACAAATCCTATTATAGGGATCCCCACATCATTAGTACCTACTACTTTGCAATCGATAGTTACGTGGAAATCCTATGCACCTTACCAAAATTTGGTGGTCTCAATTTATCCTACTCTGTTGCTTGTTACCATGAGGATATTCCCACAAGCTCTGCCCACTTACACCCTGCCTCAGTCACAGCCTATAACGTCCACCTCGTATTCAGGGTACATGCCCTCATCATCTATTCCTGCCTACATACCCGATCCTTATTTCACATATTCGGCACCACCATACATTGGTGTTCCTTCCATGACCTATTCATCTCATCAACCCCTTATACTACAGGGGTCACTCCTTAATCTAATCCTACCATGAATCTTATCAAGACGATGATGGATAAGATGCAAACACTTGAAGGCATCCATTTCCAGATCACATAATGTCCTCACTTATGATGAAATATGTAACGAGACCATCCACCCATCCATACCTATCCACCATTATCCTGCACAATGGGAGTTACCAAAGTTCAACCATTTCAATAGTTAAGGAAGACCCTAAAAAACATTTACAATAATTCAAACATGTTTGGTATTTAATCAGGCCACAACAATGCCAAAATTCTTAAAACATTCCCCATGTCCTTGTCAGGACCTACCTTAGATTGGTATAGTTCTTTACCTAGGCACTCGGTCTTCTCCTTCAATCAATTGGTCCTAGACCTACCTTGACCACTTTTCAATCAATATCTCTAAGAAGGTCTCTATGATGGAATCTTTACTCTATTTACAAATACAAGGATGAATCTATTGCATATTTCATTGCATGTTGGTCGGGGCCTCATCAATCAACTCACCTTCTAACCGCCACAAGAAGAGATTATAGAGTTGTTCCCAAGGGCATGTGATAGACACATTTCTCAACTCTCTAGGTTGAAACATTTTCACAAATTTGACGAATCCTTCACCATGGCCTAGAAACTGGATATCCGTGCCCTTGAAGAAGAGAAACTTAAGTTACGTAACAAGAATGATAACTTCAAATTGAACGAATCTTCTTCTAAACCATTGAATAACCATTCTAATAACCATTCCAAGGCCAAAGGATCTGCGAATGCATGGTGATTCTGAAAGCCGACCCCTCTCATCTGTCTAATTGACCAAACAATCCATGCCAACCTCTCTCCTATTCAAAAATTTCAATGCAAATATTAACAGATGGCTTACACTCCTATTGAAGAACCATATTCTTCTGTGCTGGAATTTTTTTTAAAATAGCTAGAGCCATCACCCTTTCTACCTATCAAAAAAACACATGGGTTCTGATCCTTCTCTTCCTACACCATCGTGGTATAGAGAAAATAACTTCTGTAACTATCACTGAGTTAGGGGACATAATGAGAACAATTGCAAAACCTTCAAGAACATTTCCCAAGGATATTTTTAGATAATGGTGATGTCATCCTGGACAACCCTAATGCACCTTCCAATTCCAATATGGGCATGTTTAAGAAACCTTTTCCTAATCATACCCCTTTATCAAACCATGCATTCGAGATACCTCTACTAGTGACACTAATGCACATGAGGTTCATGCTGTTTTTGAACATAATACTTGTTCCATCTAGACAGTCTCCTCTCTAGAGCGTCTATCGAGGAAATTATTACACAAGCTCCTCTACCCATGGAGAAAACTATCAAACCTACTCCTCTATCCAAAAAGGAACCTATCACACCTATTCCTCTACCCATGGAGGATCCTATCTCACCTATTTATCTACCTACCACAAAGCCTATCTTTCCCATTCCTCTACCCAAGGAGGAATTGATCTCACCCATTCGTCTACGGAAGGAAGAAATAACCCTATCCACCTTTCTACATAAAGAGGAGTCTACATCGCTTACTTTTTATTCTCCTTGACCCATAGATGAGCCACTCTTATCCCCTCTTCCTATAGGTGATGCTTCTCCTAGGGTCTTCCTAGATCCTATCAACCTTCTTACGTCACTCTTGGCTACTGAATTAGAGGGGAAAACCTTCCCTATATCATAGGATTCAGATTTCTAGATGGTTCTCACCATTTTTTCGTCATCTTCTAAACCAAAACTATTCTTGCATTTTGTGGAATGATTAGAGTATGTTGATTACTCCATAATGTGGGGGTGCCTTTGACTCCCAGTATCCACCCAAATGCATATTTTGTCCCCAGATACCTCTAATAATTATCCTAAGGGATTGAAGGAAACTAAGACCATGTTACTTGAGCCAAGCATATCAACCTTTTCTTCTTTAGCCCTGCCGTCACCCAAACCCCTATCCGTACCTAAACCTAGCACTTCCTTAGGGGTCCTACTAACACCTAGCCTACTCCATCCCGTAGTGAAAATAGGCTTGACTACTCAACCACCACCCATCACAAAATCGATTCCCACACCTAAGAGGAAGACCCAACCTCCAAGGCCTCACACCCTGGTCTCTCCCACTCCTTCTCTTTCACCTTCACCTCTACCTTCGATTTTAAGCCCCACACCTTTCCACCTTGGTCAAGTTACCTCTTCACCAAGGAAAATCCAAGGTGTGGCAACCCACATCCGTACCTTTACCTTCTCTTTTTACCACACCTTCACCTTCAGCATCTCTTCTTCCTACATCTTCACCATCACCTACAACCACACTATTGACAACACCACCACTCTCACATTATATTTCTAGGGTACCCTTCCTTACCTTCTAGCTCATGCACCTATCCTACACCTTTACCCAAGAAGGTGCAACCTAAACAAAAACCAAAACCTTTACTACCTACTAGAAAGGTCAGTCAGAACCTACACCACCTCCAGTAGCTAACTCTCCCACAGGAAAATCAATGACTAAGATCTGGTAGTGTGATCTCATGGTAGCCAGTTGGCAAAGGGGAGATTTAGAGGCTCTGAACGGGTGCATAAATTCAGTAGGATCCTACTAACATCCTTGTTTTGTTTCTGCTATCCTATTAAGCCTTATGACCTAGTCAAACCCAAACTAGTTTTAGGTTTGAAAAACCAAAATTTGTAAATATCTATTGCTACTGCTGAAAGATGTCAAAGGTTGTAAGGCCCTAAAAAAAATTCTCCTTCAACTCTACACTTCAGATGGTATCTTCTAAGATGACCTGTTGGGGGATAATTCCATTCCTTCTTCACTAACTACCAAACGGTGTAGCCCTATACCCGGTGTGGTTTTACCTGCATCTCCACAACTCTCTTTTCCTTCTAAACTATTTGAAATAAATATGGTCCGAGTATCCACTCGATCACAAAAAGATAAAGGAAAACCTCTTAGAAAACTTCTATCCCATCCACAAGTGTACCTTCACCCAAGAGGATCCATCACCTGGGAGATGTTGCTAACAAGATTTAAATCCATCCGGAAATTAAACGACTTATCTTGCAAATGAAAGGAAATGGAGTTGCTCATTGCTCTATTTGACTAATGTAATAATGATCAATTGCCTATGAAGGTCCTTGTAACACCAAATTCCAACCTCTGGAGTCTCACAAAAGGTCGGTAAATCTAGGTTCTGTAATCTATCGAGGTTCTACCAAAGTATTGTCACCTTCTGATCTTGGTGATGCCAAAATGACTCTACATCAGATCAATTGCACCGAAGAATGAAGAATGAAGACAACATGAGGATTTTTTTTTAGTTAACATGGCAGCTTGCCCAACCCAGGTAGGTCCTGTAACCAATGCAAGCTAGGGTAGCGGTCCTAATGACCACCGAGTTCTGAGCTTGGATATGCAGTTCTTCCTAGATCTTTGGCAGCAGAATAATGCAAGATACACAATAAATTCTCCCAAAATTTGACAAGCATTGTTTATATAGGAATCTCATCCATGGGACTTTACCATCCTCCACTACATGGGAGGACAGAAGCATTTCCAGGGCTATAAATATATTAAAATAGAAGAGGGATTGGATCACCAAAGCATGAATCAAGTGAACTATAAATTTTAGTGCTGGAATTTGGTTCACAAACGCACCGTAAAAGTCAAGTTAAGTGAAGTGTTGCATGTCAAAAACATGCATGAAGAGTTCTAGAAAAAGTGATCAAGACCACCGCCCTGCATAGGGAGGCGGTCCTAGGACCACGGCCCAAGCCTGCGAGCTGGTCCTAGAACCACTGCCCTACTTGGGAGGTGGTTCTAACACTTGGCCAATAAAATTGAGAATAAATGAGCATTTTCCTTCTTGACTAGTTTTCCTAAGTAAGGATGTTTCTAGGCTATAAATATTGTTGGTGTTTAAAGTTATGGATCTTGAACACCTTTCGTGCAAATTTTTTATTCTTAAGAATCATCATTCACTTTTTAAATCTGTCATTTTCTAATCGACAATGTAGAACACATTTAATTGTGATTTTGTGAAATTCTACCCCCACCTTCTACATCTCCTTCTGCCTATCTTTACCTCTCATCATGTGGCACCTTCACCAAGAAGGTCGCCCATAAATCCCCTACCAAATTTCCTTCACTTTCCTAACAGTCAAAGGTCTTTCACTTAGAGATTACACCATCTCTACAATCAGATGATACTTATCCCACCCTCTTCCTACTACCTTCATCCAAGCTAACTCTGATTTCTCACTGTGATCCATTGGTAGGATCTTATGCTGACATCCTCGCTAGGTTTTTAAAAACCTTCGCTATCTCATTACTGATGCTAGTCAAGCCTTTATGACCCAGGTTCTCAAACCTAATGATGCCATGACTTCTACCCTAACAACACCAAAATCCTGTATATCATAACACACCAGGGCATGATGTCCCCAAAGGTATGTAAGAAAAAATCTATTTCTTGAACTCTGGAATTTCAGATGGTCTTTTTCGATGAGTGAGATTGGAATTCATGCCATGGGGGAGAACTTCAATTCCTTCACCTTTTCCCTCCTGTCAACATGGTCTATCGACCAAATGATATCTTGTTCAGTCAAGGTATCTAACATCTTGCCACAACCCTCTTCTTCCGCTACCTCATCTTTAAAATAAATATGGTCTGAGTAGCCACTTCCATTGTCAAAATCTAGATCTGGAAGATAAAATTCCAAAGCATATCCCATGCTACCTAACCCACCTATTCCACTAGCAACCAATGACCCACCTTCTAGGAGGTAAGTATCTATCCATCCCCGCTTATCCTAGTCCTTTTGACCTCTGAGTCACACATCACTCTATGATTAAACAACTTCATCAATATCCTTTTCCTAGGGGAGTACCACTGTATACAACTATAAAAAATTTCCTGAGTCCTCAGGAGTCACCAACATGGAGGTTATGACAATCTGTAGGTCGAGGTTCCACCAAATGATCCTAGTCCTATGGCCACCATATTTACCAACCTAACATCATGTGGCCACCCTCACTAGTACAAAAAAATTCTGCTCATTCATTTGAATCACTCTCCTCCAAACCCGACCTTGTCGTCAGTCCTACTTCCAATGACCTCATATACCACCACTTTTCCCCTCTACACTTAGATGATCATTGATCCTGCCCTAAAATTTTGGATTTGCCTACATTAATGATACTCGGTCATTCAACACAGTCATACCTTGTAATGGAGGTCTAAAACACAAATATAGGTCGTTATCATATTCGTCTGTGAAACCTATTGCACATAAGAAGGAAAACTGTATTGACATCAAGAAAGATAAGCCTTCCCAACCTTTCACCTATGCACATGACATCACCCACGAAGTCTATGGACCGGGAATCATCCTTCATATCTTTGTAGGTCCCATGAACACCAATTCTTGAACTATGACTATGTGATTAAGGGGTGCCCTTTCAATATCCTCTTCTTTGTCTTGGCATGACCTTGGATTGGTGGTACACCTTTTATCAATGTGTTCAATGTTAAATGATGATTCTATTACTTACCTATTTGAAGCCAAGGGCATTACACCATTCAGGTGGATTACCTTCCAAGACAAAACCATACTAAATGCAACCAAGATATCAAATTCATGTCAGGATGACTTGTCTTATTCTAAGGTATCTACCAATATTTACTTCATTCTGTCGAACGGAAGCCTCATCACCATCTTTGACACTTCGAGATCTTATCAACATTTATACATTGGTATGCCGATATCTCCTAGTACAGACCCTACATATTGTGGTAGCCACAATATCAACTATCCCCGATTTCAAACAACTGATGAAACCAAAGCTGTGAAAAATCAGGATTCGATGTATTACATCTTCATCCCCCCGTGACCCAAGTAACTACGATGCCTTGGTAGGTATTTTTCAACTCCTTTCCCTGGGAGAGTAGCACCTATATAACATAGACACTTTTCTTACTCCTCAAGATTATGATAGCCTTCACCAACACCCATGTTACGATCTTCATGTAGCAGAGGTTTTTCCATACGGTCCTCCCCACCTTCGTACCAACCTGACATATGGGGGACTTGACACTTCTTGTTACTCTCCTAAACCACCTACCCAAACCTGACCTTTCTCATCTGACTTCCAATACCTCACAAATCACCACTTTGACCACACTTTTCTTCATCGATGTGGCTGGTAGGGCTTTGGATTTGAAGTAACCAACATTTATGAGGAAGGTCATCAAATGTCATAGCTTCGCACCACCCAGGAACAAAAAGAACTTTGTGGTTAGTCATTAGAAGGTTTTCCTTTGGTTCCACCCAAAGTTCCTGGAACCAAGGGGATATTCTTACCTTCAAAATATAGATGGAGCAGAGAATCCTTCCCCATAAAAAATCACCTACAATTTTCACGATTCCTTCACACCAAATAGATATCCATGGATCCATAATCCATCCCTCCTAATATTTTTTCATGAATACCATTTCTTTAGGACTATTTACCTTTATCATTATGGTGGAAGGTAGCCCTATTTCCTCCCTCTTCTTTACCCTTACATGTAGGATGACGAAACACCTTCTATAAATAATTTTCAATGTCAAGATGATCATTTTATTCTCACCTATCTATGTGTAGATGATTCTTACATTCATCTGTCATTACCTTCTGAGACACAAATATTGCTGAATGAGTTAACCATAGAGATCAACATTCACACTTAGTATGACCCTAAAATTATCAAGATAGGCCAATCTTTAGATTCTACCAAACAAGAAGCATTCACCTCTTTCCTTTGAGATCATAACAGTACTTTTGATTGGTCTTATGCCGATATGGATTTATCTATTGACCCTACAGGTATCGTAGTTCCACAATATCGTGACTATCCCTGATGCCAAACCTATGAAATATAAGCTATGAAAAATGCATCCTTGCATTTCCCTTCTTGTGAAAGGAGAACTCCAGCACCTTCTTTATGTTTAATTCATTATACCCATTTACTATCCACAATGGATTTCTAACATTGTTCCTATCACCAAAGCGATAGGGGGACTCTACATCTACATAGAATTTCACGACCTTAACCTTGAAATGAAAAATAAGGATGACTTTCCTCTACCTAGCATCGACCTAAGACTTCACTTGTTCTTATAGCTAGCCATGAGATTAATATCATCTTATGGATGGATTGAAGGTTATAATCAAATATTACTCGCTCCAGAAGATTGACACAAAACTGTATTCATCACCCCTTGGGGGACAGATTCTCGGGTTATAATGTCATGCCCTTTGGCTTATAAAAATGATGGTGCTACCCATTAGTGTGCTATGACCTATATCTTCCATGATATCATGCATGACATATTGGAAGATTATGTCGACGACCTTCTCGGTAAGTTCAAAAGTTCATGCTAAAACACCTCCCAGTTCTTAAAGTCATCTTTGATCATCTCATCTAATACTATGTTTTCCTTCAACCAAATAAGTGTGTCTTTGTCATTCTCTCTAGAAAACTCCTTGATTTCATCATTTCTTTGTGGGGTAACCAAAATCAAGGCTATTCTCAAGAGGCCTCCACCTACCAACCTTTGACAGCTTCGTAGTTTGCAAGGAAAATTACAATCCATTCCACACTTATTTCCCAACTTTCCAACTGATGTCAGCCTTTTCATCATCTCCTTTAGAAAGATGTCTCCTTTAATTGGAATAATGAGTGCCACAAAGCCTTTGAAGCATTGAAGAAATACCTTCTTCAGCCACTTTTTCTCATCCCACCTAAAGATGAAAAAAAAATTTACATCTACATTTCTGCCACTGACCATTCCTTGGGTGTCATGCTCGCTCATTGCGGTGAGAAACATAGGGGAAAATTAGTTTATTTAAAAATCTGTAATATTTTAGACTATGAGACTAAGTATACTCACACTAAAAAGCTTTGCCTAGCCGTGGTCCTCATAGCCACTAAAATTCACCACTACCTACTCAACCACAAAACCTTCATCATCGCCAACATCGACCCTCTGCATTACATGTATGCTAAACATTACCAACACCAATGCACCATGTGTTGGCTCATGCTACTTGTAGACCTAGACCTGGAATTCATTCATCAAAAGTCTGTCAAGGTACAAACCATTGAAAATCATCTTGTAGAAGCTCCTCTTTCTAGAAATCAATCTTCTAACTTTGATTTTCCCGACGAATCTATCGCCACTCTCTCCCTTAATGGCATTTTTTACCAAATGAATTTATTATTTGATGCTTCCAAATTTCAACGTGGGGGTGGTACAAGGGTCATCGTCATTCCTCTTGATGGTGAGCCTATGCCTTTATTCTTCAAACTAGACTTCGACTACAATAATAACATGGATAAATATGAAGAACTTGTGCTAGGCCTTCAGAAAACCATTGCCCTAGATGTTAAATCCATTAATATATTTAGTGACTCTCAACTGGTTGTGAAACAAGTCAATTGATTTTACTAGTTTCGAAATGAGTAACTTCAAAACTATAAACATCAGATCGACATACTTTTAACCACGTTTGACCACTTCCTTATTCAAACTACTCCATGATCCACTAACAAATTCATGGATACCATGGCTTGTCTCACCTCAAAAATACCTGCCTCACCTTCTGACTTCAAAATATGTATCATAGTACAACAGTTGCAGTCACCCTCTTATATTATCCACAACATGTATTTTGTGGGAAGAATTAAAACCAACCCATGCGACATTTTGTATAAGTAGTTCACTAAATACCTCTCCCTTTCAATTTTTCCTATGGATCTCACGTGAAATGGACGATGAACCTTCCTAAAATATTTCTCTCAATACATCACCATGAGGGGTCTTCTCTACACACATGGCATTGAAGGTATCCTCATGCGGTGCCTCATCGGTTCTAAAATCCCATACACCATCAAATAAATTTACAATGGGGTTTGTGGGGAACATTTCAGTGGCCTTGCAGTCACAAAACTTATCCTTCAGCTTGGATATTACTAGAAAACCCTTAACCATGATTATTGTGACTATTTCAAACATTTTGTGAAGTGTTAGTCACATGCTAACCTTCACCACACCCCTATTCATGCCCTATAAGTCACCATATATCTTTGGCCCGTCTCTCAATGGGTTTTGGATCTTGTTGGAAATATTAACCCTCTTTCCTCTATATGTCATCGTTGGATCATCACAATGACTAAATTTTACACTAAATGGGTGGAACCCATACCTTTCATTTCTAAAAAATCCAAAAAGATAATTTTTTTATTAACCATCATATCATATTTAGTTTTGGTGTTCCTCATCGCCTTATCACTGAAAATGGAAAACAATTAAAAAATAAAACCTTACCAAAAATGTGTGACAACTTTAGCATTCATCTCAGTTTCTCTTCACCATATTACCCACAATCAAATGGCCAAGTTGAATCATCCAAAAAAACTCTCAATAAAATTCTTATGAAATTCATCGATGACATTGATAAGGATTGGCACACGCTTATTCCTTTCTCCTTAAGGGATTACCGTACCAACATTCTTACCTCTACCGATGCAACACCTTTTTTTTTGGTCTATGGTATAGAGGTCTTCCTACCTCTCAAATCCCAAATTCCATCTCTTTGTATATCACTTAAATATATGCTTTCTAATGACAATTTTGCTAAGATCATTTGGCACAACTTGAGATATTTGCAAAACATCATTTAAACGTTCTAGACCATCTTCAAATCTACCAAAAGTACATCAAGCGTGCCTAAAAAAAATATGTTTAAGAACAAACATTCAAGGTCAAAAAACTTATCTTGAAGTAAAACCAACATATATAGCTCCTAATTGGATTTGACCCTATATTGTCACCCATAGCTATGGATCAGGAGCTTATTGTTTATCTTCTCTTGAGGGTAAACCCAAACCTAAGCACCTTAATGCCTTGTATCTTCAACCATTATACTATTTAATAAAGTACTACATCACTTTACGTCACTTATATGCTCTTCTCTTGAGTGAACCTCTCCTTCCATCTACCTTTTTTAAGGACCAATGACTAAAATAGAATTGTGTGATTATCTGTCACCATTCACCCTTTTCTTAAAAATAAGTACCATGAATCTACTCGTGGCATAATTTTCATGGATACTTTTCTTCCTTTTCATAATAGAATCTCATGGTTGTTTGTTACTTAATACCCCTCTTTCATAGATAACATTTTCATACGTTGGTTTTGCCTTCATAAAAGATGCCTATACTCCTTCATCGTCTTGTCCATGACTTTGAGTACAAAAAATAATGCAAAAATATCAGGGATAACCAAAAAATTTACTCCTTGAGTAAAAATTCTTGAAAATAGATGATTCCCTCAAAAGGACACCTATGTCTATCTCTTTCTACTATAAGTAGACTTCTCCTTCGAAGGACAACTATAAAAATCCAACCACCTATTACACTTAGTCTATCCCAAAAATAAGACTAAACTATATCTCTCACATAGAATAATCTTGGAGCTTCATGAAGACCTCAAGAATAATCTATTTATGCTGATATAGACTTCCCGCATCGATCGGTCTATATAAATAAAAAGAAAAAGTCAAGACAAATACAAACTTTTGGTAATGGACTTGCCTATTCTGGTTTTGGGTATCTTGCAAAAGGGGCATGTTGTCCCACAACAAGGCTACACTTAACGAGCCATTCCACCTTACCTTTTTTTATTATCTTCTAAATCAACTCAAGGGACATGGCGTGTATTCTACACGTTTTGATCACGCAACTTCTTTGAACTATAGACCTATTGCTCATGTAGTGTATCTAGTGACTCATGTTCAATAAATATAGGGGTATGGCAATTATGGCCCTTGCCAAATATGGGCATGCCACTTCTTTTAATTTCTTATATGATTAGTTGTTATTTCTTCAACGTGACAAGACCATCAAAATTGAATCAAACATAACACCTTAATCTATGCCTATGCCTATTACCTATTCATCCTAGAACCTTGTGTATTTTCAAACATGTTTTACATAACCAACTTACCTAACCCAATCTCATCCCTCCCTGGTTTATGGGAGAACTACATCGGCCTGATGCCCCTTTTGTAAGGGCTATGCAAGAAGCACTCTAAGGGCATGGGACCCTAAGAGGTTAGCTCAACCACTCTTTTCCCGACCATTTTCCCCCATAAACAAAACTAGTTAGTTAGTTTCCATAAAAACAATAACTTGGAAATTAACCCAAAACAAACCATACATGACCCATACACATCATCATTTACTTTCCATAAAACCAATGAACTGGAAATAAAATCAACACAAACACAACCAAACCACACCTACATTTAATTTTGATAACATCAATACATTGGAAATCCAAATTAAACATAACCATGCCTTATCATCTGGTTTCCATAATATCAATACATTATAAATTAAACCTTTCAATTAACTCATACATCAACCAAACCATGCATAATCATCTAGTTCCCATGAGAAAAATATACTAGAAATAAAAACAAATCATACGACCATAGGGTAAGTGCACGAAGTTGGTGGACAATTCCGTGGACATAAAAACCCAAAATAAAGGAACCGCGATCACGGTTCCTAAATTCCAAGTTCGGTAATTACCGAACCTAAAATCGCAATCATGGTTTAGAATCGTGAGCGTGGTTATAAACCATGATCGTGGAACTCTGAGACAAAAATTAGTAGTCCTGCGACTCCTTATTTTCCTCATTTTTCATTTCAAAACGTGATTTTTCCTAAACGTTTTTCACTCGAGCTTTGAATACCACTTCAAAATTACTCATCGGACTTCTGGATAGCGATAGATTCAACCATGCTGCCAAGACGAGGAGGTAAGTCCTCGATTGTAATCATTTTTTTACATTTTAGGTTTTTTTTCGCATTTTCATGAGTTTTTTGAAATGTTTGTTTATGTATTCAATTTTCTTGTTTTATCAGTATGTCGGCAAGCTCGAAATCGTGCAAACCATCAAAACATTCCTCAAAACCCACCGAACATTCCTTAAAACCCTCCTCCTAGCATAGATCTACCTCCTGTGGCTCCTTCTATCCCCACTGAGCTAGCAGGAACGCAAGATAATATCATTGGAAGAATATGAGAAAATAAAATTTCCATTAAGAACATAATTCAAACTATAAGAAAAAATCATGCAACAAATCCATCCCGCATGAATTTAGCCAATACATTGCAAACATTGATTGGCGAAGTCAAGTCTGCAACCAACCAAATACATAGATGGAACACCTTTAGAAGTGACTGTAGGTGGTGGTATGTAGATAAACTATCCCATCCAACCGTCAAAGACAAAAAAATTGGAAAAGACCTCATTTTTGCATTATTTACCGACCCTAGAACCAATGCCCCCCCTACAGTTACTTGCAAATGGTTCCCAATCCATTAGTGCCATGATGACAGAATCAAAAACAATTTTTGGGACTGATGGTGGATGGTTTTTGATTATCCACAATGCAACAACAATGAGGTTCCTCTTTATTTTTTGAAGAAATTATAATGCGAGTTCGTGCTCAATGAGGTCCCAAATTATTTTGACTTTTTTGACTTTTTTGGTCGAGGAGGTGGCTCTGCACAGAGCAGACCTAGTGCATGCGTAGTTTAGCCTAGGATCCCCCATGCCTCAAAAACCCCACTACCTTTAGTTATCCCTCCTACAGTGAAGGAGGTTGTGGAGATTGATACATTGCATGCATTGAGGGAGCTCACTGACACTCTCACCCATCATAGTGACCAGATTACATCTAGTGATGTTGGTGGAGGCGCCAGTTCTAGTGCACCACACCACTGTGGATCATGTGGTGCCGTATGCACTGCAGGCAAGACATCATTTGCTGGTTCACAAGATTTCTTTTCTATAGATGAGATGCTGAGGAATGTTTTTGGAACTGGTGCCACTAATATTGGTCTTTCACAAGTAAATTTCAAATAAATTTAAATAATATATATATACAATAGTTTAATTCTCATGTTTGAGATATATATATATATATATATATTTGATTGTACGTCATGTAGATACATGTAAAAAACTAATTTTTTATTTTATTTTAAATAGCAAGAGCCGGTGAAGGAAACATTTGGTGTCGACATGCTAGCTACTGCAGTTGGGCGTGTTTCAAACGTAAGTTTCAAGTTGTAAAAAATTACATTTTTAATTTCATTTGATTGCACTAGATCATTATTATAATGTTTCACGTGTATGTTGTACATGTATTAATATTTTTTTCTTTTATACATAGGAGCCTGGCAGGTCATCATCTGCTTAGGGAACTGAGGCTACTATCATGCCTCACATGAGTTTTACGCAGGTTAGTAAATCTCTTTACACTTTGTTTCTAATTACTGGAAGTTCATGTGGATTACATGCTTTGGAACTCTGTTATGTGGTGCACATTCATGTAGATTTTAATATTGATTTGTACATGTTTTTTGTATAGCTTATGACTGCTAGAGAAACTCCTCCATATATGCAGACTATGGAGGTTGTTGTAGATACTGCCATAGCATCTGCAGATCCACTAACTGAGGTACAATTTTTTAAATTTGTTAAATTTTAGAGGTTCATTATTTCTTATTAAACTTAAATCTACAATATCAAATTTTGTATGTATATGTGAAATATTTAATTTGAAAATTAATTATTTGTATGTAGCTTACCCCTCGTGAGTCTGTTGTTGTCCTTGCGACGCGTCAACAACAAATTGATAGGGATCATGACATTGCGATAAGATTTCACATGCATTTTAACTAAATTGTACAAGTTTCTAAATTTTGAATGTATTTTAAAAATTTTGGTGTTAAAAACTTGTTGTTTATGAATGTGTAGGTTAGGTCGTAGGCATGCTTAGAGACACCTAGGACCACAAGGATGAAATCCGTAGTGGCATCTCCCTCCACTACATCCCTAGGTCGTGGACATGCTACTTCTAGCAGGGCGAAGAGAGGGAAGATGTTTCATGAGTAGATTTATAGTCCACCTGGATGTACATATGTGGTCATGAGTAGATTCATAGTCCATTGTATATATATAGCCTTTTGCGACCGCATACATGGTCCCATATGTACATTATGACACACTTAGTTTGAGATGTACACATACATTATGAACTTATACATATATATTTTCAGAGATGTGTGTCTGGAGCACACTTTGTTTGATTCTTATATATATCCATATGTGTTGGTTTTCATAACGATAAATATGAACTATATATGTTTGATTTGATTTCATTGCATGTATGATATCCTTATATTTATATCATTATAGAATAAATAGTTGGACATTGAAGAAAGATAATAAGAGTACTGTAAACTGAATAATTGATAAATAAAGAACATGATTCTAGAATAAATTATGTTTTTGAGTACACATTAGTAACCAGATCAGAGGGAAGGAGCAAGGGCCACTCCTCTCCGATGTGAATGGAAGTTTTATTTATTTCTTGTTCAGCTATTCTAATGTTTTTTACTTCGAGTATTAACATGCTTGAATTATCTAGACAATATTTTCATTCATGTATGTTTATGTTTTCATGATCATAGAATTAGAAGTATTGTCCCCGGTTCTTACTATCTTAAATAAATTCAGAATAGATCCTTTAATCATGGAAGTTGTGTTATTTCCAGTTTGATTAAGTTTACATTCTTAATATGTTCCAAATCATCTCTTCATTGCAAATAGGCTTGGACACAACATTGATATTGACAAAGTATTAAATTATTAAAGCGTGAGTATGATACAAAAAATAGATCTAGAAGTACCAAATTATATGTATTTACTTTTTGAAACTTAGAAAATATACCCTCAACATGTTCATCGTTATGGAAAATGGTGAAGTCAGGTTGACGATGATTCTTATTATATTTTGTGTATTGACTATGTGGTGGTTACACAATTACCGCGATGGTTGCGGAACTGCTTTTCTTCACAGAGTAGCAGTTGCGGGACTACTATCTGTAGGCACCAGCAGTTACGTAATTGCCGTGGTGATTATGCAAACACCTCATGTAGAAAGTAGTGATTTTTTCCTTGACGATGCCAAAATGGGAATCTAAATAGTTGAAAATGTTTGGACAGGATAAAATTATTATCTCCTTGTCTTGCATATCTAAATTTCAATATTGTATGAATGATTATTTCATAACATACTAGATAATAATAACTTTGGTAATTGTTCATTTATCATCACCAAGATAAGATCCATTTATTGTTTAAAAGATGTAGTTTATGGATCAGAGATTTTAAGATCAAGTGTTTTTGTGTGGTTTAACTTGTGTTGACATTTTTAGTTAGATACCCCTCACCTAGAAGGGTAGTGAAAGTGATGAAGGTATCCTAATTCCTTTTGAAGAAGATATTTCCACCAAGAAGTGGAAGCAAGGAATACAAAACATGGCTCATAGTGAGATGCACATGAGACTGAAGAAGAACGTTTCTACAAGATGGAGGTAGATGTGGAAAGTCTATCGAAATATGTGGAAAATGTTTCCTTGTCTATGGGAAATATTTAGTCCATCATGGGAAGAACAATCCCATACCAAACTTACTCCTCCTCCATTCAAAGAGAAGGTGAAGATATAAATTTAGCCTTATGATGGGGACATGAATGCCGATAAGTTAGACCATTGGATAACTCAAATTGAGGTATATTTCAATTTACATCAAATCAATGAGAGTCAATAAATTTCATTTTCAAGATTAAAATTAACCATTCATGCTTTAACCTGGTTTGAAAGCTATGTTCATTCCTTGGTTGTTAAGAATCTTCCACCTATTTATAAGTGGGGTGAATTTAAGAGGAAAATTAAAAAGAAATTCTATCGTATTTGTTATGATGAAGAGAGGTCCATGTATTGAAAATGTCTCAGGGAAAAACAAGGCCAAGATGTGCAAGAGTACACCGACGAGTTTTGGAAAAAAGCTATCTAAATGGGAAAATATCTCCAAGTACATTGGTGGAATCCATAACCACTTGAGGAAACCCATTCTCTTGGCCAAGTCAATGAATGTAGATGATACTTGTTCTCAATCCCACTATCTAGAGAACGCTAGGTGAATACTAGAGGAGGCGTTGTTTCAGTGCGCAAAAGGGTCGTTGCTTCCAGGCTGATTCGTTCGGGCATAGTCCCTTAAGAGCCCTGAGACCAAAATATCGTTCAACTACAACGGGTGACTGATCAGACTTTGTGGCACCTAGAGAGGCCTCGTTTGATCTGAAACCTCAGTGTAGGGACCCTCTAAGATATCCTCTCAATTTTTTTCTTCTCATTTCAGTGCTCTTAATGTCCTATTGTTTGCAATTGCGTGAAATAGTGCAGTTGGAGCTAGTGTAAGGTTGTCAAATGCTATATTTTGTAAATGGCGGGTCATGGCACCAAAACGACTACACTGACACATCTGGGTGGCCAGGTGAATGTTAGAGGTGGTGGTGTTTCGGTGCGCGAAAGGGTCGTTGCTTCCGGGCTATTTCGTTAGGGCATAGTCCCTTAAGAGCCCTGAGACAAAAATATCATTCAACCTCAACGGGTGACTAATCAGAATCTATGGCACCTAGAGAGGCCTCGTCTAATCCAAAAAATTAGCATAGGGACCCTCTATAATATCCTCTCTCGGTATTTTCTTTCTCATTTCGGTGCTATCGCTATCCTATTGTTTGCAAACGCATGAAATAGTGCAGTTGGAGCCAGTGTAAGATTGTCAAATGCTATATTTTTCAAACGGTGGGTCATGGCACTAAACTGACTATGCTAGCACATCTGGGTTGCCAGGTGAATGCTAGAGGAGGTGGTGTTTTTGTGCGTGAAAGGGTCATTGATTCCAGGCTACTTCGTTCGGCTGTAGTCCCTTAAGAGCCCTGAGACCAAAATATCGTTCAACTTCAATGGGTGACTACTCGGACTCCGTGGCACCTAGAGAGGCATCATCTGATCTGACACCTCAGTGTAGGTACCCTCTACAATAGTCTCTCTCAGGTTTTTCCTTCTCATTTCTATGCTCTCGTTGTCCTATTGTTTGCAAACGTGTAAAATAGTGCAGTTGGAGCCAGTGTAAGGTTGTCAAATGCTATATTTTGTAAACGGTGGGTCATGGCACCGAACCTACTGTGCTGGCACGTTTAAGTGGCCAGGTGAACGCTAGAGGAGGTGATGTTTTTGTGTGCAAAATGGTCGTTTCTTCCGGGCTACTTCGTTCGGGCGTAGTCCCTTAAGAGCTCTGAGACCAAAATATCATTAAACTTCAACGGGTGACAACTCAGACTCCATGGCACCTAGAGAGGCCTCGTCTGATCCGAAACCTCAGCGTAGGGACCCTCTACAATATTTTCTCTCGGTTTTTTCCTTCTCATTTTGGTGCTCTCACAGTCCTATTGTTTGTAAATGCACGAAATAGTGTAGTTGGAGCCAGTGTAAGGTTGTCAAACGCTTAATTTTGCAAACGGTGGGTCGTGGCACCAAACCAAATGCACTGACATGTCCAAGTGGCTAGGTGAATGCTAGAGGAGGTGGTGTTTCAGTGCACAAAAGGGTCATTGCTTCCGGGCTACTTTGTTTGGGCGTAGTCCCTTAAGAGCCATGAGACCAAAATATTGTTCAACTTCGACGGGTGACTACTCAGATTCTATGGCACCTAGAGAGGCCTCGTCTGATCCAACACCTCAGTGTAAGGACCCTCTACAATAGCCTCTCTTAGTTTTTTGCTTCTCATTTTGGTGCTCTCACTGTCTTATTGTTTGCAAACGCACGAAATAGTGCAGTTGGAGCCAGTGTAATGTTGTCAAACACTATATTTTGTAAATGGTGGTTCATGGCACCAAACTAACTACACCAACATGTCCAGGTGGCAAGGTGAACGCTAGAGGAGGTGGTTTTTAATTGTGGGAAAGGGTCGTTGCTTCTGGGCTACTTCGTTCGGGCGTAGTCCCTTAAGAGCCCTGAGAACATAATATCATTCAACTTCGACGGGTGACTACTCAGACTCCGTGAAACCTAGAGAGGCTGGGTCTAATCCAACACCTCAACATAGGGACCCTCTACAATAGCCTCTGTCAGTTTTTTCCTTCTCATTTCGGTGCTCTCGTTGTCCTCTTGTTTGCAAACGTACAAAATAGTGCAGTTGGAGCCAGTGTAAGGTTGTCAAACACTATATTTTGCAAATGGTGGGTCGTCGCACCGAACCGACTACACCAACACATTTAGGTGGCTAGTTGAATGCTAGAGGAGGTGGTTTTTCGGTGTGCGAAAGGGTCGTTGCTTCCGGGCTACTTCGTTCGGGCGTAGTCCCTTAACAGCCCTAAGACCAAAATATCGTTCAAGTTCGACAGGTGACTACTCATACTCCGTGGCACCTAGAGAGGCCTTGTCTAATCCAAGACCTCAGCATAGGAACCCTCTATAATAGCCTCTCTAGGTTTTTTCCTTCTCATTTCGGTGCTCTCGGTGTCCTATTGTTTGCAAATGCGTGAAATATTGAAGTTGGAGCTAGTATAAGGTTATCAAACACTATATTTTGCAAATGGTGGGTCATGGCACTAAACATACTATGCTGGCACATCTAGGTAGCAAGGTGAATGCTAGAGGAGGTAGTGTTTCGGTGCGTAAAAGGGTCGTTGTTTCCGGGCTACTTCGTTCGGGCGTAGTCCCTTAAGAGCCCTGAGACCAAAATATCATTCAACTTCGACAGGTAACTACTCAGACTCCATGGCACCTAGATAGGCCTTGTCTAATCTAACACCTTAGTGTAGGGACCGTCTACAATAGCCTATCTCGGTTTTTTCCTTCTCATTTTGATGCTCTCGCTATCCTATTGTTTGCAAATGCGCGAAATAGTGCAGTTAGAGCCAGTATAAGGTTGTCAAACGCTATATTTTGTAAACGGTGGGTCATGGCACCAAACTGACTATCGTGGCATGTTCGGGTTGTTAGGTTAATGCTAGAGGAGGTGGTGTTTTGGTGCGCGAAAGGGTCGTTGCTTTTGGGCTACTTCGTTCGGGCGTAATCCCTTAAGAGCCCTGAGATCAATATATCATTCAACTTCGACGGGTGACTACTCAGACTCTGTGGCACCTAGAGAGGCCTCATCTAATCCGACCCCTTAGCGTAGAGACCCTATACAATATCCTCTCTCAATTTTTTCCTTCTCATTTTGGTGCTCTTATTGTTCTATTGTTTGCAAACATGTGAAATAGTGTAGTTAGAGCAAGTGTAAGGTTGTCAAACGCTATATTTTTTGCAAACGGTGGGTCATGGCACTGAACTGACTGTGCTGACACATCTAGGTGGCCAGGTGAATGCTAGAGAAGGTAGTTTTTTGGTGTGTAAAAGTGTCATTGCTTCCGGGCTACTTCATTCGGCCGTAGTCCCTTAAGAGCCCTAAGACCAAAATATCGTTCAACTTCGACGGGTGACTACTCGGACTCTATGGCACCTAGAGAGGCCTCGTCTAGTCTAACACCTTGGAATAGGGACCCTATAAAATAGACTCTCTCTATTTTTTCCTTCTCATTTCGGTGCTCTCGCTATCCTATTGTTTGCAAACACGCGAAATAGTGTTGTTGGAGCCAGTGTAAAGTTATCAAACGCTATATTTTACAAACGGTGGGTCGTGGCACCAAACTGACTACATTGACATGTCCAAGTGGCTAGGTGAATGCTAGAGGAGGTGGTGTTTTAGTGCATGAAAGGGTCGTTGCTTTCGGGCTACTTCGTTCAGGCATAGTCCCTTAAGATCCCTGAGACAAAAATATCGTTCAATTTCGACGGGTGACTACTCAAACTCCATGGCACTTAGAGAGGCCTCATCTAATCCGACACCTCCGTGTAGGGACCATCTAAAATAGCCTCTCTCGATTTTTTCCTTCTCATTTTAGTGCTCTCAATGTCCTATTGTTTGCAAACGCGTGAAATAGTGCAGTTGGAGCAAGTATAAGGTTGTCAAATGCTATATTTTGCAAACGGTGGGTCGTGGCACTGAACTGAATATGCCAGCACATCTAGGTGGCTAGGTGAATGCTAGAGGAGGTAATGTTTTGGTGCGTGAAAGGGTCGTTAATTCCGGGCTACTTCGTTTGGGCGTAGTCCCTTAAGAGCCCTGAGACCAAAATATCATTCAACTTCGACGGGTGACTAATCAAACTCCATGGAACCTAGAGAGTCATCATCTGATCCAACACCTTAACATAGGGACCCTCTATAATAGTCTCTCTCAATTTTTTCCTTCTCATTTCGGTGCTCTCGCTGTCCTATTGTTTGCAAACGTGTAAAATACTCCAAATGGAGCCAGTGTAAGGTTGTCAAACACTATATTTTACAAACAGTGGGTCATGGCACTAAACCAACTATGCTGGCACATTCAGGTGATCAGGTGAATGCTAAAGGAGGTGGTGTTTTGGTGCACGAAAGGTTTGTTTCTTCCGGGCTACTTCGTTTGGGCGTAGTCCCTAAAGAGCCCTTAGACCAAAATATAATTCAACTTCGATGGGTGACTACTTGGACTCCATGGTAGCTACAGAGGCCTCATCTAATCTGACACCTCAAAATAGGGACGCTCTATAATAGCCTCTCTCAGTTTTTTCCTTCTCATTTCGGTGCTCTCTCTGTACTATTGTTTGCAAACGCGTGAAATAGTGTAATTGGAGACAGTGTAAGGTTGTCAAATGCTATATTTTACAAACGGTGGGTCGTGGAACCAAACCAACTACGCATTGACACATTTGGGTGGCTAAGATGAATTCTATAAGAGGTTGTTTTTTTGTGCGTGAAAGAGTCGTTGCTTCCGGGCTACTTTGTTCGGGCGTAGTCCTTTAAGAGCGCTGAGACCAAAATATCGTTCAACTTCAACGGGTGACTACTCAGACTTCTATAGTACCTATAGAGGTCTCGATCTTATCCAAATCCTTGATGAAGGGACCCTCTACAATAGCCTCTCTCAGTTTGTTTCCTTCTCATTTCGGTGCTCTCGTTGTCCTATTGTTTGCAAACGCGTCGAAATAGTGCAGTTGGAGCCAGTGTAAGGTTGTCAAACGCTATATTTTACAAATGGTCGGTTCATGGGACCGAATTGACTGTGCTGAGAACGTCCAAGTCGGCTAGGTGAATGCTAGAGGAGGTGGTGTTTCGGAGCATGAAAGGGTCATTGCTTCCGGGCTACTTTGTTTAGGCGTAGTCCCTTAAGAGCCCTGAGACCAAAATATCATTCAACTTCGACAGGTGACTACCTAAGACTCCATGGCACCTAGAGAGGCCTCAGGTCCAATCTAACACCTCAGCATAGATACCATATATAATAGACTCTCTCAGTGTTTTCCTTCTCATTTCTGGTACTCTCGTTGTCCTACTATTTGCAAATGCACGTAAAATAGTGCAGTTGGAGCCAGTGCAAGGTTATCAGATGCTATATTTTACAAACGGTTGGTCATGGCACCGAAACTGACTACGTCGACATGTCCATGGGTGGCTAGGTGAACACTAGAGGAGGTGGTGTTTTGGTGTACTATAAGGGGTCATTGCTTCTGGGCTACTTCGTTCGGCGCGTAGTCCCTTAAGAGCCCTAGGACCAAAATATCGTACAACTTCGACGGGTGACTACTCAAACTCCATGGCACCTAGAGAGGCCTCATCTAATCTAACACCTTTGCATAGGAGATGCTCTAAAATAGCCTATCTTAGTATTTTCCTTCTCATTTTGGTGCTCTCGCTGTCCTACTATTTCTAAACACGAGAAATAGTGCAGTTAGAGCCAGTGTAAGGTTGTCAAACACTATATTTTGCAAACGGTGGGTTGTGGCACCAAACCTAACTACATCAGAACATCTCAAGTGGCTAGGTGAACACTAGAGGAGGTATTATTTTTATGCGTGAAAAGATCGTTGCTTCCAGGCTACTTCGTTTGGGTGTAGTCCCTTAAGATCCCCGAGACCCAAATATCGTTCAACTTCTACAGGTGACTACTCTGACTCTGTGGCACCTAGAGATGTCTCGTCTTATATCGACACCTCAATGTAGGGACCCCCTACAATAGCCTCTCTTGGTTTTCTCCTTCTCATATGGGTGCTTTCGCTGTCCTACTATTTGTAAACGCACGTGAAATAGTGCAGTTGGAGCGAGTGTAAGGTTGTCAAATGCTATATTTTACAAATGGTGGGTTGTGAGCACTGAACCGACTGCACCAGCAATGTCTAGGGTGGCTAGATTAATGGTAGAGGAGGTGGTTTTTTGGTGCGCAAAAGGGTCATTACTTCCGAGCTACTTCGTTCGGGCGTAGTCCCTAAAGAGCCCTGAGACAAAAATATCATTAAACTTCAACAGGTGACTACTCGGACTCTGTGGCAGCTAGAGAGGCCTCGTCTAATCCGACACCTTGGTGTAGGGATACTTCTACAATATTCTCTCGTCAGGTTATTTCCTTCTTATTTCGGTGCTCTCGCTGTCCTGCTGTTTGCAAACACGCATGAAATAGTCTAGTTGGAGCTAGTGTAAGGTTCTCAAATGCTATATTTTGTGCAAACGGTGGGTAATGGCACTAAACCGACTACGCTGGCATGTCTAGGTTTCTAGGTGAACACTAGAGGAGGTAGATGTTTCGGTGTGTGAAAGGGTTGTTGCTTCCGGGCTACTTTGTTCGGGCGTAGTCTCTTAAGAGCCTTGCTACCAAAATATCATTCAAGTTCGACGGGTGAATACTCAGACTCTATGGCACCTAGAGAGGCCTCGTCTTATCTAAAACCTTGGCGTAGAGACCCTATACAATAGCCTCTCTCTAGTTTTTTCCTTCTCAATTCGGTGCTCTTGCATTGTACTACTATTTGTAAACACCTAAAATAGTACAGTTGGAGCTAATGTAAGGATGTCAAATGCTATATTTTACAAACAGTGGGTCATGCGCACCGAACCTAACTGACTGCCATGACACGTCAAGGTTTCCAGGTGAACGCTAGAGGAGGTGGTGTTTTTGTGTGTGAAAGGGGTCGTTGCTTCCAGGTTACTTCGTTCGTGCGTAGTCCCGTAAGAGCCCTAAGACCAAAATATTATTTAACTTTGACAGGTGACTAATCGGACTCCGTGCGATACCTAGAGAGGCCTTGTCTAATCTAACACCTTGGTGTAGATAACCTCTACAATAGCCTATCTCGGTTTTTTCCTTCTCATTTTGGTGCTCTTGCTATCCTATTGTTTACAAATACGTAAAATAGTGTAGTTGGAGCCAGTGTAAGGTAGTCAAACGCTATATTTTACAAACGGTGGGCCGTGGCACCAAACTAACTACGCCGGCACATCTTTCTGGCCATGTGAATTCTATAGGAGGTGGTGTTTTCAGTGTCGTGAAAGGGTTGTTGCTTCCGAGCTACTTCGTTCGGGCATTGTCGCTTAAGATCCCTAAGACCAAAATATCATTAAACTTCAACGGGTGACTACTCAGACTCTGTGGCACCTAGAGAGGCCTCTTCTGATCTGGACACCTTAGCGTAGAGACCCTCTACAATAGCCTTTCTCATGGTTTTTTCCTTCTCATTTCGGTGCACACGCGTTAGGTATGGTCTTGTAAACACTTGGGGTGGAGTCGTTTTAAAAATTTACAACATTTTCAAAATTTACAACTTTTTCAAAATTTACAACATTTTCAAAATTTAGAACATTTTCAAAATTTACAACATTTTCAAAATTTACAACATTTTCAAAATTTATAACATTTTCAAAATTTACAACATTTTCAAAATTTACAACATTTTCAAAATTTACAACTTTTTCAAAATTTACAACTTTTTCAAAATTTACAATTTCAAAATTTACAACATTTTCAAAATTTACAACTTTTTCAAACAATGAAAGCTTCTCTTAGCTTTGAGAATTTAAAATTCTCTACTAACAGTGCCAACCATGTGAAGGTGGAAGCTTTTCTGGCACCACTAACCTAAACATAAAAGTGTTAGTCAAAGAAAATTAAGTTTCAAATCAAAACCATATACTATCTATATATGTACAAAATACACAAATTTAAAATAAAATATATTCAAACTTAAATCTAGATCTTTAAACTAAAAAATTTATATATATATTGAAAAAAAATTATATATACCAGACATGAGCATTGTAAATTCATTCCAATGAACCATCAGGATCAGATCTACTCTGAATAGCAGACAAGATTGCTTCATGATCTGACTCTCGAACCTTCCAAAGAATCTTGTTATTAGGCCTTCCTCGATATCTATACAGCTGAATATTTGTCGCTAGAACTAGATGTGAATATAAGAGTATTTTCATGTGTGTCTCAAAGTCTTCAAACACCCAAATAGAGGAGTTTTTTAATGGATACCATCGAAGCCAAGTTCCAGTAACTACCACTGACCCTGTAGGATACTCAATATCTTCGCCATCTATAATAGGAGAAGTCAACTTATTTCTTTCCTCGATGCAACAACATAAGAAATAGTCTGTTCCTTCTTCATTGTCTTCTGTCACAATTACTGCAAACACATGTCCTACAAAAAAATAACCAAGGTTGAACAACTCAAATTTAAATTACATATTAAAATTTCAATGGACATAACTCAATACAAAAATTAAATAAATAACCATAAATACCTTGTCACACTAAAATCAAAATTTCGTCAAAGTCCTTGGATGTTGTAAATTCATCTACAGAAACAAGTTGTAATTCTTGTGGAGGTTGATAACTAGGAAGCGGAGTTAGAGGCCTACAAATCCATCCTTCTACCCATTCTTGTGAATCACACTTAGCAGTGACAAATTTGATACAAGATGCACAAAAACATGTCAACTTTCTTGTCCATACGTGCCCACGAAGTAGCGTCTGAGCTACAAAATGAGTGCATATCACTGGACCCAGTGAGTGTCATACAATCCTCGTAGTTAGCAATATGTTGTTCCTCTATCAACCAAAAATATCTGTGAACTGTGGAATTTTCTTGAGAACCTTGGGCCATGTTGTTAGTACACCATTCCACTATGCTCTTTGCATCTTTTAATTTAGCACCATCTTTGTACTTCAACTCTTCTCTTGCAAGAGCTCTTTTCACACATGCCCCTGCACTGTCATGCTCTCCTTTTCCATGTCCATCCTCAGTGAAACTCCAAATATGTTGCACACCCATCTTGATGTGCATTCTTCTCATCCAATAAAATATTAGTGCATTCTTAAACTAAGACGTGCAATTATCTAACCATATATAATGTTGTTTGAAGTGGATGTCCCTATCAGACAAGTTTCCATAAAATAACTGGAAACACCCTTACAAAAATTCAGTAGAATGAGTACGATCATCATTGATATAAAACTGGCACTCTCTTTAAAAAAAATTGATCATTCTATGTACTGTCAGGAGAATGTAGAAATGCTATATGCACAAAAATGGCAACTTGTACTGAGTTGTAATATTACGATTGAACCTCCATTTGTGGTTACAATGTGTAATTCTCTGCAAAATCTACTGACTGAAACAATAGTACCAATAGGAAATGTGTCTTTGCATAGCTTGAATTGTTCATCCAACCATCGAGCTCTATGTGTATGCCTCGCATACTCATAAACAATTTCATCCTTAAATTTTCTCATAAATTGAAAAATGGGCATTTGTTCTGTAACTAGCTCACACCATTTCGACTCTTTTCCATCTTTCAACTAGTATGCAACTGATTTATATTTATCAAACTCAACTAAATTATGTCCTATTGTACCTTCAATTTTCTCATGGATGCAACTTTCTAATTTAGGTAATCCGCCGCATGTACTACAACTTCCATCTAAACAATCCTGACTATAAAAAAAATTGTCCAACTTCTTTTTCACAAAATATAGTAGGAATGAAATCCCTGGAAGATATTGGTGGAACTTGAACACCACATTCCGATAACATAGTTTCAGAATGAAAATTAGAATGAATACGTAAAAATTTAGCATAATGCATCGCAAATTCAACATGTTGCCTACAACAACAAGTGGTGCGAGCATGGTTGATTTTCACATAGAATGGTTTCAACATTTCAAAAAAACAGTTGACTAATTTTAATTTCCAGATTCTCTTGTTCAAACTTATGAAAAAATTGAGTTTGAGTCATATCTAAGAAATGCTTTGGATGTGGTTCATGATTAGTAGAACCAACTCTCCATTTTATAACATCTCTTGTATTAGGTGAAACTCTAGTGTTATCATGCCAAAATTTAATAACAACTTCTCTTATAGCATCATAATTATTTTTGTCCTTATGCGGTGCTCTAGCAGAAAATGCCCAAAAATCGGCATTATTGAGTGATTGAAGGATATTACATCTTTCAATTGCTTTCATTAGAGTTTTTCAATTAACTTGCAACATTCGACTTGTTTGCATAATCAAACGTTGTTTTTTTATTGATTCACTTACAACACTAGTAGCAAGTACACGACGCACAATATTACTATCCCTAGTGCGTCTCTTGACACCAACAGTGTGATATGCATCATGAAGGTTTTCAACAATTGTAGAGGTTTGACCACGTATATTAGATGTTGTCAATCCTAAGGTGTTTAATGTAGGTCTCATTTTAATCAATTTCATCAAACTAACCAACAACTGACATCTTTGGGAATCATTTAAAATTTCAAAATGATTATCCCAAATTTTAGTGGCTTTTCTTCTGATTTTTCATTCAGAAAGTTTGTCAGACATTGGTTTCAAAATGTTTTCATCAATTTCAATAAAAAAATTAGGTTTCTTACGTAAAATCCTAGGAGGTGTTTTTGTCAAATTTTGTTTGTCTACAGTTTCAACATGAATTTCCTTATTCACATTTTCATTGTCTCCTTCAATTTCAACATTTGCTACATCATGAGTATTTAATTCTTCTTCAACATTGACAGTAAAAACTTCTTCATCACGAGTATTTAATTCAACTTCAACATTGACAGTAGAAACATTACCTAGTTCTTCATTGCTTACAATAGTTGGGATTGAAGATGAACCTCTTCTAGATTCACGAAGTTTCTGCATTCGCTCAGCATTTTGAATTTTGTTGGCCTCTAATTTGTTTGGTGGATTTTTACTTAATGACTTCCTTTTTTGACTTCGTTTTTTGTCTCCCATGATGTTTTGCTTCCGGTGATAAGAAAAACGTGCAGAAAAAGACAAAATTTCATGCAGTAATTTGTACGGTAAGGTCAGAGAATAAAAATCACATGAGTAATTCAGACATTGGGATGTGTGTAAATATGATTTATAAACCGCGAGTGTGCTTTATAAACGTACACTTGTGGTTTATAAAGTGCGATCACGGTTCTATGTTTAAAAACCCAGTGATCACAGTTTTATAAACCACGATTACGGATCTGTATCTTTAAATATGAACCTAAGCCTCGGAAAATCTTTGTTTTTCCCCAACCAAAGCTATGGAAGGTCATTATGAAGTGTAAAAGGTCAAAAAACCTCAAATCTACTCTTCCAAAGACTTGAACCATGCTAAAAAACTAAAAAAATTTCACAAAAATGGTGCCATCACATAGGGGAGACTCTTAGCTTCGTAGAAATATTATTTTTAAAGTGAATAGAATAAGATAAATATCATTTTATAATTTTTTACTAACAATAGGTCTTTAAGACATTTTTTCCCATGAATGTTCATGTCTACATTTAAGACTGTAACTTTTGTTTTGCTTATCAAAATATGATAAAACTTATACCATCCCAAGTGTGGACAAATTCTATACACGTTAAAAAAATATATATTTGATTTCGATATTTTTTGATATAGTTATGGCGGGAAAACAGAAAGCGCTCCATTTTCTAAATATTTTTAGACCACTTTCATGGAAAAAATCATAAAAAAAAATATTGCTAAAAAAAATACAAAATAAAATCCATCCCAAGATAGACAACTACATCTAACTTTTCACCAAAGGAAAAAAAAAATAACAAGATTTGGTCATCCAAAATGCGGGCAAACGGACTACAATCTTATAAGTTTTTTCAAAAAAAAAACTAAGTCATATAATTTTAAGTGTTTAATATAGCTAAACTTGTCTGTTTTTTTAAAAAATTAGTATTTTAGAAACTAGATTCTGAATGCTATGATTCATATTTATATAAATTTTTCTAATTTAGAGTGCGTGTATAGCTAATAATCCCTACAAGTTGAGATTTCACTGTTTTTTGCAATATGACGTCCACTTACGACCCCTTTTTTTGTCCACCAACTTGGTGCACTTACCCTTTGATTGAGGTGGATATGATGAGTAGGACATAAAAGGTACACATGTATATGGAGGTGTTGAGTAATAAAATTTAGAAGGGGGAATATAAGTTGCAGGAGCATTCATAGCATGACATATACCCTAACCATGCCTACACATGTAGGTTCACGGGTGGTAAAAATGAGACATGGTAAAGGTGGAAACCAAACACAAAATGTATAGAATACCCTCATGGAAATAGGTGGCAGAGTAGTGGGTATAGACATATACCATATACTCTGTAAAGGGTATATGACGCTATACTGGAGATACACGAGGTATATAGGATACCGATGAGTCTCTCAAATAATCTCATGTACATCTAGGGGTTGTATCGGAATGACAAGGAGGATGTCGAATATGTGATAGGTGTTATAGGTGCAAAATATATAGAAGACGTCGGAGTGATCTAAGAAATTATAGGTGGTAAGGTGGAAGTAGGGACCTTTGCTATACACAGTCCCTAAACCGAATTTCACGGAAGTGGGGGCTCAAAATTTAGAGGTCAAATTTTATAACAGGCATACCATAGATAAGTTATCCTACCTGAGTCGTGGGTAGATACAACAATGAGCGCAGATAATCCTTCCTCTACTTGATGTCACCTTCATGTTGGGATCTGTAGATAAAAGAGTTTTGACCTGAACCTCCACCCTCTCCTACCTCTACTGCATGTATAGTAATAGGTGAGGTGGGGTCCGTGCACGAATAAATATAAGGTGTTGAAGGACTAGGCAGTAGTGGACTGGTGGTATCAGCTCTAAAAACCACTAGATTGTCTGGCTCTGGTTGCAAGTCTCTCACTCATCCCTGAATGGTTTAGAAAAGGTAATCTGAGTCTCTCCCAGTCATGGTACAAAAACATAGTCAAAAGGATAGCAAAAGAACCATTTCCATGAAATTGGAACTTGGCTTTTGTTTGATAGAAAAATAAAAACATTTGGTGACCAATGTCGGTTTGGTCTAAGCCCTATGTTGGTACCAGAGGTTGGTAACCCTTCCCGGCATTCGAGTACGTCTGGACTGGTATCAGTCTACCCTTAATACGAATAATTTTCCTATATTTACCCAAATTATCAAGATGCAAGAATGTGAAAATCAAGCTGAACCTAGAATCCTAACCACCACCTGATACCAGAGACTCAGAAATATAATGAAGCCCTAGCATCATAATAAGTCACAAAAAGTGTATGTTTGTGAATTTAAAATTATTTTGGGCTAAATAACCAAAATAATAGGGAATCGATGTTGGTCAGTAAATCAATGCTGGTATGAAGAGATAATTGATGCCGGTTGCGGGAACGATCCACTAGAATTCACTGTGACTCATCTTGTTTAGGAGATGGAAATTTGAATTTCCTTATGTCGTAATGTTTATCTCAACTAAACCAATACCAACTTGATGCAATTGAGAACATGGCTATGTGATGAGTCATAAACCTAGCCTCAAAATGTTTCTGAAGATACACCAGTTGTGACCTGGTGGATGCATGAAGGATAATAAACCTCGTTTAGATGAAACTACCTCACACATAAAAACAAAATCAGAGTTTTTGAGCTCTTCAAAAACTAGTGGCTTATCACTATGTTGTAGATTTGTCTATGCATATGGCTTATGCCACATATTACACACACTGATTGTCACCAGTTCCTATCCCACACCATAGAGTTTGTTTTTAATGACCCAGGTACCGTATCAAACTCATCACTGAATGTCTATGGATGGTACTTCAGGTAAATTTTGGCTTGGTGTCTGTAAGGGGATCACTTCCACCCATTACGTGGGGATTCCCTAACCTCTGACCCATGATCACTGGCCATAACACGAGTTGGATCCGCTGTTAATCCAATTATCAATACAATCTACTGACAAAAAGGGGAAAATGTAGATACCTTAAATTGGTTTGCAACCATCTAAGCCCCTTCCAATTAATTAATTTAACACATCACCTGATCATGACCCCTCCACACATTACTATTAAATTGACTACCCATATTAAGTTAAAAATTCCCTCATTCGTCTACCTCACCATAAACCCTTTCCAATCCTATTTATTAACCTATACTAAGTCATTTATTTCCCTAACCAACTATAACTTCTTCTAAACCTAACTAGGACCTCTTCTACACTTCTCCCACCTATTTCCTGTTTCCTTTAGTGACAACCCACACTCCTAGTCCATAATGAATCTTGACCACCACCAAAAATGGAGAGAAAAGGATATTTTTGGAAAATATGACCTTTTATCCCTAACCCAATCCTGTTATTCCTAGACTAGCACTGGTCAGCTAACTACCATCAATTCCCTTAAATAAGGAATTCCAATTCTTTTGTTTCACCGAATATTTTACGTAAAATAGATAAGGTAAAAGGTTAAAAGGAATACCTATAAAATCAAAGGTCAATGGTAGAATGCATGCGTTGTTGACTTTTGATCTGAGCTGATTATGGAGATCTTCCCTTTAGCTAGGAGTGATGACCTATAAAAAAGAAAACAAGACCACAAAATAGCATTAATAATATAGGTTAGTGGACTTCCTAGCAAGTGCTAGATCTGGGAAGCGAGGTGTTTCCTAGAAGGTTTTCAATCCACTTTCAAATACAATTTAATACAACAAATACCATGAAATAAGGAAATCCTACTGTAGTTGTACAATTTAAGTATCTCGTGCTAATACAATCAGTAAATATAATATATTAGGAAAAGTTATGATTAGATACAAAGGTTTGGTAGGTTGTTTTGGGTTTTGGAGGTCTGATAAAGGATCTAGGACTGATCATGTAAGTTATGGGTTGGTTTTGGTTAAATTGAAGGCTTGTTGGTTGGAGGGTATAAAATGACATAGAGACCGATATTGGTCAAGTGACCAATGACAATATAGGGGTGAAACCAATGGTGATAAGGTAAACCAACATCGGTAGGGGAAATGGGTGATAAATTAATAAAAATGGATTTTTAGCCCCTTTTTGATTGCATAGAGAGTGAGGAAGATGTGGTTAGGCTCGTAAAATGGATAAGAACACTCATGAATGTAGAGGAAGAGGTTAAGAGAGGTGGAAATACTTGATATGGTTTGGTAGGTGGACTGGTGGGAAGATGGAGATATTTGGGTAATAACAGAAATGGAAATACTGAAAGAAGTAAAATATCTAAAAAAAAGTAAGCATGGATGATGAAAACCACATTACTTACTTGTTACTATGAAGATCTTGTGAATGAAGGTGGTTTGTGGTTGATAGGCGAGGTGATGGCTAGTTCAGTGCCACGACAGTGTAACCTGCATGTTCCCATGGATACTCAAATGCTATGGAAGAGAACTTGTTGCTTGTGTTGAAATTTGGTGGTGTGTAGATGTCATTTGGATGAAGGAATGACTTTGAGTATTTGACGCTTGATTGCAATGTGAAATCCATAAAAATTGAATGACCAACCTATGTAAAAAGAGTTATAAAATTATATATAAAGGAACCGATGGCGGTTTAGGTGACCGATGTCGGTTGAGGATAAACTGGCATCAATTAGGGTGAATTAGTCCAAGTTACCAAAAATATCCTGATCTTTACTATTTTTGGTGTGATCTTGATTTCTAATCCACATCTCAAGTGAGGGTTGGTGCTTAGATAAGTGGGAGTGTTGTTGGAGAAGGAATAAGACTTTAATTTTAGGGTTAGACTAAGTCCCATTTGGTTGGGATAAGTAGGGACCTAGTCTTAATTAATTAATAGGTTAGGAATAAATCCATGGTGAGGTGTCTAGGTGATGTGTAAATTAACTTAATTAAAGTAATTAAATTAATTAATAATGTGAGGATGAACATTAATTCAATTGTAAGTAATTAAATTAATATGAATGCAGGGTAAGGGGTCATGGCTAGGTGAATATGTTACATTAATTAATTAAAGGGGACCAAGGGAGTGTGACCCAAATTTGGTATCTACATTTTCCCCTTTTTGTCACGTAGTTTGTATTGATAAGGGATGCTGACAAAAATAGGACATCGTTGTCTTCGGTGTGAGTGAAGATTAGGTTACCCCAAGTATGGGTGGAGGTGATCCCCCTCAAACCAAGATATGATGAGGTAATAGATGGAGTCAATTAGTGGTTTGATAAATGAGTAAGTGATGAAAACAAGGGTAGGTGGGTTTTAGCTAAGGGTGAGTTTCAGTTCAGGTAATAGGTAGTGGACATTCTAACGCATGCACATGTATAAAATGTGATATGGTACCAGGTTGAAGAGCTTGCAAACTCTACGTCATCAAAGATTGATAGGTTTATCCAAACAAGGTTGAAGTGGTTCAGGTATCCAAGGTATCCAGTCCTGAAAGACAACCAGGTAAGGTGCATGAATGGGCAATAGGTTTGTTCTAGGTCACCAAAGGTATGGTCGGGATAAACAACATGACATTAGGCAAGGTAAGGTCATTAGGTTGAACAACATAAGTAGCGTCATCACAAGGTATAACAAGTAAGAAAATTTGAGTGTCAAAATGGTTAGGGTTGGGTTGGGTAATTTAGGTGTGGCCATAAGTAAGGCCACATTAGGGAAAAGACATGCCCCAACTAATTGTGAGGTTGGATCATAGGTAATAAGTTCATTACGTTGAGTTGTAAGGTTGTGGTCCAATTTGGGTGAGGTGAAAATGGGTTTTAGGAAATCAGATGTGGTGAGAAATGGTTTAATGGGTTCAAACAGGATAATGTATATCAATTAAAGAAAACTAATATTGGTCAAGGAAAACTGACCGCAATGTACTAGGGCACATAAACGATGCTAGTCAAGAGAAACTAGTGTTGATCAGGTCGAGGATTGGGTAAAAAGTAAAAATTCATATTTTAGGGATTCATTTTAACAATTTCACTTTTTAGAAATGACATAGACAGAGCGTTTGTGTGTGTTTTCCATGGATAAAAGGATGATGTGTTGTACTTTGCTGAGCTGGAGGCATATGAGTGGGTGGAGTGAGGTAGACGGGTCCACAAGATCATTCAAAATAAATTTATTGGCTAGAGGACTGAGAGTGCGATTGGAGGCATGACTGCAGGAGGAGGAGGCGCTGGAGGTCCACCAGTTCAGAGACTGGAGGTGCCACTGAGGAGGAGGCACCGTGTTGAGGTAGGAAACAATCCATATTGTTTGTTTTTAATTGAAATTTGTGGTAAAATGAACAAATGGGGTAGGAAATAGAAAATTTAAAATGAGGTTAAAAATGAATGAATTTGAGTATTGGGAGGGTGTAATGTAGATTAATTAGGTGAGTCAAGGAATTGGGGTGGGGTTTAGGTGGGATTGAGGTAGATTTTAGGTTGTTTCTTCAAATTTTTCAAAATTTGGGGCATGGGGGTTCGGCCTTAGGATAGAACTAGAGACTATCATCGATTAGGCATCGACCAACATCAGTTTTGCATACCGGCATCAGTGGTTGAAATAGGTGAATGGTACCAGGTAGAATGACTAGTGCCGGTTACGGTGACCAATGTTGGTCACTGTGAAAATTGACCTAGTCTAGAAAAGGTTAAGTTATGGGGAAAGATGAATTTATAAGATAGAGAGGTAAGTATTGTTAGAGAAATGGGAGACAAAGTAGAATTGAAGTAAGTGGGTTAGTGATATATATAGCTAGAAATAGGTGAGTATGGGTTAGGTCAAATTACAAAGGAGATAAAATGATGAAATAGAACATGGGGACTTGTGTAGGCTAGATAAAATGGATGATAGGCTGGCAAAATAGTTAGGAAATAGATATGTAGTTAGAGTAATGTGGGTGTCAGGTGGGCATGTAGGTAGGGGTGAAGCAATGAGTAAAGTAGGTAGGTACTTGAAATTTTTGATTTTCATGGATGCAAGCATGGCATCAATTGATGATGTAGGATAGGGTCCCATAATTATTGGGGATGATGCAACCCAGTGTTATGGAGGACAAGTGGACTCATATGTGAGAGGTTGGATTGGTTGGGATCATGAGGTACAAGTGAATTTTATGGGATCACAGTCTTAGGGTCACTCTCATCGATAGATGGGATGCAGTGACCAACACATTAAATCTACCCACCGATGAGATGAAAATCACGCTAGAGGATACATGCCAGATTCTATATTTACCAATTATTGGGGAGCCCATTTATTTAGTGTCACTAGATGAGGCTTTTGAGGAGATGATTACAGTATTTCGGGAGATGGCAAGTGACCTGACCAAGAACATTTCCAATCTTGTATATGGGGCTCTATATGTTGCGCACCTATAAGAGACTCAGTTAGTAGTATTGATGATGATTGTAGTGGGATGTTATGAAATCCTTGACTCATAGGGTGTCTGATTTCCCAGGGGATTGATGGGAGTTCTAGGAGATATGATTGACGATCATGTCTATTTTTCATCGGTGCCTACCTATCTAGCATAGTTATACATGGAGCTTTAGGCCTACTAGAGGATGCAATAGTATGACATTTGTTGTACATTCCTCCTGCACTACTGGGTATATGAGCACATTTTGATTGTGTGCCCATAGGGACTGCTGATAGAAGATTGGAATTATGGTGGTCAGAGGACTGGATACATGAGATGGGTGACAGTCGGTGGTTATCCATGAGTAGATGAGGTAGCATATGACATGGATTATTATAGATAATAATTGGAGGGTTTGTATGCCATGGACATAGTATGACGGCCCTATGTTGGTTTTCCTGCATTTAGAGGGATGGCTTAGGAGTTATAGGGGCTACAACTATTGAGGTGGATACAAGGAATACGTTCCGGTGAGCATGAGATGATTCTGGTGGAAAGAGTTTGATGCCAGTTTGGACTATAGAACGATGTGCCCCCACCATTCCCATAGTACCACAGAGATGATATGGAGAGACCTTTATCTCCACCTCATCCTACAGACCTAGCAAGACAAGAGGAGGTACTAATTAAAATGAGGTTGGATGACATAGAAACCACTATGGCATATAGAAAGTGCTGGGTAGCAGAGTTAGAGGTAGCACCACCATGACCAGGTCAGTTGGATTTAACTACAGTGATGGTTTGGAGGGATGCCTTATAGGGATAGGTGACTACTTTGGGTGTTCAGTTGATAGTATCATATGCAAAGGTAGCGACTTTGACAGGGTAGGTGACTACATTATAGGGTCATCTAGCAGTCACTTAGGCACAAACACATGTTCGTGCACATGCTCTCATAGGAGACGAAGCACAGGTAGCAGTGCTACATGAACAGGTCATCTGGCAGCCATTCAAGCATAGGTTGTAGCCTTACAGGCTCATGTAGCCACACAGGTACCAACACAGGTACTAGGATAGGGTCTCATTTTACAGACACCGGCACTGGTAAAATCTTCCTTAATACATGCAAGAGGAAAGGGGCCACTATTGTTGGGGTAGGGTTCACAGGTTACAGGTAGGCCGATGGTGCCACCCCAAACTATATCTATGGCTAGGTTTAGGGATGTGCTGAATGAGGCTCATTATTATCAAGATCAACTGACCATAGCTAGTAGTGATGTCCCGTCATATACTAAGTATAGGGCCTAGCAGGCAGCTAGTGAGAGGACTAGGTCCATAACTCACATCTTAGGTATCACAAGTGGTCTTCAGCCCCAGAGACAGGGTTTGGGTGAGGTTATCAGCTCTCATAGGCCAAGCCCAGATGAGAGTAAGGAGGATAAGATGGTGGGTAGAAAGAGACCAATATAAGGTATAGGCAAGGGTGGAGAGATGTTGGTAGGGCATTTGATAGGGTGAGAGAGGAGGAGACAGGTGAGAGTGGAGAGGAATGCCTCAATTTGGGTTGATTCATCATGATATTATATTATGATTATTATTTTGATATATATATCGGCCTGTGTGCCGAAGATTGTGATATTTTTTATCAGAATTTTTGAGACACTTTAATGAATTATCCCTGTGTACATATGTATTGATACACATACATTCCCTTTTATATAGTTGATGATGATTATTTGACTGATGATGTATTATTTTTCATTCCCATTGTTATTACTTAATATGGAAACTAGGTGAGTCAAGCATGGTTGAGTCAGGTAAAGGCATGATGGAGTCAGGTGTAGGCATGGTTGAGCCAGGTATAGACATGGTTGATTTAGGTATAGGCATGATCGAGTTAGGTGGAGGCATGGTTGAGTCAAAAAAATTCCAAGTTACTAGTTTTAAGGAAATGATATGTTGGATGTATGTTTTGTTTAAATTTCCAAGAAATTGATATCATGGAAATGTTAAATGATGTAGGTGTGATATTTTTGAGGTTATAAAAGAGTAGGTATGGTGAAATAATGTATGTTATTGTGATATATTAATTTCCAAGTTATTGTGTAAATGGAAATTAACTGGGTGTGAATATGAATGTAAAGGGGGAAAATTGGTTAGGGGTAAAAGTTTCCTAACTAACCTCCAAGGGCCCCATGCACTAGTAGTGTTACCTACATAGCCTTGATGAAAAGGGGCCTCGGGCTGATGTATCTCCCATAAGCTAGGGAAATATATGATGGGGTAGATGAATGGGTTGGTAGGTTTTAGGCATGATTGAATGTAGGTCATTGAGGCATGGGTGAGTGTAGGTTGTATTAGCCATGGTTCAATTTAGGTTGAATAGGCATGGTTAAAGGAGAAGTAATCCTAGAATGTAGGTGTCGAAGGTCTAGTCTTGCATAGCATAATCAATAAGTAAGAAAAAAGATGAATGGTAAAAGAGGTGGAATGCTCCAAAAGTGGCAAGGAACATAATGAGCATACCGAGGATGGGTTGATGAGCTTAAAACCCTAAAGGTAGTGCATGATTGGCTATGATAAGGGTGAAGCAAGTTACATGATCATGAAATATTACATTTACAGCATGTCCCTTAAGTAAGTAGAAAATAAGAAAGAAAGGAAGATGAGGTGAAATAGGCTGTTTAGTGTAACCTTGTTGTTAGAGAACATGCCTCTTTTGCAAGATACCCAAAACTGAACTAGGAAATTCCATGATGAAAAAGTTTAACTTCTCTTTATTTTTTGTACTTTCTTTCTTTTTACTTTTTTTTGATAGATTGATTGATACAAGAAGTCTATGTGGGATAAATGGAATTACTACTTGAGGTCTTCGTGAAACTAATTGATGTAAGAATATTAAGAATATTTTATTTTTATTTTCAATAAATAGTCTTCTTTTTAGATAGACCAAGTACAATATGGCTAGCTTTGTATAGCAATACTTCGAGGGAGAAATATTTTTATAGTAAAAATATAGAAAGATAGATGTACTTTCTAAGGGAGTCATCTAGTTTCCAGAATTTTAACTCAAGGATTTAAATTTGAAAATCCCATGTATTAATTTTTAACTTTTAGGTCATGAAAAAGACTATAAAGGAGTATAGGCTTCTTTTATGAAGGAAAACCATAACACACAGAGGTTAGCTATAAAATAAAGGTTTTAAGTGATTAACGGACATGGGATTCTGTATTGAAAAGGATGAAAATTATCCATGAGAATCACTGCATGATTAGATCTGTGGTAGTCATATTGAAGATAAGGATGAAAGGTGGCAGATAATCACATGATTCTTGTTTATTCGTTGATCCTTAAAATAGGTAAGTGGAAGGTGAATGTTTCTCAAGAGACAAATGTTTAATAGAAAAAAGGTGATATAGGACTTGATTCAACAATAGAATGGTTGAATATTCAAGGCATTGAGGGGCTCAGGTTTGGGTTTAACTTCTAGGGAAGATAAATGATAAGCACCTGATCCATAGAAATGAGTAACAATAAAGGGTCCAATCCAATTAGGAGTGAACTTGACCCTTTTTTATTTTCTCATCTTTTGTTACATGTTGATTTTCCTTCAGAACAAGATCACCAACCTTGAAGGTTTGTTCTTGAACACATTTATTGTAGGCACATTTGATACATTTTTGGTAGATTTGAAGGTGATCGAGAGAATTTAGAAAATGTACTTCTAATAAATCAAGCTGTAGAAAAATGTCTTAGCAAAAATCATCATCATTCAACATATATTTTAGTGAGATATGAAGAGATTGAATTTGGACTTCAAGAGGCAAGACATCCTCTATACCATAGACCAAAGAGAAAAGTATGTTAGTGGTTGAGGTACAAATACTAGTGTGATAAGCCCTTAAGGAAAAAGGAATATGCATATGCTAATCCTTACACTTATCATCAAAAAATTTCATAATAAATTTGTTTACGGTTTTTTAAGTCAATTTAACTTATCTATATGTTTGAGGATAATAAGGTGAAGAAAAATTGAGTAGAATTCCGAAGCCGTCACATAGTTTCCTTAGGGTGTTGTTTTTGAATTGTTTTCCGTTATGAGGGATGAGGAATTGAGGAACACCAAAGTCACAAATGATGTGATGGTTGATGAATTCAATTATTTTCTTGTCTTTAGTAGAAATGAGAGGTATGAATTCTACCCATTTAGTGTAATATTCAGTAGCAATAATAATCCATTGATGACATTAGGAAGAATGAGGGTTAATATCTCCAACAATATCCAAACCCCATTGAGAGAAAGGCCAAAGGTCTCGTGTGACCTGTAAGGCATGACTAGGGGTGTGATGAAGATTACTATGTTGTTAACATAGTCACAACAGTCTTGGTTTAGGGTTGGCTAGTAATATCCGAGGAGAAGGATGTGCTTAGCGAAAATGAAGCCACTGAAATGACCTCCGTAAATCCCTTCGAGAACTTCCTTGATGGTGTATATGATTTCAGAACTTGTAAGGCATCGTAAGAGGATACCATCAAATGCACATTTATAGAGAAGACCACCCATGATGACATAGCGAGAGACACTTTTGAGGAAGGCTCGTTGTCCATTGCGACTAAAATATTGAGGCAAAATTGAAAGGGAAAGGTAGTCAGCAAACTACTTATACCGAAGGTCATGTGGATCAGTTTCAATGTTTCCTACATAGTTAATTTCTCATAATAGATAAGAATCTGATTGTAACCTTTGTACTATGATGAATGTTTTTGAGTCGGAGGGCAAAGTGGGTATTTGAGAAGCGAGACGAGAAATGGTGTCTACAAATTTATTAGTGGAATGTGGGGTGGTTTGAGGTTCATAATGGTCAATGGTAGTCAAAAAAATGTCATCATGTTATTTATACTTTCAAAATATATCGTTACGATACTGGTATATACCATTGACTTGGTTTATAACCATTTGAATGTCACCAAAGATATTAATTGACTTAACATATAAGGCTATGGCGGTTTTAAGACCTAACACAAGTGCTTCATATTTGGCGATATTGTTAGTAAAATAAAAATCTAGTTTGAAAGATAATGGCATAGGCTCATCATTAAGAGGAATAAGGATAACTCTTGCACCACCCCCATGCTGACATTTGAAACCATCTAAGAATAAGATCATCTAGTAAATGGTATTATCTAGGGAGAGGGTAGTAATAGATTCATCAATGAAGTCAAATTTATAATATTGGTTTCTAGAGAGAGGTGCATCTGCAAGTTGGTCAGTAATGGTTTGTCCTTTGAAATAATTTTAATGGATGAGTTAGAAATCTAGGTCTACAAGAAGCATGACTGAATGTGCAGCACATTGATGTTCGTAAGGCTTAGTGTACATGTAATGTAAGGGGTCAGTATTGGTGACAACTAAGGTTTTTTGTTTGAGTAGGTAATGATGAAGTTTACTGGCGATAAAGACTAAAGATAGATAAATTTTTTCAGCTTAAGTATATCTAGTCTTGTAGTCTAAAAGCATACAACTTATATAATAAACTGATTGATCCCTATGTTGCTCATTGTAATGAGCAAGCATGGCACCCAAGGAATGATCACTGGAAAAAATGTAAAGTTAAAGTGGTTGGTCATCCTTAGGTGGAATGAGCATAGGTGATTGGAGGAGGTATTGTTTTAAGGCGTCGAATACTTTGTGGAATTCATCATCGCATTTGAAGGATACATCCTTTTTAAGAGGATGATGAAATGGTTGGCAACGGTCAAAAAGATGAGAAATAAAGCAACAAATATATTGCAACTTTCCTTGCAAACTATGAAGTTGAAAAAGGTTATTACGTGGAGGAATATCGAGAATATCCTTGATTTTAGTGGGATCAACTTCAATGCCATGCAAAGAAATGATAAAACAAAGGAGCTTTCTTGAGAGAACAGTGAAGACACACTTCTTAGGTTCAAGGAGAATGTAGTATTTGTTGAGATGGTCAAAGGAAACCTTAAGGACTACAAGGTGTTCGGCCTGATGATTCTATTTGGCAAGAAGATCATCAACGTAATCTTCCAATATGTTATGCATGATGTTGTGAAAGATATAAGTCATAACTCGTTAATATGTAGCACCAATTTTTTTATGGCCAAAGGGCATGACACAATAGCAAAATGTCCCCTAAGGAGTAATGAAGGTTTTTTTGTGTTGATATTCTAGGGTGAGTAATATTTGATTATAACTCGAGAAATCATCCATGAGTGATAGCATCTCATGGCCGGCAGTGAGATCAACTAGTTGGTCAATACTAGGTAGAGGAAAGTCATCTTTGGGGAAAGCTAAGTGAATGTCGTGGAAATCCATGCAAATGTAGAGTCCCCCTGTCACTTTGTAACAGGAACAATGTTAGAGATCCATTGGGGATAATCAATGGGTAGAAAGAAGGAAACAAAAAGGAGGTGCTGGATTTCTTCTTTGACAAGAAGGGGAATGCGAGGATGCATTTTTTGTAGCTTCTGTTTCACAGGTTTGGCATCAAGAATGGTTACATTATTATGGACCACAATATTTAGGTCAATACAGGACATATTAGTGTAGGAACAAGATTAAAGTGTTGTTATGATCCTAGAGGAAAGAAGTGAAAGCTTCATGTTTAGCAGTATCTAAATATTGGCCTATTTTTTAGAATGTGTGGGTCATACTGAGTGTGAATATTGATTTCAATGTTTGATTCATTCAACATGGTTTTCATCTCAGAAGGTAACAATTGGTGAATATAAGAATCTTTTGTACCAAGGTAGGTGAGAATAGACTCATCTTCCTGACATTAAATGATGTTATTAGAAAGTGTATCATCATCGATCATGTCAGGTATAGGAAGGGAAGAGAAGAAGGAGCCTCACCATTGCTCTAATAAGGTCCCAGTGAAATGGTGTTCATAAATTTTTTTTTTAGGAATAATGGGATCTAGATCCAAAGACTCTGTAGGTGAAGGTGGTATGGTAGGTGAATGGGGTGGGGAATATTTATCATGCTCAATGAGTTTGACTTGCACCTTCTTATAAGGTGGTTTTATAAATCCAATACAACTGTAGTATTTATGATTACGATTAGTGTAAGGAATGATAGTATGGGGGTCTTGTTCATAAGAAACCAAACCCAAATCCCTTAAAAGTACACTAATGGAGGAAGGTGTGGGAGAAGTGGCAGTTGGTGAGATATTGAAGGTCGGAGGAAAATGGTTAAGTTTGAGAAGGTGGCTCAAGTGAGTAGGTAGAAGCATCAAGTCCCCCATACATTAAGTTGGTGTGAAGGTGGAGAGGATCGTAGGGGAAAAATTTTCCTACGTGATGATCATAGAGGGGATTTTGGTAAAGGTTACTATACTCTTTAGGAGTAAGGAATGTAGCAATGTTATAAAGGTGGTACTCCTCCAGAGTGAAGCATTGAAAAACACCTTCTAAGGGATCATTAATTGTTATGTGGGTAGCGGGAATGGATGAATCACTAGATGGGTGGGAAGAAGAATCATTGGATGTTTGAGAAGTCAATAGGTTGGTTGATGGGTCAGCTCCAGAAACTACAACATCAATGGGAATAGAGGAGTTAGTTGTGGAATATGTAGTGGTAGAAATGGTGGATGGCTAAAGAAGAAGTGGTGGTGGTGGTAGATGCCTTAACTGGTATAAGGACATCATTAGGTTGATACAACATGTTACAAGTCTTGAATGGTGAAGGGTCAGCTAGAATGGTATAGCTTTTCCCTTCATTTTTAAATTTTAAATAATGGTGTAAGGTTGAAGGAACAAAACCCATGACTTTAATATAGGGTCGACCAAGCAGCATGTTGTACTAGAATTCCCCCTCTAAGACATAGAATAATTCAAGAATGACATGGGGGACCACGTGAATGTGGAGAATAATGGTGTTAAGGGTGGAAGTCATTGCATCATTAAGTGAATGCAGCATAACAAGGTTATTATGCATGCAATTGGCAGGGATGTTCATTTGTTTGTACGCATTAATAACTAATAGCACCTCCATCAATAATAATGCTTTGAACACGTATATTATCAACGTATAAAAAAATAACTAAGGTGGTGTCAGGATCATCCAATTGGAGAGGTACAATCTCATCTTCAGAGAAAATGAGAGTGGATACTTAATGAGTGATAGCGGGAGTAGAGGAATGGGGTAAAGTGGTGAGAGAGGTAACATGGTGAGGCGTGATAATGGATGTAACAGGTGCAAGGTCATTAGGTAGAACCTCAATAGATTGTAGGACCTCAATGAAGGTTTGACAATGAGACTTAGAGGTTTGGAAGAGGTCATACAAATAAATTTTGAGAGAATACTGATGTAATTGTTTAAACATTATACGATGGGAAAACACTTCAGAAATAGGGTATGCGGGTCCATAGATAGTGATTTTTGGTGAAGGTACAAATGGAATGTTAGGTAAAGGAGTAGTAGATGAGCTAGTTATTTTCTCCTTTCCTTTTTCCTTTTGGGTTCGAGTGGAAACTTGAACCATATTGATCTGCAGTGAAGGATAAGGTGAGTCATGAAAGGTGTAGTGAAAGGAAATGAAAAAATATAGTGAGGGAATATAATGGTTTTGTGAAATAAATGTTGCACATTGACATTTTGGTGGAGGTTTGGTTAGCTTTCTGATGTGGACCATATTGATCTCAAACATTAGAGGAGCATAAAAAGGTTGTGGAGGTGGATATGGAGGTCACTGAATAGGTAAGGGATGAGGCTCTGTGGTGATAGGTGCTGGTGGAATAGGGTCCTCATCTAAAATATCATCATCACCAAAGTTTTCTTTGAGAATGTAACACCTTGTCAAACTGTTATATTCCTCTTTTGCATTGTAAGCATTGACATGTGATTTTTAGGAAAAATGTATGCTTCGTGATTGTTGAAAAATCATACTTTCCATGGATAAATCATTTCTGCTCTTTTATTGTAGGGATGATATGATATTGCTTACAATAATCTATTTCACTTCTTATGAGTAAGTAGTAATCTAGTCAGAATGGCTGCAAACTTATCCTTTGTAATTGGACTCATCCTTGGATCAATTCCATTAATCCAAGGTATTTTTTAAACCTTCTTATCTAAACTGAATGAAAAACTGACATTCATTGATTAAGAGATTTAACGGACTGAACTTGTGTTTGTTGTAAATTCTTTATCATCTTGAAATATCATGCTTGTATTCTTTTTTGTGTTGTTCTTAGATCTTCTTGATTGACCCTTGTAGGGCACTTAATGATGTTAACTGAAATAGAAACTTGCTTTGTGATTATGAAGAAAGTGAGAATATAAACTTGACCTATATCTATTAAGGTCTATCGTAATGGATTCAAGACTCGGGTGATTTACCTAACTCTTTCTACGTCAGTCTACATTGGATGACATCCTAACCTAAGTTTTTAACACTAAGTTAATATGAATGGGAAATAACTTAAGGGATGATAAGTTATTTCTAACCTATTGTATTTGGTTAAACTAAGACCTAACCTAAGGTGACAATCTCTTGTTTGAAGGTTATATCCTAAGGTTATATATTTTAAATTAACCTAAGATCTAACCTAAGAAAATTCTATCTATCCTAAACTAATGGGATATGAAAGGGAACCTATGGTTCATTGGAAAGTGGGAGCTAAGCCGTGGTTCCTAGGCTATTAATGAGATGTGATTTTTGTATTTAAAAAGGCAGAGTACTGCCAAACTTGGTAATTACATGGAAATTTGGAGAAACCTATGTAGAGGCATCACTAAGTTTGGAAATGCAAGTGGAAGTTAAATTTAGTCTCATCAATTTTGGATGGCGGTGGCAAGGAGAGATAGGTGGGAATATGCAAATTAATGGCATTAATTCGCCTCATTTTTGGCAAGCAATTTATCTTAGAAGGCATGCTGGAGGATTTTTTGGGGGTTGTTTTGCTTTGCATGCTTCACAATTTTTGCTTTACATGGAGATATCTGGTTTTTCGAACCATCAGTTTGATCAGAACTTAGTGACTATTTTTGAATTCTATGATCTATTTTCTATTTGAGGAATGTATAAGAGGCACTGTGGAAAATAATTGTTGTTGTTTGATCTTTCTTGGAGAAGAAAGGGTGTTACAAAATTGGCTAGAAGTCTTCCTTGAATCGATAGAGGCACTATCAGGAATGATAGGATCTACCCATTAATATTTCTTGCTTTCTTCTAAATGATTCATTAAAAAAAATCTGCTGACTAGATATATATTTTTTCATGATGTATCTGGTTATTTACTTGTTTGTTTTCTTGAAATTTATGTGGTTTTTGGAATACAAATCCTTGGCTGCTAATGGTAGTTCTTGGGAAATTTATATATACTAGTTCTTGGTGGTATTCAAACGAACTTGCTTTTAATAGATCTGTTACTTGTATTCAATTTTGGTGTTGTCTGAACGGGTAGGCATTGCCATATGTTTCATTTTGAACTATCATTAAGAGATTTAGTTCATTGAGCTTGAAGTAGAGTTCCTTGGCCATTCTGAACTGGCATTGTTGTTTGTTTGCTTCTATATCTCTATTTAAGTTTTTTTTTCAGGAGTAGTAATAGAGCTCCATGGATGTTCTAAGCTTGTGTGAAGCTTCGTGATTTGTTACGATATTTTTTTGGTGCCTTGCGTTTGTTTCGAAATGAATGGAACTTAGTAAAGATCTGAACTTTAAGTTGAACCTTCATATTTTAATAGTGTACTTATATTTAGTTCTCATGTTGAACTGATATTCAAGTTGTGAGTTTTTCTCTGTACTTTCAGTTAGAGCTAAGGTTTTATTCTTAATCATGGAACTGTGAATACTAGAATCGTATTGGAATGTTGTGTTGACTGAGCCGGTGTTAGAGTCTGGAAAAGTCTAAACTTATGTTTGAAGTTCATATTTGACATTGTACATGTATTCTAATTTTGTGTGTTCTGGATCTACATGGGATTTTATGTGTTTACTTGTTTCATGAGCTGGGTTTTGGTTGGTTTTGGTTTTGTAAATATTTAATCTCATTAATGCAGTCTTCCCGAAGGGACCTTTGGATTTTTGTATTGTTCGAATGTAGACCGGGTATCTTCTTTTCGAAACCTCCTCTATCTTGCTTCTTGTGCAAGAATTTTTTTATTACTTCTATCTTTTAGGATGCATGGTGTTCTTGAATATGAAAAGGCATGTGATTTTGAAGTAAAACTTCTCCCTCTATACCTTGAGTGAATCTCGTGTCGTGTAGGGAGCTTGGCATTTTAATTCTCATGAATTAATGGATTGGGACTGCAATCTATTTTGGGACGGTCGTATCGATTGAAGAGGCATACGGAATGTATTATTTAACTCCTTTTTTTCTTTAATGTTGAACAAATTCTTGCCTGTCATAAGCTTTTAATGGAACTCTAGGGGCTTGTGGTGATTCTACTGAGTCAAGTTGGAGGAAGTTGGGGACAATATTTGTCTTTAACAGATTGTTTAGTTCCTTACCTTCTTTAGATATTTCATCCGATTCATGGGTTTTAATTAAACAATCAATATAAACCTATTTTCTATGTGTGTCATTTGAAATGAATACAGTATCCCTATCCTGAATGCTTGGGAAATCTAGTCCATGGGACCGTGAGTTTCATCGACCCTTGTCTATCTTGTACGGTTTCATATTTATATTCCTTGTTGATTTCTTTGAATGGATGTCTGGGTTTTTGATAGAGAAGTGAATAGGATCTCTTGAGGGACAATATGTTGTTTAGAGAAAATACTGTGAATTTCGTTTTGAGATTGAATTTGGATTTGATCTTGGTGAATGAAAATATCTAAGTAGTTGTAAGTTTTATAAAGAATGTTGGTAATGTGCATCCTTTGATTGTGCATTCTGTTTGAGTTCTCTTTTGGGAACTAGCTAGAGAATTTCTAATTTTGTATTTATAAAAGGATTTCATTTCATAGTATAAATGATATGAAATATGGATTGGGTCCATTTTGATTTGAGATCCTTTTATGTTAACTGTTTAAGTTCATTGATTGAACTTCTCGTTATTTGATTCTCTTCTAAGATGGAAATTTTTTAGTGGATTGGTTAAGAGATTTAATTTCCAAAGTATAGCTTGGATTTGTGGGTAGTCTGAGTTTCAGACCTTTGCATTATATCTACTAGTAGATATAAGTTGTAAGGCTTTCTTTTAGACCATTTTTAATCTGCTTGGAGTTGAATTGGGATTCTTGTTTTTTTGTAGCCTCTTTATGTTTAGACTCCTTATTTTGTCATGTTTAGACTGAGGTAGTGATGCATGTTCTAAACCTGATTCTTTCCTTCAGAGAAATTGTTTCTGAGAAATAAATATGTATTGATTCTCTCCTTTGTCTATATGGAAAGATGAAGCATACTAATATGAGATATGTTGTAACTAAATCCTTTGTTTCTTGGAAAATTTAAATGTGTTTTTGTATCCTTATGAATTTATGAAATAATGGAAGGACAAGACTTCTTGAATGTTTAAAAGTAATTGATAAGATAAATTTATTCTTTTGATATAATTCTGATGTTGCAGATTATAATATGCTCTTTTCTTTAAAGTAAATTAATATTTTCTTAATTGTACTTCCTTCTAGATGTGATTACTTATAATTATTGTATGTTGTATATTAATCATTTCATTAAAGCAGAGTTGTTTATTGAAACAATTAGTGGAATGCACTTTACTTTAATGTTTATTGCTTATCATGCTCAGTTCATTGAACTAATCCATTCTAGAAATTTTACAGATGGACATCGTAAGTGATAAAGGAAAACAAGAAATTTCATGTTGTATTGGGCTTAATTAATTATGGATCTTATGTAAAGAGTTTTGGTTTGTTATTGATTTGTATTGAAAAAGAAAAGTTGATTTATTTTTGGAATAAAGGTTGTTTGTTATATAGTATGCCTTAAATACATAGTCTTGTAATGTATAGTTTTATAATGGTGAATTCAAAGTTGAGATTTACTTGTATTAGTTGTGTAAATTATCTTGTATTTATGAAGAAGATGGAAAACCTATCTTGATGATATTTTCATATCTGTTATATGCTTAATTCGGATAAACTTGATCAGTTGGTTAAAGGGAAATAATTAGATTCCCTTATTAAGATGTAACTTGTTAAGTTGCATAAGATAACAATTTTATCTAAACAATTCTAACATAGTATTGGAATGTGTAATGAATATGCAGTAAAACTATAGAAATTACGAAAGATAAGAAGGGTACGACAAATCCTAACTCTTAAATCATGTAGAGGAATATTCTTCCTCGCTCAAATAAATGTAATCTAAAGAATGGTAATATGATCATTGATCATTAGACTTCATTTCCTATAAAGTCTACTTCTAGTTGAACCTATTTGGTTGTTACACCTTCTTTGAATGGTTAAGTTACATTTAATGGGACTTTTGATGTTGTTATCCTGCCCCTTGGATATCTATTTATTAAGCCTAGTAAAATGAACCTAAAAATAAATCATAACTTAAGAAATTTATTTAATGACTAAATGAATCAAATTTAGAAAAGAACTTATGGAGTGTTGGATTTAGGATTTAGCAGGGTTGTTGTAATCAGTGCAATAATCCAAATTATAAGGTATTTTTAACCTCCTTGGAGTATGTACATCTTGATGAGGTAGTTTCTGTAGGATATTGGCACATGTCAACTGCATGTATTGTACCTTCAAGAAGACAAGGGTTTTCTTGAGGATACATCGTTGCAGTTGACATATGGCAACCCCCTTTTGTATTGATCATCTAGATCTACACATAAATAAGGACTTGAACTTAGTTTCTCTCTAGGTCAAGTTAGTGGCATGTTTATGATAGGTGGTAGCTTTCAATGGCTCAATGTACCTTGGCACATCCGGTTGACTTAGGTCAACCGAGTATGCCCATATACCCTAAGACATTGTGAGCATCTTCCTATAATAAATTATATTTCTAATCAAGGCTAGGGTTAAACCTTGGACAAGTGGACTGACGGTAGTCAGTAAAGACCATTATAGATAATAGAAGGGTGAGGTGAAGGACGTATTCTAGAACGATGAGTTTATCATCTAGGAATAGTAACATGAACAGTATTTTAAAAATATTTGGCCAAAGTATCGCAAGCTGCTGGTTTTGTTTTCCTATGTCACCTATTTTAAAGCAACGTGATGTCAGATGAATATTGGTAACACATATTCAAATAGGTTCTTTAAATAGATCACTCAGTACCCGGAATAGGGTAGGAGAACCAAGTATACATAGTATACATAAATTAGTATATACTTGAGTCATGGAATGAGAGATCGGTATCATACCGAGTCATTACAACTACATTTAGTTATTTGTTATGAGATTGATTGGCATGTAATGTGTGTTCTAAATGATTTTTTATTTATAATAGAGAACATTATGTACAAAAAAAATCCCTTGTTTCTAAAGTCTTAAAATGGGAATGTTACAGAGAGGACATAGTCAGAGAAGAAAATTCTAAAGAGCCTTACAGTTTTCCACATCATTCCCTGACACACAATGGTAAGCACCAATTTTGGTATCATCAAACCCTTTTATTTTAGGTTTGAGTAGGTTGTAAGGTATAAACGATGGTAATGTGATGACATAGGTTTCAACAAGGTTACCTAATCGGTTGGTGTAAGAAATTTCCAATGTATCACAATGTGAAGTAAGTGTGGGTCTGGATGGAAGTGATGTGACATTTTTTGAGTAAGTTTGACTAATTTCTTGGTAGATAGTATGGTTTTAGGTTTGGGTTGCACCTTCTTGGGTAAAGGTGTAGCAAGTGAACTATTTGTTAGAGGTGGTGTAGGTTTAACTACCTCTTTTGAAGGTAATGGGGTTTTGGGATTTTGTTGCACCTTCTTGGGTAAAGGTGAAGGAGTGTGTGATGTATAAGGGAAGGCAGATGGTGGAAGGGGATGGATTAGCCAAGGCGATAATGTAGGTGTAGTGAAGGCTATGGTAAGAGACAATGTGGAAAGGAATGGTTGAGGAGAAGGGAATGGCATGGTTAATGATGAGGATACAAGAAGTGGTGTAGGTATATGAGTTAAAAAGGATGTAGGTGATGGAGAAGGCATAAGATGTGTAGGTGATTTGGGTGTAACAAAGGATCATGACAAGGAGGTGGGTTGTTTTGTTTTTGGTTTACCTTGGTAGGAGGCTGTTTGACCAAGGTTAATGGGTGGGGACCTAGGATAGATGGAAGTTGTGAAGGTGACAGAGGGGTAAAGGGCAAAGCTGGTCTATGCAGCCTAAGAGGTTGGGTCTTCCTCTTAGGTGGGGGAATAGTCTTTGTGAAGGCTTGTAAGGATGTGGCTTAATCCAGTTTGACAAGAGGATGGAATAGACTTGATGTTGACATGACTCCTAATGTGGTAATGGGTTTAGAAGTGGAGAGAGATATATGTGTAGGTAAGGTTTTAGGCATTGGAAAAAGTTCATTTGATGGTAAAGTTTTAGGTATGGGTGAGGGTGATGAAGAAGGGGTAACTACAACTGGCATGGGCATGATGGGTTTGGTTGTCTAAAACACTTTTGGATAGATCATGAAAGTGTCAGGGGACAACATCTGCATTTGAGTTGAGATAGGAAATCAAAGGGATCCTCAAAGTATGGAATTGTCAACATAATTTAAGAGTTTGGCCAAGAATGGCACTAATGTAGGTGGAGTGATGTTTATTTCATAGTAATCCCTGTAAAGAATGTCTGTGAGATAGGGAAATGGATGGATTCATATTCTATGGGTTGAAGAGATGAGAGAAGATCAACAAGATCCTTGAAATCTTATGGAGAATTGTCACCAATAGCAAGAGACGCTACTAATGAACCCCCTGTGGGTAGGGGAGAAAGCAAGTTAGATGAGGTAGGTTCTTATTTTGGTAAAGAAGAAGGTAAGTATGACTCTCATGTGGGTAAAAGAGTAAATACTACAAGTTGTGTTTCAGGTTGAGAGGTGAGTGGGGAAAGTGAATTGTAAGATATGATGAAATCCTCCATGGGTAAAGGAGAAGATAAGGGAGACTCCTATGTGGGTAGAGGAGCTAATGAAATAGGGCCCTACGTATATGAAGGAACTCATGCAAGAATCTCCTCGATAGATGGAATGGGAGGAATTTGAAGAGGATCTGGTATGATGTCGAAAACGAGATGAACCTCACAAATTTTACCATCATTGGTTGAGGTTTCACTAGTTTGGTTAGACGACAGGGTGTGATTTGGGAAAGAATTCTTCAAGATGTGAAGGTTCTGATTTTCCAGTGTGTTAGGGTTATCCAAGATGAGTTCTCCATTAACTAACATTTCTTGGATGATGTTTTTGAAAGTTATACATTTACCGTCACTATGACCTCTAGTGTGATGATAGTTTTAGTAATCATTTTATTTGTACCATGCAGGAAAAAGATGAGAAGGGTCAAAACCAGTATGTGGTTTGATGGGTGGAAAAGTGATTGCTTCGTATTTTAAAAGTTTTTCTAAAACTTAAGAGTAGGGTTCTCCTGTGGGAGTAGATTTTTGTTGCTCCCGCTTGAACTAAAAATCCTAAACATGAGAAAGGTTTAAAAAAGGATTTTATTGGTTGGATGGATGAGATGGGAAAACTTTAAAAACTATTGCATTGGCAGATCCTTTTTCTTTAGAATAATTATTTTGTGTTTTGAAAAAATAAGAGGTATCATTTGATTTAAATGCAATGTTCTTGTTACACAATTGTATCTTCTTCTCTTCAATGACATGGATTTAAATTTTATGGTACATGGTGAACGCCTCGTCAAACATGTGGAATTTTTGAACTTGGATAATTGGTGAGATGTTTCTAGCACAAGCTTTAGTGAACAAATCTTTTAACTTGGTTTGAGCAAGTTGGAATGTGAGTTGGTTGATCAGGCTCTTCCAACGAGTGAAAAAATATGTGATAGATTTGTCTTCATATTGGCGTGTCACATACAAGTTGCTCATGATGACCTTCTTAACAATGTTGATAAAAAAGTGGTATAGAAAAACATGAGCTACATAATTAAATGAAAATATGGAGTTCTTGGGTAGAGCACTATACCAATCTAAAGTCAGTCCCGTCAAGGACATTGGGAATTTTTGCAAGAGCAAAGAGTCATCATGAGTGATTAGTTAACACACATGCTTAAAAGACCGAAAGTGTTGTTATTGGTCTTCTTTTCTATTGAATAGGTTGAATTTAGGAATTTCCCAATAGACAAGGTATGGATGAATAATAATGGACGAGTGAATGGGATCATTGCAAATCTCATCGTATGTTAGAAAGTTACATGAGCCAGAGATAGATGCTTCTAATGTCTACATATTTTTCATCATAATTTGATAAGATCATTGGTAGGTTGTGATGATGGGTCACCCTTTGTAGTATAAGGTGGTAGATAAGGTGGGTATGAAGTGGGCATTATCTCAGTACATGCTGATGTTGTGTATGAAAATTTTGATGAAGGAACATAGGACAAAATACATGTAGGGGGTTGGTGGTGATAGGTGTAGGTAGGTGGGGTGGATGTAAATACTCTTGTAGCAATCAGAGGAAGAGACCGCGGGATGGAGAGGAAATGGTTTTGGAAGGGAGTATGGGTTGTTGACACCAGTGGTGCCTGAGATGCAATAGGTATATGAGAAGTGGAGGATGCAAATAGACCTATACTAAGGGTGGTTAATGAAGGTATGGTGGATGTCATAGGGACTACATACATCAAAGGTGTGATAGATGTCGTAGGTGCAGTAGATATCAATGATGTAGGGTCAAGTTGGGAAACCATAGGTAATATGGTGGAAGAGGCTAAGGCTACAGTGGTAGGCGAGAGTAGGAGGAATGGAAACATGCATGTCATATACAAACTGCCTCAATGAATCATAAGTAGATGAATGAGCAAGGTAATACTGTAGAGCGGTGGGGTTTTGATTAAGGAGTCTCACAAACTCCTCATCACGATTGGGTATGGTAAGAGAGTAATTAGGGTCCATGTGTGATGGGATGGACGGGGGTGATGGGCTAGGTGGAAGAGGTTAGTTGCTAGCATGAAACACGAGAGCATCTGATTTTTTATAAGTTAAAACAATGTGAATGACAATAGAACAGGTGATCTAAGCCCTGTTAATGATGCAAAAACACATAAAGAATGGAGAAACTGGGTCTAAAAGGTGTGATTTGATCATTGTTTCGATTAAAAAATCAGAACAAAAAGACCAACATTGGTTGGGTAACCGATGCCAGTATGAGAGGGTAACCATTTTCAGTCAATGAAATCGATGTGGGTTACCATGGAGAGTTGAAATATTTGCAAATATGGAAATAAATGATGAAGACAAAGTAGAACTAGATTTTGAAGGTGATATCAAGGACTCAAAGATATAGTAAAGTGATAGAGGAAGTCACAGAAAGAAAATAAATATATATTGAATGCTTCTTGGGTAGAAATGACCAAAACAACATAAAACTAATGGCAGTTAGTGAACCAATGGTGGCGAGATGATAAAATTGATGGCGGCTGTTGTACCGACACCGGTTATTGTGAAATCTGTGAAAAATGGAAAAAATGTAATTTACGGTGATTTAGGTCAAATAAAAAGACCAACTCAAAGACCAAATATGGAAATGATTAGTCCTAACACACTTAGAAATAGCCAGAATACACCAATTCTTATTTTGGAGTGTGGATGGAGAGAAAAAAATGAAGAAAACATACTCACACCTCAAAACACAAATTAAGAAAAATCTAGCAAACAAAAAATCCTATGATGTAGATTTTATGTTGTGGCTTATACCATTTAGGACTAACTTGTGAATATAATAAATTTTTTGGTTACCAAAGGTTCCCTATGGAAATTGACAACTGTGGGTGGTTTCAAGGTAAGTTTTGGCATGGTGTCACCAATATATACTTTGCAGTACTCGAGAACCTAATCTAATATGATGAATGACTAGAAAACTAGCTGGATCCTACTGTCAATCCTCTAATTATGTGATTATTGATAACTTTTTCCAAGAAATATGTTGTTTAAGAAATGTGAATTTTTTTTCAATGGTTTGGTAAAGAGAGATAGAGAGTGTGCAAAATGTGAGCTATGGTTGAATTTGTCAACCATCAACTAGTCATGACTTCTAGCATATAGGTTGCCCACAATTTAAATGAGCTATAATGCAACATACAGAAATCAATTGCAAATAATTTAAACCCAAATTCACAAATTATATTTGATGAGAACAAATTATGAAGGGGAAAAGAGTATGAATTTCACTAGATGAAATGTAAGAAATGAAAGAAGAGTTATTTTTAATCCCAAAAGATAAATGTCACTCAGACAATTAGAAGAATAGAATGTTTCCAGAGAAGAATCTTAATGTGAACTTATTTCGAATGAAATAGACACAAAATATTTTTTCCTAAAAATGAACAAATGCAACAAAACCCAACAAGATTCCCATTGGGCGTGCCAAAATGTTTTACTAAATAGTTTGCATAAAATAGATAAGGTAAGATGTTAGGAGGAATACCTATAAAATCAAAATTCAATGGTAGAATGCACACATTGTTGAATTTTGATCCAAGATGATTGTGGAGAGCTTCAATTTGGATAGGAGGAACGACCTGTAAGAAACACAAAAAGACCATAAAATAACATTAATAATATAGGTTAGCGGACTACCTAGTGAGTGCTAGATTTGGAAAGGGAGGTGCTTCCTAGAAGGATATCAATCCACTTTCAAATACAATTTAATGCAACAAATACCATGAAATAAGGAAATCCTATTGTAGTACGATTTAAGTATCTTGTGCTAATACAATAAGTAAATATAATATAACATGAAAGGTTACGATTAGATCTGGAGGTTTGGTAGGTTGTTCTAGGTTTTGCAAGTCTGACAGAGGTCTGATAAAGGGTCTAGCAGCGATCAGGTAAGTTCTGGGTTGGTTTTGGTTGAATTGAAGGCTTTTTGGTTAGAGGGTATAAAATGACACAGAGACCGATATTGGTCAGGTGACCGATGCCAATATAGGGGTAAAACTTACGGAAGTAAGGTAAACCAATGTCGGCAGGGGAAATGGGTGATAAATTAATAAAATTTTCATTTTATCCCCTCTATGATTGTACAAAGAGTGAGGAATATGTGGTTAGGATCGCAATAGGGCTAAGAAGACTCAGGAATGCAAAGGAAGAGGTTAAGAGAGGTGGAAAGACTTGAAATGTTTGGGTAGGTGGATTGGTGGGAAGATGGAGATATCTAGGTAATAACATAAATGGAAATACTAAAAGAAGTAAAATATCTATAGTAAAGTAAGCATAGATGATGAAAACCACATTACTTACTTGTTGTTATGAATATCTTGTGAATGAAGGTTGCTAGTGGTTAATAGGTGAGGTGATGGATGGCTCAATGTTGCGGAAGTGTAACTTGCGTGTTCTCATGGATACTCCATATCAAAAGTGTGCCAATGAGACATGTGGAGGCTTCTACTAGCTCCTTTTATAATTAGGCTTTTTAAAGGCCAAAAGTCGTTTTTCTTGGGCCCAGGGCACATGAAAGGCCCGCTCTTGTTTGGATACTTGCCTCTATGCCTGAACTTTGTGGTTGTGCCAAGGAAACACGTGGATGGTTATAAAATAAAGTGGAGAAGGGGTAGAATCAACTATTCATGTGCATTGCATCTGTTTTTCTACCATTTTTACTCCAAGACTCTTGGAGATGTGAATACGCACTATTTTTCATCATTTTTTTATGAAATTACTTGTCGTCTCTATCTGTAAAGTGCCATTGAATGGATTTAGAACTTAATATGTGAGTCAAGAATTGTTAAGGTCGATATTTTGAAGTTGGAATTTCTTAGGCACTTGCAAAAATGGGAATTACCAGAGAAGTTGGATGCGGGAAATAATTACAGAGGAAAGAGAGGGAAAAGGATGGAATGATGAAGGGTTTAGGCGCAAAAGATGAGAAAGGTGTTTCCTTAAGAGAAAAAAGTATTACCTATCAGATCCAGCTATGTAGAGCCTCCAGAAAATGATTAAAAAGGGGATTTCTCACATGACAGAATCAAAATGATTATAAGGATTACCAAAACATTGTGGCATGGAATCCTAGTCATTAGTCGAGGGCCCAAGAAATTGTTAAATGTTGATTTCTGAAGAAAATTGGTAACAAGAAAAGGTCCCTCGAATATTATTTTCTTGTTGGGGGAAAATTGAGTGAGTAAAATGCATAAATGCAATGAGAATACTCTTGCAAAAGGTCGGGGGTTGAATTCTTAAGAGAAAATTTGAGAAAATTCGTCTTTCTAAGAGACCAGTCTGAGATAACCTGTTAATTCTTTCTATATTAGATTTTATATCATGTCAAGTTGGTTATAGATGTATAGCCATTGATGAGCACTGATATTTCTCTAGAAGCTTTCCCCTACTGATGAATCTAAGAAATTTGGAAATTAATTTGTGTTCAATCTCTAGCAATTTGTGTCTGCTTTGTTTGAGAATGTATGCAAATGGTTTCTTTTGTTCCTATTGCAATCTTACATTGAAATATTTGTGAAATCACATAGGATCTCATCCATGTGACATTTTAGTGGCATTTTCAATTTCATCTCAAGAAGAGCCTTCATCCTATGATGAGATAAACAAATTTAAAACCACTCCACTGTCATTTGTTGATAAATATTGTCTGTAAGTCTTCGGGTGTACCTTAGGTGTGATTGATCAGAGATTTTGGTGTTTAATTGAGTCTTCTAACTCGATCCTTCATGTTAGAGTCTCAAATATTATGTGAAAACATGTTGATTTGGGCCTCCATTGAAGCACACCTTCTGGTTGAAGGAGCGTCTTAATTATTCTAAAGCTTTCTATTATTGAGTTGTCCATTGTTGCGAAGTCCTCAAATATCTTGTATAATCAAATTTATCCTTATTAATCTCCCACCAAAATTATTCAAAAACCATGAATCCATCCTAAACTACCCCTGTTTGCCCTATATATCAACAAAGGAACAAAATCTATTCACTAAAATATGTAGAACAATCGATATTTCTTAATGTCTTCAGTAACCTTAGCCTTGTGTTGAAAGTATCTCCATATTTTAGAAGTGAAAACTCTTGAGGGTTAAATTATGGAGTATTGACCATATTTTCCCAAGGTTTTCTTCATAAAATTTGTGCAAAAGAAGGATATATCCATCTCCTTCATTAAAAAAAGGTTACACTAAGGGTCCTCTCACGCTGGTCAAAAGGCATAGCCTAAAGTAGTGAGGATAGGTCAAATTCTCTTAGAAGGTGCTATACATCTCTCCACGAATCTGAGTGACAAAGGGCTAGTTATATCTCATCCCCGGATATAAAACGATACACACTATGATCTATCTATCTCTAAGCTCCATGTCTAATTTGTGTTGCTTCTCAACTTGAAAAGGAGAATGAATTTGGATACCGACACTTGTGGCGCCATTGCCGGGGAGTATTTGAACAAAGGTGTACATGTACAGACCCTGGTAATGTTTCGTACATGATATAAGTACAAATACATTTCTGAAACATCATTATCTATTAAGATTTGCAAGAGTTGTTCAAAGTTATGAGTTTTGAGTGTAATATGTCTGACTTATACAGTTATTGCACTAAATTTTGTATCATCATTGAAAAATTTGGGTAGAATAAGAGTAGATCTTGTAATCTTTACATGAATCTTGTATTGAAAGACATTTGATAGCTATTTCATAGTGCATTTGCATAAAATAAGGTGAAAATCCTTAGTGGCGACTCCGTGTTGGTTATATTTTTAATAAATACCAGTGTTTTAACATATATAAAGTAAGATTTGTTATTAATCTTTAAAAAGCTGGAAGGAAGAATATCTTTCTTCACCAAGGACCCTAGTAGAAGGTTGTTTGTAGAGTTGGGAAAGTCTAATTCAGAAGAAAGAATAATTTGGAAGGTTTTTGGAGATCAAGCATCAAGAAAAGAGATCTACATTCGTGAAACTAATCAGCTTGTGATTGAAGATTGTAATACTTCCTCAAGTGAATCTGAATAAGGTATTCTCTTTATGAATTGAATTCTCCATCTAGAGAGGGGCCTTCATTTGTATTTGAAAAATTTACTTCTCAATCTGCCTCTGTATTTTCTAAATCTGATAGAGTTTTCCAAGAAACAAATCCTTTAGAGGGCAGTCATTATGAGAATTACATCCTTGTACCACACAGACTTCTCGCTCCTCATCAATTTGCATCTCCTCCAAGGTCACCTCCTCAAAATAATATGGCTCAGCCTCCACCCATACCTCCATTTGTTTTTAATTGTTGCTCAAATAATACTTGGCAAAGATCACACAAGGAGTCCACGCGGGATAGAAGGTCAAGGTCAAAGGCACAGAAGGATAGGAAGGACCCGCATGCGGAAGGAAAGTTCGTATTTCAAAACTTAGCTGATTTTGAGCATGGAAACCTACTTTTGGAAGGTGGGGTGTGGAACCCATCAACGATGCAGAGATGTGGGTGCCATGCATTGTCTATATTTACATAAGCGGTTTAAAGCATCTATGCATGGAGACAAGCTGAGAATAGAATTGACACTTCATTTAACTACAAGAGGACTATAGATAGTACACTTGCATGTGTGGCTATGATTTTAAATGGCGTGTGGCTATCAATAGCATGTGACCTATTTCTAGAATAGTTAAGTGGTGAAGGGAAAGTCCCCACCCTATATATATGATGTTAGGTGCATAATAGATGTATGTATCACATAGAGTGGTGTATGTATGATTCTGGATGTATGAATGTGTGTACCAGATCCATACGCGCATCGGTATGGATTGAAATTACTATAAGGAGCTTCTGTATTTACTAATAGATGGAAGATATTGGTTGAATCTAAGTGTCATTCTGTGTAATTAAGCACTGCATGTTAATGGTTAAATCATGATTACTGTTTAGCTTGTTATTTCATAGATCTAAGGGTAGCATACATTGTAGAATGATGGATTAGTTATGAATCTATATGTTTCTTCCTTCATCATGTTAACATCCTGTTACAACAACCCTAAAGAGGGAACCGGTAACTTTATGCACTTCGAGTGAGTGCTCAGTCTAGGCTGAGTGATGTCCTAGTGTGACTAGGTTGTTATCTTACAAATTCTAGGTTGCATCATTGGTTCCATTGTTGGGACCTCTTTTTCAGTGTTTTTCAGGATGGTTCATGATGAAGACATATAAATTAACTTTGGCAAGTATTGAGGAATGGATACATGATTTGGACGAAGAATATGCACGATAGTTCAGAAGTGGATTTGAGTTTAACACATGCACTTGGGTAGAACAAAACCTATACAATAGCTTATATGAGATATTTTTTGCTATCTTTCCCATAGAACTATACGAGTGGCTTACTACTTATGCATCTCAGCGGAATTGGAGGTATCGCACACTTGTTTAGACACAGGAAGAATTTCAGACCCTTTATGATGTTGATCTGATCTGGACTTGCACGGTGGATACATGGTTTTGTGGCATTCTAAACAGTTGTATTTTGGAATATTCAATTTCGACGTACTCTTTCCCAGAGATAGCTGAATTTCAGTTTTTGAGGTATCCAAGAGGAACATATTTGCAAGGTATTTTGCTGGCAATCAAGATCTTAATGGTAACTTTGAATCTAGAGAGTAAACCGATGGCTAACTAAACTTCACCACGCGCAAGGGTAGGAAGAGGTTTGGTATTAAGATGGAAAACCTAGCATCAGAAAAGAAAATAGAGGAAAGGTGGCTTCAGTATAATGAGGCACATGAGAGGGAGATAGAGAAGCAATGTTCCATTATAGAAAGTATGACATTGAGGAGATAGATGGATCGTGAAGGATTTAAGGATCACATAGAAGACATGGAGCCAGAGCATCAGAAACTCCCCCATCTTGGAAATCAAGATAGAGATCCCTTCTTGGCCTCACACAGAAGTGCACCAGCATAGACTACTTGGACTACATGTACGCATCTTAATCCACTTGTGACCTAGCCTTTGCGCTTGGTTTTTCAGTATCTAGTACGATAAGTAACCAGCAAGCTAACTTGGGAAGTAGGAAAGCAGGAGTAAGTCAGGGATCAAGTACATCAATGGTAGGATAGATGGATTCAATTTTATATTGAGGAGCATTCTTAGGTGCATCATCTACACATAATGTGAGTGCGTAGAATATTGGATTCACCTCTAGAAGTGGAGCTACCTCACAAACTGTAGGGGTTCAGTATAGTACTACTGTCGGAGCATAGGGGAGTACATCTATAGGTCCTACTCTAGCTATAGCTGGAGGATCAGGAGGTATAGGTGGTTCTAGTTCGATTGGATTTAGTGGTTCTAGAGGCAGAGGGAACCCAGGAGGTTCTGGATCAGGTGGTCAAGGTAGGAAACAACCACATAATATCTATATGGAGATGTCTCTTCATCTCCCGGAGTATAGAGATATAGGGGATGTTTTCAAACATGTGCATATGTTTGAAATATTGTGGTGCGCTAAAGGGATTACAGCTACTGAGCAAAAGGCAAGTCAATTCACTACTACATTATAGGGGTGCATACATAACTGGTATAGGAAGTTTGACCCTAATAAAAATTTCATGGATTAGGTAGCTTTGAGAGATGCTTTCTTGAAAGAGTTCCATATCCCTAAGTTTGAGAAAAAGAGTATAAGTGCACTCAAAGATATCAAGTAAGGCACTACTGAGAGTGTACGTCAATATGATGCTCATTTTAAGACACTTCTATCTAAGTTGTCTTAGGATATTCACGCTAGCCAGCATGCACAATGGTTCATTGGAGGATTGATTACACCTTTTAGAAGGTCACTATCACATAAGACATACCCTAATCCGTGCAAAGCACTAGAAGAATCTTTTCATGCCGAGGAAGCTGGAAGCATTGACACTAGAGCTAGGATGCTTCTAGAAGCACAAATCACAGCTATGGTAAAGCAATTAGAGAATTTGTCAGCAAATTCAGCCCATGAAACATGTTAAAAAAATTGGTGTACAGATTGTGAAGTGGAAGGTCACAGCAAGGATAGTTTCCCTCATAGATTTGTACGCTCATTACTGTTGGACTATGATATTTTCCATTTGAATCATGATGCTAGTCAATGTCCTTTGTTACAACATGTGATAAGGAAGAATGTATCTTACTTTTGCAATATTTTTAGGTCCATGACCCATGATACTAAGGATTATTGGTTTATTGATCAGATTTAAGATGCTATAGACATTGGAGTATGACAAAAAAGTATAAAAAATAATTATAAGGGTAGGAATGAGCACCACGATTGGGATCATAATCAAACATGCTATGACAAGAATGAGGGGCGTTTTGAAGGAGGTCATGGAAGGGGACATGGTTATCATGGTGGATATGGAGGATGAGGCTGAGGTAGAGGAAGAGGAGAGTTCCCTCGTGGAACATGTTATACATGTGGGTCTCTTGACCACTACAGGAGTGAATTTCCTTATAATAATGCATGTTCTTTATGCGGGAAGAACCATAGCTATGAAGAGTGCCTGGACTTATATGAGCATCTAAGTAGGCAACATAAGCAATAACATAAAGGTGTCAGGATGGTTAGAATTTAGCGCATGGTAGAATACCAGTGGATGCCCAAGATAATAGAAGGCCCACAAGAATTGACAATGAAGATTACTACACGTTCTGAAGATGTGCGTGCAAGAGAGGCATTACACTAGAAACCTATGATCACCAAGGAGGAGGTTTTGCATGTAAGATACCTAGATCTTGCTCATCAAAAGGAATTTTACCAGGAGACCATGGAAGTTCTAAGGAATCTTCAGGGTGAGATACAATACCTAAAAGAGCAGAAGAAATCATTAGAAACAGTCCAAACTGATATCGATGATCTGCATGAGGTGTGCAAGATGTTGCACCAGGAGAACATTATTCCACTCTTAGGAAGTTTGTTAAAAGGGAACACTCCATGAGCAAGTCTTGAGACCGGATGGAAAATTCTGTATACAAATCTTCCCCCTGATAGCATTAAATATGACAAAAAAAATTACTCTGAATGCTATTGTGGATGGGTGGCTGTTGAGAAACATATTGATCGATATATGTGTGGAAGTAAATGTTCTTACATTAGATGCATGGGTACAAATGGGGAGGCCTCCATTATAGCCATAATATAATGTTTTATTTATGGAAAACCAGACTAAGGCCACATCCATAGGAGTTTTGAAAGATGCATCTATCACTATACCAGTGGCCAAGTTCACTGGGGATTTTTATGTATTAGCACTTGTAGAAGCAGAAAATTTTCCAGCCTTGCTTGGACGCCCTTGGTGTTATGCGAATAACGCTGACTTGAGATTTAATAAGGGGTATGTCATCTTTGAAAACAAGGAGGAGAGGGTTGTGATACCTTTGACAGATGGAAATTCTATGCCATATGTTGAGCCTCTAAGTGAGAAGGATTTAAACAGAGTTTATGTACATGCTATATAGGACCCAGAGGTCAATGAGCCATCAAAGGAAGGCATCCTACAATGGGAGGATTCTCATTCTATTAGTGATAATACGAGTATTGATTGTAAAAATTGGGCTCATGGTACATATGAATTAGTAGGACATGAGGTGAAAAGTGTGGTTTCCCGCAAGAATGGATTTTGTTCAATTTGACAAATAGGTAGCACAGTACCTTGGTATACAGGGGCAGAAGATCTCCCTAAAATTTTTAACACCATGGAAACATAGTGGATAGATCAAGTTAAGAGAAGGGATATGTTAGTATATAAATTTTGCAGGATAACATCGCACTGGTGGGTAGTCCACAGAGATAACCTTATACACTGGGAAGAGATTGGAATAGATTTTTCTACTAGGTTTATAAAGAACAATGCACATATGCATATCTACACTCATCATGTTGATCAATCTGTTCAACATCACATTGAGTAGTGTGAGAGACTCTAAACAGTAGGACATGAAGCATTACCACCTTCACTCTGGGTGAAAATATTATATTCCACACTACAAGGATGCTCACGCGCTTGGTATGTATATGCAGAACTACATAGAGAAACTGGGAACTGGCAATATTTGACTATAGGTATGATCCAGACATTTGAATACTTCTCGACTAAACCTCCTATAGTAGAGGCATTAAAAATTTTCAAGTGCTGAACTATGGGAGATAGTGCAAAAGTAGAAGAGCATATTCAAGAATTATCCAGTGAGACAGAGTTCATAATATGTTTTGAAAAGGAAAAAGAACTAGACTCCAAACTACTTGAATGCATTTTCCTTGAGAAAGAGAAAGGAAATATGGTCTACATCGTGGATGAAGAGGAAGTTGAGAACCTAGATATTGAACATTCACATGGGGTGCACGAGGTCTAGACAGTGTGTTATATCATTTTTAGTGATTTCAGCCAAAATTGATATAACCATTGGAAAAATCTTTTAAAAATTCATTTGAAAGAGATTTTGAGGCTGTCAGGTTTTCATTGCATGAAAACATGTTTCTTGCATGTTTCATGTCTCATGTTCCCCAAAACTTGAAACTTGATTGCCTAAGTCCATTGTTTCAGATTTTTGAAACTTTCGAGCATCAGAACATGCTTTGCCAAATGCATGATTCATGTCACTTGTTTCCCAAAGCCCGAAACATGAATTGAATCAAATCCTTTATATCAAGTTTTTAGATGCTCCAAGCATGATGACATGTCATTAATGTCTAGCTGTCTAGTAGTTGGCACATGCACCAAGTGAGGTGTAATTAATGCTAGGTTATTATAAATAGTTGGTTTTCCATGTCATTTGTTACCTTATCATTTTTGTTGCGTTGGATTTTTGTTGATGCTTCTTCTAACTCCAAACTCGATCAAGCTTCTCGATCGATTTCACCATCTGTTTTTTATTATTTTTCAAGCTAGCTGAAGGTACTCTTCTCTTCTTTCTATTTTGAATATTTTTTGGATTATTTGTGAGGTGTTTGTTTGGGGTATCGATTTCATTTCCTCCTCCTTTTTAGTTTAGGGTTTTTGGGTCATTTTCCTTGATTCTTGTCTTATTCCCATGTGCGTTCTTTTTTGAAATTTACCCTAGGTTAATTAATTATTTTTCTTGGGTCGTAACTTGTAGATTTTAAAAATAAATTAAAATTCCTAAGTGATCACGAGGTGGGAATTTCTCATATTCTGACATGTCAGAAACCCTATATACTTGTTTCAGGTTTTTCAGGGTGTTTAACATTTCACTTTTTCCACCTTGTTTCAGGTTTTTCCAGGTGCTTGACATCTATCAAGATCCATAGTGTGTCGGGAATTTCTATCTGCTCAACATCCTCCATTTTCCATCGTATGTGTCGGGTCTTCCCACTTGTCTGACACTTCCTCACTTCCGTAGTGTTTTTGGTTTTCATCGATGCTCAACATGACTTAACTTCCGACATACACTCCATTATGTCGGGTTTCCGAAGGTTTTTTGCAAGTCTCAAAAGCTTAATAGTGTGGCAGGTCTGTGTAATTATCCAACATACTTTCAAGCCTGATTTCTCTTCTAGAAATCATCAAGGCATTTCTTCTTCAAGACTCCTAATGTTGGACCCTAGCCAATCAAAGGATAAGTTAGATAGGACATGAAAGATGAAGTATGAGTATCAAAATATGGAGTCTTCTTCTTACATAAGATGTAATTATGACATTTGGGACACATAGCTCACCAATATAGATATGGAGGACTTCTGGAAGAGAATTGAGGATTCTTCTCAAAATTCTTGGATGAAGTAAATAATAGGTAGCAACATCCCTCTTTTAGCATGATTTCGAATATCAGCTCAATTCCCTGAATTCATCCTGGCCTGCACTTCCAACTATGACTCAGCCTGCCACTCAGTAAGAAATCAAGAAATAGAGTCTATAGTGAAATTGGACAGAGGTTACTTTAATCAACTCCTAAGGTTTCCTGAATTTGTGGAGTATGTTGATTTAAAAATTAAATCAGCCCAAAAGTCCTAGCACAAAGATCAGAAAGACTGTATCGAGCATGTAAAAAATAAGTTCTTGATTAAGGCTAAGCTAGCCATTTGTAGGTTTCCCAATTCAGTCCCTAGAAGTGATTTTATTCTCGAAATCAGTGATATCATCACCTTGCTGAGTCAATTATTTGGAATCCCAGATTCAAAATATTTCCAAGGGTGGATGTACCAGTTCATGGTCATCATAAAGAAGAATGAAAAAGGGATTGATTGGGGTAGCCTAATAAGTGATGAGATAGACTCCGAAATGAAAATAGTCTTGTCTACTGGGAAGTTCTATATGATGTCATACGTCACCTATGTAGTAGTAGGCATGAGAAACTACCCAGGACTAGATGTGAAGGGAAACCAAGAAATGGAACACATATATCGGTACTTCCCTTAATTGACAATAAAAGGGTCTAAAGACCAATATAGAAGAGTGAACGATGCCTTCTTTTATGAAAACATTTGTAGGTTGGATCCTAATCTGAGGAAAAGAAGGGTTTCTAATGAAGCATGGGATGAAGTGTCAAAATGGGGTTCTATCTTCTTGAAATTCAAGAATTTTACTTATCTTCAGGTAGTAAGTTTCCATGGTAACTCTTTCCATTTTCCCAGGTTCTTGGGTGACAAACTGATCCTTATGGAGTTAGATAGAAAATTGTTGGATTTTCACAAATTCCAACAGAGCAAGAACAAAGCTACTGTCTCCTTCCCTATTTCCATTAGAAGGTATACATTCTCTATATTGGTTAAAGCCAAGAATTTGGTGCATGATCTTTAGGAAAAATATAAGAAACATATGAAGCTCAGGAAGGGATTTGACATCCAAGGAGTCCTCAAGTCATATGGAACCTTGTATTTGCATGTGCCCAATGTGGAAGACATCTGGGTTGATCTTTGGGATGAATTTTCCATCCTAGGAAAATAAAACAACAAACTGGCACTTGAAGAAATGTATATTTTAGATCTATCTAATATCCTTGAAGGCACCATGGACAATGAAATTGTCCTGGAAACTAGGTACGAATAGTCAGATGGAGACCAACACAGCTTCCCAGCCATTGATTGGTATGTTGCTGAAAAATATTCTATTGCTGAAAGATATACTTAGACTCTTTTTCATACCAAGGAATGGCTCATTTCTCGGGGAATGAGTTATAATTAAAAGATCTTTTCAAAAATAACCACTTTAGAAGTGGGACCCTCCTAGGAAGAGAGGGAAGAGGATAAAATCCCTACCAAGAGGCAGATAAAATTTAAGTTTGTCAGAAAAGGAGAAAATCAAGGAGCCACATCATCTTCCACTCCCTCACAAACAATTGAGGTACTGGATTCACCTCCTCCACCAGAACAAGGAAAAATTCCTTCAAAATATGAGGTTGGTCAATGTAACACCCTAAACTATTGTTACTTTCTCCTTTGCATTCAAGTGTTGATATGTGATTTTTCCATATGAGGATATGTTATTTTTATTTCTTGAAATCATGCTTGAATTGGTTGTGTCCTTTCTGCTCTCAAGATCTGTGATTCAACGGGAATATTCTTGGATTTATTTTCTTTCATTTCTCACATATGAGTACAATCTTATTTTTGGGAGATCGTAGAATTATCTATCTCTATGACTCATCCTTGGATCAATGGAATGTTTTAATTATATTTGGGATGAACAATTATATATTTACATTTAATGAATTATTAAGTCCGACTAAAATTAGAAAGTATAATTTCTTTTAAAACCTTCTTCATATGAAAATATTTCCGTAGTGGAAGTTTTATTGGATTCCAGAAAATAATACTAGCAGGTCATTGCAATCGAAATCTGGTCTCAATCATTTTGGCATCGGAAAGGACCTGGACCTTAAGCCAGGTAAGATATGTAAGTTTTCCATCAAAATCTAATTACTTGATGCAAATCCAAAATCTGATCTGGGAATGTTGTATTCTGTTTGAATTCAAAATGATGATTTCAGCCTATTAAAATAGACTTAAATTGGAATCAGTAAGGTTATTAGTTTTAAACCTAAACTATAACCTATTGTTGCTAGGGTTAGTTGATCTAACCTAGTCCTAAAACTATGTACTTGATATTCCTAAGGGTTATCTAAACCTATTACTAAGGTGGGTGACTTATGTTATAACCTAAGGTGTTAAGATTAAACTAACCTATCCTAAACTAATGCTATGGAAAGGAACCTAAGGGGGGGTCACAAGATTTGGGGTGGTGATTTCAATGGAATTTAAGGAAATGATAAGGATTAAGGGGCAAGGAGTACTGCCAAGGTTAGCGGAGGTTAATTTGGAAATAGGGAAGCTTACATGGCAGTATCTCTAAAATGGAAACTCTTGTGTTTTGTGATGTGGAACTCGCCAACTTTGGCAGACGGTGGCAATGGAAAACAAGGGGGAGAAAAGAATTTAATGCAATTAAATTGCATGGGTTCTCGAGCTCAGGCTGCCTTGAGAGACATGCAAAGGGAATTTTGTTTGGTTGTTTCTTTTTTCATGCCTTCCATTTTTTGCTCTACATGAGCACTGGTTTTTTGAACCAGTAGTTTACTCTTTGTTGCATGGCAATTTTGAAAGTTTCAAACTTACTTTTGTGTCGTGGGGAATATATAAGGCATGGAGGAAGCAATATTTTGTTGTTTAATCTTTCGTGGAAAGGAAAAGAAAGGGTGAGCTCATCCAGAGGTCTTCTTCGACTTTTTAGCGACACTATTAGGCATGATAGGCCCTATCTATTAAAATCTTGCTTTCCTTTAAATGTTTTCATTAAAACAACTCTGTTTTGATGATGTTCGTGCATTTTTGACTTGGCTGGTAAAAATGATTTGTGGGTTTTATGTAAGCTTGGGCTCTGGATTGAACTTGGAAATGTTAGTTCAAAAGGAAACTTGTTTTCATTGTTTTCTCATTCCCTTGCTGTGGTTTAATCTTGGAGTTTTTATCCTGTGAAAATTGTCGTATTACCCTTCTACGCTGGGTATTTGCAACAAAGTAACCACTACCAGACTCTATAGGGTTTACTTGGTGTTGAGATTGGTAAATGTGTTCGATTTCTTAAAATCCTTACTGAAGTTAATGTTTTGGTTGTATTCGTTGATCTGGGTTTTTGTGAACTGTTGTGTTTTCATACCCATTTGGGCAACCAGCTAGCGACTGTTGTAAGCTTCTATCTGTTTGATTTACTAGAATAAAATATTGTTCCATGAAAGGAAACGTTTGTAAAAGATTACGTGTTTTAATGCTAAGTTAATCTCTTTTGCTTCGGCTATGAATGGATTGTTAGATTGTCTACTCCGCCATGAAACTCTGACTGTAATTATTTCATGTTCAAGGAAGCTGGTAAATAATCTTTGTGGATGAATTGTTAGTATACTCTGTAACAAACCTGACTGTTACAAGTTGATGTTTTTGAATTATTGAATGATTGAAAACACATCACCTCTTGTGCAGGGGTTTGTTTGCTTTTTAATTTCACAGGTTCTACGAGAATTACAGTATAAGGTTAGTTTTTTATTGGTAAACCTGATTGTTGGCAATTCAAGTTTTACTAAAAGAATTGTCATTGAATGGATTTCGTGTTTCTTGCGAATTCTTGGTTGATCTTAGAAGAGTTGTAACAAGAAATTGTGTTCATCGATTTTTATTTTTTTTAAACATACTTTGAAATATCATTAGAAGTGAAATGGATTGAATTTTATGGAAGACCTGTTCTACTTTGACTGCTATTATATATTCTTTATATTGGTAAGAATATTTCGATCTAAGGTGTTTTCGAAAATAGGATTTGAATACATTTTTTTTAATATTGAATATTCAATCTTGATTAGTGTTATAAAGAAATGGCACTGGATGATGATTCAGTCCAGTTAGTTGAGTATTGGATTACCATGTAATTAAGGAAAAATGTTAAGTTAACCTAACTTAATCCTCATCTTGAATGGTTCGAGCATATGACGACAGTAGCCTGTTTCTTTGAATCAGGTCTGTATCGAGTTTGATAGGTTATAATGCCTTTATGTCAAAATTTTATTTGCTTTCATAAAATGTATAGTGGTAGATCCTGTAGGTATCTAAGGGTAATTCTAAATAGTGGTTTCTACCTGAACCGCATTGTTGAATGTAATTAAGTGCTAGAAACAAATTCTTATTCCTTGATAAGTTTTATTAAATGATTATTATTTCTTAGAAATTGGATTTAGTCTAAAACTTGGATTACAACAGTGTTTGGTCATCTCAGTTTTTCTTGAGTTGAAAAGGAAGGTTGGAAAGGGGCTGTAAAAGAAAGAAATTTATATTGATCTCTTTTTGTATGTTAATACACTTTTTTTTCTTGAAATTATTTGAGGAATTCAATCAGTAAAGTTATGGGATGGCAGATTATTACATTAAGATGAAATAAACATTAGAATTAGGGAGCCTAATTTGGAAGACTCTTTTCATCTTACAACATGTAAGATCTTTTTTTGAACTTACTATTTGTTATTTATTTTTGTAAAGTAATTCAATATTTATTGCTTGTATTCTAGTTATGGAATGAAAATCTAGTATAATGAGATGAAGGACATATTGGTAGGTGAACTTGAAAGTGGCAGTAATCCATTTTGTCAGTTTTAATTACTTTTGTATGAACTTGTTGGAATGACTACTTCAAATGGTTAGTGTTAAATAAAGATGATCAAATCATGAAATACACTATTTCAGATTTTTCGGATGATTAGGTGCATAATAAACAAAATGTTCCTTCTTACTTTCTAGCAAGAAATGAGATGAGTCATCCGAAATATATTAAGTTGAAATTACTTTTGTCATTAAAGTTACAATATGAAGTTGTATTATAATAGGTAGGAAGAAATCTCATGGTGTATTATGATTTTTAATAGTGAAGGTAATTGTTGGATTCAAACATACCTTAAATTTAGGACAAGTGGAATATAATAATCTTTCTGTCCTTTTGGGTGTAATAGTGTACTAAGACTCTCTTTATATTGACTTCATTTTAGGATATAAATTATCAATTAAGTGAATTCATTTTAAAAGGGTTGTTTAATTGAAACAATTATAGGAATGCAATTTTTTAAGGATTAGTGCTTATCATGCTCAGTTCATTGAATTGACCTGTGCTAGCAATTTTTACAGATGGTCTTCGTAAGTGGTAAAGGAAGATAACATCTGATATGTTGCATTGATTGTTCTAAATTGGTTCTTATGAAGAATTCTGATTCGAATTCTAAACTGTATTGTGAAAAGAAAAATTATCTCTTTTGTTGAAGGCTATTGTCTTGAAGTATGTCAGAAGTGCATAAGTTGTAATTGTATGGTTTTGGAAATGAATGAATTAGTGAGGAAATTACCTATGTAGAATGTGTATCTTATTTTGTTGGGATGATCTTCTTATTGGCTATATGGATGAGTTTGAATTCTTATTATTTTAAACAATGGATTATAGATGATCTTCTTAAGTAAGCCATAGCTAATTATGTGGTTGATTACTACATTCTTATTTAGTGATTCATTATAACTTATGTTTGTGATTAAAAAAAAAACTGTAAATAATATCTCTACACTTATATGGAACAATGAGGGTGGGTTATGCCCTAAAATGTATCGATAAGAAGAGGTGGAACTTCCCCTCTTGCAATGCACTAATTATAAAAGGTAATTTAAAGAGTATTGGACTCGGGATTAGTGAAGGCTACCTAAATATGTAGTCCTGTAACCCAAATATAACTTAACATAAGTAATTGTCTAGGGGTATGTACATCATTCTAAGGCTATTCCGTAGGATTTTGAAACATGTCAACTGCAAGGTCATACCTTCGTGAAGATTAGGATCTTCTCGAGGATACAACAATGCAGATGACATGTGGCAACACCCTTCTACATTGATCATTAAGATTTACACACCTGGAATTTGATCAAGATTTCTCTCCAGGATTGGTTAGGACCATAATCAAGTTATGAGGAAGCCCTTTGAGATTCAAGGCACCTTGGCACACGGAGTTAACTTCAGTTGGCCCTGTATGCCAATTTATCCTTAGTCTTTAAGATCCTCTTCATAACGTGAACTATGATGTTAACCTGATCTAGAGTGAAACCTTGGGTCAAGGGGACTGACAGAAGTCAATATAAGACATTCTATATAACAATAAAGTGGGGTGAAGGACGTATTCCAGATTGATGAGCATGCCATCAAGGAATAAGTAATACGAACAGTATGTTATAAATCTTTGGCCAAAGTATTGCAAGCTGTTGATTGCGTTGTCCTATATCACCTAGTCTAAGGATCATGATGCCCATGAATAGTGGTCACAATTATTCAGATAGGTTCCTTGGGTATATCACTCAGAACCTAAATAGGCAAGGAGAGCTAATAGTATGAAGTATTCAGTAGAAAACTCCATGCTCAATGTTACACATGAATAGATCGGTAGTTCACCGAGTCATGGAATGAATAGATCGGTGATACACCGAGTCATTACAGCTACATATGGTTATTTATTATAAGAATGATTGTTTGAGATGTGTGTCTAAATTATGTATTTAGAATAGAGAAAATTAATCATGCAAAAACAATTCCTTGTTTCTAAAGTATTAAAATGGGAATGTTACAGTCAACCTCTCGTTTCTCCTTTTGTTGATTTCCCATTGCAGTAAGTCTCCCTCTTGCTTCTCAAGATTTGACTTTAGAATCCTTACCTCCTTCCCAATCTTCCTCACCTCATATTTCTTCACCAATTTCGTTAGCCATGGCCAGCATCTTCTCTAACCTCTCACCTCTCTCTGCTGGGCCTAAGATGGCCAAAGATATGCCTCCTCCTTCTTCACCTTCTTTCACTGAATCTATCTCCACAGTCACCACAATTACAGTCATCACTACACCACAAGTAAAACTTCCTCCACCTATAGATGTAACCATAACACCTATGATAGGGACAACTTCTTCCACTTTACCTCAATGGTTAGTTGATCAAACCCCAAGGAAGAGGAAGGTGGTAGTTCCTCTAACAACCTTCGACTTTAGTTCACTCAAGGTATCTCCTGCCAAATTTGCCAAGAAATCCAAAATGATTTCAAGGGTTTGAATGGATGCCTTAGGGAATAAGTTTGCAGAGATTACCACTCTTGTGGCCAATAAAAAAAAGGAGGATATAATGGTCACTGATTATTAGATTATAATTGTTTATCTGGGAAAAGTAACAATAAAAGGAGCACAACATGATGAGTAGGATGGCATTAACGTGTTGTGCCAAAAGCTAAAGGAAATGAAGGTGAGAAGAGATGAGCTAAAGGATAAAGTTAAATAGTTGATAGAGGTATTACTCAAGATCTCAAAGCCTTCTCAGTCAACACTGTCATCTCCTACCCCTACCCCTATCAAGTTTGATTTCTCATCGGTACCTAGGATTGAAAAGATCAACGAGAAGGGGAGAACGGTTGATGAATGGATTCAGAGGCTACTCCTACAAGGTAGAGAGGTCGTTGGTGACACAGTGGAGGTTTATAAATCCTTGGAGGAAATAAAGAAAGATGGCGACAAAATGGATGATGAATTTTCATAGGAAGTCGAGAACCTTGAGTTAACTTTTGAGGCTCTTAATGCACTGAAATAGGTTCCATCACGTATCTTGATGGAAGAAAGAATCATTCCACATGGGGATAAGCACTTCTAGCTAACCAAAGCCATCAGATTTATGATAAATATTCTCAATGAAGCTTGCAGCAAGTTGAGGGAATCTAGAGATTAGTTGGTTGATGCCACAAACGACATAGAAGAAGAGTTGTCTAGGATCTTTGCCAAGGTGTTGGATAAAAGCTCGAATATTCTACCTACTGATGACTTATATAAACAAATCCAAGAATCAATCTAGCATGAACCAACTTCTGTCTTCGATCTGAAAATCATTGATAATTTCAAAAAGATTGAGAATTTTTTGGAATCACTAATGAAACTCAATAAGATATTGAAGAAAATTCTTGGAAATGCAAGAGACACTCAGGAAACTTGCAAGATTCTGAGCTATTATTCTAGTGCACCAGATGAAGCTGAGATGCAGGGCATAATCTGGAAGTTCCAAGAATTTCGAGACTAGCAGGATTCACTGGAAGAAGCAACGGATGCCAAAATAGAATAAGCATAGTGTTTCATGTCATTTCCATCTAGAGATTGACATGTCTTTTTCATTTTCTTTTCATCACATAGGAAGAAAATTTTGACTTGTTATCCTGCGTGAGAGTCAAGAAAAATAGGATTCTCATTAAATGACTATTTTCTAGGATTTATCATATTTTCTCTTTGCTCTTTCTATTATAAATAAGGGATGCTTGTGCATTCCAAAGAAAAAAGGGGGAGAGATTTTTAGAATATTTAGAGCTATTGTGAGGAAGAATGAAAACTTTTTATTTTATTTTAATCATTGAGGAATAGAAACAAGTGTTATTTTGCAAATTTTGTGTTATGGGATTCATCTATCTTGAGAGATTGTTCTTACGTCCAAGATCTTAAGCTATTATTTTTTTAGTGTTCTTGATTATTTTAATCATTTCAAATATTACACCAATTATCTAAAACTCGTATAAGTATTTCTTGATCTTTGTTTCCTTGAAAGAAAATACGTTCCTCTCATTCCCTTCCCACTCTATTTTTTCTATAATAGATTTCTTTCTAATCCATTCTATTTCTAATACTGTAACATCTCCATTTTATGTTGATATGGATTTCATAAGTGTATCCTAACCCAAATGGTTAGAATAGTTTGAATATTGTACATATTATTTTTATTGTGTTTTAGATCAGTAATAAACAGACTGCCTCACCTATCTTTGAGGGATTTGATCCCGTGTACTGTGGTTGAATCTCATATTTTGGCCTGAAAAAATATCTAAGCAATAGTTGTTGGTGACTCCGCTGTGGAATACGGATTGATAAGACTTAGATTATCCTATTGGTGTCTGGAGACTCTGTATTTGCCTTATTTTCAATAGATCCATTTTCCGGTACAAGATGGAAAGAAATATATTCACTCGGTTAAGCTGAGCCAGGGGTGAAACTGATCCATTGTTTGATCTTCTTCAACGACACAATTTCAGACTTTCTCCCAATAGTGTTGTATCTAGATGAGCAAGAATTTCTTCGCCTATCCAAAGAACTCAGGTTCCTCAAGAACAAGAAGCTTCTACAACTTACCATGCATTATTCTTGTCTGATACTTGGATTCCTGTGTGCACTTCATTCAGAAGGATGGCAGCACAACTTGTGCCTTGCGGTGCAGCTATTGGTCCTCTTTCCATAACTTTACCACTGCATGATCTAACACACGGATCTCATAAGAATATTCCAAAGTTCAATGATAATGGGAAGCAACACCCTGATGAACACATCACCTCATGCTTTGTAGCATGCGATGTCCTTGGGGTAGCTCATGAAGATGTTTTTGTTCAAGTCTTCATTGAAACATTACATGGTGTGGTAGCAGAATGGTTATAACATCTTCCGAATGTATGCATTACCAACTCAGATACCATGAGATCTATATTTTAAGCAAGGTTCAAACCAGTTGTAGATTCTCATGACTTGTTAGCACAAGTTACACATATAAAAAAGGAGTCTCATGAGCCCATGTGGGACTTAATGGAAAAATTTAACAAGCTGATTCAGAAGATTCTGGTGCTAGCCATTCCCACTCTTGAAAATAAAAAGTTTTTCTTCATCAACACTCAGCCCCCTCATGTGATATTCTTATTAAAAAGGTCTTTTATCCTTGATTTGGCTACTGCTCAAGCTACAACCACTAAAATAGAAGATGATCTCATTCTAGCTGCAAAGATCAGAAGAGAGTCATCTAAGACTAAAAATTAGAGTTATTCTCAAATTACTACTGACCATATGATCCAGAAGATGGCCAATGACTTGATGGATTTGAAGAAGAAAATGTCTCAACAGGAGACCAACATTCCTTATCAGGATATTCCTAGACGGAATTTCAACAATACCAATGGCACTCCCACAAGAGATAGGAATCGGTTGACTACTGATCCAACAAGGATGGCCATTGAATCTCCTCTTGTCAACGTAATAGTGGAAATAGGAAGATGAAGAACCAGAAGATCAATATTCTCACGAAGCTTTTGAAGCTTCAGGATATGCTGATGAGTCTTTTGATGATTTAACTGGTGACTAAAACATTGGGTACATGGAATGCAAGGACGACCAATGTGAACATGATGGTTAGTCATTTGCAGTCTTCACTTGAGCTTAATCTTAGAACCCCAGAAATCCAGTTGAAGGCTCTAAGGAGAAGGGTAAAGAAGCTCCCGTGGTTTTGGCTAAAAGAGGCTCTCCTATCTGAGTGCAAACTGAAAAGGAGACAACTAAAAAGGTAAATTCTTCTAACTCTCTTTCTCCTGCCCCCAAGACCAGTACCTCGGGTCAGACCAGTGTAACAATAAATAAGCCCACCATCATTCCTTCATATACTATTTTTGACATTATTTATCATGCAAAGAAAACTAAGATCTAAATGTCAAAAGCCAAGTATCTTCAGTCAAATCCTGAGCAATTTGAGAAACTTTCCAAATTCATTAGAAGTAAGGTTGTTATCCCTTCATCTTCAAAAGGCATTTTTCCTAGTCCTACACAGCCTTTACCTTAGAATAATATGACCTTTGTTTTATTTTTCCTTCCTTATAAACGGGTTCAGACTCAACAATTACATAATTGAATCAAGAGCCTCTGATAACGTGATTCCCACAAAATTAGCCCATGCCTTAGACTTACCTTGACTTAATCTTATGGGTGATGTTACTCCATGGAAACAAAGCAAGTCCCCTTGATTGGCCAAATTAAGGATACAAAGTTTATATTTTTTGCATTCCCAGAAAAGAGAGTAAAAATGACTATCCCGGTTGCAAAGATGTTGGAGGAGAAATCAATATGGACTGAACCAAAGCTAAAATTCCAATGAATGGAGTTCCTCATTTCCTCCACCCTGAAGTGCAAGTGAAGTATCTAGTCACTAAATTAGATGACCCCAAAGCTCAAATTCTCTTTGAAGATGCAAGTTTGGGAAATTATTTCATGACATCGGAGGTGCTATATCCTAATGGTATTTGGACCCTCGAGTTTGATGGGAGTTGTTCAATTGTTAGGTCAGGCATTGGTGTGGTTCTTATATCTCCAGATTTTGAGATCTTTCCCTTCACCTTCAAGATGCAGTTTGACAATACTAATAACATGACCAAATATGAAGATTTTTTATTAGGATTAGAAATGACAAGGCAAAAGGGAATTTGAAATCTTAAAGTGGAGGGAGATGCTGAGTTAGTTGTAAATAAAGTAAGAAGGATCTATCAAGTAAAAAATGATCGATTACGGAATTACAGGAACAAGGTGTGGGAAAACATAAAATGCTTTGATGTTTTTTTAATCAAAGCATTTTTGAGAGATTACAATGATAAAGCTGATTCTTTAGCCGTGTCTGCATCTCTTCTCCTTCCTCACCAAAAGTTCAAATAGGACAAGTATACCACTAAGATTGTGTATCATCCAAGTGTTCTAGATAATTCAGCACATTAGAAAGTGTTCAATGATGATCAACAGGTAATGAATTTTCTTGAAAAAGATGATAATTTTAGTGAGCTTTATTTTGAAGGATAAAAATCAGCTTTCTGTGAGTCCGTCTCGAATTCATATGAAGAGATTGATGGTGAATTAATCCATCTCAAAGGCAATAATATTTCAAAGGGATTGGTTTCTTTGGAAGGTTTGTTTGACAAGCATGACCATTTTATTCAGGTTAAAAGGAAAGCTGAAGGTGCTTCCTTGTCAAAGATAGATCAAGTTAATCTAGGATCTTCTGACCAACCATGGATGGTAAACATTGGAAAATGTTGTTCTCCTTAGGAGAAAGGAAGATTCACTTCACTCCTAAAGATATATATGGATGTCTTGGCATGGTCCTTTGTAGATATGAAGTCTTTCAAGCCCAAGGATGTGCAACATAAAATCCCTTTAAAGTCTAATGTCAAACCCTACAGGCAGAAGAAAAGACATTACAACCCAAAGATCTCAAGGACTATCGTTGTAAAAATTTAAAGGATGTTAGATGCAAGGATTTTCTTCCCAATCCATCATTCTACCTGGGTTGCTAACATTGTCCCTGTCATAAAAAAGAATGGTGAGATCTAGATTTGTGTTGATTTTCGGAACCTTAATTAGTCTTAATTGAAAAAAAATTATCCATTGCTAATCATGGATCAAGTATTACAAACTGTCACTAGATCAGAAATGTTATCCATGCTTGACAGATTTTTGGGGTATAATCAGATAAAGGTAGCCGCTGAGGATCTACATAAAACAACATTCACCACCCCATGGGGGACCTTTACTTATAAGAGGATGCCTTTTGGTTTGATTAACACTGGAGCTGCGTTTCAAAGAGCTATGGACTTAGATTTCAGATATTTTATGGGAAATGTCATATTTTTATATTTAGATGACTTGAAAGTTTTCTCTAAGAAGCGAAGTGATCATTATGATAACTTGTAGCAGGTACTCTTAAGATGCAGGCGTCATGGGATTTCATTAAATCCTCAAAATTTCATGTTCGGAGTAATATAAGGTAATTTTATGGGTCATATCATTACTAAAGAAGGAAACAAGATCAATCTAGAGAAAGTGAAGGCCACCCAAAGCCTTACCCTAACTACAAGCAAAAATCGGGTGCATTCCTTTTTTGGAAAGGTCAATTTCCTAAGAAGATTTATACTTGACTTTGCTAATAAAACCAAGGATATCCTTGGGATGATGAAATGTAAGACTCCATTTTGATGGATAACTGAAGGGAAGCTTACATTTGAATAAGTCAAAAGAGCAATTTCTCATGCTCCTGTTATGGTATGCCCAGACTTCAAGAAGGATTTCATCATGTACAACTACGCTTCTACACATACAGTATCAGCCATCCTGATGTAGGAGAATGAAGAAGGAATCAAATATCCTATTTCTTTCATGAGCTTCCCACTAAAGGAACATGAATTGAAGATGTCATAAATTAAAAAGCATGTTTATGCAGTGGTGAGAGTAGTGAAGCATTTTAGGTATTATGTGTTGAGTTCTCACACTCTCGTTATTTTTCCTGATACTGTAGTTAAGTCCATTTTGACTCAACAAGAGTTGGGTAGTCAATGCGGTAATTGGATATCAAAAGTACAAGAATATAAATTAGACATCATACCTACCAAGTTGGTACGAGGAAGAGGCCTGTGCCAATTGATCACAGAAAATAATTCTAAGACAGAATGTGAAGAAATTGAAGGAACTTCTTTAGAATTTCCAATGGTGCTTTTTGTAAGCACAAACTATGAATGGTATGTAGATATCTCTTTCTTTTTAACTTACGGAAAATTTACCCCACATTTAAGCCAAAAATATAAGAGGAAAGTTAAATTAAGTTCCACAAGATTCATTCTATGGGATAATGGTATATACAAGAAGGGTATTGATGGTGTATTCCTGCGTTGTGTCAATAAGTATCAACAGATAAGGTTGCTAGAATCCTTCAACAATCTAGCATGCGGAGGAAATTTCTCTTCCTCTGTGATGGATTACAAGATCTTAAGGGCTAGATACTATTGGCATACTCTCTTTCGAGATTTAGTTGAATGGTTGGTTAAGTGTGAAGCTTGTCAACATTTCATTGGCCGTCCTAAGCTAGCAGCTCTTCCCTTGAAGCTTGTGATAATTGAAGAACCATTTCAGAAATTGGGAATTGACTTCATTGGAGTACTAAATCCTACCTTCATTGTTGGTCATAATTATGTGCTCACAGCCACAAACTATTTCACCAAGTGGGTGGAAGCTGCGCCAATCAAGTAGGCAACCTCTGAAGCTATGTGTAACTTTCTCAAGGAGAATATAATGGTTAGATTCGGTGTGCGTCACAAGATTGTTGCTGAAAATGCTTCTAATTTATCATCATGTGAGATGATTGAATTTTTCTACAGATTTGGGATCATGTTGGCTCATTCATCTGATTATTACTGCCAAGGTAATAGTCATCCTAAATCAAGTAACAAGAACCTGGTGACCATAATAAAAAAGTTGGTCGATGAGAATCAGAGGACATGCCACAAAGAATTGTATGATGCATTATGGGTAGATCAGATTACTCCTAAGTGAGCTATTGGAATGTCCCCATTTTAGGTTTTGTATGGAATTGATGCTGAGATTCCTATCTCTATAGAATTTCCAGCCTTACGATTGGCTAAAGCAATTGAGGATGAAAATTTTCAAAGTTCCATTGAGAAAAGGATAATGTACCTAGCTAGGCTAGAATAAGAATGGAGCAAAGTGGTAGATTACATTACAGATCATCAAAGAAAATTCAAAAAGATATTTGAAAAAAAATCAAAGCAACGTGATTTCTAGATTGGAGATCTAGTACTTCTCTGGGATAAGAGAAGGGAATAGAAAGGGATGCATGGCAAGTTCAATTCTTTATGGAAAGGTCCTTTCAAAATCCATCAGCTGAATGGTGAAAATATATTTTTTCTATCATATCTTGATGGAGAGTTTCTCCCTCTACCTTTCAGTGGCCAACATCTGAAGTTGTTCTATCAATAATGCAAGATGCTCTCTTGCACTGTAATATAATTTATTTTCTATTGTGTGCTTTCCTTATTTCTTTCTTTGTTTTTGGTTTTTCTTCTCCTGACACCGTAGCCCAATGGATAAATATTTTGGATACATGAGTTCTCTTCCTTTGATGTCTCAAAGAAATTCCCCAACTAGAGCTAGCTGTTATCTTATTTTTTGTGATTTCAGCCAAAATTGAGATAACCATTGGAAAAATATCTTAAAATTCCCTTTGAAAGAGATTTTCAGGCTGTTGGGTTTTCATTGCATGAAAACATGTTCCTTGTGTGTTTCATGTCTCATGTTCCCCAAAACCTGAAACCTGATTTCCTAAGTCCATTGTTTTGGGTTTTCGGAAATTTCGAGCATTGGTACATGCTTTGCCAAATGCATGATTCATGTCACTTGTTTCCCTAAACCCGAAACCTGAATTGAATCAAATCCTTTGTATCAGGTTTTCAGATGCTCCAAGCATGATGACATGTCATTAATGTCTAGTTGTCTAGTAATTGGCACATACATCAAGTGAGGTGTAATTAATGCTAGGTTATTATAAATAGTTGGGTTTCTATGTAATTTGTTACCTTATCATTTTTGCTGCGTTGGATTTTCATTGATGCTTCTTCTACCTCCAAACTCGATCGAGCTTCCAAATCGATTTCACCATCTATTTTTGATCTTTTTTCAAGCTAGTTGAAGGTACTCTTCTCTTCTTTCTATTTTGAATATTTTTTGGGTTATTTATGAGGTGTTTGTTTTGGGTTTCCATTTCATATCCTCCCCATTTTTTGTTTAGAGTATTTGGGTCATTTTCCTTGATTCTTGTCTTATTCTTATGTGGGTTCTTGTTTGTAATTTACCCCTAGGTTATTTACTTATTTTTCATGGGTTGTAATTTCTAGATTTCAAAAATATTTTGAAATTCCTAAGTGATCACGAGGTGGGAATTTCTCAAATTTTGACATGTCAGAAACTCGATATACTTGTTTCAGGTTTTGCAGGGTGTTTAACATGTCACTTTTTCAGCCTTGTTTCAGGTTTTACCAGGTGCTCAACATCCATCAAGATCCACATTATAGCAAGAATTTCTACCTGCTCGACATCATCCATTTTCCGTAGTGTGTGTTAGGTCTTCCCCCTTTTCTGACACTTCCTCACTTCCGTAGTGTCTCCGGTTTTCATCGATGCTCAACATGTCTTAACTTCTGACATACACTCCATTATGTCAGGTTTCCAAAGGTGTTTTGTAAGTCTCAATAGCTTAATAGCGTGGTAGGTCTGTGTAATTTTCCAACAAACTTTCAAGCCCGATTTCTCTTCCAAAAATCATCAAGGTATTTATTTTTTGAGAATCCTAATGTCAGACCCCAACCAATCAAAGGATAAGTCAGATAAGACATGAAAGATGAAGTATAAATATCAGAATATGGAGTCTTCTTCTTACATAAGCTACAATTATGACATTCGGGACACATATCTTGGTAATATAGATATGGAGGAATTTTGGAAGATAATTGAGGATTCTTCTCAGAATTCCTAGATGAAGTAAATAGCAGGAAGCCGTCTCCCTCTTACAACATGATTTCGAATATTAGCTCAATTCCTTGAATTCATCCTGGCCTGCACTTCCAACTATGATTCAGCCTCTCGCTCAGTAAGAAATAAAAAAGGAGAGTATATAGTGAAATTGGATGGAGGTTACTTTGATCAACTCCTAAGGTTGCCTGAATTTGTGGAGTATGTTGATTTAAATGTTAAATTAGCAGAAAAGACTTGGGACAAAGATCACGAAGACTGCATCAATCACGCAAACAAGAAGTTCTTGATCAAGGCTAAGCCATCCATTTCTAGGTTTCGCAAGTCGGTCCCTAGAAGTGATTTTATTCTCAAAATCAATGATATCATCACCTTGTTGAGTCAATTATTTGAATTCCCAGAGTCAAAATATTTCCAAGGGTGGATGTACCAGTTCATGGTCATCATAAACAAAAATGACCAAGGGATTAATTGGGGTAGCATAATAAGTAACGAGATAGACTCCCAAATGAAAATAGTCTTGTCTATTGGAAAGTTCTATATGATGTCATACGTCACCTATGTAGCAACGAGCATGAGAAACTACCCAGGGCTAGATGTGAAGGGAAATTGAGAAATGGAACACATATATTAGTACTTCCCTTAGCTGACAATAAAAGGGTTTGAAGACCAATATAGAAGAGTGAACGATGCCTTCTTCTATGAAAACATTTACAGGTTGGATCCTAATCTGAGGAAAAGAAGGGTTTCTGATGAAGCATGAGACGAAGTGTCAAAACGAGGTTGCATCTTCTTGTAAGTCAAGAAGTTTACTTATCTTTGGGTAGTAAGGTTCCATGATAACTGTATGATAGAAAAGTGACATGTGAGGATGATAATCAGAAAGTGACTTTCCCCGTACTTGACCTCTCAAGGTCGTGCCGAGATAGCTGGTGGTTTGGAATACACGTGGGATGTCGATAAGCTAGTTAGGTAATCTTATGTCTTTAACACACAATAATGGGATCTGTGAATCTAAGGCAAAGAAATCCCTACTAACCTGAACCAGTGTGATAGATCATTTGGCGAGGATAGCTGCTTGAAGGCTCCAATCAATATCGAGCTCTACCATGATCTGATTTATGGGTTGCGAAATACATGGAATATAACATGTGGGTGCTTCGTATATGTCTCCCAGTAAGGTCAAGAAAATGAAATGGCTAAATATGTAGTGGATCTTTTGGTGTTTTATGGATGATTCTATAGTCTAGTCCAGAAATCTTTAGTTTGATTAGTTGCTACGTTTAATAATGATAGTTGTGTGATAATGTCTGGTGGGAGTGGAGAGGACCTAAACACTAATGTTCATAAACCAGCATCAATGTTGGATTGATTTGTAAGCCCGTTGGGTTGTGGGACCTTCGGATCACAACTGTAATTTCATGGTTGTTGTTGACCTCCTATGGTCATGTGAAGAATCAATCCCTTCTTCTGATCCCGAGTATCCAATAATCGTATGCCTTCTCAGCCTCTACATTTAGAACTAAAAGTTGCATGATTTTCTCAAAGTACCTAACAGGTGTTCTGGAAACTTGGATACGTAAGCTAGTGTCTATATCAACAAGGAGGTCTCTTGCGTCTGGCTATGGGACTAGTGTATCACAACCGAATGTTTGTTCTCTTTCAGGTCCTTCTACAGTCATACAAATGTCTATCAAGGTAATCTATAATTTTGATAACTTGACCAGAATGTATGCACTTTGTCATCTTCTATGTTTAATCCCCTTAACTGTGAGCTTATTTTTAGTAGGTCTGGTGTTCCTTGGAAGACCTGTATTCTGAGACTTTGGTCTATGTCAGTTATTGTTGCAGCAGTATTTGGTTGAGGCACGATTGGCTCAAAAACATATTCCCTAGGCTCCCTAGGTCCCGTGATTTTCATACAAGATCAATATAAGTCTAACTGAAATGAAATAAACTAATTATGTGAGATATATCTACAACATATATATATACCTCCGTTTTTGTATTTTTGATAAGATTTTGAATGGAAATGAAAGAACAACTAATCTAATATATTTATATAATGAAAACTAATCTGATAAAAAAATTAAAACAAACAAAGTAGCCCAGTGTAGCTATTTTCCTATGCAGTTGTGAGTTTATCCTAAATAACTAGATAGCTGATTAACTTAATTGAAAGATTCTCGATCCTATCTCAAAAGTGAGGAATGAATCATAGCTTCTCAAAAACTATCAATCCCCATAGCTTCCCTGGCAATATCAAGAATGAATTTTAACTGAAATGAAATGTTTCACTGCTCTATTTGATATATTTTAACTAGAAATTTGACAAATAAAACCTAGAATTTTTATAACAGTGGCGAATCTAGTAGTGTATGAATTTTTCCCCTCATAATGATCTCCTCATTCCTTCATGTTCACATGAATCCAGAAGAGCGCGTATATGCTAGCATGAACAGAAGAAGGTATTCGAACAATGACAGCTTTGGATATAGACCGAATATAATGCGAGTAGGAGTGGGACAGTGTAAGAGACAGAGCTTGGCATATGCAATTCCTAGTGGGATTTATTACGGGAATACAATGCAAGAGTACCGAGAGATTCTAAATCCACCTTCTGTGAAGAACACAACCTGTAACTCTAATGGATGCAATCTATAACTAACACTACTTTACTCTAAACTAATTTGTATGGACAACTATGAACACGATTAAAGTAAGAAGATTGAATGGCTTCTGAAAGCAAAGGAAAAACTAGCATGGATGCAAACATGAAACAAAATAAGCTCTAAGAAAGAAATTGATAGACTAAATAATGAAAAATGAGAAGTTGAGAGGTAGTTTTGAGGGGCCATTTTCTTGGAAACTAGCTAGCTATTTATAGATTTCACATGCACCCAAAGGTGATTCCCATTAGAACTCTTTTACCATTAAACAATGGAGAAACACTATTCCAGGGGACATAAAACATTAATACGAACCAAGGTAGTTGAGAAAGTTGGTGAAAGTTGAAAATTACGCCTGTCATGATCAAAAGAATGTGCTGGAAAACGCATGAAGGACCGCCGCCCTGAGCAGGGTGGCGGTTACAGGACCGCCGCCCTACCAGGGTGGCAGTTTCATCACTTAAGGGAAAAAAGCTAAGAAATGAAGGGTAGAGGAATAAAATAAAGCACAAGGAACATGAATAAAGCATTTGGGATACTAACATATACTTCGTGAGCTTTTCTGGATCCGAACACCTTGCGAGGTGACCTATATCATCATTAGGGCATGTGTAACATCATTCCAGTGGTACAGTACCCTACAATTTTGGGTACATATTTATTACCCCCTTGGAGAAGAATTTTAGCCATGAAGAGGCATAAAACGAAATTTGATGTTCAAGTATGGCGGTCCCAAAATGGGAAGTTAGAAATTATACCTGACACGCCCGTGTGTCGAAATGTCATCATCCAAGTTCTCGTTACCTGTAAAATGGAAAGAAGACTCAAGTGCAGATAGACAAAACAAATCAAAAAATATATACTAAATTAGTATGAGATGAGGACTTACCATTTGTGCGGGGATAAGAACTTACCTCCGTTGGTGCTCTAAACCTACAAAAGGGGCACTCAAAAATGTGTGAAAACACTATATATATATATATATATATATATATATATATATAATGGGACCATTTTCCTATTCATTTACACATGTTGATTTGATAGTTTCTGAGCTCTAGGACCCACAGTGACAGTTTTCAATGAGAATATAGTCGAAACGTTCATATCGAGATAGCGATCATGCCTCCACAAGCAGAACCTCGACCCGTGAAATCTCAGGTTAGTTCTTCTTGATTATTCATTTTTTCACCCTAAATGTAAAAATGATGAAAACTTTGTCATGGGGGGGGGGGGTATTTTTAGAAATTTCAGTTTAAAATGTGTCTCTTAGGGGGGCGCCTAATGGGTAGGCTTTTGTTTTAGTTGAAATGGTCATTTTTTTAGCATTTTAGGGTACTTGACCAACTTTTAAACACCGGACATGACCACCACCCTGAGCAGGGTGGTGGTTACAGGACCACCACCCTTTAAGGTGGTGGTTCTCCTCAGAATGTTAAAACAACATTAATTTGAGTTCATTTTTACATTTCTAGAATTCTTACCTGCTTTAACAATTTTTTAATGCAATCCTGACACTAACTTGCTCCTTTTTACATGTTTTTTGTGTGTTTTGTAGAAGGAAGAGTACATCAGATGGAGCTAAGAGAGAGAGAGAGTGATTGGCTTCCAGCAGTGCTAAATGCACTCTCTCAGGATGAGTAGGATACTCTTTAAAGGGCAGGCATATTGAGGATCGCACGGGTCCCCCACGTTACCCCTGCCAGTCACATACTGTGTGACTTATTTTCTTACTGGGATGTAGATCGAAACACTTTCTAATTTCCAGGTGTCAGGTGTGAGTGGGCTATCACCTTAGAGGATGTCTACCACATTTTGGGAGTCCCGATTATTGGGAGGAGACTCTCATTTGATACAACAGTATCCAGAGCTCAGGTGACTCAGTGGGCCACTTATATGGGAGACGCAGTTGCCTCCAATAGTTCAAAGAAGGGGGTAAAGGTCCATTCTATTCCTGGCTTGCCCATCCCTTTGATCCATCGGGCTATTATGGGAATCCTTGCTTCGAGATTGATCAGAGACAAGGGAGAGGATACATTGCTTTGCTGCTGGGCCCCCGTCATCGCACATATTGAGGAACATGGTCGGATCTATGCCTGGGGATCTGATATACTTGGGACCACCTATCACGACTTGTACAAGGTGCTCCGTTTACAGGGACAGTTTTTGAGCCATCTAACCTTGGTTATGAGCTGGGTCTATGAGCGTATCATCCCTTATGGGAGAGGCATAGAGGTGGTAGATCCTGGGGCCATGAGGGTAGCTAGATGGATAGAGATGTCAATGCTTAGAGCACCCCACCAACCAGTCGCTTCCCTGACTACTAAGGATATGAAGGCCACACCTTATTGGGCCATGGCAGGGTTGTGGGGTGAGGAGACCTTCACTTTTATTTCCTGCTCTACTACAGGGCAGCTTGTGGACAAGACGGGGAAGGTAGATACACACCCCTTTGATCGAGTGCCTCAACAATTCAGCCTAGCTTATGTTGATATGCTTCCCCCAGTGGTGCCAGTGTTAAGATCAATTTAGGAGGCTAGGGGTGGTCCTAGGGGCTATCATCACCAACCCGGCACTATGATAATTCTTCACCGGGAACTCCTCGTGCTATGATTATTTGCTAATGCACAACCTTTAGTTTGGTGGATGTAATCTGGAAACAAAACAACAACCGAACACAAGAATACCATTGACTATGATAAGACAGAATGACGACAAATCTGAAATATCAAAATAAATTATAATATTAACATGAAACTGTTACAATCTCACCCATGAGATACTTCAACAAGACTATGGGAGAAACTTTACAGTTACACCTCTTGATGGCTTCTTCAACACACCTTTAACTGATGGCTTCCTTCGCACACTTCCTACAATATTTCTCACTACTTATTTCTATGCTAAATGAAGGGGTTAGCCTCTCTATTTATAGAACTTCCAGGCTTATCCATATTATCTCTAAGATAGGATAAGAAATCCACTCTGACGAATTATATTCCATACCTTAACTCTTATCTGTACATGTAAGCTTATCTTCTAAGATAAGATAAACCTTATCATTTTACATGGGTTCCACATTTTTAGACTTTTTACAAATAAAATACACAAAATATTTATGACCTCACTCCTTGTCCTTATTACCAATATAATATTTCTAATTCCTAATCACGTAGACCCTACTTCTCTAATTACCCAAACTTTGACATTTTAACATTACCGGACCACTTACGACAAATATTTACTTTTTACAACATTCCTATTGTACTTTGACTGTTACCGTACTCCACATTATTGGCGACGTCGTACTGGCAGCACCGTTATCTTCTATCGGACGCTACTACTAATTACACTTAACAACATTCTATTCCTAATACATACATTAATGAAATAGAAATTATGGAGGAAAATTTTATTGTCAACATCTTCCCCCTTCCTAGCTTCTACTCCGTCCTCGGAGTAGACTCTTCTGGTGCATGGAAAATCTTCAACTTGTCGTGGTTGACCCATTTCGTAATGGGAGTGCCATCCAATTCCTCCAGTCGTTACGTACCATTTTCATGCACAGCTGCTATTTTGTAGGGCCCCATCCATTTTGGAAGAAATTTCCTCTGTCTTCTTTTTTTGTATCTGGAATCATATACTAGAACCAAGTCATTCACCTGAAATGGAGACCAAAGGATCTTTTGATCAAAGTATTCCTTCTGCTTCATTTTCTTCTTATGGCTTGTATCCTTTGCTATTTCCGTCATTTCCTCTAGCAAATGAAGATGTACCAACCTTTCTTTTACTGAATCACTTTCATCCATCCTTTCATTTTTCATAACTCTCACAGTGGGAATATCAAACTCAATAGGAAGAACTGGATCAATGCCATAGGCCAACTGAAATGGAGAGTATCCTGTTGCTGACTTTGATGTTGCCCTATATGCCCACAATGCTGCATGAATCCTCTTATCCCATTTATGTACCTGCAAGGCTGCATCTTTTGCTAGAATTTGACACAACACAAAATTTGTTCGTTCCACCTGTCCATTTGTGCTTGGTTTGTATGTTGTTGCCTTCCTGTGCTTAATAGAAAACTTATTGACTAGGGCTTTTACCACCTCATTAATGAAGTGGCTTCCCTGATCTTTTACAATTTCTAATGGACAACCAAATCTGGTGATAATGCGTTCATATATGAACCTTGCCACTTCATCCATGGAAGCTGTTTTCAATGGCCTAGCTTCAACCCACTTGGTCAAATAATCTGTGGCAACTACAATAAACTTATTTTGACGTGATGTAGTTAGAAGTGGACCTACAATGTCTATTCCCCACTTTTCAAAGGGACCAAGTGGAAGAATAGGACATAATGGAGCTGATGAAGTCTTACGGTTACCATGTGTTTGACAAATATCACATGTCTTACAATAATTATAACAATCTTTAAAAAGAGTGGGCCAGTGATAACCTGCATCCAAGATCCTTCTTACTGTAAGTTGTCCAAAGAAGTGCCCTCCACATGTACCATTGTGGAATTCTTCTAGCAGCTCCTTCCCTTGATCACGTCCAACTGCCCTCTTGTACTATCCATCAGGTCCTATTCGAAATAATACTCCATGCAGAATAGAATATGGACGACTGACTTGAGTAATCCTTCCCTTAGTCTTTGCATTGGCACCATCAGGAAACTTGAATTCATTCAAATAATTCCAAATATCTATGTATTCACTAGGGATTGTGTCAAGGGATAACAATGCTGCATCAGGGAAATCGTCATCATCACAAGATGATCCTAAACCATCATAGGCTCGAGAGAGTGCATCTGCATTGACATGCTTCTTTCCTAGCCTATCTATAATATCAAATTCAAATTCTTGTAGCAAAATTATCCATCTTGCTATCCTCCCTGATGGGTTAGGCTTATTGACAATATATTTCAGAGCCTGATGATCTGTTACAACTATAAATTTCTGCCCTAGCAAGTAATTTCTAAACTTCTTTACAACAAAAATGATAGCCAGAGCCTCTTTTTCAGTTACAGTATAGTTTACCTCAGCACTGCTCATTTGTCTGCTCCCAAAGTAAATTGGATGTTCATTCCCATTTTCATCCTTTTGGCTCAAAGTACTTCCTAGTGCTGTATCTGAGGCATAAGTGTATACAATGAATGGCTTGCTCCATTCTGGATTCTTCAAAACAGGTGAAGACACCAGGGCTTCCTTCAATTGTCCAAAAGCTTCATGCGCCTTATTTCCTGGTTCATAAGTAACATCCTTCTTCAAGAACTGGGTTAGTGGCTGTGCAATCTTTGAGAAATTCTTGATGAACCTTCTATAGTAACCCACATGGCCTAAAAATGATCTCAACTTACTTCTATTCATAGGAAATGGTAAATCTTTGATTTTTGAAACTTTATTAGGATCAGTACCAATACCATCTCTGGATACAACATGCCCTAACAAAACGCCTTTAGAACATCCAAAGACACACTTTGTAGGGTTTAGTGAGGCTTGTGCTTCATCTAACCTTTGAAATGTTGTCTCTATCTAGTGCAGGTGGTCCAACTTGCTCCCATAGATGCAAAAATCATCCAGAAATACTCTGATGAAGGTCCCAATGTAGGGTTCGAACACCCTATTCATCAAACGCTGGAATGTTGCTGGAGCATTACACAACCCAAAAGGCATAACTCTATAAGCAAACGTTCCCCAAGGAGTGGTGAACGTGGTCTTCAGCTGATCTTTCTCTACTATACGAACTTGGTTGTAGCCGCTATATCCATCAGCAAAACTATAGCACTCCTGGCCAGCTACATCGTCCAAGATCTGATCTGAAAATGGAAGAGGGTAATGATCCTTCTTTGTTGCCTTATTGAGCTTCCTGTAATCAACACAAATGCGTAGCTTCCCATTCTTTTTTATTGAGATCACAATGGGAGAAACCCATTCTGAATTATCCACAGCAAATATGAATCCTGCATCAAGCAACTTATCTATTTCTTCTTTTATAGTCTTGGAAAAATTAGGATTCATTCTATATGGCATTTGCTTTATCGGCTTAGCACCATCTACCAACTCAATAGAATGTTCTACCCAACTTACTTGACGGAGTTCCTTGTAATCAAAAGTGAATAGGTGTATGTACCTTCGAAAGAGCTGGAGGTAGGATTCCTTCTCACTCTCCATCACAGCATCACCAATCTTTATTTTTTGGAGACGATCATCAACTTCTTCTTCAGATAATTTTATGGGGTCATGAGTCGGTGTGACTGGAAGGATATCCATGACTGAAACATCAACCTCACTTTCTTCATCTTCAGTGTCCACTTCACTGGTACTAGAGTAATCAGAGGATGTCCAATCATCAATTTCATCACTTGAATCCACAGGTTCTGCTTTATGATGCCGAGGGATCACGTTTATCTTCACCCTCTCTCTACCATGTCCAAGTGTCATGAAACCTTCATTCCAGTAGTTTCTTGCATGAACTCTCCTTAGCCATGGTCTTCCCAGCAACATTGGGTACGCAACAGTACCATTTTTCATCACCTGAAAGTCTACCACACATACAACACCCATAACAGATATTGCCACATTTGAAATTACACCTTCTGGTTTATTTTTTCCCTTATTTAATGACCTTAACATAAGTGTTGAAGGGCGATCAATTTTTAAACCCAACATATCCATTACAGACTTGGTCATTACATTAACTGCAGCACCTCCATCAACTAAGACATCATGAATTGAAATACCATTACATAATACCTCAGCTTTTGGAGCATAGGGATCTGCCTCTGCCTCCAAAACAGAAACCTCAACCTCCTTCCTTCTTCGAGCATTGAGTCCACCTCGCAACTCCCGCCTCTTCTCAGAAGACATAGCCAAGAGTTGACCATATGTAATATTTGCAGGCCTTTTGGACAGATCTTCCAAGATGGAGTATGGTCCTTGCCCCTGTGAAATCAGAAAATCCTGCACACCCAACTTTCTTCTCCTATGTTTCTTACTAGTTTCTCCTTTCATCTTCTTAGGATCAGTTCCATCTTGATTATCTTTTTCTTTCTTTCTTTTTGTTACAAACACATCTACTTCATTATTTCTACTCTTATCTACTACATCAAGAGAATTCACAGGTGCTTTTCCTTTATCATTATCTCTTGTACCAGATGTAGAAGCTCTATCTGGACAATTATACTTATAATGACCCTTTTTATAACAACCATAACAAACAACTTCAGAAATATTTCTTTTTGGACCTCTATCTCCTCCCTGAGAACTAAATTCCTTTCCTTAAAGAAGATTAATAGTTAATTGATCCATCTTTTTTAGCAGATCTTCATACTCAGTAGATGTACTAGGAGAAATATTTGTGCTCACCGGGAGTGGTTGTGGATTCTTGACCAAAGGTGTTGGTGTAGGCTCTACTTTAGCAACAATTTCTTTGGGCTCCTCTTCCATGCTTTCTTCTTGCCTTCTTGCAATCTCCTTTGCTTGTTCAATGGTAGCTGGGCGGTCATACTTCACTCGTTGTCTGATCTCCAGCTTCATCCCAAGAATGAAGTGCTTACAGAGGAGATTATCCACGCCATTCATCAACCCATCCGCTAGTCCTTCCTTCCGGATCTGGGCATCGAGCTTCCTCCTTAGCTCTAGAACACGAGCATGATAATCCCTTATCTTCTCCTTCTCTCCTTGGGATAGCTTTGTGATCTCGATCATGAGATCTGCATATTTCTGTTGTTCACCAAATTCTTCAAGAAAAATTTCAGTTAATAAATCCCATGAATTTTTCACATTATCACCTAGTGTTTCAAACCACCTAAGTGCTGAACCATCCAAAAAGGTAGGAAAAAATTCAGTCCATTGTTCCCTTCTTATAAGGCCATTACAAATACAAGATCGTTTAAACTCTTGAATGAAAGAAGAAGCATCTTCATTAGATTGAGCTGAAAAAACAGGAATCTTTCCCATTTTCAAAAGTAACCACCGTGAAATACCAACCCACAAGTACAATTAACAAGACTTATGTGCACAAATAATTAGAATCACTATACTAGAAAGTGACTTTACACCTTTCTACAGTAAAATAGAAATGACCATGGTAAACTATGGTAAAACTTGACTTACTACGGTAAAAACCGACTTTACTGTGGTAAACACTATTCACGGTAAAAAGTGAAGTTACTGCGGTAAATACTATTCACGGTAAAAAGTGACTTTACTGTGGTAATTACTATTCCCAGCAAAAAGGACTTTACCAGGGTAACTACTATTCATGGAAAAAATGACTTTAACATGGTAACTACTATTCACGGTAAAAATGACTTTACCATGGTAACTACTATGCACAGTAAAAACAAGGTTACACTCCAATTAATTTTTGCCTAAGTGGGAATATCTCTCTAGAAAATCCACCAACGAGGAATGGTCCTGGCAACGGAACCAAAATGTCATCACCAATCCGGCACTATGATAATTCTTCACCAGGAACTCCTCGTGCTATGATTATTTGCTAATGCACAGCCTTTAGTTTGGTGGATGTAATCTGGAAACAAAACAACAACCGAACACAAGAATACCATTGACTATGATAAGACAGAATGACGACAAATTTGAAATATCAAAATAAATTATAATATTAACATGAAACTGTTACAATCTCACCCATGAGATACTTCAACAAGACTATGGGAGAAACTTTACAGTTACACCTCTTGATGGCTTCTTCAACACACCTTTAACTGATGGCTTCCTTCGCACACTTCCTACAATATTTCTCACTACTTATTTCTATGCTAAATGAGGGGGTTAGCCTCTCTATTTATAGAACTTTCAGGCTTATCCATCTTAACTCTAAGATAGGATAAGAAATCCACTCTGACGAATCATATTCCATACCTTAACTCTTATCTGTACATGTAAGCTTATCTTCTAAGATAAGATAAACCTTATCATTTTACATGGGTTCCACATTTTTAGACTTTTTACAAATAAAATACACAAAATATTTATGACCTCACTCCTTGTCCTTATTACCAATATAATATTTCTAATTCCTAATCACGTAGACCCTACTTCTCTAATTACCCAAACTTTGACATTTTAACATTACCGGACCACTTACGACAAATATTTACTTTTTACAACATTCCTATTGTACTTTGACTGTTACCGTACTCCACATTATTGGAAACGTCGTACTGGCAGCGCCGTTATCTTCTATCGGACGCTACTACTAAGTACACTTAACAACATTCTATTCCTAATACATACATTAATGAAATAGAAATTATGGAGGAAAATTTTATTGTCAACAGGGCCGGGGTTGGACAGTTGTTACTCCTGGCATCCCTATTGCAGCCAGGAGGGTGGTACATGCCCGAGCGAGAGTCGACGCTCCTCAGGAACCTTTACTTCAGATTGCTACTAGCCCCGCCCATAGCAGTGATGACCCTATTGATATAGACTATGATTCTAAGGAGTTCATAATGGGAGAGATGGAGGAGGAGACTGAGGACATGGAGGTCAGCGAGTCGGGTGAGGGAGAGGATAGTGATCCCAAGTGGCATGACACTCAGGAGATTTTACAGGCCAAGAGGGTAGAGTAGAGTGCAGAGAGGGTGACTCTAGTCTAAGAGGATTTACCTTCTCAGGACTTAGGTAGAGAGGAAAAGTCTGTGGTAGGATGCTATGTTGCTCCAGACATAGGAGGAGGACATTAGTTAGTGGTGGCATCCATGGCAGGCGCTGATCCTAGTGATCGCTATTGGAGGCCTGGAGATCTAAGTGAGTTGTCACTCTTCTTTTAGTATTTGTTTTTAGCTAGGATTGCCTTAGCTGCTATCTCTCCTTTTGTTCGTCCTTGGTTTCATCTTTTGATTATTTTCTAACTTTTTTTTCTCCTTTTCTTACAGAGATTGTTGATGAGTGGTGAGACTTGATTCGCTGGGTATGTACTGATACCCTGATGCTCCCTATGGAGAAGACTCATGTCGAGCTATCCGTGGATGCAGGGGAGCCTTCAATAGCTGGTCCACATATCGATGTTTTCACCCCCATTGGGCATGTGGCCAAGATGGTGACTTCCCTCCATACTGAGTTAGCCAGGTATAGGACTGTAGAGCGCCTGATGAGGAGCTGCTCTCATAGCGAGGCTACAGCTACCGTTCGGGACCGTGAGCCCTCAGTGCACTCAGAGTGCCAACGTAGCTAGAGTCCTAGATGTGGTCGTGTGCCTTCTGAGGGATCTCATAGGGATTGAGAGGCCACTTGGCTCTTTTTGTAGTGACTCTTGATAGATTGTTTTATACGACCATTTTGTATTTTCTGGGCTCACTAAGCGTTTTGACCATGCCTAGTGCATGATGGCATTGTACATGAAACCTGATTATATATATATACATCTCTTTTTAGATCTAGATCTCTTTGTACGTAGAGTTTTGTGATTGATTTTCAGACGTATACTAGATGTTTATAAAAAAAATTATTTTTATATGCTTTTCAGAATGTATGCAATGGAGAAAAAATATCACAAATGTTTTCTTTTTTTGTATTTCGTGATGTTGATGCATGATGATGTGGACACTATGTGATCTTGAACTTTAGTTTCTATAAGCAATTTTCTGGTACTTCATATTGTTTTGACAAAATGTAATGACAAACTAGTATGATGAACAGATGCACTTACCCCACTCCTAACTCCATGTAACTAGTAGGATGCGAGGGCTCACCACCGAGAGTTAGAAATGGCACAAGCTATGAGGCATGTTGAAATGGTAATGATGGGAGATAGAAAAATATTTGGTGGAACCAAATTAGAATGCTACAAACCTACCCTACTCAAGTGACTCCATAGTTTAAAATGGGACTTGCTTTGTAGTTTATCTAGACTTAGATCCATAGATGGCCACTTGGTTAACAAAATCTGGTTTTCAGGGTTTTGAACTCTCTTGGAATTTTGGACATCTGATTCATTTGTTTTTGACTCAATATTTCAAAGGTTTATTTGAAATATTTGCTTATGACCTTCAACTTTTACTGTCAAGAGGACCCCCTAAACCTTGCCCCATGCTACTAGTAGGAAGCATGGGCTTATCACCATGGACAAGGCATAGGCAAGTAAGGGAATTCCCATCCTTTCCCAACCCTACATCACTAGTAAGAGACGTAAGCTCAACACCGAAGGTTGGTAGGGTAAGGAAATGTGTGAAACTAAAATTTTCTGTTTGATCTATATTTGACTTACCTACCTAAGAAAAATGTCAGTATGTTCTTATATCCAAAGAGATATATATACAGGATAGATGTGACACCATGAAGCTTCTAGAACAGACCATAGGCAAGACACCTATCCTAGGAAGAAACCAAAAGTAAAAACAAGCATGTAGGCCTTGGTATGGCTACCGTTAAGACTTTGTCATATCTAGCTTTAATTGATGAAATGATTCTGAAACAGTTGATGATGTGATGAAAATGAAGAAGTATGATTTGAAAGCTCCTTCCAATACTATCAGAAGTTTGTAATGAATTGCTTAAGAATAAGTCCCTTGATCACCAAATTTTACGAAACGAGTGAACAAAATGAACCTATCTAAATGAATATGTAATGTAGGTATAATTATACAAATAGTGCTGATTCTTCATGTGTAAAACCGTTTAAGATGCAAGGAATTGACTGATTCACTGAATTCCTCACCCTCTAGTGTGCACAAGAGATATGCACCATTACCGTAGTCCTTTATGACTCAATATGGGCCCAACCATTTAGGTCATAACTTTCTTCCTTCGTCATTTTTCTTATCGATCCGGTTGTCTAGTCTTAAAACTAGATCTCCTTCATATATTTCTCTCTCATAGACCTTTTTGTTATACTTCTGGCACATCCGGTCAGCATAGGCTCTATGCCACTATTTAGCGTTTGACTTGGCCTTGTCTAGGCTTTCTAGTTGGGAGAGGCATGCCTCCCTATAAGCTTCTTCATCTACAATCCCTTGTAGTGAGATGTAGAGACTGGGTATTTCAACCTCAAGTGGGAGAACTACTTCTACCCAAAATTCCAGTGAGAAAGGAGTTGCTCTTGTTGGTGTTCTTATTGAGGTTCAGTGGGCCCACAAGGCCAGATATAATTTTAAATTCCAATCTCATTTGTTTTCTTTTACCGTTTTGAGGAGAATAGCTTTCAACGTTTTGTTTATCGCTTCAGCCTACCCGTTGGCTTGAGGGTAGTAAAGAGAGGCTGTGTGATGGTTTATTTTGAACTTGCTACATATCTCATGAACCTCATCATTTTTAAAGGACATGCCATTATCAGAGATAATGACTTACGGGACACCATACCTACAGATAATTTGGTTCAAAATGAATTTGGCAATCACCGAACCTGGTACGATGGTGAGAGGCATGGCCTCTACCCATTTGGTGAAATATTCCATGGCTGTGATTATAAAATTATGGCCATCGATTGATGAGGGAGAGAATTTCCCTATCAAGTCCGGGCCCCACGTGGAGAAGGGCCACAGAGTTGCTATTGGTTGCAGGGATTATGCTGACATGTGAATCTCGTGAGAGAATTCTTGGCATTTGTGGCACTTACATATAAATTCTACTATGTTATGTATGAGAGTAGGCCAGAAATATCCCATCCGATGTATTTTGCGAGTGGTGGCGTGACGACTGAAGTGGCCTCCACATATCCCACTATGGGATTCATGAAGAATCTTCTTGGATTCTTCTATGTCGACGCATCTTAGAAGCATGTCGTCAAAGGCTCTATGATAGAGAACATGGTCTAAAACAACATATTTAGTGGCAATAATGCATAACCACCTTCTTTGTTGTGATTTGACACTTTCTGGGTATGTATGGTCCATGATAAAATTGATGATATTAGTATATCATGGACATGTAGAAATGGGGGGTCTGGTTTCAACAAAGTATACACATTCATCGGGAAAGTCTAGATCTACCAGCTTGCCTCCATCTAGTGGATTGTCAACTAACTAGTCTGCAATGATTTTTCCTTTAAAAGATTTTTCATTTATGAATGTTAACTCAAATTCTCCCATTAGGGTTATGAAACAACCAGCTTTTCTAGATAAAGATCCTTGTGTAAGAAATGTTTGTAAATGGTCTTTCTTTACAATGACCCTTGTTTCTTGGTTTAACATGTAATTTCTCAAGCATTTTGTTACAAAAATTATGGCAAGGAATTCTCTCTTTGCATGTGTGTAACATGTTTCATAATCAAGCAATGTTCAGCTAATGAAATAGATTGTGCGTTCTCATTTATCATTGTCTTCTTGAGCCAACATGCAGGCCAGTGAGACATGAGTGGCTCGTGAGTATAAGATTAAAGGGTGGTCTAGTTTGGGAGGCATTAGCATGGATTGTGAAAAAAAGAAGCTCTTAACTACTTCGAAGGTCTCGTTGCAATCTTCAGTCCAATCGATGCTATAATATTTCTTGAGTAGATTGTTGATTGGATGAATGGAAAAGCTTAAATCTGGGATGAACCTTCAGATTGCACTAAGTTTCCTGAGAAATATCCTGATTCCAGACTCATCCAAAGGTGGGATCATTTCGAGGATAGCCCGTATTTTGGTCGGATCGACATCAATACCTCGTGAAGATATAATGTATCCTATAATTTTTCCTCTTGTTACACCAAAAACGCACTTCTTAGGGTTTAATGTGACACCATACTCAATTAATCATGAAAGGATGACATGGAGTACTTCCGGATGATCACAGTGTTTCTTGTCTTTGGCTAACAAGTCATCCACATATGATTCCACAATTTTATGGATAAGATCATGGAATATATAAGTCATTTCCCACTGATATGTAGCGCTGGTGTTCTTAAGACCAAATGGTATGAAAACATAACAATAAGTTCCCCAGGGAGTTATAAATATGGTTTTGGCTTGATCTTGTTAAGATATTTTTATTTGATTATATCCCGAGAACCCATCCATGAGAGACAAAAGCTCAAATCCAGTTGTTGCATCAACGATGATGTCAATGGATGGTAATGGGAAATCATCCTTGGGACAAGCTTTGTTAATATCCCAAAAATATATGCAGATGCATATCTTCCCATTATTTTTTAGAACGGGGATGATATTAGACAACCATTGTGAATAATCAACTGGTTGGATGAATCCTACTTGGAGAAGTTTTATTACTTCCTCTTTTACCATGAGAGCCACTTTTGGCTTCATTGGTCTTGACTTCTATTTAATTGGCTTCGCATCTAGTTTAGTGACAAGATTATGTACCGCAACTTGTAGTGCGATACCTGTCATTTCTTTATAATTAAATGTAAAGGCCTTTTGATGTTGTTTGAGGATTTAGTTGTGTATTTCTATTTCTTCCGAGGTTAGCAAGGATCCTAACTTCAAAATTCTTGGTTCTTCCTCCATTCCAATGTTTATGTCAATGGTTTATTCTATTAAAGAAGTGTTACCTTCTTCAAATTCAGGTGGGAATGGAGGTAGTTTCAAGCTTTCTCTGATTTCTATCTCATAGATATCGAGATCTTTCTATGGCAGAGACTCTACCATGGGATTTCCAAAGTAGGAAGAGGAATGTGGTATTAAGGAAAGATCAACTATACTATGAGCAAGGTGTAGCTCCACATAGGCATTTAGATATTTGAGAGTGACTCTATTACTATCAACATGATGTAAGGTAAGAGATTCATTCTTAGATGTATGTGTTAGAAGAGGGTTTGTTGACATTTTATTTACCAATGGTTCAGTACGAAGTGATACCTCGAAACTTGTATCTTCTAACTCATTACTTGGGGTGAAACATAAAGCTAAGGTTGCTATTTAATCTGTGAGAAGGTTTTGTTCTCGTGGGATTGATTTAATGAATATGAAGTTGAATCTTTTTCTTAGATCTAATAATGTTGTTTTATAGAGCTGTAAGTGCTCAACTCTAGTCTCATATACTTCAAAGATTTGGTTTGCAATTAACTCCGAGTCTCCTAACACTCTGATGTCATTAATACCAATCCTTTTGGATATGATGAGGCCAAGGAGGATGGCTTTGTACTTAGCACCGTTGTTTGTACATTCAAAGTTCAACTTAAAAGAAAAAGGTAGGATCTTTCCCTCAGGAGAAGTAAATATTATGCCTGCCCCGGCTCCATAGCAGAATCTAGCTCCATTGAAATGGAGAGTCCAATATTTACTAGGAAATATGGATGCTAGGACATTCTTCATGTCTATTTATTTTGTTTCATTTACTTCTACCATGCAAAGTTCCTCTGCTAGAAGAGAACCAACTCCTAGGGTGCATCCCATACCTACGGAGTCAAATGGTAGGAATATTAGTAGATCTTTTTCTAGTAATTCAATAATTTTTATAGTAGTTCCTAATGACACTGTTTCTACAACATTAGCTTCATCCTTGAGGGCTGGGATGGTCTTGACTAGGTTCGTAATTTCTAGTTCTGTTGTAGGTATTAATTTTTCTTTTGGTTTTGAGTCAATTGGTTTGTTAAGTTGGTTTGTTGGGAGTTCAAACTCATAGTGAATTCCTGGTCTTTTCTTCAGGTCTGCTAGGTGTATGTCGAATGGTTTGGGTCACCTTTTGCTATGAATATCTTTCCTAGGTGTAAGAGTCTTATTTCTTAGAATAACGTAGAAGGGATTGCTTTCATGTGATGTATCCATGGTCTACCAAGGATCATATTATAGTTGGTTTCCTGATGTATGATATAAAAATTAGTGAGGATTGTCTTGGGTCCTAAGGTGATTGGTAATATTATAGTCCCAATTAAAGTAGCTTTAAGGCTATTATAACCTCTTAGCGTATTTCTTGTTGTGGAACAGTTTGTTTCTCCATATCTTAGCTTTTGAAGGAAAGAGAAGGGGACAATATTCACTACTACCCCATCATCCACCATTGCACATTTAATGTAATTATTGTAAACCCACACCTATAAATGCAAGGCCAGGTCACCTCTACATGTAATTTCAGCATCTGTTGGCATTTTTTTTATGTCGAATATAAACTCGGTATCCCTATCTAGCTGCCCTAGAGGGTGGATATCAGAGTCTATATGGTTTACTTGTGTTTCGAGAGGTGGAGTGATGTTAATTAAATGACCTAGAACTAGTGATTCTAACAGAGCAACCCTATGGGGAGGAGATTTTTTTAACAAGTCCAAAAAGGAGATGTGAGAGAAGGTCTTTGTTAAGTCATTAATTAAATCGTAAGTGCCCACGGGTTTTACTAATGTTTTTTGAACATTATCTAGTTCTAGTGGATAGATTGGATTTGGTTGAAAAGAATATTCTCATGTTCTTGTTATGGCTTCTACGTGCAGCTCAGTATCTAATTCCACTAGACCAACTATCTTGGTTCGTGGCTGATTTCCTAATTGCGGTGCAACAGGTGGATTTAGTGAAGTTGAGGCTTCGTTATCGTTATTTCCTGTCATTACACCTTTGTTCCTCCCATTTAGATTTAATTTTATTATTGTTATTGTGATTTGGAAGTGGATCATTGAAGATCTTAAGAAGTGCGTTTTGAGGGGAGAATGCCCCTGTGAAATTTTTTGGCATAGGTGTCACGGAATTTGTTAAGAACATTTCTATGAAGAGTTGTCTTTGTTCTTTTGGAAGACGTTGCATGAATCTATTGTAATCATGGAAAGTCCTAGTGTCATGGCCTTGAATTTTGTGGAAACCACAATACGAATTAGGATTATAACTCCTAGGTTGTTGGTTTGGCACATGTTGTGGTCCAAAATTTTGATTGAACTGTTCACTATTAGGATTAAAGCTTTGTGTTTGTTGTCTTTGCTTTTGGTTTTGATATCCAGTTGAGTTTTAAGCTAGATCCTATGTTTGGATCTGTCATTGTTTTTGTTGCCATTGTTGTTGTTGTTTTTGGGGACGATTAAAAATCCACCGCATTGATTGTTGGGGTAAAATTGTTGTTTCGTTGATTGTTAACTGGTGGTGGAACATTTACAACGTTTTCTTTCTTAGTTTGGTCAGTCACTACATTTTTTGTCACACCATAGTTTTTGTTAAGGATTTTAGGTCTTTGATTGGTGTTTGTGGTATTAGGATAAGTCGTAGTGTTTTGGTTGGGGATGATTAAACTCCCATTCGTTCCATATGTCTTGTGACCACTATCTATCACAGCTTGATCTATTCGAAGAGCGCTCTCCAGTACTTCATCATATGTTCTTAGTGGGAACTTCTGGAATTCTTCCTTTATCTCTCTGTTGAGAGAATGAAGGAATAAATCACATAGTTCCATCTGATCCATGTTAGAGCACTTACTGAGGAATAGAGGACTGTACACCATCTTTGGATGAAATGAGAAATAGACTCATTGTGTTCTTGCTTAATATGAAAGAATTCCCTAATTCCTGTTCTCAATAATTTGTTCATGTCGAACGCCTTGATGAGATCTGAAATGAGTTGTTTAAATTAATGTATTGAGGCTTCAGGTATTCTGTAATAATAATCGAGGGCGATACCCTCTAACGTTTTGGGGAATATTTTAGTAACAACTCCATCCCAACGGAGCAGTTTTTGAATGGCCGTGGCATAGGCCTTAATATGTGCATTTGGGTCTCCCTCTCCTTTGTACTTGGGTAGATCAGGGAGAGGTCTTGGAAGCATGATGATTCGTATAGTGAATTCTAAAGGTTCTTTCAAATATTCTGAATAAGTCCCTATCGCATAGGTTTCAACCATTGACGGTGTTTGCTAAGGGGCTGGAGGTGGAATGGGTTGTTGATGTGGCATAGCATATATATTTGTAGGGGCATAAAGAAATCCCTATGGTTGAGTGAACATACCAGGAGAAGAGAACATATCTCCCTGTGGTGATTTGGAATACATGTTTAAGTATGGGGGAGCATTGCTCGGAAATGGATTATTTTGTACTAAATCAGGAGGTATCCTATTTTCCATTGGAGCAGCGTTAGAGAACGCGGTTCTAGTTGGCATTTGTTTGTGAATAATGAGGGGCATGCCTAATGTGCCTGTTCCTGTGAGGAGTTCTACTTGGCTAGGATGATGTGGAGGATTGGAATTTCCTGCCTACATGAATTGTAAATTTTGACTTGCTTGAGCAAGTTCCAACCCTCTAACTTTCTCAACTAAGGCTGAGATGACCTCATTTGGTGAAGATACAATATTTTTCCTTAGTGGTGTTTGTTGTATACCTTAAGGTTGTATAGGAATATGGTACCCTGCTATGAACTGATCGTTTCCCTACCAAGTATCACCAAGGGCATTTCCTATAGGTGGAGGAATGGTGGTGTTTTCTTGGAATGAGACCTTGGGTTGTATTTGTAAACCTCCTATAGGTGGGTACATACTTTGAGAGCGTTTTTCACTCCTAGCATAACATGCTAAGTATTCATCATCTAAAAATAGATATGGATCTGATTCTCTATTGATTTGCGGTTTGAGCAACACCTGAGGAGATGAACCAGATTCTCCAGTGAGCATCATGTTGTTTGAGCCTAAAGGCTCTGGTTGTTACATTTGAGTGAGCTGATCCAACTTCTCTATTTAGAAAGAAGAACTATATCTAGTCCTTTGAGGCGGAGTTTGTGTTGAAAACCGGTAAGTTGAATAGTTGTCACCCCATGCTGAGAGTGAGGGTAATGGTTGTCTATTCAGTTGATCATAGTATGCTTCAAGAACTAGGAGAGGTCTACCATATGCATCGAATCCTGACATATTTGGGGGGTATATGAATACCCGCAGAATAATGGGAAGAAGCAAAGATGGAAAAAACTAAAAGAAGAGTGTGAAAGTGAAGAAATTGTTCCTTCTATGTTAGGTTCACCAAACATCGGGGTGAAGCCGATGTGAGTGCTAAATGAGGTAGGTAAGATGAAATAGTTGTTTTTTCAAGTTGGGTTCACCAATTTTGTATGACAGAAAAGTGACATGTGAGGACGATAATCGGAAATTGACTTTCCCCGTACTTGACCTCTCAAGGTCGTGCTGAGACAATCGGTGATCTAGAATACACTCAGGATGTCGATAAGCTAGTTAGGTAATCTTATGTCTTCAACACACAATAATGGGATATGCGAATCTAAGGTAAAGAAATCCCTCCTAACCTAAACTAGTGTGATAGATCGTTCAGTGAGGATAGCTACTCGAAGGCTCTAATCAATATCAAGCTCTGCCATGATCTGATCTATGGGTTGCAGAATACATGGAATATAACCTATGGGTGCTTCGTATATGTCTCCCAAAAAGGTCATGAAAATGGAATGGCTAAATATGTAGTGGATATTTTGGTGTTTTATGGATGATTCTCTGGTCTAGTCCAGAAATATTTAGCTTGATTAGCTACTATGTTTAATAATGATAGTTGTGTGATAATGTCTGGTGGGAGTGGAGACAACCTAAACACTAATGTTCACAAACCATCATCAATGTTGGATTGATTTGTAAGCCCGTTGGGTTGTGGGATCTTTGGATCACAACCGTAAGTTCATGGTTGTTGTTGACCTCCTATGGTCATGTGAAGAATCAATCCCTTCTTCTGATCCTGAGTATCTAATAATCGTATGCCTTCTCGGCCTCTATGTTTAGAACTAAAAGTTACATGATTTTCTCAGAGTACCTAACAAGTTTTATGGCAAATTGGATACATAAGATAGTTTCTATATCAATGAGGATGTCTCCTGAGTTTGGTTGTGGGACTAATGGATCAAAACCGAATGTTTGTTCTCTTTCAGGTCCTTCTACAGTCATACAAATGTCTATCAAGGTAATCTATAATTTGGCTGACTTGACCAGAATGTATGCGCTGCATCTTCTATGTTTAATCCCCTTAACTGTGAGCTGATTTCTAGTAGGTCTATTGTTGCTCGGAAGGCCTGTATTCAGAGGCTTTGGTCTATGTCAGTTATTTCTGCAACAGTATTTGGTTGAGGCATGATTGGCTCAAAAACATATTCCCTGGGCTTCCTAGGTCCGTGATTGTCATACAAGATCAATATAAGCCTAACTAAAAATGAAATAAAATAATTATGCGAGATATATCTATAACATATATATATACCTCTGTTTTTGTATTTTTGATAAGATTTTAAATGGAAATCAAAGAACAACTAATCTAATATATTTAGAAAATGACAACTAATCTAATAACAAAATTAAAACAAATAAAGTAGCCCGTTGTAGCTACTTGCCTGTACAGTTGTGAGTTTATCCTAAATAACTAGATAGCTATTTAACTTAATTGAAATATTCTCGATCCTACCTCAGAAGTGAGGAATGAATCATAGCTTCTCAAAAACTATCAATCCCCACAACTTCCTTGGCAATATTGAGAATGAATTTTAACTGAAATGAAATGTTTCACTACTCTATTTGATATATTTTAACTAGAACTTTAACAGATAAAACATGGAATTTGTAGAATAGTGGCGAATCTAGTAGTGTATGAATTTTTCCCCGCAGAATGATCTCCTTGTTCCTTTTTGTTCACATGAATCCAGAAGAGCATGTATATGCCAGCATCAACAGAATAAGGTATTCGAATAATGGAAACTTTGGATATAGACCGAATATAATGTGAGTAGGAGAGGGACAACACAAGAGAAAGAGCTTGGCATATGTAACTCCTAGTAGGATTTATTGTGGGAACACAACACAGGAGTACCGAGAGATTCCAAATCCACCTTCTATGAAGAACACAACATGCAACTCTAATGGATGCAATCTATAACTAACACTACTTTGCTCTAAACTAATTTGTATGGACAGCTATGAACAAGAATGAAGAAGGAAGATTGAATGGCTTCTGAAAGCAAAGGAAAAACTAGCATGGATGCAAACATGAAACAAAATGAACTCTAAACAAGAAATTGAAAGACTAAACAATGGAAAATGAGAAGTTGAGAGGCAGTTTTGAGGGGCCATTTGCTTGAAAACAAGTTGGCTATTTATAGATTTCACATTCACCCAAAGGTGATTCCCATTAGAACTCTTTTACCATTAAACAATGGAGAAACACTATTCTAGGGGACATAAAACATTAATACGAGACAAGGCAGTTGAGAAAGCTGGTGAAAGTTGAAAATTACGCCAGTCGTGATCGAAAGAACGTGCTGGAAAATGTGTGAAGGACTGCTGGCCTAAGCAGTGCAGTGGTTTCATCACTAAAGGGAAAAAAAACTAAGAAATGAAGGGCAGAGGAATAAAAAAAATCACAAGTAACATGAATAAAGCATTTTGGATCCTAACATATACTTCGCAAGATTTTCTAGATCTGAACACCTTACTAGGCGACCTGTATCATCATTGGGGCATGTGTAACATCATTCTGGTGGTACAGTACCCTATAATTTTGGGTACATACAGTAACCCTTTCCATATTCCCAGGTTCCCAGGTGACAAACTGATCCTTATGGAGTTAGTCAGACAATTGTTGGATTTTCACAAATTCCAAAAAAGTAGGAACAAAGCCATCATTTCCTTCCCTATTTCCATTAAAAGGTATACATGCTCTATAATGGTTAAAGCCAAGAATGTGGTGCATGAGATTCATTACAAATTTAAGAAACATATGAAGCTCAGGGAAGGATTTGACATCCAAGGAGTCCTCAAGTCATATGGAACCTTTTATTTACATGTGCCCAATGTGGAAGACATCTGGGTTGATCTTTGGGATGAAGTTGCCATCCAAAGAAAATACAATAGCTGACTGACACTTGATGAAATTCAGATGTTAGATATATTTGATATCCTCGAAGGCCCCATGGATAATGAAAGTGTCTTGGACACTAGGTACAAATAGTTGGATGGACGCCAACACAGATTCCTAGCCATTAATTGGTCTGTTGCTAAAAAAGATTCTATCACTGAAAGAGATGCTCAGACTCTTATCCATACCAAGGCATGGCTCATTTCTTATGGAATGAGTTATAAGGAAAAGATATTTTTAAAAATAGCCACTTTAGAAGCGGGACCCTCCAAGGGAGAGAGGGAAGAGGATAAAATCCCTACCAAGAGGCAGATAAAATTTAAGTTTGTCAGAAAAGGAGAAAAGTAAAGAGCTGCATCATCTGCCACTCCTTCACAAATAGTTGAGGTACTAGATTCACCTCCTCCACAAGAACAAGGAAAAATTCCTTCAAAATACGAGGTTGGTCGACCTCTCTTTTTTCCTTTTGTTCATTCCTCATCAGAGGTAAGTCTCTCTCTTAATTCTCAAGATTTGACTTCAGAATCCTTACCTCCTCCTTCCCAATCTTCCTCACCTCATATTTCATTTCCGCTTTCATCAGCCATGGCCAGTGTCTTCTGCAACCTCTCACCTCTCTCTACTGGGCCTAAGATTGTCATATATATTCCTCTTCCTTCAACACCTTCATTCAATAAATCTATCCCCACAGTCAACACAATTGCAGTCATAACTACTCCACAAGTAAACCTTCCTCCACCTACAGATGTAACCATGGTACCTCTGATAGGGAAAACTTCTTCCACTATACCTCAATGGTTATTTGATCAGACCCCAAGGAAGAGGAAGGTGTTAGTTACTTTACCAGCCTTCAACTTTAGTTCACTCAAGGTATCTCCTGCCAAATCTACTAAGAAACCCAAAACATTTTCAAGGGTTTCAGTGGATGCCTCAAGGCATAAGTTTGTAGAGATTGCCACTCCCATGGCCAATAAAACAAAGGAGGATATAATGGTCACTAATTATCATATTACAAGGGTTGATATGGGAAAGGTAACAACAGAAGGATCACAACAGGATGTGTAGGATGCCATGAACATGTTATGCTAGAAGTTAAAGGAAACAAAGGTGAGCATAGATGAGATAAAGGAGAAAGTTGAATAGTTGACAGAGGTATTACTCAAGCTCTCAAAGCCTTCTCAGTCAACACTGTCATCTCCTACCCCTACCACTCTCAGGTTCAATTTTTCATGGTACCTAGGATTGAAAAGATCAATGAGAAGGGGAGAATAGTTGATGAATGGATTCAGAGCATACTCCTACAAGGAAGAGAGGTCATTGATGACATAGTGAAGGTTTATAAATCCTTGAAGGAAATAAAGAAATATGGTGACAAAATGGATGATGAATTTTCATAGGAAGTTACGAATGTTGAGTTAACTTTTGAGGCTCTCAATGCGCTGAAACAGGTTTCATCATGTATCTTGATGGAAGAAGGAATCATTCCACATGGGGATAAGCACTTCCAGCTAACCAAAGCCTTCATATTTAGGATAAATATTCTCATTAAAGCTTGCAGCAAGTTGAGGGAATCTAGAGATCAGTTGGTTGATGTCATGAATGACATAGAAGAAGAGTTGTCCAGGATCTTCGCCAAGGAGTTAGATGAAATATCGAATATTATACCTGTTGATGACTTCTATAAACAAATCCAAGAATCAATCCAACACAAACTAGCTTCTATCTTCGATCTGAAAATCATTGATAAGTTCATAAGGATTGACAATGTTTTGGAATCACTAAGGAAACTCAATAAGAGATTGAAGAAACTTCCTGGCAACGCAAGTGACACTCAAGAAACTTGTGAGGTTTTGAGTGATTATTCCAGTGTGCCAGATGAAGCTGGGATGTAGGGCATAATCTAGAAGTTACAAGAATTTTGATACAAGTAGGCTTCGCTAGAAGAAAATAAGGACGACAAAATAGAATAAGCATAATGTTTCATGTCATTTCAATCCAGAGATTGACATTTATTTTTCATTTTATTTTTGTCATATAGGAAGCAAATTTTGACTTTTTCTCCTGCATGAGAGTCAAGCAAAATAGGATTCTCGTTAAATGACTATTTTCTAGGATTTATCTTATTTTCTCTCTGCTCTTTCTATTATAAATAAGGGATGCTTGTGCATTCAAAAGAAAAAAGAGGGAGAGTTTTTTAGAATATTAAGAGCTATTGTGAAGAAGAATAAAAACTTTGTATTTTATTTTAATCATTGAGGAATAGAAATAGGTGTTATTTTGCAAGCTTTTTGTTGTGGGATTCATCTATCTTAAGAGATTATTATTACATCCAAGATCTTAAGCTATTCTTTATTTAGTGTTCTTGATTATTTTAGTTGTTTCAAATATTACAACGATTATCTAAAACTTGTATAAGTATTTCTTGATTTGTGTTTGCTTGAAATAAAATATGTTCCTCTCATTCCCTTCTCACTCTATTTCATCTATAATAGTTTCCTTTCTAATCCATTCTATTTATAAAACTATAACATCTCCATCTCGTCTTGATATGGATTTTGGGATTGTATCCCAACCCCAATGGTTAGAATAGTTTGAATATTGCACATATTACTTTTGTTGTGTTTTAGATTAGTAATAAATAGGCTGCCTCACCTGTCTTTGAGGATGGATTTGATCCCATGTACTATAATTGAACCTCATATTTTGGCCTAAAAAAATATCCAAATAACATTTTTTGCAACTCTACTAGGGAATACGGATTGATAAGACTAAGCTTATCCTATTGGTCTCTATCGACTATGTATTTGCCTTATTTTTGGTAGATCCATTTTTTGGTTCAAGATGGCTAGAAATATATTCACTCAGTCAAGCCAAGCCAGGGGTGAAACTAATCCGTTCTTTGATCTACTTCAACAACAAAATTTCAAACTTACCCCAATAGTGTTGTATCTAGTTGAGTAAGAAGTTCTTCACCTATTTGAAGAACTTAGGCTCCTTAAGAATATGAAGCTTCTGCAACATGCTGTGCATTATTCTTGTATGATACTTGGATTCTTGTGCACACTTCATTTAGAAGGATGGAAACACAAACTATGTGTTGGGGTGTGGCTATTGGTCCTCTTTCCCTAACTATGACGTTACATGATCTACCACATCTATCTCGTAAGAATATTACCAAGTTTAATGGCGATGGGAAGCAACACCCTGATGAACACATCACCTCATTCTTTGTAGCATGCATCATCCTTGGGGTAGCTCATGAAGATGTCTCTGTTCGAATCTTCATTGAAACATTGCATGATGTGGCAACAGAATGGTTCTACCATCTTCTGAATGCATGCATTACCAACTGGGCTACCATGAGCTCCATATTTGAAGCAATGTTCAAATCATTTGAATATTCTCATGACTTGTTAGCACAACTTACACATATTAAGGAGTATCATGAGCCCATGTAGGAATTCATGGTGAAATTCAACAAGTTGATTTGGAAGATTCAAGTGCTAGTCATTCCCACTCTTGAAAATAAAAAGTGTTTCTTCAGCAACGCTCAACCCCCTGATGTGAGCTTCTTATTAAGAAGGTCTGTTATCCCTAATTTGGCTATTGCTCAAGCTAAAACCACTAAAATAGAAGATGATCTCATTCTGGCTGGAAATATCAGAAGAGAGTCATCTGAGCCTAAAAATCAAATCTCTTCTCAAAGTACTACTGACCCTATGATCCATAAGATGGCCAACGAATTGATCACTTTGAAGAAGCAAATGTCCTAATAGGTGACCAAGATTCCTTATCGAGATATTCCTAGATAGAATTTCAACAATACCAATGGCTCTCCCACAAGAGATAGGAATTAGTTGACTACTGCTCCAACAAGGCTGGCCATTGAAGATCCTCTTGTCAATGCAATAGTGCAAATAGTTGAGGAAGATGAAGAACCAGAAGATCAAGATTCTCACGAAGATTTTGAAGCTTCAGGATATGCTAATGAGTCTTTTGATGATTCAGCTAGCTACTCCAACATTGGGTACTTGGAATATGAGGAAGACCAATGTAAATATGACAGTCAGTCATTTGCATTCTTCACTCGAGCTAAATCTTAGAACCCCAAAAATTCGGTTGAAGGCTCTAAGGAGAAGGGCAAATAAGCTCCCATGGTTATGGCTAAAAGAGGCTCTCCTATCTTAGCACAAACTAAAAAGGTAACTTCTTCTTCTAACTCTCTTTCTCCTACCCCCAAGACCAGTACCTTGGCTCATACTAGTGTAACCAGAACTGAGCCGGCCATCATTCCTTCATATACCACTTTCGACATTATTGATCATGTAAATAGAACTAAGATCAAAATGCCAGAAGCCGAGTACCATCAGTCAAATCCTGAGTAATTTGAGAAACTTTCCAAATTCATTAGAAGCAAGGTTGTTATCCCTTAAAGGCATTTTTCCTAGTCCCACTCAGCCTTTACTTCAAAATAATATGACCTTTGTTTCTTCTTTGGGAAAGATTGAACCATTTTATTTGTCCTTACTCATAAACAAGTTCAAACTCAACAATTACATAATTGAATCAGGAGCCTCTGATAATGTGATGCCTGAAAAAGTAGCCCATGCCCTTGGAATTACCTTGACTAAATCTTATGGGTGGTGTTACTCCATAGAAACAAAGAAATTCCCATTGATTGGCCAAATCAAGGATGCACAATTTGCATTTGTTGTATTCCCATAAAAGAGAGTAAAAATGACTATCCTGGTTGCTGATATCCCAGCTTCTTATGGTTTTCTCTTAGGAAGAGGTTTTTGTAAATATTTCGGAGCAGAAATCAATATGGACTAGACCAAAGCTAAAATTCCAATGAATGGATTTTCTCGAATCCTCCACCCTGAAGCGCAAGTGAAGTATCTGGTCAATAAATCAGATGACCCCAAAGATCAAATTCTATTCGAAGATGCAGGCTTGGGAAATTATTTCATGAAATGAGAGAAAGTTGAATGGTTGATGGAGGTATTACTCAAGCTCTCAAATCCTTCTTAGTCAACATTGTCATCTCCTACCCCTATCACTTTCGATTTCTCATTGGTACCTAGGATTGATAAGATCAAAGAGAAGGGGAGAATAGTTGATGAATGGATTCAGAGGCTACTCCTACAAGGAAGAGAGGTCATGTATGACACAATGGAGGTTTATAAATACTTGGAGGAAATAAATAAATATGGCAACAAAATGGATGATGAATTTTCACAGGAAGTCGGGAACCTTGAGTTAACTTTTCAGGCTCTTAATGCACTGAAATAGGTTCCATCCCGTATCTTGATGGAAGAAGGAATCATTCCACATGGGAATAAGAACTTCCAGCTAACCAAATCCATTAGATTCAGGATAAATATTCTCAGTGAAGCTTGCAGAAAGTTGAGGGAATCTAGAGATCAATTGGTTGATGCCATGAACAATATAGAAGAGGAGTTGTCCAAGATCTTTTCCAAGGTGTTGGATGAAAGCTTGAATATTCTACCTGCTGATTACTTCTATAAATAAATCCAAGAATCAATCCAACATGAACCAACTTCCGTATTCAATCTGACAATCATTGATAAGCTCATAAGGATTGAGAATGTTTTGGAATCACTAAGGAAACTCAATAAAATATTGAAGAAACTTCTTGGCAATGTAAGCGACACTCAGGAAACTTGTGAGGTTCTGAGAAAATATTCTAGTGCACCAGATGAAGATGAGATGCAGGGAATAATCGAGAAGTTCCAAGAATTTTGAGACAAGTAGGCTTCGCTAGAAGAAAATAAGGACGACGAAACATAATAAGCATAATGTTTCATGTCATTTCCATCCAGAAATTGACATGTATTTTTCATTTTCTTTTCGTCACATAGAAAGGAAATTTTAACTTGTTCTCCTGTGTGAGAGTCAAGAAAAATAGATTCTCATTAAATGACTATTTTCTAGGATTTCTCATGTTTTCTCTCTGCTCTTTATATTATAAATAAGGGTTTCTTGTGCATTCCAAAGAAAAAAGGGGGAGAGATTTTTAGAATATTAAGAGCTATTGTGAAGAAGAAGAAAAAAAATTTATTTTCTTTTAATCATTGAGGAATAGAAATAGGTGTTATTTTGAAAACTTTGTGTTGTGGGATTCATCTATCTTGAGAGATTGTTCTTACGTCCAAGATCTTAAGCTATTATTTGTTTAGTGTTCTTGATTATTTTAATCGTTTTAAATGTTAGGCCCATTATCTAAAACTCGTATAAGTATTTCTTGATCTATGTTTTCTTGAAAGAAAATGCATTCCTCTCATTCCCTTCCCACTTTGTTTTGTCTATAATATTTTCCTTTCTAATCCATTCTATTTCTAAAACTGTAACATATCCATCTCGTGTTGATATGGATTTCAGGATTGTATCTCAATCCTAATGGTTAGAATAGTGTAAATATTGTACATATTATTTCTGATGTGTTTTAGATCAGTAATAAAATAGCTACCTCACATGTCTTTGAGGAGGGATTTGATCCCGTGTACTGTAGTTGAAACTCATATTTCGGCCTAAAAATATCCAACCAGCAGAGTGCAGACAAGGATATGTGTGCCTACCATGAACCCATGAAGACAAAGAAGGTGAATATAGGTTTGGAGGCTGAGCCTAAGAAGGCCATAATTGGAGATTACATGTCAGACTCAGAGGTAGAAAAAATCATTGAGTTACTCAGAGATTTTTAGGACTTATTCCCTCGAGGCTATCATGAAATTAAGGGTGTACATGAATCACTTGTGGAAATGAATGTAAAACTTAAGGATGGTGCATGGCCAGTTAGAAAGAGACCTTATAGAATGAATCCTAATTCGTGTGAAAAGCTAAAAGAAGAAATTGATAAAATGTTGAAATCTGGAATTTACAAGCCCCTTGATGAGTCAGAATGGGTTAGCCCAATGGTGAACGGTATCAAGAAGGATGGAAAAATTAGGATATGTGTGGACTACAGGGAGTTAAATGTTGCATGTGTCAAAGATCCATTCCCTATGCCATTCACTAAGGAAATACTAGAATGATTTGCATGGCGTGAAATATATTCTTTTACAGATGGATTTTCTGGATATTATCAGGTTAGGATATCTCAAGAGGATCAATAAAAGACAACATTTACTACTAAATGGGGTAGTTTTCCTATATTGTGATGCCCTTTGGATTGAAAAACGTGCTTGCTTTATTCTCACACATATTTTTTTAGGCATTCAAATATTTTATTCACAACTTCTTACAGGTCTACCTAGATGACTGGACAATATATGGGCTTGTGAAAGATCATTGTGACAATCTGCGCTTAATGTTTGAACAATGCAGACAATTGAGCATCTCTTTGAACATCATGAAGTGCATATTTTATATGCCATTTGGGATACTATTAGGACATATAATCTATAAGGAAGGTTTGCTAGTTGATCCATCCAAGGTTGCAATCATTTTAGGCATGGAAGCACCTACCAGTCAAACTGAGGTGCACAAAGTTTTAGGTCATACAGGATATTATAGAAAATTCATACAAGGGTATGCCAAAATTGCTACACCCTTAGAAGAATTATTGAAGGGGAAAGGTACATTTTATTAGGGAGAACCACAACAACGCACGTTTACGATATTAAAAGAGAAACTTACTACTGCCCCATTCTGCACTTTCCCTCATGGGATAGACCATTTCATGTGCATGTGGACACTTCTGGTATGGCCATTAGCACTGTTTTAGCTCAACCTAGTGAAGGTATTATAGATCATCCAATCTATTTTGCTAGTAGGAAGCTGACTCCTGCTGAATGGAATTATACAACTATAGAACACGAAGCTTTGTCAATGATATATGCATTGTACAAGTTTTGACAGTACTTGTTAGCGACACCATTTGTGTTTTATACAGATCACATGACATTAAATTAATTTTTAAACAAACCCATCTTACAAGGGTGCATATGTAGATGGGTGATCCTATTTCAAGAGTTTGACTTCACAGTTGTGGTGAAGCTAGGGAAAAGCAGTTCTGGACCAGACCATTTATCTAGAATCAATTCAGGAGAGTATGCATAGATAATTGAAGAAACAATGCCAGATGTATAATTATATATGTTACAATGTGCACCCACATAATTAGAAGAGATTGATGTCTTTCTACGAATAGGTATGGCACGAAAAGGAATGAAATAATTAGAAAAGAAGAATCTTGTTATACGCACGACACCATTTATGTTAATCAGTGGTGACCTTTACAAGCTAGGCAGAGATGAAGTATTACGTCATTGTGTGTTAGAGCATGAGCATAAGGATATCATAGAAGAAGCTCATGGTGGTATTGCAGGAGGCCATTATGAAGGTGATGTGATTACCCGGAAGATCCTAATTGTTGGATTATGGTGGGAGACACTGTATAAAGATTGTAAAAAATTATTGTAAGGCATGTGATCACTGTCAGCACCTAGGATAACAAGGGAAAAGAGATGAGATGGCTTTGAGACCAATTATTAGTGTAGAACCATGTGAGAAATGGGGCATTAATTTTGTAGGACCTATTTTTCCAGCCGCGTGTAGGATTGGTGTAGGATTGGATCACACTATATCATTACTTGCACAAATTATCTCACACAGTGGGAAGAAGTAGCACCTACGAAGGACTGTACATCAGCTAGGTTTCTATGGGAGAATTTTCTTACACAATATGGGTGTCCTTTAAGATGGACAAGTGATATAGGTACACACTTTTTGAATGAGAAAATAAGGATCCTTTTAGATGAGTTTATGGTTGCACACCGTAAAACTACACCTTACCATCCTCAGGAAAATGGAATTGCTGAGGCTTTCAACAAAATTTTGGGACCGACTTTGATAAAAATATGTGATGTTGGAAGAAAGGATTGGGATGAAAATGTGCCAGTTGTGCTTTGGGCATATAGAACAACTTACAAGAGATTGAACAAAGCCACACCATTTCAGTTGGTGTTTGGCACGGAAGTTGTTCTTCCTATTGAATTTATGTTACATTCTTTACATATTGCACACACTGGAGGTATAACTAATGAATATGATTTAAAAGAATGTATTAAAAATATAATTCAACTGGATGAGCATAGAGCCATAGCACGACGGAGTCAGAAGCAAGAAAAGTCTGGGCAGAAGGCATGGCATGACAAAAACATAAGGGATAAGAAGTTTGAGATTTGAAAAATGGTACTTCTTTATGACTCAAAGTACATTGGTTGGGGCCGTATCTTATCACTTATATACTTGAATCAAATGCTTTCCAGTTAGAAGCACTTGATGGAACATGGCTACCTAGTTACTTTAACGGGATTAGGCTAAAGCCCTACTATAAATAAGTCTTCTTGGTGTTTATAATAAGGCAGTGTCTCCATTTAGTTTAGGTTTTCAATTTTGTATTTTGTAAATGTATTTCCTTCATTTTCACTATGCTTTGTCAATTTAGTTGTTTTTGTGTAATAAGCATGCTTGCGCGCATGAAGCTAATTATTGTATGAATAATTTTTATGCGTAGAGGAATGCACATGCTTACAGTGTGGGGTGGTTGTAGTTTTCCAAGAAAAAGAACATGGGAATTAAAAGGTGAAAGGAATAAGATGCTACGGGTGTGCATTAATTCAAAAGAAGATTGCTTTGCAAAAGTGACCAAGGATGGAGATGAATGAAAGAACAGTATAATGCGAGGTAAGCAGAGGCCATGATAGCTATTAGGAGATGGTATAGTGACAAGGTACTTAGGCACAGGAGTGTGCGCTGAAGAGAAGTCTGTGACCAGAGGGTAGGAAGGCACATTAGAAGGTTATAGCTGGGTGTAAATATGTAACGCACGGAATGAATGGATTTGGTCAATGAATGAGGGGATATCTGGTAGGTGAAGGAGCAATAAATGCATCAAAATTTGAAAAATTTATATAAGGATGGGATGTAGATTCATTTTTACTATTGCAACTAAGAGTATTTGAGAGAATAAGCCAAGTGTGAAGAGCCGAGTTATCGAGTTAAAGTGTAAAGGGTGTGAAACCAAGAGTGACAACCAGATCTGTGTGATAAGAAGTTTGCGTCCCCAGTGGTGAAAGGGTTTGAGCGAAGCAGGGAGATAGAAAATGGTTAGGTTACGAAGTTTCCACCTAGGGTATAATAGAATCGAGCTAGGGTTTGATTCACAGAGTTACAGAGTTGAAGGGGATACATTTACAAGGTAAAAATGGCACCGAAGAAGGCATCTACAGCAATAGTAAAAGGAAAGAAGAAAGTAGTTGTTGAGGAAGAAGAGATGGAACCTAAAATCCATTCTTTAGAGATGCAATACCTAGAACGATTCATCATCGAAAAAGAATGGGATTCACCCATCAGAAAGGGAAAAGTGAGTGAATATAATCAAAGGGCTTTGGAGAACAAGAAGGAGCTTGATTCCTTGCTCATGGCTAGAAAAAACAAGTGCACGACAGATGACATGCTAGTATATGACGATGCAGGTGGTAATATTTTAAAGAGAATTGATGTCTATCAGTTGTATGAGCTTCCATATTTCAGGAAGTATGAGCCTTTGTATAAGTGGCTCATGCTTCTTCTACTTTACAGGACTAGAGTTATAATTTCATTTTCCCTTGTCTCGTTAGTTACAGGTCTGAAGGCCACATGGGAAGACATAAAATGTGACTTTCTAGATAAATCTACGATTGTAAATACCAAACAGAAGTTGGGATACGTGAAGGGTCCACACGGAATGGACATAGATAAATTAAAGTATTGTCCAGTTGTACAAATTGAAACACACGTTGTTACCAAGTTAAATGATCAAGAGTGGTGGTCACATGTAAGTACTATGTGGTTACATGTGGTGTGTAAGATGTCGAAAGGGAAAATCTACAACATTTCAGGCTATATTGTAGAGAAAATATTCGAAGAAGAACACATAGGAGGGAAGATCAGCTTTGGGGATATTCTACTATAACTGGTCTTCATGGAGATTGAAGTACTAGATAGACCAAAGGAGAAAATATGGGAATACCTCATGGATAACAAGTCCCCAGCTAAAAGATTCAGCAAGTACCTATGCAAGGGGACCATTACAGATGAAGTAAAGCAAAGGGAAGAGAAGTGTTATGACAGGATCTGCACAGCATTTAGGGAAGAGTAGCGCATCCCAAAGAACCTACCAGCATAGGTAGGGAAACAAGTTTAGTTTGTTGTATATCAACATTTTTGCATCACGTGCTTCCCAATGAACTACTAACTACTAGACAACTAAAAATTAATGATATTTCATCATCCTTGGAGCGTCTGAAAACTTGATATAAAGGATTTGATTCAATTCAGGTTTCAGGTTTCGGGAAACAAATGACATTGAAACATGCATTTGGCAAAGCATGTTCCAATGCTTGGAAGTTTTGAAAACCCGACACAATGGACATAGGAAATCAGGTTTCAGGGAACATGAGATATGTTGCATGCAAGGAACATGTTTTCACGTAATGAAAACCTAAAAAACAAAAGATCTCTTTCAAAGGGATTTTTTAAGAGTTTTTTCCAAAATTTTCTTATGGTTATCTAAATTCTAGCTAAAATCACTAAAATGTGATAACAACTAGCTCTAGTTGAGGAATTTCTTTGAGACATCAAAGGAAGATAACACATGTATCAAAATCTTTATCCATTGGGCTATGGATTCAGGAAAAGAAAAAGAAAAAATAAACAAAGAAAGAAGGAAATAAAGTAAACACACGACAAAAAATAAATTATAATACAGTGAAAGAGAGCATCTTGCATTACTGATGGAACAATTTCAGATGTTGGCCACTAAAAGGTAGAGGAAGTAACTCTCCATCAAGATACAATAGACAAAAGATATTTTCACCATTCAGTTGATGGATTTTGAAAGGACCACTCTATAAATAATCAAACTTTCCATGCATCCCTTTTTGTTTCCTTCTCTTATCCTGGAGGAGTATTAGATCTCCAATCTGGAAATCACGTTGCTTTGATTTTTTGTCAACTATCTTTTTGAATTTTCTCTGATGATCTACAATGTGATCCACCACCTTGCTCCATTCTTCTTATAGCTTGGTTAGGTACATTATCCTTTTCTCAATGGGACTTTGAAAATTTTCATCCTCAATTGCTTTAGCCAACCGTAAGGCTAGCAATGGTGTAGAGATAGGAATCTCAGCATCAATTCCATATAACACCTGGAATGGGGACATTCCAATAGCTCACTTAGGAATAATCTGATCTACCCATAATGCAACATATAATGCTTTGTGCCATGTCCTATGATTCTCATCGACCAACTTTCTAATTATGGTCACCAGGTTCTTGTTGCTTCATTCAGCATGACCATTGCCTTGGGGGTAATAATTAGATGAATGAGCCAACGTGATCCCAAATCCATAGAAAAATTCTATGAACTCATGTGATGAGAAATTGGAAGCATATTCAGTAATGATCTTGTGAGGCACACTGAATTAAATAATTATATTCTCCTTGAGAAAATTGCACACAGCTTTAGAGGTTTCATGTTTGATTGGCGTAGCTTCCACCCACTTGATGAAATAGTATGTGGTGGTGAGCACATAATTATGATTGACACTGGAGGTAGGATTCAATACTCTAATGAAATCAATTCCTCATTGGCAAAAAGTTTCTTCAATTATCACAGGCTTCAAGGGAAGAGCTGCCAGCTTAGGATGGCCAACAAAATGTTGACAAGCTTCACAATTAACCACCCATTCAGCTGAATCTCAAAAGAGATTAGGCCAATAGTACCTAGCCCATAAGATCTTGTAAGATTTCATAGAGGAAGATAAATTTCCTCCACATGCTATATTGTGGAAGGATTCTATCAACCTTATCTGGTAAGACTTATCGACGCAATGTAGGAATACACCATCAATACCCTTCTTGTATATATCATTATCCCATAGAATGTATCTTGTGGACCTTAATTTAACTCTCCTCTTCTCTTTTTGGATTAAATGAGGGGGAAATTTTCTGTAAGTTAAAATGAAAGTGATATATGCATACCATTCATCGATTATACTTACAAAAATTTCCATGGGAAATTATGAAGAAGTACCTTCAGTTTCTTCGCATTTTGTCTCAGAATTATTTTTTGTGATCAATTGGCATAGGACTCTTCCTCGTACCAACTTGGTAGGTGTGATTTTCAAGTCATATTCTTAGAATTTGGCTATCCAGTTACCACGTTGACTACCCAACTCTTGTTGATTCAAAATGGAATTAACTGCAGTATTAGGAACAAGAACGAGAGTGTGACAACTCAACACAATACCTGAAATGCTTCACTACTCTCACCACTGCATAAGCATGATTTTCAATTTGTGAAATCTTAAATTCATGTTCCTTTAGTGGGAAGCTCATGAAAGCAATGGGAAATTAGATTCCTTCTTCATTCTCCTACATTAGGATGGATGATACTGTATGTGCAGAAGCGTAGATGTACATGATGAAATCCTTCTTGAAGTCTAGGCATACCAGAATAGGAGCATGAGAAATTTCTCTTTTGAATTCTTTGAAAGCAAGCTTCCCTTCAGTGCTCCATTGAAATGGAGTCTTACCTTTCATCATACCAAGGATATCCTTGGATTTATCAAAAAATTTAGGTACAAATATTCATAGGAAATTTACCTTTCTGAAAAAGGAATGCACCCTAGTTTTTCTTGTAGGTAGGGTAAGGCATTGCATGGCCTTCACCCATTCTAGGTCAGCCTTGGTTCCTTATTTAGTCATGATATGACCCAGAAACTTACCTTCTATTACTCTGAACATGGAATTTTTAGGATTTAATGAAATACCATGACACCTACATCTTAAGAGTACCTGCTCTAGGTGTTCATAATGATCACTTCACTTCTTAGAGAAGACCGTCAAGTCATCCAAATATACAACTATGACTTTTCCCATCAAATATGTGAAATCTAAGTCCATAGCTCTTTGAAACATGGCTCCAACATTAATCAAACCAAAATGCATCCTCCTGTAAGAAAAGGTCCCTCATGGGGTGGTGAATGATGTTTTATGTTGATCCTCAGTGGCTACCTTGATTTGATTATACCCCAAAAGTCTGTCAATCATGGATAACATTTCTGATCCAGTGATAGTCTCCAATACATGATCCATGATAGGAAATGGGTAATTTTCCTTCAATGAATATTGATTAAGGTTCCATAAGTCAACACAAATCCGGATCTCACCATTCTTCTATCTGACGGGGATGATATTAGCAACCCAGGTAGAATGATCGATTCGGAAGATAATCCTTGCGTCTAACATCTTTTGAATTTCTGTAAGAATAGTCCCTGAGATCTTTGGGTTGTAATTCCTTTGCTTCTTCCTGTAAGGTTTGACATTAGACTTCAAAGGGATGATATGATGCACATCCTTGGGCTTGAAAGACTTCAGGTCCTCATAGGACCATGCCAAGATGTCCGTATATCTCTTTAGGAGTGAAGTGAATATTCCTTTCTCCTCAGGAGAACAAAATTTTCCGATGTTTACCATCCATCAATCTCTTGATATGAATTAAATACGGACTCACGAAAAGATGATTCTGATCCTTTAAAATAAACCTTGCTAAAATTATCATCTTTCTCAAGAAAAGATAATACATGTCGGTCATCATTAAACACTTGCCAATGTGCTGAATTATCAAGAAAACTTGGATGATACACAATCTCAATGGTATACTTGTCCTATTTGAACTTTAGGTGAGGAAGGAGAAGAGATGCAGACACAGCTAAAGAATAAAATCTATCATTGTAATCTCTCAAAACTACCTTGATGGAAAAAGCATCAAAGCATTCTAGGCTATCCCACGCCTTGTTCATGTAATGCCTTAGGCGGTCATTTTTTACCTGATAGATCCCCCTTACTTGATTTACAATCAACTCAGCATCTCCCTACACTTTAAGATTTCAAATTCCCTTTTTAATTTCCCTTTCTAAACCTAATAACAAATCTTCGTATTCGTCCATGTTATTAGTATTGTCAAACTGCAGCTTGAAGGTGAAGGGAAAGATCTCGAAGTCTGGAGATATAAGGACCACACCAGTGCCTGACCTAGTAGTCAAAAAAATGCTGTCGAACTCGAGGGTCCAAATAACATTAGGATATTCTTCCTTGATACCTACAGAAGGAACCTCCAATGTCATGAAATAATTTCCCAATCCTGCATCTTCGAAGAGAATTTGAGCTTTGGGTTCATCTAATTTAGTGACCAAGTACTTCGCTTGCACTTTAAGGTGGAGGACACGAGGAACTCCATTCACTAGAATTTTGGCTTTGGTCCAATCCATAATGATTTATCCTCTGACATCTTTGCCAAAACCTCTTCCTAAGAGAATACCATAAGCAGCTAGGATATCAGCAACCAGGATAGTCATTTTTACTCTCTTTTCTGGGAATTCGACAAATGCAAACTGTGCATCCTTGATTTGGACAATAAAGGGGACTTTCTTGTTTCCCATGGAGTAACACCACCCATAAGATTTAGTCAAGGTAATTCCAAGGGCATGGGATACTTTTGTGGGCATCATGTTATCAGATGCTCCTGAGTCAATTATGTAATTGCTGAGTTTAAACCCATTTGTAAGTAAGGAAAAATAAAACGGTTCAATCTTTCTCGAAGAAGCAATAAAGATCATATTATTCTAAGGTAAAGGTTGAGTGGAGCTAGGAAAAATTCCTTTTAAATACGAAGGGATAACAACCTTGCTTATAATGAATTTGGAAAGTTTCTCAAATTGCTCAGGATTTGACTGAAGGTACTTAGCTTTTGACATTTGGATCTTAGTTTTCTTTTCATGATCAATAATGTCGAAAGCAGCATATGAAGGAATGATGGTGAACTCATTTTTGGTTACACTGGTCTGAGCCGAAGTACTAGTCTTGGGGGTAGGAGAAAGAGAGTTAGAAGAAGAAGTTACCTTTTTAGATGTCTCCTTTTTAGTTTACGCTGAGATAGGAGAGCCTCTTTTAGCCATAACCACTGGAGCTTCTTTACCCTTCTCCTTAGAGATTTAAAGCAACTTTATGGGGTTCTTAGATTGAGTTCGAGTGAAGACTATAAATGACTGACCATCATGTTTGCATTGTTATTCCTCGTATTCTAAGAATCAAATGTTGGAGTCACCAAATGAATCATCAAAAGACTCATCAACATATCCTTAAGCTTAAAAATATTCATGATAATCTTGATGTTATGGTTCTTCATCTTCCTCAACTATTTCAACTGTTGCCTTGACATGAGGAGCTTCAATGGCCAACCTTGTTTGAGTAGCAGTCAACCAATTCCTATGTCTTGCGGGAGTGCCATTGGTATTGTTGAAATTTAGTCTAAGAATATGTCGATAAGGAACGTTTTTCACCTGTTGAGACATTTTATTCTTCAAACTGATCAAGTTGTTAGCCATCTTATGGATCATAGGATCAGTGGTACTTTGAGGGGAACTCTAATTTTTAGGCTTAGATGACTCTCTTTTGAGGTTTCCTGTCAGAATAATATCATCTTCTATTTCAATTGCTATAGCATGTGCAGTAGCCAAATCAAGGATAACAGACCTTCTTAATAAGAATATCACATCAGGGGGCTGAGTGTTGATGAAGAAACACTTTTTATTTTCAAGAGTGGGAATGGCTAGCATTGGAATCTTTCAAATCAACTTGTTGAATTTTTCCATGAAGTCCCACATGGGCTCATGAGACTCCTTCATATGTGTAAGTTGTGCTAACAAGTCATGAGAATATTTAGTTGGTTTGAACCTTGCTTAAAATATGGATATCATGGTAGCCCAATTGGTAATGAATGCATTATGAAGATGGTAGAACCATTCTGCTGCATCACAATGCAATGTTTCAATGAAGAGTCAAACAAAGACATCTTCATGAGCTACCCCAAGGACACCACATGATACAAAGAATGAGGTGATGTGTTCATCAGGGTACTATTTCCCATCGCCGTTAAATTTTGGAATATTCTTATGAGATCCATATGGTAGCTCATGTAACGACAGAGTTAGGGAAAGAGGACCAATAGCCACACCCCAAGGAATAGGTTATGCTGTCATCCTTCTGAATGAAGTGCGTACAAGAATCTGAGTATCAGACAAGAATAATGCATGATAGGTTATAAACGCTTCTTGTTCTTGAGGAACCTGAGTTCTTCAGATAGGTGAAAAACTTATTGCTCGGCTAGATACAACACTATTGGGGGAAAGTCTGAAATTTTGTTGTTGAAGCATATCAAATAACGGATTGGTTTCACCCCTGGCTCGGCTTAACTGAGTGAAGATATTTCTAGCCAGCTTGAATCAGAAAATGGATCAACTGAAAATAAGGCAAATACAGAGTAACCAGACACCAATAGGATAAGCTTAGTCTTATCAATCCGTATCCCCCAACGGAGTCACCAAAAACTATTGATTGGATATTTTTTCAGGCAAAAATATGAGGTTCAACCATAGTACACAAGATCAAATACCTCCTAAAAGATAGGTGAGGTAGCCTATTTATTATTGATCCAAAACACAACAGAAATAATATGTACAATATTCATGCTATTCTAACAAATGGGGTTGGGATACAATCCCAAAATCCACATCAACATGAGATGGAGATATTACATTTTTAGAAATAGAATGGATTAGAAAGGAAACTATTATAGACGAAACAAAATGGGAACAAAATGAGAGGAACATATTTTCTTTCAAGAAAACATAGATGAAGAAATACTTATACGAGTTTTAGATAATGGATGTAATATTTGAAATGATTAAAATAATCAAGAACACTAAACAAGCAATAGATTAAGATTTTGTACGTAAGAAAAATCTCTCAAGATAGATGAATCCCACAACACAAAGTTTGTAAAATAACACCTGTTTCTATTCCTAAATGATTAAAAGAAAATACAATTTTTTTCTTCTTCTTCCCAATAGCTCTCAATATTTTAAAAATCTCTCCTCTTTTGGAATGCACAAGCATCCCTTATTTATAATAGAAATTGCAAAGAAAAAATAGGATAAATCCTAGAAAATAGTTGTTAAACAAGAATCTTATTTTGTTTGACTCTCACGCAGGAGAACAAGTCAAAATTTACTCCCTATGTGATGAAACAAAAATGAAAAAGACATGTCGATCTCTGGTTGAAAATGACATGAAACATTATTCTTATCCTGTTTCAACATCCTTATCTTCCTCTAGTAAAGACTGATTGTCTCAAAATTCCTGGAACTTCCAGATTATGCCTCGCATCTCAGCTTCATCTAGCACACTGGAATGGTTGCTTAGAACCTTGCAAGTTTCCTAAGTGTCACTTGCATTGCCAAGAATTTTCTTCAATAGCTTATTGAGTTTCCTTAATTATTCCAAAACATTCTCAATCCTTATGAACTTATCAACGGTTGTCAGATTAAAGACAAAAGCTAGTTCAGGCTAGATTGAATCTTGGATTTTCTTACAGAAATCATCAATAGCTAGAATATTTGAGCTTTCATCCAACACGTTGGTGAATATTCTAGAAAACTTCTCTTCTATGTCATTTGTGGCATCAACCAACTGATCTCTAGATTCCCTCAACTTTCTACAAGCTTCATTAAGAGTATTTATCCTAAATCTGATGGATTTGGTTAGCTAGAAATGCTTATTCCTCCACTATGTCATCAATGACCTTTCTTCCTTGTAGGAGTAGCCTCTGAATCCATTCATCAACTGTTCTCCCCTTCTCGTTGATATTTTCAATCATACGTACTGATGAGAAATTGAACATGATAAGAGTAGGGATACGAGATGATGGTTTTGAATGAGAAGGCTTTGAGAGCTTGAGTAATACCTCCGTCAACTGTTAAAATTTCTTTTTTAGCTCATCTTTTCTCACCTTAGTTTCCTTCATCTTCTAGCATAGCACATTCATGGCATCGTACGCATCCTATTGTGCTCCTTTTGTTGTTACCTTTCCCAAATCAACCTTTGTAATCTGATAATCAGTTACCATTATATCTTCCTTTGTTTTGTTGGCCACGGAAGTGGCAATCTCTACAAACTTATGCCCTGAGGCATCCACTAAAACCCTTGAAACTATTTTGGGTTTCTTGGCAGATTTGGCAAGAGAGACCTTGAGGGAATTGAATTCAAAGGTTGGTATAGGAACTACCACCTTCCTCTTCCTTGGGGTCTGATCAACTAACCATTGAGGTATAGTGGAATAATTTTCCCCTATCGGAGGTTTTGAGATTAAATTTACAGGTGGAGGAAGGTTTACTTGCAAATTAGTAATGACTGCAAGTGTGGTGTCTGTGCGGATAGACTCGGTGAATGAAGGTGCAGAAGGAGGAGGAATATCTATGACCATCTTAGGTCTAGCAGAGAGAGGTGAGAGGTTGGAGAAGATGCTGGCCATGGCTGATGAAAGTGGCAAAGAAATATGAGGTGAGGAAGATTGGAAGGGAGAAGGTAAAGATTCTGAAGTTAAAGCTTGAGAACCAAGAGAGAGACTGACTCTGATGAATAATCAACAAAAGGAGAAACGAGAAGTTGACTAACCTCATCCTCTAAATGAATTTTTCCTTGTTCTGATGGAGGAGGTGAATCCAGTAACTCAACTATTTGTGAAGGAGTAGCAAGTGATGCGGCTCCTTGCTTTTCTCCTTCTCTGACAAATTTAAATTTTATCTACCTCTTGGTAGGGATTTTATCCTCTTCCCTCTCTCCCTTAGAGGATCCCGCCTCTAAAGTGGCTATTTTCAAAAAGCTATTTTCCTTATAACTCATTCCCCAAGAAATGAGGCATGCCTTAGTATAGATAAGAGTCTAAGTAGCTCTTTCAGCAATAGAAATTTTTTTAGCAACAGACTAATCAATAGCTGGGAATCCGTGTTGGTCTCCATTCGACTATTCATACATAGTGTCCAAGACACTTTCATTTTCCACGGTGCCTTCGGGGATATCAGCTAGATCTAACATCTAAATTTCTTCAAGTTTCAGTCTATTTTTGTCCTTTCTTTGGATGGAAAATTCATCCCAAAGATCAACCCAGATGTCTTCCACATTGGGCACATGCAGATACAAGGTTCTATATGACTTGAGGACTCCTTAGAAGTCAAATCCCTCCCTAAGCTTCATATGTTTCTTAAATTTTTCCTGAAGTTCATGCACCATGTTCCTGGCCTTAACCAATATGGAGCATGTATACCTTCCAATGGAAATAGGGAAGGAGACAACGACTTTGTGCCTGCTTTGTTGGAATTTATGAAAAACCAACAATTGTTTGAATAACTCCATAAGGATCAGTCTGTTACCTAGGAACCTGGGAAAATGGAAAGGGTTACCATGGAACCTTACCACCCAAAGATAGGTAAACTTATAGCATTGCAAGAAGATGTAACCCCATTTTGACAGTTCGGCCCATGCTTCATTAGAAACCCTTCTTTTCCTTAGATTAGGATTCAACCTGTAAATGTTTTCATAGAAGAAGGTGTCGTTCACTCTTTTATATTGATCCTTAGCCCATTTTATTATCATCTGAGGGAAATGCCAATATATGTGTTTTGTTTCCTGTTTTCCCTTCACATCTAGCCCTGGGTAATTTCTCATGCCTACTGCTGCATAGGTGACGTATGACATCATATAGAACTTTCCGGTAGACGAGCATTTTCATTTGGGTGTCTATCTCGTTACTTATTAGGCTGCCCCAATCAATCCCTTGGTCATTCTTCTTTATGACAATCATGAACTAGTACATCCACCCTTAGAAATCTCTTGACTCTGGGAGTCCAAATAATAGACCCAGTAGGGTGATGATATCATTGATTTTGAGAATGAAATCACTTTTAGGGACCAACTTGGGAAACCTAGAAACGACTAACTTAGCCTTGATCAAGAAATTATTGTTTACATGCTTGATGTAGTCTTCCTGATCTCTGTCATAGGTCCTTTGTGCTGATTTAAGGTTTAAATCAACATATTCCACAAATTCAGAAAACCTTAGGAGTTGATCAAAGTAACCTCCTTCCAATTTCACTATAAACTCTCCTCCTTGATTTCTTACTGAGAAGGAGGCTGAGTCATAGTTGGAAGCACAAACCAGGAAGAATTCAAGGCATTGAACTGATATTGGAAATCTTGCTGTAAGAGGGAGACTGCTGGCGGCTATCGACTTCATCTAATAATTCTGAGAAAAATCCTCAATTCTCTTCCAGAAGTCCTCCATATCTATATTGCTGATTTCTGTGTCCTGAATTTCATAATTGTAGCTTATGTAAGAAGAAGACTCCGTCTTCTGATACTTATACTTCATCTTTCCCATCCTATCTAACTTATCCTTAGATTGGCTAGGGTCCGACATGAGGAGTCTCGAAGAAGAATTTCCTTGATGATTTCTAGAAGAGCAATCGAGCTTGAAAGTTTGTTAGACAATTACATAGACCTACCACACTATTCAGTTTTTAAGACTTGCAAAAAAACTTAGGAAACCCAACACAATGGAGTTTATGTTGGATGTTAGGACATTTTGAGCATCGATGAAAACCCGACACACTACGGAAGTGAGGAAGTGTTGGACAAGTGGAAAAACCCAACACACATGGTGGAACTTGGAGCATGTCAAGTAGGTAGAAAATCCCAACACTATAGATCTTGATGGATGTCAAGCACCGAGAAAAACTTGAAACAAGGAAGAAAAAGTGATATGTTAAACACCATGCAAAACTCGAAACAAATATATCAGGTTTCTAACATGTCAGGATATGAGAAATTCCTGCCTCGTGATCACTTAGGGATTTTAATCTCTTTTGAAAACTATAGGGTACAACCTATGAAAAATAATTAAATAACCCAGGGGTGAATTTCAAACAATAACCCATATGGGAATAAGACAATAATTAAGGAAAATGACCCAAAAACCCTAAACCAAAATGGGGGAGGAAATGAAATGGAAACCACAAACAAACACTTCATAAATAACCCAAAAAATCTTCAAAATATAAAGTAGAGAAGAGTACCTTCAACTACCTTGAAAAATGATCAAAGACGGATGGTAAAATTGATCAGGAAGCTCGATCGGGTTTGGAGATAGAAGAAGCATAAACAGAAATCCAACGCAGAAAAAATGATAAGGTAACAAATGACGTGGAAAACCAACTATTTATAACAACCTGAAATTAATTACACCTCACTTGACGCGTGTACCAACCACCAGACAAATGGAAATTAATGACACATCATCATGCTTAGAGCATCCAAAAACCCAATACAAAGGATTTGACTCAATTCAGGTTTCAGGTTTCGGGAAACAAATGAAATCGAAACATGCATTTGGCAAAGCATGTTCCGATGCTTGGAAGGTCCGGAAACCTGAGACAATGGAATTAGGTGATTGGGTTTTGGGTTTTTGGGAACATGAGACATGTTGCATGCAAGGAACATGTTTTCATGTAATGAAAACTCTAAGATCTCTTTCAAAGGGAATTTTTAAGACATTTTTCCAAAATTTTCCTATGGCTATCTCAATTCTACCTGAAAGCTATAAAATGAGAAAACAACTGGCTCCAATTGGGTTCTTTATTTGAGACATCAAAGGAAGATAACTCATGTATCAAAAGCTTTATCCATTTGGCTACAGAGTCAGGAAAAGAAAAACCAAAAACAAACAAAGAAAGAAGGAAATAAAGCAAACAAACAATAGAAAATAAATTATAATACAGTGTAAGAGAGCATCTTACATTACTGATGGAACAGCTTCAGATGTTGGCCACTGAAAGGAAGAGGACCTTTCCATAAACAACAGAACTTTCCATTCATCCGTTTCTGTTCCCTTCTCTTATCCCAGAGGAGTACTAGATATCCAATCTGGAAATCACGTTGCTTTGATTTTTTGTCAAATATATTTTCGACTTGTCTCAAATGATCTAAAATGTGATCCACCACTTTGCTCTATTCTTTTTCTATCCTAGCTAGGTACATTATCCTTTTCTCAATGTGATTTTGAAAAGTTTCATCCTCAATTGCTTTAGCCAACCGTAAGGCTGACAATTCTACAGAGATAGGAATATCTACATCAGTTACATAAAACACCTAGAGTGGGGACATTCATATAGCTCACTTAGGAGTAATATGATCTGCCCATAATGCATCATATAATTCTTTGTGCATGTCCTTTGATTCTCATCTACCCTATTTCTGATTATGGTCACCAGGTTCTTATTTCTTGATTCAGCCTGACCATTGCCTTAGGGGTAATAATCATAGGAATGAGCCAATGTGATCTCGAATCCATAGAAAAAATATTTCAACTCATATGATGAGAAATTGGAAGCATTTTCAGAAATGATCTTGTGAGGTACACCAAATCTATCAATTATATTTTCCTTGAGAAAGTTGCACATAACTTCGGAGGTTTCCTACTTGATTGGCGCAGCTTCCACCCACTTGGTGAAATATTTTGTGGTAGTGAGCACATAATTATGACCAACATTGGAGGTAGGATTCAATACTCCAATGAAATCAATTTCCCATTAGTGAAAATTTTATTCAATTATCATAGGCTTTAAGGGAAGAGTTGTCAGCTTAAGGCAGCCAACGAACTGTTTACAAGCTTCACACTTAACCACCTATTCAACTGAATCTCAAAAGAGAGTAGGCCAATAGTACCTAGCCTGTAAGATCTTGTAAGCCATCATGAAGGAAGATAAATTTCCTTTGCATGATAGATTGTGGAAGGATTCTAGAAACCTTATCTGCTAAGACTTATCAACACAATGCAGGAATATACCATGAATACCTCTCTTGTATATACCATTATCCCATAGAATGTATTTTACGGACCTTAATTTAATTGTCCTCTTCTCTTTTTGGCTTAAATGTGGGGTACATTTTCCATAAGTTAAAAAGAAAGTGATATCTGCATACCATTCATTGGTTGTGATTACAAAAGTACCATGTGCAATTCTGAAGAAGTACCTTTAGTTTCTTCACATTCTGTCTCAAAATTATTTTCTGCGATCAATTGGCACAGGCCTCTTCCTCATACCAACTTGGTAGGTCTGATGTCCAAGTCATATTCTTAGACTTTGGCTATCTAGTTACCCCGTTGACTACCCAACTCTTGTTGAGTCAAAATGGACTTAACTGCAGTATCAAGAACAAGAACGAGAGTGTGAGAACTCAACACATAATACCTGAAATGCTTCACTACTCTCACCACTGCATAAGCATGATTTTCAATTTACGACATCTTTAATTCATGTTCCTTTAATGGGAAACTCATGAAATCAATGGGAGATTTGATTCCTTCTTCATTCTCCTACATCAGGATGGTTGATACTGTATGTGCAGAAGTGTAGTTGTACATGATGAAATCCTTCTTGAAGTATGGGCATACCAGAATAGAAGAATGAGAAATTGCTCTTTTTAATTCTTAGAAATAAAGCTTCCCTTCAGTCCTCCATCAAAATGGAGTCTTACCTTTCATCATCCCAAGGATATCCTTGGTTTAATAAGCAAATTCAGGTACAAATCTTCTTAGGAAATTGACCTTTCTAAAAAAGGAATGCACCCCAGTTTTTCTTGTAGGTAGGGTAAGGATTTTGATGGCCTTCACCCGCTCTGGGTCAATCTTGGTTCCTTCTTTAGCCACGATATGACCCAGAAACTTACCTTCTGTTACTCTGAACATGGAATTTTCAAGATTTAATGAAATCCCATAACGCCTGCATCTTAAGAGTACCTGCTCCAGGTGATCATAATGATCACTTCAGAGAAGACCTTCAAGTCATCCAAATATACAACTATGACTTTTCCCATCAAATATTTGAAAGCTAAGTCCATAGCTCTTTGAAACATGGCTCCAACATTAATCAAACCAAAAGGCATCCTCCTGTAGGAAAAGGTCCCCCATGGGGTGGTGAATGTTGTTTTATGTTGATCCTCAGTGGCTACCTCGATCTGATTATACCCCAAAAATCTGTCAAGCATGGATAACATTTCTGATCCAGTGACAATCTGCAATATTTGATCCATGATAGGAAATGGGTAATTGTCTTTCAATGAAGACTGATTAAGGCTCTGGAAGTCAACAAAAATCCCGATCTCACCATTCTTCTTTCTCATGGGGACGATGTTAGCAACCCAGGTAGAATGATGGATTGGGAAGATAATCCTTGCGTCTAACATCTTTTGAATTTTTGTAAGAATAGTCCCTAAGATATTTGGGTTATAATGCCTTTGCTTCTGCCTTTAGGGTTTGACATCATACTTCAAAGGGATGCTATGTTGCACATCCTTAGGCTTGAAAGACTTTAGGTCCTCATAGGACCATGCCAAGACATCCATATATCTCTTCAGGAGTGAAGTGAATCTTCCTTTCTCCTCAGGAGAACATCATTTTCCGATGTTTACCATCCATGGTTGGTAAGAAGAGCCCAAATTAACTTGATCTACCTCTGATGAGGAAGCACCTTCAGATTTCCTTTTATCCTAAATAAAATGGTCAAGCTTGTCAAATAGACCTTCCAGAGAAATCAATACCTTTGGAATCTTATTTCCTTTGAGCTGGATGAATTCACCATCAATCTCTTGATATGAATTCAAGAAGAACTCATGAAAATCTGATTTGTATCCTTCAAAATAAAGCTCGCTAAAATTATCAGCTTTCTCAAGAAAAGACAATACATGTTGATCATCATTGAACACTTGCCAATGTGCTGAATTATCTGGAACACTTGGACGATACACAATCTCAATGGTATACTTGTCCTATTTGAAATTTTGGTGAGGAAGGAGAAGAGATGCAGACACAGATAAAGAATCAACTTTATCATTGTAATCTTTCAAAACTTCCTTGATGGAAAAAGCATCAAAGCATTCTATGTTGTCCCACACCTTGTTCCTGTAATTCCTTAGGAAATCGATTTTTACCTGGTAGATCCCCCTTACTTTATTTACAATCAAATCAAAATCTTGCTAAAATTTACGATTTCAGATTCTCTTTTGACTTGTCATTTCTAATCCTAATAAAAAAGCTTCATATTTGGCTATGTTATTAGTATTGTCAAATTGCAACTTGAAGGCAAAGGGAAAGATCTCAACGTCTGGAGATATATGGACCACACTAGCACCTAACCCAGTAGACAGACAACTCCCGTCAAACTTGAGGGTTCAAATATGATTAATATCTTATTCCTTGATACCTATAGAAGACACCTCTGATATCATGAAATAATTTCCTAAGCCTGCATATTTGAAGAGAATTTGAACTTTGGGGTCATCTGATTTAGTAACCAGGTACTTCAATTTTTCTTCAAGGTGGAGGACACGAGGAACTCCATTCAGTGGAATTTTATCTTTGGTCCAGTCCGTATTGATTTCTCCTCTGACTAATTTGCAAAAACCTCTTCCTAAGAGAATACCATAAGTAGTTGGGATATAGCAACCAAGATAGTAATTTTTACTCTCTTTTCCGGGAATGTGACAAATACAAACTGTGCATCCTTGATTTGGCCAATCAAGGGGACTTTCTTAGTTTGCATTGAGTAACACTACCCATAAGATTTAGTCAAGGTAATTCCAAGGGAATGGGCTACTTTTGTGGGCATCACGTTATCAGAGGCTCCTGAGTCAATTATTTTGTTTACAAGTAAGGACAAATAAAATGGTTCAATATTTCCCAAAGAAAGCAACATAGAGGTCAGATTATTTTGAGGTAAAGGTTGAGTGGGGCTAGGAAAAATTCCTTTTCAAGATGAAGGGATAATAGCCTTACTTCTAATGAATTTTCCAAGTTTCTCAAATTTCTCAGGATTTGACCGAAGGTACTCAGCTTCTATAATTTGTATCTTAGTTTTCTTTGCATGATCAATAATGTCGAAAGTGGTATATGAAGGAATGATGGTGAGTTCAGTTCTTGTTACACTGGTCTGAGCCGAGGTACTACTATTGGGGGCAAGAGTAAGAGAGTTAGAAGAAGAATTTACCTTTTTAGTTGTCTCCTTTTGAGTTTACGCTGAGATAGGAGAGCCTCTTTTAGCCATAACCACAGGAGCTTCTTTACCCTTCTCCTTATATTTTTCAACTGAATTTCTAGGGTTCTGAGATTGAGCTTCAGTGAAGACTACAAATGACTGACCATCATGTTCGCATTAGTATTCCTCATATTCCAAGTACCCAATGTTGGAGTCACCAGCTGAATCGTCAAAAGACTCATCGGCATATCCGTAAGCTTCAAAATCTTGTGAGAATCTTGATCTTTTGATTCTTCATCTTCCTCAACTATTTCCACTATTGTGTTGATAGGAGGAGCTTCAATGGCCAGCCTTATTTGAGGAGTAGTCAACTGATTCCTATCTCTTGTGGGAGCGCCATTGGTATTGTTGAAATTTCTTCTAGGAATATCCCAATAAGGAATGTTGGTCACCTGTTGAGACATTTTCTTCTTCAAAGTGATCAAGTCATTGGCCATCTTTTGGATCATAGGATCCGTGATACTTTGAGAGGAACTCTAATTTTTAGGCTTAGATGACTCTCTTCTGAGCTTTTCTATCAGAATGAGATCATCTTCTATTTCAGTGGCTATAGCTTGAGTAGTAGCCAAATCAGGGATAACAGACCTTCTTAATAAGAAGCACACATAAGGGGGCTGAGCGTTGATGAAGAAACACTTTTGATTTTCAAAATTGGGAATGGTTAGCACTAGAATCTTTCAAATCAGCTTGTTGAATATTTCCATGAAGTCCCGCATGGGCTCATGAGACTCCTTCTTCATATGTGTAAGTTATACTAACAAGTCATGAGAATCATTAGCTAGTTTAGAACTTGCTTCAAATATGGATCTCATGGTATCCCAGTTTGTAATGCATGCATTTGGAAGATGGCAGAACCATTTTTCTACCACACCATGCAATGTTTCAATGAAGAGTCAAACAAAGACATCTTCATGAGCTACCCCAAGGACACCGCATGCTATAAATAATGAGGAAATGTTTTCATCAAGGTGCTACTTCCCATCACCATTAAATTTGGGAATATTCTTACGAGATCCACGTGGTAGCTCATGTAATGGTGGAGTTAGGGAAAGAGGACCAATAGCCGCACCCTAAGGCACAAGTTGTGTTGCCTTCCTTCTGAATGAAGTACGTACAAGAATATAAGTATCAGAAAAGAATAATGCATGGAAGGTTGTAGACGCTTCTTGTTCTTGAGGAACCTGAGTTCTTCGGATAGGTGAAGAACTTCTTTCTCGGCTAGATATAATAGTGTTGGGGAAAATTCTAAAATTGTGTTATTGAAGTAGATCAAAGAATGGACCGGTTTCACCCCTGGCTTGGCTTGACCGAGTGAAGATCTTTTTGTCCAGCTTGAACTGAAAAATGGATCTACCAAAAATAAGGCAAATATGGAGTCACCAAACACCAATAGGATAAGATTAGTCTTATCAATCTGTACTCCCCAGTGGAGTCGCCAAAAAATGTTGGTTGGATACTTTTTCAGGCCAAAATATGAGGTTCAATCACAATGCATGGGATCAAATCCCTCCTCAAAGACAAGTGAGACAACCTATTTATTACTGATCTATAACACTATAGAAATAATATGTACAATATTCACACTATTCTAACCAATGGGGTTGGGATACAATCCCAAAATCCACATCAACACGAGATGGAGATGTTACGGTTTTAGAAATAGAATGGATTAGAAAGGAAACTATTATAGAGAAAACAAAACGGGAAGGGAATTAGAGGAATGTATTTACTTTCAAGCAAACACAGATGAAGAAATAGTTATATGAGTTTTAGATTATGGATGTAATATTTGAAACGATTAAAATAATCAAGAACACTAAACAAAGAATAACTTAATATTTTATACTTAAGAACAATCTCTCAAGATAGATGAATCCCACAACACAAAGTTTCCAAAATAACACATGTTTCTATTCCTCAATGATTAAAAGAAAATACAAAGTTTTTCTTCTTCTTCACAATAGCTCTCAATATTCTAAAAATATCTCCTCTTTTGGAATGCACAAGCATCCCTTATTTATAATATAAAGTGTAGAGAGAAAATAGTCACTAAAAAAAATCATATTTTGCTTAACTCTCATGCAGGAGAACAAGTAAAATTTTTCTTCCTATGTGACGAAATGAAAATGAAAAAGACATGTCGATCTCTGGATGTAAATGACATGAAACATTATGTTTATCCAATTTCAACATCCTTATCTTCTTCCAGTGAATTTTTGTTGTCTCAAAATTCCTAGAATTTCAATATTATGCCCTACATATCAGCTTGATCTGGCACACTGGAATGGTCACTCAGAAGCTCACAAGTTTCTTGAGTGTCGCTTGCATTGTCAGGAATTTTATTCAATCTCTTATTATGTTTCATTAATGATTCCAAAACATTCTCAATCCTTATGAACTTATCAATGGTTGTCAGATTGAAGACGGAAGTTGGTTCAGGTTAGATTGATTCTTGAATTTTTTTATAAAATTCATCAGTTGATAGAATATTTGAGCTTTCATCCAACACCTTGGTGAAGATCCTAGACAGTTCCTCTTCTATGTCATTCATGACATCAATCAACTGATCTCTAGATTCCCTCAACTTGCTGCAAGCTTCAATGAGAATCTTTATCCTGAATTTGATGGCTATGGTTAGATGGAAATATTTATCCCCATGCAGAATGATTCCTTCTTCCATCAAGATACATGATGGAACTTGTTTCAGCGCATTGACAGCCTCAAAAGTTAACTCAAGGTTCCTAGATTCCTATGAAAATTCATCATCCATTTTGTCACCATCCTTCTTTATCTCCTCCAAGGATTTATAAACCTCCACTATGTCATCATTGACCTTTCTTCCTTGTAGGAGTAGCCTCTGAATCCATTCATCAACCATTCTCCCATTCTTGTTGATATTTTCAATCATAGGTACTAATGAGAAATCAAATGTGATAGGAGTAGGGGTAGGAGATGATGGTTTTGAATGAGAAGACTTTGAGAGCTTGAGTAATACCTCCGTCAACTGTTCAACTTTCTCCTTTAGCTCATCTCTTCTCACCTTTGTTTCCTTCAGCTTCTGACATAGCACATTCATGGCATCCTACACATCCTGTTGTGCTCCTTTTGTTGTTACCTCTCCCGGATCAACCCTTGTAATCTGATAATCAGTGACCATTATATCTTCCTTTGTTTTTTTGGCTATGGGAGTGGCAATATCTACAAACTTATACCCTAAGGAATCCATTGAAACCCTTGAAACTATTTTGGGTTTCTTGGAAGATTTGGCATGAGAGACCTTAAGGGAACTGAAGTCAAAGGATGGTAGAGGAACTACCACCTTCCTCTTCCTTGGGGTCTGATCAACTAACCATTGAGTTATAGTGGAAGAATTTTCCCCTATCGGAGGTGTTATGGTTACATCTATAGGTGGAGGATTCAACCGGAAAATGTTTTCATAGAAGAAGGCATCGTTCACTCTTCTATATTGATCTTCATACCCCTTTATTGTCAGCTAAGGGAAATACTGATATATGTGTTTCATTGCTCAGTTTCCCTTCGCATCTAGCTGTGGGTAATTTCTCATGTTTGTTACTGTATAGGTGATGTATGACATCATATAGAACCTACCGGTAGATAAGACTATTTTCATTTGGGAGTCTATCTAGTCACTTATTAGGCTACCCCAATCAATCCCTTGGTCATTCTTCTTTATGAAAATCATGAACTAGTACATCCACCTTTAGAAATCTCTTGAAGTCTAAATAATTGACTTAGCAGGGTGATGATATAACTGATTTCGAGAATGAAATCACTTCTAGGGACCAACATGGGAAACCTAGAAATGGATGGCTTAGCTTTGATCAAGAACTTCTTATTTACATGCTTAATGCAGTCTTCCTAATCTCTATCCCAGGCCCTTTGTGTTGATTGAAGGTTTAAATCAACATATTCCTCAAATTCTGGGAAACCTTAGGAGTTGATCAAAGTAACCTCCTTCCAATTTCACTATAGAATCTCCTGCTTGATTTCTTACTGAGCTGGAGGTTTAGTCATAGTTGGAAGCATAGGCTAGGATGAATTCAGGGCATTGAGCTGATATTGGAAATCCTGATCAAGAGGGAGACCACTGCCAACTATCGACTTCATCCAATAATTCTAAGAAGAATCCTCAATTATGTTCCAGAAGTCCTCCATATCTATATTTATGAGCTCTGTGTCCCGAATGTCATAATTGTAGCTTATGTAAGAAGAAGACTCCATCTTCTGATACTTATACTTCATCTTTCCTATCCTATCTGATTTATCCTTAAATCTATAGGGGTCTGACATGAGGAGTCTCGAAGAATAAATTCCTTGATGATTTCTAAAAGAGCAATCAGGTTTGAAATTTTTTTAGACAATTATAAAGACCCGCCACACTATTCATCTTTTGAGACTTGTAAAACACCTTAGGAAACCCGACACTGTGGATTGTATGTTGGAAGTTTGGGCATGTTGAGCATTGATGAAAACCTGACACACTACGGAAGTGAGGAAGTTTTGGACAAGTGGGAAAACCTGACACACACGGCGGAACCTAGAGGATGTCGAGTAGGTAGAAAATCCTAACCCACTATAGATCTTGATGGATGTTGAGCACCTGGAAAAAATTGAAACAAGGCAGAAGAAGTGAGATGTTAAACACCATGCAAAACCTAAAATAAATATATCAAGTTTTTGACATGTCAAGATATGAGAAATTCCCACCTTGTGATCACTTACAGATTTCAAACTCTTTTGAAAACTATAAGGTACAACCTATGAAAAATAAGTAAATAATCTAGGGGTGAATTTCAAACAAGAACCCATATAGGAATAAGACAAGAATCAAGGAAAATGACCCAAAAACCCTAAACCAAAATGGGGGAGAAAATGAAATGGAAACCCCAAACAAACACCTCATAAATAACCCAAAAATATTCAAAATAGAAAGAAGAGAAGAGTACCTTCAACTAGCTTGAAAAACGATCAAAGATGGATGGAAAAATCAATCGGGAAGCTCAATCAGGTTTTGAGGTAGAAGAATCATAAATGGAAATCCAACATAGCAAAAACAATAAAGTAACAAATGACGTGGAAAACTAATTATTTATAACAACCTAACATTAATTACACCTCACTTGACACTTGTGCGAACTGTGTGAATTGCCAGAAAAATAGACATTAATGGCATGTCATCATGCTTGGAGCATCTGAAAACCCAATACAAAGGCTTTGATTTAATTCGGGTTTCATGTTTCGGGAAACAAATGACATTGAAACATGCATTTCGAAAAGCATGTTATGATGCTTGGAAGTTTTGAAAACCTGACACAATCGACTTAGGCAATCGATTTTTGGGGAAATAGAGACATGTTGTATGCAAGGAACATGTTTTCATGCAATGAAAATCCGAAAACTCTAAGATCTCTTTGAAAGGGAATTTTTAAGAGATTTTTTCAAAATTTTCCTATGGTTATCTAAATTCTAGCTGAAATCACAAAAATGAGATAACAAGTATGTAGAGGATGCATGAAAAATTGTCTTCACCTGCTTCCAAAGCATGATAGTGTAGAAGGATTTATTCGGATGGGACTTGAGAGATGAGGATATGGTGATTGTGTGCACAAGAAAGCAACTATCGTGGTCAATGCACACCCACATGGATGAGCTTGACTTTGATGTGTACGAAGAGTCATTCATTTCAAGGAAACTAAGGAAGGCCCCTTAGGCTAGAGACATAACAGTAAAGCCTACTGTCATGTCAGATGAGCAAGTCAGCAATGCACTAGTGAAAGTTTCTGTTGAGGTGGCTAGAAAAAACATGGACAAATCTGCCATGATCAAAGTGTTGCATGAAGATTTGAAGAAAAAGGACGCATAGATAGTGCACATAACACAAGAAAGGGACTTCATGCAGAATAAGAATGGGGTGTTCATAAGAATCATAGAGGCCATTGGGGATAGTGTAATCAAAGCAAGGCCACACTTAGAGGCCAAGGTACCACAGAGGTGTCCTTCAACAATACACTATATGGGAAAGTTGGTGGACTTGGTTCTTGAAGATGAAAATATGCATATGAAAGTGCTAGAACGCTTAGAACAAGATGCCAAATGGGAGCAAGCATTTGTGATGAGAAAAATCGCATCTTATGAAGGGTTGTTACAGGAATTACAAGAAGTATTAAAGAAAGTGGACCAGGATTTAAATACATGCACAACTCTTGAGGCGCTCATCAACATCAAGACCTTATAAGAGAATAATTAGGTCCAAAAAGAAATGAAATATGAGACATTGGGCCACATAGAAAGGTTTTCAATGGTTAAACAGAAGCACAAGGCCCTGAAAGCTGCACAAGAACCGCATAAGTGTTGGTTGGAAGAGCTTGGAAATTTGATTGCTCAGAAGATAGACCTTTTAGAAGGAAGAATGACATCAATGTCCAGTGTTTTGTTGGTTCTGCAAAATGAGAAAGGAGTGATTGTGTGGGATGATTTGGAATCCATTACTATGGAAATCCTAGAAAAAACAGAGAAAGCACTCACTGCATGGTAGGTTTTGGAGGCCATAATTAAAGAGGAGTATCTAGAGCTGATACTACAAATTGATACAGAGGATGTTGCCTCATAACTATATAAGCAATTATTTATTTATCCACATTCTTTCATTTGTATTCTTTCCTTCAAATTTTTGGAGATACCCATTGTTAGGACGATAATGAGATTAGTGTGGGGTAATGTTGATCAAATAATACTTGGAAAAGATCACACAAGGAGTTTGCGGGGGATAGAAGGACATGATCATAGGCACGGAAGGATAGGATGGACCCACGCGTAGAAGGAAAATTCATATTTTAGGACTTAGCTGATTTTGAGCATGGAGACCTATTTTTGGAAGATGGCATGCGGAACACATTAATGATGCAGAGATGTGCGTGCTATGCATTATATATTTTTGGAGAAGCAGTTCAAAGTGCCTATGCATGGAGACTTGCTAAGAATAGAATTGACACTTTAGTTAATTGCAAGGGGAATATAGATAGTGTAATTACATGTATGGCTATGATTGTAAATGGCATATGGCTATCAATAGCATGTGACCTATTTCTGGAATAGTTAAGTGGTGAAGGGCAAGTCCCCACCATATATATAGGATGTTAGGTGCATAGTAGATGTATGTATCACAGAGAGTGGTGTATGTATGATTCTGGATGTATGAATGTGTGTACCAGATCCATACGTGCATTAGTATAGATTGATGCTAATGTAAATACCTTCTATATTTACTAATAGATGGAAGATATTAGCTGAATCTAAGTGTCATTCTGTGTAGTTGACCAATGCATGTTAATGGTTAAATTATGATTACGTTTTAGATTGTGCTTTCATAGATCTGAGGGTAGCATGCATTGTAGAATGATGGATTAGTTATGAATTTTTATGTTTCTTCCTTCATCATGTTAACATCCTGTTATAACTACCATAAAGAGGGACTTGGTACCTTTGTGCTCTTCAGGTGAGTGCTCAGTCTAGGCTGAGTGATGTGCCAGTGTGACTAGGGTGTTACCTTGCAAATTCTATTCTGCATCATTAGTACTTTTGGTCCCATCAATTTTAGAGGTATGGCTGGCTATCCAAATGTTGTGCCACAAGATGTAAGAAATAGATTTCCTAAGTTTCAAGGAAATAATGCAATCACTGGTGATCAGTACTTGAAGCTCTTTGTTAATATGATGGAGGACTTTGAACTAGAGTTTGAGGATGTTTATGTTAAATTGTTCATCCATACTCTAGAAGAAGATGCAAAATAATTACATTGATTCTTGGACAGAGATGAAGAATGATTTTAGATTATAGTATGGAGATAAAACAAACCCTAGGTTTCTTTTATCAGAATTTGAAAATATTAAAAAAGAATCCTAATGAATCAATGCATCATTTCAATACAAGATTTAACAAAACATTGAGAAAACTTCCTGTTAATTTGAGGCCATGTGATGAATCACGTTTGATAAAGTATTTATATGCATTTGATAAGAAAGTTGCTTATTATTTGAGGGATAAGAACCTTGGAAATTTGAGGTAGGCATTTACCATAGCTATGCAAATTGAGAACAACATTAAAGCAGTTGGAAAACCTCATAAGAGGGAGGGTGTTAAATTCATCAACCCAAAGAAGCCTCAATCAAGTAAGGTTATGGATCCTGAGAAAGTTTTAAAGAATTTGGTTAGAGCTATCAAAGAAATATCTTACAAGCTATCCAGGGAAGAGAAAGTAATTAGACAAGGTTCTCAAGGTCAATATAAAACACAAGGTCAAGATAGACTTGCCTATCATCACAGAGGTGATCATAGATCTGATGATAGAGGTAAAGGGCTGGTGGGATCAGGAAATACATAGCCCCAACCTAGGGAAAACAAATTAGTGCCTAATCCTTTAGATGCCAGAGTTACTGTTGTTGAAGAGAAAAATCAAATTGATTGGTGTGAAAAATGTTTCTTACCCCACCTACCATGTGAAGTAGATCAACAAGTTGAAGAGGATGACAATGATGATAACACTGATAATGATGCATGCATGGTGGATTCCTCAACAAGTTCATAGTAGGGAGAAACATCAATTGATCTGATGAGTGCTAGAACTCTTAAAGATTTTTGGGAGTGCATTCACTGGGTATTACCTCTTCCTCCCACTCATGCTTTAGAAACAGATATGGTACAAGCTTTTGAATTTCCTAGTAATGATTTTGAATACTTAAGGGCATTAATGATTGAAAAATATGATGGAGGAATCCCTTCTGAGGAGGATAGGCAATTGCTGATGAATGTTGTGGTTGGCCATGAAAAAGAATACAATACTAGGAGTAAGGTTTCCAAAGGGGTAGGGCCTCAGGCCAAACCAAAAATTCCAATGCATACCAGTATCCCAAAAGAAACTCCAAATAAATATGCATCTAGCAAAGGCCTTGTTTTCTCAAGTAGAACTTGTGTTCCCACCCCTGCCTAAAATATGAAAAATATTGTGCCATCCGACAAGTTTTTCAATCATTCTCCAAATGTTTCTTTACCCAAATATGTTCCTTGTGACATAGCCCAAATCTTGACTCAAATCAAGATTTCTATTCCTATTGTTGAATTGCTTAGAATCCCTTAGCATAGGAATAGAGCATTCAAATATTCGGGGTTTAGAGAAGAAAAGGTCACCCAAGGTAGAAATGTTGAGATTCCTCCTACCATTGTAGAGTTGGAAAAACCCCAAGTACTTGAAGAACTAGGTGAACCACCTGAAGTTTACTTGGGAACATCTTTAGTTGAGTCTCAATTAAATGTTGATCCATTTTTTACAACGTTGATTATTAAGGACATATTGCTGCACAGTTGTATGTTTGATTCCGAAGAATCATGTAATGTTATGCCTCTAGAGGTCATGAATGAATTGAACATTAAAGTGACAACAACTTATGGAAAGTGTACAGTAATGGATTCTAGAGAGGTTCCAGTTATAGGATGTGTAAAAGGTTTGGTTTTACAACTTGCAGCTTATCCAGGTAAGAACTTGAAACTTGATGTTGTTATTGTTGATTGCCATGCCAAATGGGGCATGTTGTTATCGAGAAAGTGGGTTTCAAGTTTGGGTGGAAGTATTCAAATAGATATGTCTTTTGCCACCATTCCAATTGAAGGCATATTTGTGAAGTTACCTAGTGAAAATAAAAATTTGTATATCATTGAGGACCCCAACAATGCTTCTTATGAAGTATTGCATGCAGATAATGATATCGATAACTCTGTGAGCTATGTTTCTTTCAAGGAATATGAAATTGATCAATGCAGATATCATGAGTAGGATGATTTTCCTAAGAATTTTATGTTTGATGTAGCCTTGAGAGATGTTGAACAACTTGACACATGCACAAAGGATAACTGTGAAAATATGGTCAGATAGTAACTTGGATGGACAATAAAAACAACCATATGATCAGCTATTAAAGACATATCATAACTTCTTAGTATGGTCATATCGAGAATGGTAGGCAATTAAACATTTTCCTTGATTTTTTCTTCTAAATCAAGACACACACCATTATACAATGTAGTCTTTTTTTTTGCTCTATTTTCATGTTTTCCTGTTTTGTTTCGTCCTGGTCCTTGGCGGCTGTTTTGTTGATTTATTGGTTTGTCCTTAGGGGAGTTAGTTATTATTGTTTTTCTCTACAAGATTATTCTTTGACTCTATTTCCCAATGGTTTGTTTTTGGCACTTGGTCTTCTCTATTGTTCTTGCGGCACTCACAGGGAGTGCCCATCCCTAAGTCAGAGTTGATGTTGGTGCTCAATTTGATCTCACCCCTTTTTTCCTTGAAATTATTAAATTTGCAGGTTCTGTCATCTTTTCTATCTCCCCGTATTGACGTGTGAAAACTATGTCCTCCATTTTATTACCATGACCAGTCCCTTCCTTTGGTCGAGGATCACTTTAAATTTAGAGTTTTTTTTCCGTTCCTCTGTCCATGTGAAAGATTTGTATCTTGGGCGTAAAACCAGGTTTTTTCCCTTCCTTCCATTTTTCCAAAGTCACATTTTTTGGCACAATAGGATGTACATGGGTGCGCAAGAGGAAGAGCGGGCATGACCAATTTTAAGGCATCTATAGAAGGGCGCGTGAGGAGGGCGCAAGGGGATAGAAATGAAGGTGAACACGAGAAGAAGGGAAGAAAGCAGACGTATGGGAGGATTGGAACTCATTCGAGGATCCGCCTTTGGGTCCTACCTGAGGAGTTCCACCAAGGAGACACGTGGTGATCCTGCTCTTGTTTAGGGTCTCCTCTTTTGGAAACTATCTCAAATTCATACGAAGGAGATACATGGAGGTTTCCACTGCCTTTCCTAGACTTAGAATTTTTTTTCATTTGGCCGGTACAGTTTTGGTGGACCATGGACATGTGGAGGATCGACGCTCATTTGAGGATCTGCCTCAAGGTCCCACCTTAAAAGTTGGGCCAGGGGGACACGTGGAGGCTTCTGCTGGCTCCACTCTATACTTAAAATTTTCAAAGTAATTTTCTAAGGCCTGGGACATGTGGAGGGACCGTGCCTATTTGGGTAGCTGCCCCTAATTTTTATTTTAAATAAGCGCTAGGAGGACAATTGGAGGATTTCGATCACTCTGCCCTTGATTAGACATTTCAGCGATCAAGGAAAACTATCTTAGACCATAGACGCAAGGTGCCTTCTGCTGGTATTTCAATTTTTCAACAAATTTTCCGGGCTAGGAAACGTGGTGAGTCCGCACTTGTTTGTGGTCTCTAATTTTGGGAACCATATCAAAAGTGTACCAGTGAGACACATGGAGGCTTCTACTAGCTCCTTTTATATTGAGGCTTTTCAAAGGCCAAAGGGCATTTTTCTTGGGCCCATGGCACATGGAAGGCCCGTGCTTGTTTGGATACTTTCCTTTGTGCCTCACCTTTGCGGTTACACCAAGGAAACACGTGGATGGTTATAAAATAAAGTGGAGAATGGGAAAATTCAATGGTTCCTATGCATTGCATTTGTTTTCCTGCCATTTTTTCTCCAAGACTCTTGGAGATGTGAATACACACTATTTTTCATCATTTTTTCATAAAATTCCTTATCATCTCTGTCTGTAAAGTGTCATTGAATGGATTCGGAACTTAATTTGTGAGTCCAAGGATTTTTAAGGTCGATATTTTGAAGTTGGAATTTCTCAGGCACTTGCAAAAACAAGAATTACCAGAGAAGCTGGATGCGAGACAGAATTGTAGAGGAAAGAGAGGGAGAAGGATGAAATGATGAAGGGTGTAGGTGCAAAAGATGAAAAATGTTTTTCCTTGAGAGAAAAAAGGATTACCTATTAGATTCAACTGTGCAGAGCATCTAGAAAACGATTAAAAAGGGGATTTCTTGTATGATAGAAGTAGAATGATTAGAAGGATTTCCAAAATGTTGTGGCATGGCATCCTGATCATTATTTAATGGCCCAAGAATTTGTAAAATGTCACTTTCTGAAGAAAATTGGTAACAAGAAAAGGTCCCTCGAATATTCTTCTCTTTTGGGGAGAAAATTGAGTGAGTAAAATGTATAAATGCAATGAGAATACTCTTGTAAAAGGTCAGGGGTTGAATTCTTAAGAGAAAATTTGAGAAAATTCATCTTCCTGAGAGACCAATCCGAGATAACCTGTTAATTATTTATGTGTTAGATTTTCTATCATGTCAAGTTGGTTGTAGATGTATAGCCATTGACGAGCACTAGGATTTCTCTTGAAGCTTTCCCCTGCTGATGAATCTAAGAAATTTTGAAATTAATTTGTGTTCAATCTTGAGCAATTTGTGTCTACTTTGTTTTAGAATGTTTGCAAATGGTTTCTTTTGTTCTTATTACAATATTACCCTGAAATATTTGTGAAATCACACAGGATCTCGTCCCTGTGACAATTTAGTGGCATTTACAATTTCATCTCAAGAAGAGCCTTCATCCTGTGATGAGATAAACAAATTTAAAACCACTCCACTGTCATTTGTTGATAAAGGTTGTTTGTAAGTCTTCGGGTGTACCTTAAGTGTGATTGATCAGAGATTTTGGTGTTTAATTGAGTCTTATAACTTGATCCTTCATGTTAGAGTCTCAAATATTGTGTGAAAACATGTTGATCTGAGCCTCCATTGAAGCACGCCATCTGGTTAAAGGAACATCTTAACTATTTTGAAGCTTTCTGTTTTTGAATTGTCCATTGTTGCGAAGTCCCTCAAAGATTTGGTATAATCAAATTTATCCTACTTAATCTCCCACCAAAATTATTCAAAAACCATGAATCCATCCTAAACTACCCATGTTTGTCATGTATATCAACAAAGGAACAAAATCTATTCACTAAAATATGCAGAACATTCAATATTTCTCAATGTCTTCAATAACCTTAGCCTTGTGTTGAAAGTATCTCCATATTTTATAAGTGAAAAATCTTGAGAGTTAAATTATGGAGTATTGACCGTATTTTCCCAAGGTTTTCTTCATAAAATTTGTGCAAAAGAAGGATATCTCCATCTCCTTCATCAAATAGAGGTTACACAAAGGGTCTTCTCACCCTGGTCGAAAGGCATAACCTAAAGTAGTGAGGATAGGTCAAATACTCTTGAAGATGCTATCCATATCTCCATGAATCTGAGTGACAAAGGGCTAGTTAGATCTCATCCTTGGCTACAAAATGACACACACGATGATCTATCTATCTCTAAGATCCATGTCCAAACTATGTTGTTACTCGGATTTAAAAGGAGAATGAATTTGGATACCTACAGGTTCTTAATCATTTACTTGCTTAATTTCACCTTCTACCTCTCCTGGATCTCCTCTGTAGCACCTCCACCCAACCACATATTTTACCATCTCTGAGTCATCAAGTAAATCCCACCACCTTCCTAAAGCATCCCCAAATCTTTGTGTAATCAAAGAGATATCCCAACCAACCCATTTTAACCTTCTCATATAATTTCCCCTACTGAAATCAGTCACACAACTGGCATCAACTATTACCAGGTACTAGCATCGGTCGCCCAACCAATACCGGTCTCTGTGACTGGTAATTTACCTCAGACCAATGAGCTTGTAATTCACCCAAAACCTTCCCAAACCTCACCCAATCTCACTGAAACCTTCGTAAATGCCTCTTATAGACCTACCATCCTTGACAACACCTTACCTTCTCTATATTTAGTTGTGTATTTAAAATTTAGCTTAAATTTAGTCTATTGTTAGCATATGAGATACCTAAATCATATTGTTATAATAGGACCCATTTATTTACACTAAGTTATTTTAAAACAATGGATTGATGGCATTCTAGGAAGTATCACACTTCCCAAATCTAGCATACGCTAGGAAGTCCACTGTCATATGCTATTTGACTCTATCTAGTGGTATTTTTGTGCTTCTACAGGTAGTCCTTCCTAGCCAAAAACAAGATATTCACAACCATCCTGGTCTTATTAACAGTACGAACCATTTTTTTACTTCACAGGTATTCTTCCTCACCTCACCTTTACCTTATCTCTTTTATGTGCAACATTGTGGTGAAACAAGAGGAAACCTATCTTTAGGAGATGTTTTATTGAGGTCACAAAAGTTGGTGCAACAATGAATTTTCCCATTACGATTCATAACGAGAACAATAATAGAGACCCATTATGGATATTCCATAGCACAACTAAACTCGACATCTAACAAACATTTAATTTATTCTTATTACTAGGCCATACGTAGATGCATTTTTCATATTTTATGTTGTATGGGTTTAGCATCTTCATATAAGACATTGTTGTGCATAGCAACAGAGGGGTCAATACCAAGCATATCATGATAATGGTGAGAAAATAAGTCAGGGAAATATTATAGAATTTTTTGTATATAAGTCAATTTAGTATCACTAAGGGAAACAACTAGAATAATAATATGTGAATCATCATCAATGCCTATATTATAAGGAATAGTTTCTTCATTAAGCAAGGTAGATCGGTCTCCATCATATGGTTGAGTACGTATAGTGTAAGGAGTATCAAATTGGGACATGCTAGGATCAACCTCACCAAAATATTTCACAGAGTGTAAGGAATGAGGGAAGATCTTATTACGATGGTGTAAATGTAAAGTATCATATATTCCCATGTACTCAAGGAGTGCCTCATCATTGTGAAATTCATCTAAATGAGGGATATCAAGAGAGGAAGTGTCATAAATAAGGTATGGATGAACTAGTTGTAACATGGAGTAATGGGAAGTAGTGGAGATCTCATAATGGGCATGGGCATGGAGAAAATGAGTTCATGAAGAAAGTGTAGTAGAGGAGAGAGGGAAAAAATTCACGATGAATTTATCAAGATTGTTAGGGATGGAAATGGGATCAATGACACCTTGGCCATTATTTCCAAATCTTGATCTAGAAAAACCATCTCAAAGAAAATACTTATAACCAACACTATAGGTAGTATAATCAACACATAGTGGAGTGTGTGAGAAGATGGAGAAGTGGATGGGTGGTCAATGACATTACGATAAGTAAAGGGGGATGGATCAACTAAGACAACGTAAACAACACCCTCAAAAATAAATGTAATCCTAACATGAAGGGTAAAGGGAACAACATGTATAGAATGTAACCAAGGGTAGTGTTATCTCTCGAAAGTGCACCTTATAGAGAGATAATAGTTTTTGGCACGCCCAATGGTATGAGAGCTATTATTGATGCATTCTGAAGATTAAATATCTAAGAAGAACCCATTTGGTGACTCCATAAATCTGATTTCAAATCAGTACAACACTTTTTAACAACATTAAATTTTTTAGCTGCATTTTTCAGGTAATTTCCAAGAAAAATCAGATCTGCTATTTTACTGTTATTCGCTGTTTTGTGAACAACAGACCTATTTTTCATAGTTTCAACATTTTATGAGGTCTCATAGCCATGAACCCTCATTTTCAGTAGTATTATCAGCCAAACCGATAGCCCTTTTATCTAGTTTTCCCTTTAGATCAGTTCTATAACCCCTATCAAAATTAATATCCCTATGACCCAAACCTTGGAAATCAGTACGATTATCAATATGATGATCATTACGTTATTCAAGGTCAAATCTACGCAGAGGGTTATGCTGAATGTGAAAGGTGAACAAATCTTAAGATTGAGCTTAATGAACTTAAGTAATCATTTTTAGCTTTCAAGGAACTATATGAGAAATCATTAGCAGTAAAGAATGATAGGCATCAGGTCTATCAGAATTCAGTGCCTATATATCCCCCCTGTCAGTCAAAGTGGCCAATCCAAAAAGTTTTCAAATCATCGGGTTGTTTTAATTCCTCCTTTTCCTACCACACAAACATGTGTTGAACCCAGATTAAAGTGTCCAAGTTGGCATTCAGGTGATTTCCTAAAAATAGAGTCGGTACCCCAGCCCCTTGTTAAACAATTTCTAGTTAAGACTAAAATTAGTCCCACTCCTCTTCCTTTACCCATACTTATAGTCCAGGAAAGAGAGGATCATAATATCATTCAAGAGGGGTAGTTAACTAAAGAAAATAGTACATTAGAATTTTTGCAGAGCATAGAGCAATGTGTTTCTAAATTTCAGCTCGATCATATTCCAGAGTTATAGAAGCAACCTATTCAAAAGGTATAATCTGATTTTTTTAGTAAACCTAAAGTAGATTAAAGATGATCACGAGTCTTCGTATTCTGAGCATAGTGTGTATGAGGACACCATACTTCTACGAACTACTGATTCACCCCATTTGATACAACTTGAAGAGAATATATAGATCATCTCCAAAGATAAACCAACTGATCTAAGGGATGAGCATCATGTTTACAGCTTATCATATTTTATGATTAATGACAAAAAAGAGAAAGATCAGTTTCGAGATGATCATGATCAAGCAACTGAGTTTGAAGACACTTATTATGCTGCATGCATGGAGATATCTACATTATTGGGGACTTGCAGTGTTTCAAAAGGACTATCAGATGATACTGCAAGTATTCATGAGTAGCAATATTTCATTGGGGAAATTAAAGGTCCAAAGGGCACTGTAAGAATGGATAGAATTGAAGAAATTGAACATACTGTTCAAATATTAGTCATGGTAGTAATGGATCAGAAGATTGAAGAGGATGAACAACAGTTTTAAGATTATAAAAATATTTTCAAACAGTTTACAGAAGTAGAACAACCATCTCATCATCTTCACAATGTTATGATTGATGAAGTACAACAGATTAAAGAGGCTAAATACTTTTCATATCAGTTTCAGAATGTCAAAGAGAATACATAGTAGTTTATAGAGGTAGATCATCTTTTGGAACAACCTTCAAAATAGATTCAGAGAGAGCCCATGATAAAAAAGGACGTTCATATTTTGGTAAAAGACAATAAAATTATATTTTTAGCTATTTGGAGGCCGTGTCCTATTCGGTACCTTGCTGGTTCACAAAATGCCACAACAATACCAGAGTTCATGCTCGTATCAGATCTTAAAAATGAGTGTTAGATCCTTAAGAATCAGTTCCAAAACCCTTTAGAATGGTTTGTAGATCAATTAGAAAGGTTCTTTGAGTTTTAGGCTAAGTTTTGGAACAAATTCAAGGTACATATCTCATTTTAATTTCTGTTATGTTACCTATTTTGTAAGTTGAATTCATTACCTCATTTCTGGAGAAAAGGAAGATATTCTTCACTGCTCGTTTCAAGTATTATTTAGCCTCGATTTACAGCTGGTTAGAATAGGATAGATTAGGATTTCCCTTTCGATAAGTACAGTTCATGCACATTGTAAATTTTTAACTCAATAAGGTGCATTTGTGCACATGATCTAGTTTCTAGATGCTTTCACAACTTTAGTTTGTTTTTGAAAAGGAAAATTTTTCTTTTATGATTTGACTTCATGGCCAATGGACAACGGAAAGGCACTAGTTTACAAGCTAGTAGGCAGCTTTCCTCGCAGGATCGCCAGAAATGTTGACATTTTTTGCACCCCATGTGAAAAGGTCGACTCAAAACTTTTATGTTTCTTAGATTGGTTGGGTTACAAGTTTGGCAGTGTTTGGGTCATCCACCTTGGAATAAGATACATATTTTAGTCATTTGGTTTATGAAAGTCTAGGAAGTCATAATTGGATCAAAACTACAACTTGGGTGAAGTTATAGAACACCATGCCTTATAGATTCAACCATTCCATTTCTTACGCTTGTCAGAACTATGCAACATCCATAAATTACAATCAAAAATCCCTGAGGAAGGTAGAAATGGTAGCATGTACCAGACATGATGCTCTTAAGCTGCAAACAAGTTGTAAGTTTGAAGGACAAGGTATAGTTTTATAAGCAGTTTGCATTTCAAACAATCATCAACAAGGTACATTCAATTTTAATTTATTTCCATGATTAAGTGAATTATTTAAGTGTTTTGAGTTGTATATGTTCATTTATTATCCATACAAATGAAGAAAAGTATAGAAAGGAAAATGTACATCTCATTACAAAAAAATAATTTCATTTATTCATGAGGAATAATCGTGCACATCTTCTCACACAAGCCATGAGAAATAACTAAAGAAAAGGGAATGCATATACTTATGAAACTAACAATGTAAGGAGGTAAAATAAACCTGTCATTTCCTTTGGGAGGTGTTCTCTTATTTCTAAATTTTTACTCCAGCTGTCCTCTATAAACTACATCATGATACCTGAAAAAGAGAAGAAAATGGTGTCAATACTAAGCTTAGGGTTTTTATCTTAACTCCTTATATTTCAAGTTTCAAAAAAACATGCATTCAAAAGTTCAATTATGGTATTCACAGAAAAGTTGAAAGTACATCTCAAACAAATTTTAAAGATTGCAGCAGATAAACATAAGTACAAAATATCATAATCTGAGAGGAGAATGGAACTAAAATTTTTATGCATCATTTGTTAATTTCAAAAGTATGCATTTTCATTATAAACTGGAATGGAATATGTAAGGTTACATTTTATGAAATAAAATAACTTATGATGAAAAGAGCATGGCTTTAGTTCAATTTTTTTCATGAAATGACTAATGAATTACAGAGTGCACATTCAAAATTAGGTAGTGAATGAAACAAGAAGAGAAGGATACCAAACTAAATGGTAAAACATGACAAACTGAAAGGAGATTTATAGTCCATATTTTATGAATCCATCCAAAGACAACATGTACTGTGACACAAACAGTTTCAGTTTACAAATCAGATTTCAAAGAATCATGAACTTAGAATAACCATAAAACACAAGAGTTCTTCATATGGTACAAACTACATGCTTAAAGGTTGTTACACCAAAAATGGTTACAAAATCAACTTGATCAACATGTACTATAACTCAAACCCTGTAAGAACAAGAGAGCTTACAGATTTGATTAAGTGCAACAAGTAGTAATAGCCCCAAAATTAAGATGATTACATCAGTTTTCAGCAAGCATACAAGAAATATAAGTGGTAAAGCCTTATGGGTAGAGAAATTGTAACAAAGAAAACCCACTTCACATAGGAATCCAATCCACAGCGGTTTGAAAAATCCTCATTTTCTTTCCCAAGGACATGATATAAATCCATCAAATCCTCTATACAATGTGACTAACAGATTGAAATAGGTTCATGATAAATTCATTCAAATCACCAGTTCATTTTCAAAGGGAATCAACAAATCGATCTAGAATAAAATGGAGATTCGAAGAAAATATTCAGATTATAATGCATCTTAGGACATCTCTAGATCACAAATAAGCTATAGGTATACAAAAAAATATGTTCTCAAGCATGTTGTTACAAGTTATTTTACAGGTGAGCTGCAATCAGACAGAGAAAGAGCCTCAATATTAAACATAGCAATTAGGAAGAGCTAAGTCTCTAACTTGTTCATATCATATAGGAATGGTATCAAAAGGGAAGGTACACAATCGGCCATCGAAATACAAAAATTTGAAGGCACTATGTAAAATGGAGAACCCAAAAATGTCAATACAACTCACATTTACAAGCAAGCAATCTTGATGCAGAAATTTATAATAGAGTGTGTTACCTTAAGCTCCATAAGCAAAGGAAGATAGATCTATTATTTCAAATGGAAATAGAGGAAGTAATACAAAAACAACTCTGTTTAAAACAAAAGTCATGTGCAAGTTAAGATATAGCTAAAACATGCATACTATTCAAAATGACACAATATAATGGCCTAAGTAGCTAAGCACCTCTCATTTAGAGTGTACAGTTGAGAATGGATTACTCAGAATTTATTTCTCAAAAAGAACGACATAGCCTACCTTAAAAAACACTTGAAATGGAAAACTTACTAATAAAGTCAGAGGCTTAAGTGAAGCATGAATCAGAATGCATAAAATCTTCGACAAAGCTCTCAAATCTAGAAAAATAGTCGGTGAATACATAGGACACCAAGTCAACAGAAAAGTAGCTTTACCTTCTAAATAAGCTACACTCAACATGAATTTTATTGAAATAAGAAAATCAGAGCTCAATAACCTTCTGAATGGCGCCCATGGTGCACCCAGATGGAGATTCATACAGATCAGGCATAAGAAAAGAGAAATGATACGAAATTCAAATTATTACACACAAATGCCTAGATATAGATTTATGAGGCAGAGAATGATTATGTTAGGATGAACTCACCAGTAGAAAAGGTTTTTCAGAGCTTAAATGGAGCTTCGCACTATTAATAAATGGTTTTCATGATATAATGCAAACATGGCTTATTTTCATCAAGACAATAAACACAAGTTCGTTTACAAGTAAACACAAATCCCGAGATTTCATTGGGAAAATAAGAACAATGAACAAAATTAAGAGTTTTCAAGTAACAGTACGAGAGAGCCTCACCTTCTCCACAGCCGCTTAGAAACATCACCAGGAATGATCAAGAATGGTGAGTTAATAAGAGCTCAAACCTTTTGTTCGAGCCACATTAAAACACCAAAATCATTTTTTGGAGATTATAGTATCAAATTACAGTCAGTTTGCAACATTTGTGCGGTTATTTAAATGTTATTTTTCAAGAAATGAAGTAGTTTATCATAGTTGTACAATATCTCAAAGGGTTTTGAATGTAAATCAACGAACTTTATACCCCAAAATCCATTCAAATCAAAATACAAGCTTATTCTGAGAAGATTCACAACAACGAGTAAAAGGAAACCCACATCTCATCCATAAGTTCCATAAAGATCACCATAAGCGTTTCAAGCTAAAAATGAAGATGGGTTTTCATGATGCCAAACAAAACTTTGAGTTCAGTATTATGGAAAAAAATCAAACACAAATCTTAGTATATATAGACAAATCTGACTTGAGTGACTCCATAGAACTGAAACTCTCAAATAGATCATCCTCAAAAGGAACCCAAAGGAGCTCGAAATGGGAATAGTAAGTCACCAAAGTGAAAATCAAGAAAGCTTGAGAACACACCAAAATGGATGAGAAAATTTATAATGAAACAAGCTTCAAAGGGAATCAAAACAATAAACCCAAATATATCTTCTGGTGGGGAAAAAATACAGTCCAAAACTTCGAGTTCAGTATAATAGCGAGAGGCACAAAGGAAAATATAACGCAAAAGATAAAGACCAATAACTGACAGGGAAATTTGTTTGAATTATGTAAGGAGGGCAGTTCATGAAATGGTACATAGCTTCTAAGTATTTCTAATGGCGGCCACCCCAGTTTTAGTTTCAGGAAATTTTTATACAAAGTACCCAGCTACAAATTACAGTAACGAACTATTAAGTGCATTGGGAAAGAATAAATTTCAGAGTTTGACTACCAGCAACACACACATCTATGTGATACAATATAAACCCATATGTTACAACAGCCATAGCATTCAAAATCAATCACATAACAATTGTAATTTGAAGCTATAGTAGTTCCAACCCCCACATGTAAAAATTATAGCTTCAAAGGATCTTTGCATGGCGGACGTTGAAGAAAACACACATCCATGCTAAAAAATATAGAGTTTCAGGCCCAATAATGCCATCAGGGAAAATGATATTTTCTCCTCAACAATGGCTCAAACCAAATAAAAATAAATGAGTACACCCAGTTCATACAATAAACAAAAGCTCACTTAGAATAGAAATGACATGTGAACTATAAAAACCCTAATCTTCTTTATTTTTCCAAACTCGAGAGAATACAAAAAAGAAGACAAAATACGACTTACATGTTTCTCAAAAGATGACTCTGATTCACCAACACCCAGCTCGATGGAGACAATACCGGTTTGAGTATCTGAGATCCTTAAAAAATAAAGGCCTTTCGAGTCTAAACAGGGAACTTCCAGATTCAATATGGCAGCCCAGGATGTATACAAGCTCCCATCAAACGATCTCCAAGATCCTCCAATGAAACCCTCTCACCAGAATTCTCGGCTCAAAGAATCAAAGTAATGGTGGCTTGGTGAAAAATGGCCAAGGCTTCGCCAACCTCCAAAGGAGATCAAAGTCATATTGAGAAATGGTAGGGTTTCATGTGTTTTTTTCCTTAACTTCCAGTGAGTTAGTTTAACTCAATCAGAGTCATCAAAGTACACATGTGTCAAACATCAAGAAAACCCTAATCCCATCATATTCAAAGTATGGTCACTAACATTGTAAGGGTCAGTCCATCACAGAGAGGGGGTCCTCAACTAATTATTATTGTTGACTATAGTTTTCTCCATAAAAACAAATCAAAGCCAATATTCATTTCTCAACCTTAGTCCACACCAATGATTTTGAGGGTATGGATATTATTCATGCCATGTTCAAAAGGAGTCATACCATGATTAATATATGCCACACAATGAGAAGGGCCAATGATGGGTCGATCACATGTTATTGAAGAAGAGTCAAAACCTTACCTTAGTTTTGTAGAATTACCTTAATCTTTCCAAAAAGACCTTGTACTTTCCAAATAGAATTAAGGTGGGGACTATATCTAAGAATGTGAACAAAAAAGTCAAGCTAAAGAGTATAGCAGTGAGGTGTCACATCAAAAAGAGTATTATTCTTACATATACACAGACGTTCCCCACATTGGAGTTGAAGATCAATACATTATTTTTCTTACAAGAGAATAATAATATGCAAAGGGACAAATAGGTCATTATTAGCATGAATGATCTTTCTTACAAAGATGTCAACATCAGAGATCAAGAAGGCCCTTTTTAAAAAATTTCAAAGTATTAAAGATAAAGGAATTATTTTTCTCACACACACAGAGATTTATTTTGCATGTGCACCCAGGGGTAGTCTTAAAGTGTTATTTTAATAATACAAGTAGATCAACTGGCAAGTGTCACATCAAGCACTATAAGATAGAGATTGCATGCATTGGATAAGACTTTATCATCAAGAAAATTTTATTATTAGCCAATGAAAGCTTGATTATTAGTCAAAATACATGCATTGGATAATGACACATTGAGGGTACATGGTCCTACTATAATGGGTATAGAAATTTCACCTAATACTTTCTTGGGAGTATTATTAAAACCATGAATGCATAAAGTAGATGGGGTGAGATTCACTATAAAAAGGCCTATCTGATGTAAAAAGAAATATTGTAGATCTATTAAGACCAGATCCATTATCAACCAAATCACACTTGACTAACACATTGTGAACATGAGCCTGAATATACAAAACAAGTGCATTATCAACTATTTCTTAGGAAAAAATAACATCATAAGAAAAATTAATATGCTCATGATTTAAATCTAAGGATGAGGATACTTGATGGGTAACATAGGTGGGGGAGGTATCATATCAAATTAGGGTATGATCCATAGTGTTTCGTAAAGCATCAGTACACTCCAGATGGGCTTGATAGAATGTATTCGAAGAAATATCCATGGAGGATCCTAAGGTATAATCAATAAATAGCTTCGCTAAATGATTTAATAAAATTTAAATATAAGATAAGGACACTTATAATCAAATAAATATAAAAGTATTCAAGAAAGATCAAGAAAAGGAAATACAAGAAAGTGTGATTAATAGGGTTCATAGAATGACTTAGATTTCCCCCTTAGGTCTAGACTGATCCTAAGCTGGTGAGTGATCTGAACAGACATATTTGGGTTTGTGTAATATTTGATTATGAAATTTACAGGTGATGATCTCGTGGACATGAGAACTTGGGAGAGGACACAAGTTCTCAGGCACTAGCGTCTATTCTAGGCATGCTAGTGTCTACAGGAAAACTCAGGATCTGATTCTTTTTTTGTCACTTCTTGTCACCTTTATCTCACTATATGTTTCTTTAGGTTCTAAAAACTTCTATTTTGTCACACATGTGCCTACATAACAAACCCTAGATACCTACACAATACTCAAGCGCACATTAGTCTAAATAAAAAATGCTTATGAGAGAATCAAACTGACCCCAAAGGTCATCTTGATGTGATCTTATTGTTGATAATTTCACTAAATTTCATACTATATTTAGTTCTTGAGGTGTGTGATTGAAATTGTGTCCCTTGAGCTAGGATGACCTAGTGCTAGTCACACAAAGAATAACGGGCTTCAACTACTTTTTCCCAGTGCAAGAATGTTTGATATGCAATTCAGAATAGCCTTCCCCTATGTAATTAATAATTCAGCCCAAAATGTAGTCCCCTATTTTTCTCTTGTGTATGTGGTAGATATACAAATGATAACGCAAATTACCCCTTAAAATAGCTAGTAGGCTATGTATATATGAGTTATTTATTTGAATTTCGGAACATAATGACACCAAAATCCAACCTAGGTCATGAAATGAGATAAGAAAAGACCCAATGCCAAAGCAAAGTAAGTAAGGAGAAAATGAATCAATTAGGAAATAAGTTCCTAAAAGGAAATCAGCACTTGGGCACTACTGTCTTGTTTGGGCAGTATTATCTTGCAACAAGAAACTTGTAACACCCTTGACAGTTGTTATTTTCCTCCTTTACATTTCAAGTATTGACATGTGATTTTCCTTAAAGATGTGTTATTTTGAATTTTGGAGATCATACTTGAAATGGGTAAATCATCTTCTATTCATCCTTTGACTAAATAGGAATGGCTTCCTTTAATCCATTTTTTATTTCTTGTAGGTGGGTTGCAATCTGGTTTCAGAATTGTAAACTTATCTACCAATCTAACTCATCCTTGGATCAATTTTAGTGATCCAAGGAATGTTTTAAAATCTACTCTATACAATGAATGGTAAATCGAAATTCCAGGAATTGATAGAAATATGACTGAACTTTGACAGGTACTAGTTCTTTGATTGTTGTATGAACATGTTCTATTCAATGATATGTCATGCTTGGATATTGTCAGTTCGATTGTGGTAGGACAATGTCGACGCAAACTAACTATAGTTGTTCACGGCATAGGAAAGATCCAGGATCCTAAAAAGGACTAACCTATGGAATCCTAGGATATGTAAAAAATATTTACTACCTAAACTATGTTACATAACATAATTCCTATTTTAACCTAAAGCTTCCTATTCTACTTTGATTTGGTTGATTGGCATCCTAACCTAAGCTCGGTGCTTAAGGATTTGGAAAGGTTTCTAGGCTATTAAAATTTACCTATAACCTAATACTACAAGGTTATATTATGATCTAACCTAATGCCTATAACTATAGTGTTGTAAATAAATTTAACCTATGTGAAAACTACCTTAGGCTATGTGCTAAGACCTATTGTGGTAATTTTTGTTTGGGTTATAACCTAAGGTGTATATTCTCCAATCTACCTAAGGTCTACCCTAAGCAATATGATATACCCTAAACTAATGGGTTTGAATGGGGAATTAGGTGGCCACATACATTGTAGCCGACGGTTTCAAGGCATTAAATATGTTGATAAGGTTTTAATTTTGTGGAGGAACTACCAGCTTTGGCAGGGGTTAGTGAACTTGGCGGAGGCTTAGGTGGAGGCTCCACTAAAGTGAGATTCTTTGTTAAATTTGATTTGGAAATAGCTAAACATGAAAGGCAGTGGTAAGGGAGGATAGGTGGGAAAATAGGAGTTAATGGAATTAATTGTTTTTGGTTTTCGTGCTCAAACTGCCTTCGAAGGCAAGCAAACGGTTTGGTATGTTGTTATTTCACTTTGCATGTTTCACAATTTTCGCTCTACATGCTCATTGGTTTTTCGAACCAGCAGATAGAACTACACTTAATGGATATTTTTGAGGTTTTAAAACTATTTTCAGTTCATGGAATATATAGGAGGCATGATGGAAAAAGAACATGGTTATTTAATTTTTCATGAAGAAAAGGAGAAGTTTTGAGCTCAGTTGGAGGTTCTCTTCGACTTGGTAGAAGCACTATCAAACATGATAGGCTCTAAACTTTAACATCTCTTAATTTCCTATAAATGTCTCATTAAAACAAGTCTAATATTTTTAGATTCTCGGTTTTCTTATTTTATCTGGTTAATGGCTTGTTGGGTTTATTAAATCTGTGGTATTGGTTTTGAATTCTATGGTAAATAGATTTTTGTTTAGAAACTTACCATGTACAATTCTTAAAAATGAGAATGCATGCAAAAAAATATCTCTATAGCTTGGATTTTTCATTTTAGAATGGGAAATTGAAGTATTCTATTTAGATAAATCTTCATTGATATTTAGATGTGGTTCAGAGTTTTGAGATCTTTGGGTTCTGTATACACTTCCTAGAATTTCTGTTTTGTTGATTGTGAGCTTGAGCTGAACTTGTGTATTAATGGAGCTTGTATTCGAGCTCATTTTAGATTTAGAACTTGGTTATGGTTTTAGTGAGAACTGTTGATAGAGTTTCTTGTTTTTCTGAACCATGTTGGAATTTGGTATATCTCTAGACTGTTGTCAAAACATGTATAAAGCTCGATCCTTATGTCTTAGTTCTTGGTGATAATTTGAACTGTTACTGTCAGTTCATAATATACTCAGTATTTGAATGCTAAATACTTGTTTTTGGGCTCGAACTTTGGGCGAAACTTGAGTTCTGTTGAGAGATAATAGTGGGCTCTATACCTATGTTTTATATTCTTTTGAGAAAATTTGGATCAGTTATTATAGATTAGTAAATTACAAGCATTCGTATTTTATTACTTGTGTAGGTTTTCAACCTTGTAGGAAGCTTGAGGCCGTAAAGACTAGCATTTGGGTTATGCGTTTTGATACAAAATATTGTGGGAATCATTTGTCGCTATGAACCGGTTTTTATATTGTTGGCTAAATCTAGACTTTGTTGACATCGTATGTGGTTATGTACTTGTGTTTTATTTAGTGGAATTTCAAAATGTTAAATGAAAGTTTGTATGTTTCATTACACTCATATTTGTCTAGTTGTATAGTTCTGAACTTTTTTAGGACTTGTGTCGACCCTTTTCTAGAACTATGGAGTTGTGCTCTACTTGTATTAAATGTTTAAAACATACAACTCTTTTGTTGATTTTTTTCTCAAAGAAAATTGGGAGAACAATTGGATGAGTCGTTGGGAAAAATCTCAGAGATCTCGACGGAAAAACATTCTAGTTTGATGAATAAATTTGTAATTCATTTTAAGAACTATTTCTTTTTTCCTGAGATGTTGATGGTATTTAATTGGGAGTAGCCTTTTTCTCTCTGTTTGAGGAAACTTGTATCTCAGACCTCATAGAATAGACTCTGAGTTTCATTTATGAGAAGAACTTAGTAATTTAGTACTGTATACTATTATGGAGGGATTACTTGAATTTGTTCTAATAGTTTTCGTATTATAATTTGTTGAATCAAGAACTGGTTATTCTTTTTGTAATGCAAAAATGAAACCTGACCTTGGGATACTAGTATGAGTTGTTTGGTCTTCCTTTGCACAATAATTTGTAGAAATGATGTTGGAAGAGGTTATATTTTTGGTTTTATTGAACTGTAAATGTCAGTTTGTTGGCATATTGTTGTTTGGTAGGACCTTACTTGTTGGTTTGAGATGAGTGAGTTGTCTCTTGCACTCTATCTTTTTCAGAATTATCTTTGGATGATGTAGAGTAGAGAGTAACCTTGTATGAGTTTGCCTTGATATTTGAAAGTTGTTTCAGATCTCTATAATTTAAACTTCTATATTCAAAGTTGATTTAAACTTAAAGGTAAACCAATTGATCCTCTATTATTCTTGGATTAAATGAAATTTTCTTGGATGAATATCTTAATTGTTAAATTTTTAAGGTAATTGTCTTTTGATAGAAACAATTAAATCACATTTTGAATCTATTCTATTCTTGGATGTGTTGTGTTGGGCCTAGTTGTAATTGTTCTTCTTCTTCTTTGTCTAAGAGATAGATGAGTTATCCTAATATGAAACATACTTTAAACTCTTCTTTTAGCTTGAAGAAAAGATAAATGCTATTTTCTTTTATGAAATTTTGGGAACAATAAGATGTTACAACATATTGTTTTCCTAATGATAATTGATTTAATCAATTAGACTCTATTTTATAAGGTTGATATGGTGGATTATATTCTGTACTTTCTTGGAAGTGAAATCAATTAGTTAGAATGTACTTCTTCTCCTTTGATTTTTGATAGATTATTACGATGTAATAATTGTCTCATTAAAGCAGAGTTGTTTTAATGGAACAATTATTGGAATACACTTCTTTTTATGGCTTAGTGCTTATCATGTTGAGTTCATTAAACTGACTTGTGTTAGAAATTTTTGTAGATGGAATTCGTAAGTGATAAAGAAGGAAAAAATTATATGAAACATTAGCTGATTTCAATCTTTCTTATGAAGAACTTTGATTTGTTCTTGAGACTGTATTGGAAAATAAAAGTAGTATTCTTTTATAATTAAGATAGTTGTTATGCAGTATAACTAAATGCATAATTTTTGTAAATGTAATGGTTATAAAGATAAATTGAAAAGTGGGAGATTACCAGTATTGGTTGTGTAATTTACTTTGTATTTATATGAAAGAGATGGGTTCTATCTTGTTGTCAATATTCATATTATTTATATGTTAAAAGGTTAAATTTTAATAAGATTAGATCAAGGGGATTAAGTTCAATCTCCCTACTTATGATTAGAATGTGATTTTCATTATATAAAATTTAAATCATAGTAATGCAAAGTAGGATGAACATACATTAAAAAAAATGTGATCAAGGGGTAGAATAAACCCTAACACTTACATATAATGAAAGAATCTTCATCTTTCATAACTGTTCATAAACCACAAATATTTGGTAACATGACTTCAATTTATAAAACTACATTTGTTATGAAGTCTACTTTGTTTTGGATATCTTCTAGCACTGAACTTTCTAAAAAGTTAATGTACTTTTTACATATGAAATATTATAACACTGTGCAGCTATGCTTAACTGAAATTTTAACTATGTATTCGAATAGTAAAAGTGGCAATGAATATAGGAAAGTTATTAAAGGGATAAATGAATCAATTTAGAAAATAAATTATGGAATGTTGGATTAGGGTTAGGCATGTGACTGAAATCTGTTTAAATAATCCAAATTAATTAAATAATTAATAAATTGCTTGGGTATGTACATCTCGATGAGGTTGTTCTGGAGGATGCTGGCACATGCCAACTACAGGGTTGTACCTTCGAGAAGATTAGGATCTTCTCAAGGATACAATGATGTAGTCGACATGTGGGAACACCCTTTTGCATTGATCATCTAGATCTACACACATTGGACTTGATCTTAGTTTATCTCTAGATCTGGGTATTAGATTGGTTAAGATACGGAGTAGCCCTCAAAAACTCAGGGTACCTTGGCACATGGGGTTGATTTAGGTCAACCCAGTATGCCAACATACCCTATGTTTTCAGTAGCCTCCCCCTATCATAACATATGTTGTTAACTCGAACTAGGGTTAAACCTTGGGTAAGTAGACTGACGGAAGTCAGTAAAGGACATTCTAGATAGCAATTATAAAAACCCAATATTTTCACACACAAACAACACAATAAAATACAGGATAATTTTTTATTTATTTTTTATTGACACATAACATGACACAACATGCCACCACCAAGGTCACAACTAACTCCGTGGATAACTCAATACAAGGATGACCACAAAGGTAGCACGGAAATGTTCACACCCACCAAGGATAATTCACTTTTCTTTTTGTTAAGACAATATAGGAAAACACCACATAACACACATACAGATAGGGAAAGCCATAATGAGAAAATTATTGAAGGTTATTTATTTTAATAATACCTCTTTCAATCCTTAGCTTCAATTTTCTAAGACTCTAGAAATAATTCGAACAATACCTCTTACAACGCTAGGTTCCTTACATTTACTCTGAAGATAAATTTTCTTTCAGTCTTCTCTATTATGACCTATTATTTTCTTAATTCATTTATTTATAAGAACATGGTAAATTTAAATTCCACATCAATCCACAATATCACTTCTAGGACTCGTTCATACCCATATGACAACATGGGTTTGCATTCAATACACAGAAGAGAAGAAAAAAAAAGTGCCTTGGAACAAGGTTAGAGGGAGAAGGTCGAGTTGAAAAAATCTATAGGACCTCAAAGGTTAATACCAGGCTTTAATTGAGGCTAGAGAATTTATCCAAAATTATCAAATATTTTACAAAGACTTCACTGAATGAGTATTACCAAAGAGAACAATTTACTTTCCAAAAGGCAGTGAGATAGATTGTGTGATTTCCCAAAATGTTTTCTCTGGCTTAATAAATCTTATCATCTTCTAACGACTAACAATTTATTTCACCTTAGGATTGTTTTATGAATTTTTCACCATAAGAGGGATAATGTTCACTAGTGGAGCTAGGGATATCATTTTATATAATTCTTACTCACAATGATAGTCTTGCCTATGGTTTCTTAAAGAATTCCTTGCTCTCAAGTTGGTAACCTCTACGTTAATTTATTTAAATATAACTTTTAGTTCAACTTTTATAAGTATTAAACAACCCACGTTGTTTTACTTATGTCGCATTATTACTAAGTCATAGCAAAATTTACTCAACATTTATTTTCAAGGGTAAATTTTAATAACACTCATTCACTGGAACAAAACAAGGTTACATCCACAATTAAAATACCAATAATCCAATAAGGTCACTCAACAAGTAGTAACTAAATATTTTAATATTTTCAATGATGGTCAAACAAACAAAGGTGTCCAAAGTTAAGATGAAAAAGTCCACAAATACATTATACTAAGACCATGATACTCTCCTACATTTTCCACTGTATGTTATCAATAATTGAACAATATAAAAAGGATTCATGTAAGAACTTCTCAGATGAGGTTGATGCACAAGTTTACAAGTCTATCCCTCATCTACTTGCAAAAATCCATCTGCACAAATATTTACTAGAGTCAGTTCGCTAGAACTGAGCATGATAAGATATAAGATCCTCACCTAAAAATTTATGCCATCTAGCATTTACATAAATGAAAGTTTGCAATACTCCCTAACATAAAATTCATAACATGCATTCTAAAACTTAACTGCACATCACATGATAATACATTTCATTCCCATTATTGGTTCACCTCCCTAAGATCTGTTTACATATGAACAAAATTCCAAGTGGCTAGATGTACAACCTTAACCTTTCAATTAATTATACTTAAATTACAGTAATAATAATATTGCTCACTTAATACCTTCAGTCTACTTCTTCTATATAAGTATCCAATAATATTATCTTTTAATTAAATATAAGTACCAACGACATTAAGCTTCTATAATAAATACAATTGTCAATCTTATGATATTTATCAATATTACCCACGTATCAAACCTTTATAGAAAATCAAGGATATGTAAGTATACTTTTGATATTTATCTCACAATTTGAAGAATATACTTATGTAAACAAGGGTTCCATCAATCAGTAAGTTCATATATTATTTCGGTATCCTTTCGGTTGTTTATTATCATGTCTCTATATGCCTCTATTAGTATAAGAGTCCAACTCATAGGAATGGGTTACGATCAAGAATACAGTCATATTTTGTTAATGAGTAGAAGGTACATTTGGCTAGCTAAAATATGTAAGTGTGGTCCAAGCCACTATAAATACCAGTATCAACATTATCTCCACTCCTAATGAGATGTAATTATTAATTTGTATATAATCACTCAAGTAGATATTATTGTTTATAACAACAAAGGTTTCCCCGAAATACCAAATAAGTAAACCACTTATAGGGATCCTTGAGTTTCCATGACATGAAATGGATTCCTATTTCTCATGATATTCATACGCATTCTCCTATTACAGAGAAGGGTTACAGTCAAATGAAATCTGCATCATGATTCCATGTACTCCAAGGATGCCCTACGAAAGACTTGACCATCACTTCGTGGTATGCCATTAATAGTATGTCCATGGCTCTAAGCAAAGAATGACTAATGTGTTTTTTTTTTTTTTTAAAGACAAGATAAACCTTATTTATCTTAAATCTTACAAAAGTAACATGCCCACAGAATTTATCAATCCAATGACAACATTCCAGAATTATCAGAGATTACCCTCAAGGCTCATTACAATTATCTGTTAAGGAAAGGACGCATAACAGAAAACAATAACACCTCGAGATTTAGTCAAAAGAGAGCACAAAAGATGCGATGCAGAGACTCACATGTGTGCCTGCACGTCTCTAATAATAAACCCATTATTCCAAGCAAGCTCTTAACAGCTCATAAAGCCTAGAGCCATGCTTACCTCACCAAAACAAGTCGAAGCATGTTCCACCAACAACTCACTCTCTTAAACGACATTCAACACAAATAAACGATACAAGGTACCGTTATAGTTTATAAAACATAACCGTCAGACAACGAAACTATATTTGCAAATAGTTTACATTGAACAGGGTTTTAGGGTCAAACAACAAGGTCTTACAAAATCACCTACAGCTCCATATAGACATCAGATAACAACTGGTTCGAAATCCTCCTCCAAGGAAGGGAATGATGACTATTAAGACACGCAGAGTACCCATTATATGAGGGAGTTCACCTTAGCTAGTCATATGATAACAGAGGTAGATTTCATGAAATAAGAATAAAGGTTTCCATAACTCGAATCAAAAGATTTGATGGAGGCGTCTACAAGTTTCCCATGATGTCCATATCTTTCTGGGTTTTTTTTTTTGTATTATATAAAAATAAAATACTAGGTAAAGATATATCTGAATACCCTCATAAGCCAGAGGTTTTCACCCCAAGAAAAAGAATAGAACAACAAGAATTGCACAGATTTGATTTACACAAATACTACAGGGAATAAACCATTAAGGGAGGGTTAAGAGCTTATCATGCCTACAGTGTAGAAAAACCCCAGGAAGAACCACGAGTTCCCAACAGACAACCTGCCCCACGCCCCCTTTTTCTCCATTTTCAAAACACCCATCCTCCACTCTCCTCCATGGTGGAACAGGTCAGGAGCAGAAGCAATGGAGGGGGTTTTTGGCTTGTGCAGCGCACTGTTGAAAGATTTCACACATTAAAACAGTCCACGCAAAATAAAAACAAAATAACTCCTCCCACTCTCCCCCACGCGGCCAGGGCAGGATAAAGGAAGGCATCCAGGTTCTACGCACCAGCAAACAACCACACAGTAAAGAAAACTTACAATAAACTCACAAATGTGAGCTTCCCCTTGGGCGCGTGACCCCCAATCGCTGAGCATGCAGATCCCAAAAAAAATGGTGTGGATAGCAAGCCATTACAACTCCCGAAGACAAAACATAGGCAAAAACCCAATAATATTTCACTCACGTTTCTCTAGATCCCAGGGAAGGTCCAACACATTTTTCCCCCTACAGGAAGGCACAGAAGTGGTAGGCAGTTACTTCCTCATGTGGCCATTTTCAAAACTAAAGTGAAATCCTTCCAAAACATACGCCAAGTTGGACAGTAATAAACAACACGGTTTACTAAAAAAAACGTCTATTTTGGAGAGAGATCTATGTGATACACAGATCCAATATTCCTCCCCATTCGAGCACGCCTTTTAAGATTTCACAAACCTAAACCATATTTAATTAGTTCACCTTAAATGTCGAGCAGAATAAATTTTCGTCCTCATTCTCTGCCTTATTTTATGTAATCGCTTTGTTTCAATAAGTCTGATAGTTAGATCTGATCTGAAATAAATAAAAGCATACAAATAGTATTATATAACTCCTTAAGTGTAAATAAACATGTATAGTTTTATGCTAGATTGAAATAATCCTTAACCTAATTCGATATTAACATCTCTAATGACACTTAACGCGATAGAAACAAGGAATAAATAATGCATCCAAAATATCCCTTTTAAAGGACATCCATTTTATAATCATGTTGTACATGGTATCCCTGAGAACCTGAGACATGAAGTGAAGAGCAAGGAGGAGAGCTGGGTTATGGTGAGAGCAGCGTGTTAGACTGGTGGTCAGATTCACCACTAACTTGATAATTATCTAACTTGGCATACATGGACCAATTTTATCATAGGGGGAAAAGAAGAAAAAGTGGTTGAAGGCATTTACCCAAACATTTACAAAGCATACTAGGGCGCCTAGACAGCCAAGGATAAAAACTTGAACCTTAAACAAGAACATTACGTCCTTGACAATGACACCACCCAAGAACCAGCTTCCCTTGCACGAATCGAGGCTTGATCCGTGAGGCGACCAAACTAAAACAATAAAATCACTTATCAAAAATTAACAACAAGGTTGGTGACAAATCGACGATCAGAAAGTGAGGATAACGTCGATCGATAAATAAAAATATTATTATTATTATTATTATTACCACTTATTAATACTTATTAATTGTAATAACAAGAGCCAAATTGCGAGCTCGATAAATCGAGCATACAGTTTTCCTTTAATAGGAGGAAAAAGAAATGGATGAGGTGGGGACACCCACAGTAAACATCGACACGATGCGAGAAGACAAGATAGAGTGGGAGAATTCTAGTCATTTTCTGTGACAAGGGCGAAGCCATCGAGAGGTAAACATGAGCACCACAACATTAAAAGCTTAGCGACATGGTCGTTGGAGAACGGGGCATTACATTCTCCTCTCCTTAAGAAAGCATCGTCCCCGATACGACAAGGCATAGAGGAAAAGGAATGATAAGCTACAAGGAATGGAAAAAGACAAAAGTGCACTCTATGGTTAAATCTCAGTTGATTAAAACACGGCCACGAGGTGGCCTTAGGAACATTTGGTGCAAATTTTAACTTTTAAGGTTCTGTGAAGATTGGTAGTTCCCTCTTATTCATTGTTTCATTAGACTCCTCTCATTTCATTACTTCCTATTTCAATTCTTCAAAATTTTATTGTTGTAGATTTTTTTAATTTTTTAATTTTTGTTAGTTTATTCCTTATTGTAGGTGCACAACATGAACTGCCAACACAACACCCTATCAGGTTCAGACAAGACACTACAGATTAACAAACACATAAGTATATACTTCATGAATGTATTACACCACAAAATATTACTTAAATACGGAAGGGATTAGGCACGGTCCACCTAACATAGTACTTGTCACACAATCATGACTGACAAATAGAATACTTGAGCAAAGTGTACTACGACAACCAGACATTCCCTTAATTTCACAGATGAAAACAAAAATTAAAAAAAATCACATAACTCCGAAAAAAACTACAGGTACATAGTGTACACTAGGGAGCCACAACCATAACCAACTCTCATGAGCACACACACATCATAACACTACCAGTAGAACCATATACCACCTGAAGCATCAGAAAATAACCACCTACTCTCAAGTATTACAAAGCAACTCCATATAACTCCCAAAGAGAAAGAAACATAGTGCCAAACCAAGTCAGGTCACTCAACCATAGAGCCCCATCAAGAATATCAGGTCACTCAACCATAGAGTGCCATAAAGAATATCAGGTCACTCAACCATAGAGGCCTGTCTCCTTTCTCCTTTTAAATGAGGCCGAGTCACCCTATGGCCCTAAGCACATAGAGCCCCGTCACCCCCAAACCCAAGTGACATAATAACTCATGGTCCAACAACCTGCTAGTTATCTGTAACTCCTTGGGGTGTACCCCCCATACAATGAAGCAGGTACATGTGCCCAGCCATTCCATGGTGCATCCCATGACCCTATTCCACACATCACAAAAATAGAACCAGCATAACAATCCGATCAGAATGCCAAGTGGCAAAGTACAAGCCTTGGGCAAGGCGGTAAAATCATAAAATTTAGAAGAAGCTCCAAAACCAAGCAAGACAAATGACCAATTGGCCATAGTTAGTGCAAAAATCTGAGTGTTAGTACCAAAACCAAGGAAATGCCCAAAATGTAAAACATGGAAATCAAGAAAACTGCTGGTCCTTGCAAAAGTAAAGTAAAAGGGTTCAATTTATGAATAAAATACACATATAAGAATAGCACATTACTATGACTACGTGGCCTTATCTAGCCACCAAAGGGGTACTCAACGAGTTACTAGCACTCGAAACATCAAGCCTCAGCTCGTAACAATATATATCAATAATACAACTGTCATCATCTCAATCTGAATCATCTCGCCACAACTTCAACAAGGCTCAACATAGTCAAAATCACATAGGTAGATTCCATACGAAAACCATATCGAGAGAGAGAAGGAAAGTACATGTCACCATCTACTGAGCCTAAGGTGTCTACGAAACACAATATGCATGACACCCGTTGAGCAAGTGCCACACATACCAAATGAACAAAAGTGGGTTTTCAGCCTATGTAAGGCTCCACTTCCTATCTCATACTCGGCTCGAGTGACGGGTCAATGGTACACATTTTCTCACTCCATACATACACATTTTACCGATTTCCCTCAGGGTCGGTTAGTGTAAGGCTCATAGCATAACATATAACTACATCACTAACACCATGGTGGTACACACATAACTACCATAACGTCTCATGTATGGTATGTATACAGGGTAGATCAAAATCATACAATCACCGGGCACAATACATCACTTTACCACATTCTACACCCAAAGTGCAATCACAATATGATAGGGTTCGTACACTCACCGTATGACCCTAAATCATGACATGAATCATTACATATCACACAAATCATACATATGATGGACATAATAACAATCACAACATTACATTCATTTGCTACATACAAGGTGATACACAAATTTCTTCAAAACATGGTAAAACATCATGATACAACTTAATTCACCTTACATCAATCTAGTCATACACATATCGACACACCCACATAACACAATATGCCACAATGCTTCAACACTCCGTCATCCACATTAGAATTCTTTTCACACATTCCAAGCAGTAATCCACACGTGAACTCTTCATAGAATCCACATGAAGGAGAGGGAAAACTCCCATCCCCAACACATCAACAGGATAACAAATGCACACTAAGTGATATACATCTCATGTGCGTTCACACTATCACAATTACAACATAGATCACATCACTCTTAAAACACATTACTCTTCCAATTTTTTTTTAATCACCATCATGAAACACTATCACCATCATGCAAAGTCATCACATCTCCAATTCATCCCACAGGTTCAAGAGCATGAACCTCCGCTCTGATACCAAACGTAACAACCCAATATTTTCACACACAAACAACACAGTAAAATACAGGATAATTTTTTATTTATTTTTTATTGAAACATAAAACGACACAACATGCCACCACCAAGGTCACAACTAACTCCGCGGATAACTCAATACAAGGATGACCACAAAGGTAGCACGGAAATGTTCACACCCACAAAGAATAATTCACTTTTCTTTTTGTTAAGACAATATAGGAAAACACCACATAACACACTTACAGATAGGGCAAGCCACAATGAGAAAATTATTGAAGGTTATTTATTTTAATAATACCTCTTTCGATCCTTACCTTCAATTTTATAAGACTCTAGAAATAATTCGAACAATACCTATTAAAACGCTAGGTTCCTTACATTTACTCTGAAGATAAATTTGCTTTCAGTCTTCTCTATTATGACCTATTATTTGCTTAATTCATTTATTTAGAAGAACATGGTAAATTTAAATTCCACATCAATCCACAATATCACTTCTAGGACTCGTTCATGCCCATATGACAACATGGGTTTGCGTTCAACACACAGAAGAGAAGAAAAACAAAGTGCCTTGGAACAAGGTTAGAGGGAGAAGGTCGAGTTGAAAACATCTATAGAACCTCAAAGGTTAATACCAGGCTTTAATTGAGGCTAGAGAATTTATCCAAAATTATCAAATATTTTACAAAGACTTCACTGAATGAGTATTACCAAAGAGAACAATTTACTTTCCAAAAGAAGGTGAGATAGATTGTGTGATTTCCCAAAAAAATTTCTCTGGCTTAATAAATCTTATCATCTTCTAACGACTAACAATTTATTTCACCTTAGGATCGTTTTATGAATTTTTCACCATAAGAGGGATAATGTTCACTAATGGACCTAGGGATATCATGTTATATAATTCTTATTCACAATGATAGTCTCGCCTATGGTTTCTTAAAGAATTCCTTGCTCTCAAGTTGGTAACCTCTACGTTAATTTATTTAAATATAAATTTTAGTTCAAATTTTATAAGTATTAAACAACCCACGTTATTTTACTTATGTCGCATTATTACTAATTCATAGCAAGATTTACTCAGCATTTATTTTCAAGGGTAAATTTTAATAACACTCATTCACCAGAACAAAACAAGGTTACATCCACACTTAAAATACCGATAATCCAATAAGGTCACTCAACAAGAGGTAACCAAATATTTTAATATTTTCAATGATGGTCAAACAAACCAAGGTTTCCAAAGTTAAGATGAAAAATTCCACAAATACATTATACTAAGACCATGATCCTCTCCTACATTTTCCACTGTATGTTATCAATAGTTGAACAATATAAAAAGGATTCATGTAAGAACTTCTCAGCTGAGGTTGATGCACAAGTTTACAAGTCTATCCCTCATCTACTTGCAAAAATCCATCTGCACAAATATTTACTAGAGTCAGTTCGCTAGAACTGAGCATGATAAGATATAATCCTCACCTAAAAATTTATGCCATCTAGCATTTACATAAATGAAAGTTTGCAATACTCCCTAACATAAAATTCCTAACATGCATTCTAAAACTTAACTGCACATCACGTGATAATACATTCCATTCCCATTATTGGTTCACCTCCCTAGGATCTGTTTACATATGAACAAAATTCCAAGTGGCTAGATGTACAACCTTAACCTTTCAATTAATTATACTTAAATTATAGTAATAATAATATCGCTCACTTAATACCTTCAGTCTACTTCTTCTATATAAGTATCTAATAATGTTATCTTTTAATTAAATATAAGTACCAACGACATTGAGCTTCTATAATAAATACAAGTGTCAATCTTATGATATTCATCAATATTACCCAAGTATCAAACCTTTATAGAAAATCAAGGATATGTAAGTATACTTTTGATATTTATCTCACAATTTTAAGAACATACTTATGTAAACAAGGGTTCCACCAATCAGTAAGTTCATATATTATTTAGATATCCTTTCGGTTGTTTATTATCATGTCTCTATATGCCTCTATTAGTATAAGAGTCCAACTCATAGGAATGGGTTACGATCAACAATACAGTCATATTTTGTTAATGAGTAGAAGGTACATTTGGCTAGCTAAAATATGTAAGCGTGGTCCAAGCCACTATAAATACCAGTATCAAAATTATCTCCACTCCTAATGAGATGTAAGTATTAATTTGTATATAATCACTCAAGTAGATACTATTGTTTATAACAACAAAGGTTTCCCCAAAATACCAAATAAGTAAACCACTTATAGGGATCCTTAAGTTTCCATGACATGAAATGGATTCTGATTTCTCGTGATATTCTTACGCAGTCTCCTATTATAGAGAAGGGTTATAATCAAATGAAATCTGCATCATGATTCCATGTACTCCAAGTAGGCCCTACGAAAGACTTGACCATCACTTCGTGGTATGCCATTAATAGTATGTCCATGGCTCTAAGCAGAGAATGACTAATGTGTTTTTTCTTTTTTTAACGACAAGGTAAACCTTATTTATCTTAAATATTACTAAAGTAACATGCTCACATAATTTATCGATCTAATGAAAAGATTCCAGACTTATCAGAGATTACCCTCAAGGCCCATTAGAATTATCTGTTAAGGAAAGGACGCATAACAAAAAACAATAACACCCCGAGATTCAATCAAAAGAGAGCATGAAAGATGTGATGCAGAGACTCACATGTGTGCCTGTACGTCTCTAATAATCAACCCATTATTCCAAGCAAGCTCTTAACAGCTCATAAAGCCTAGAGCCATGCTTACCTCACCAAAACAAGTCGAAGCATGTTCCACCAACAACTCACTCTCTTAAACGACATTCAATACAAATAAACGATACAAGGTACCGTTATAGTTTATAAAACCCAACCGTCAGAAAACGAAACTATATTTACGAATAGTTTACATTGAACAGGGTTTCAGGGTCAAACAACAAGGTCTTACAAAATCACCTACAACTCCATATAGACATCAACTAACAACTGGTTCGAAATCCTCCTCCAAGGAAGGGAATGACGACTGTTAAGACACGTAGAGTACCCATAATATTAGGGAGTTCACCTTAACTAGTCATATGATAACAGAGGTAGCTTTCACAAAATAAGAATATAGGTTTCCATAGCTCGAATCAAAATATTTGATGGAGGCGTCTACAAGTTTCCCATGATGTCCATATCTTTCTATTTTATTTTTTTTGTATTATATAAAAATAAAATACCAGGAAAAGATATATCTAAATACCCTCATAAGCCAGAGGTTTTCACCCCAAGAAAAAGAATAGAACAACAAGAATTGCACAGATTTGATTTACACAAATACTACAGGGAATAAACCATTAAGGGAGGGTTAAGAGCTTATCATGCCTGCAGTGTAGAAAAACCCTAGGAAGAGCCACGAGTTCCCAATAGGTGACCTGCCCCACGCCCCCTTTTTCTCCATTTTCAAAACGCCCATCCTCCACTCTCCTCCACGGTGGAACAGGTCAGGAGCAGCAGCAATGGAGGGGGTTTCTGGCCTTTGCAGCGCACTATTGAAAGATTTCGCGCATTAAAATAGTCCACGCAAAATAAAAACAAAATAACTCCTCCCACTCTCCCCCACACGGCCAAGGCAAGAAAAAGGAAGGTGTCTAGGTTCTGCGCACCAGCAAACAACCACACAGCAAAGAAAACTTACAATAAACTCACAAATGTGATCTTCCCCTTGAGCGCACTACCCCCAATCGCTGAGCGTGTAGATCCCAAAAAAAAATGGTGTGGATAGCAAGCCATTACAACTCCCAAAGACAAAACATAGGCAAAAACCCAATAAGATTTCACTCATGTTTCCCCAGATCCCAGGGAATGTCCAACACATTTTTCCCCCTACAGGAAGGCGCAGAAGTGGCAGGCAGTTACTTCGTCATGTGGCCATTTTCAAAACTAAAGTGAAATCCTTCCAAAACATACGCTAGGTTGGACAATAATAAACAACACGGTTTACCCAAAAAAAATGTCTATTTTGGAGAGAGATCTATGTGATACACAGATCCAATATTCCTGCCCATTTGAGCACGCCTTTTAAGATTTCACAAACATAAACCATATTTAATTAGTTCACCTTAAATGTTGAGCAGAATAAATTTTCGTCCTCATTCTCTGCCTTATTTTATGTAATCGCTTTGTTTCAATAAGTCTGATAGTTAGATCTGATCTGAAATAAATAAAAGCATACAAATAGTATTATATAATGCCTTAAGCGTAAATAAACATGCATAGTTTTATGCTAGATTGAAAGAAGCCTTAACCTAATTTCATATTAACATCTGTAATGACACTTAATGTGATAGAAACAAGGAATAAATAATGGATCCACAATATCCCTTTTAAAAGACATCCATTTTATAATCATGTTGTACATGGTATCTCTGAGAACCTGAGACGTGAAGTGAAGAGCAAGGAGGAGAGCTGGGTTATGGCGGGAGCAGCGTGTTAGACTGGTGGTCAGATTCACCACTAACTTGATAATTATCTAACTTGGCATACAAGGACCTATTTTATCACAGGGGGAAAAGAAGAAAAAGCGGTTGAAGGCATTTACCCGAACATTTACAAAGCATACCAGGGCACCTAGACAGCCAAGGATAAAAACTTGAACCTTAAACAAGAACATTACATCCTTAACGATGACACCACCCAAGAACCATCTTCCCTTGCGTGAATCGAGACTCGATCTGTGAGGAAACCAAACTAAAAAAATAAAATCACTTATCAAAAATTAACAAGGTTGGTGACAAATCGACGATCAAAAAGTGAGGATAACGTTAATCGATAAATAAAAATATTATTATTATTATTATTATTACCACTTATAAATACTTATTAATTGTAATAACAAGAGCCAACTTGCGATCTCAATAAATCGAGCGCACAGTTTTCCTTTACTAGGAGGGAAATGAAATGGATGAGGCGGGGACACCCACAGTAAACATCGACACAACACGAGAAGACAAGACAGAGTGGGAGAATTCCAGTCATTTTCTGTGATAAGGGCGAAGCCATCGAGAGGTAAACATGAGCACCACAACGTTAAAATCTTAGCGACATGGTCGTTGGAGAACGAGGCACTACAACAATAGAGTGGGGTGAATGACGTATTCCGGATTGACGAGTATGCCATCAAGGAATAGTAATACAAATAGTATGTTAGAAATATTTGGCCAAAGTAGCGCAAGCTACTGGTTTTATTGTACTATGTCACCTAGTCTAAGGCTCATGATGCGGATGAATATTGGTAACAAATATTCAAATAGGATCCTTATATAGATCACTCAATACCATGAACAGGGTAAGAAAACCAAGTATAAGTAGTATATGGAAAAGTATTCAATACTTAATGTTTAACATGAATAGATCGGTAGTTTACAGAGTCATGAAATGAATAGATTGGTAGTACACTGAGTCATTACAACTGCATATGGTTATTTGTTATATGAATGGTTGATAAATAATGTATTATCTAAATTAGGAATTTAGATCAGGGAACATTATTTATAAAAAAAAAACTTTTCCTTGTTTCTAAAAGTCTTAAAATGGGAATGTTACATCTTGGTATCAGAGCTGAAGGTTGCAGCTCTTGGACCTATTATGTCCACAATATGATTAAAATTGAATTTTATTTTAATAGAAAATGGTGAGAACAAGATGAAATGTTGAAAATAACCCTCCACCTGAGGAAGGAGTGGCAACTACCCAGAAACTTGATGAGATCCTTGCTACCTTGTTAGACGCAAGAGATCATTTGGTTGTGCTTGAATAACAAGTAATGTGCAATGAGGAGGAAGAAGCATCTGATAACAATAATCATCGACCTCTAGGGGACAATGCCAATGTGGGTGTTGATAATAACAACGTTAACATACCTGATCAACTTTAGAACAAAAAGGCTAGACTAGCAGCAGAACTCACTAATGACATAAAAAGGATAAGTGCACCCAATTTTGATGGCACCACATTAGGAGATGGAGCTGAGAATTGGCTCAGCGAAATGGAGAAGTACTTTGCAATAAGGAACTTCTCAAAGGAAACCAAGGATATATGGGGAGCATATCATTTTTCCCATGAAGCATCTTCATGGTGGTATAAATATTGATGAAACTAACATCACTTGGGATCAATTTAAAAGTTATTTTAGACAATGATGGCTGACACAACTCTACTATGATAAGAAAATTACTGAATTTTAGAACTTAGCTCAAGGAAAGCTAACAGTAACTGAGTATTGGAAACGGTTTATGAAACTCCTCAAGTATGTACCTCAGTATCAAACTGATGAGAAGTTCAGGATACAAAAATTCATTATGGGATTGAATCCCATTATAGGGGGAGAAGTTGATGTTCACAGCCCAACCACTATGGAAGGGGTTGTTGAAAAATCCATAAGGTAGGAACATAAATTAAAGGCTATTTCTACTTAGAAGGGGAAAGTAAGGAATAAAGTTTCAAACCCCTCTTCAACATCTCTTGCACCTAAACAGGGACCATGGAAGAATTTTGGTAATAAAAGCAAGTTTTCAACTAATAATAATAAGAAAGAAATACTGAATAGGACTACTAGAAATTCACAAAAAAAAATTGCCAAGAATAATAACAACGGATAGAAGTCTTATGGAGGTCAGAATAATAAATTTAAGACTAGAAATAAATTTGATTCTAGAAAGGGACCTATAGGAGGTTATTATAATTGTGGTAAGGATCATTATGCAAATCAATGTCTTTTGAAGAAGGATGATCGTAATTAGCAGGACAAGATACATGTTGTAGTAGCTGACAAGCAAGCTACACCTATAGCAGTTCCTGGTAATTTATTTGGCATACCTGTGACTATTCTTTTTGATACAGGTGCTACTCAATGTTTTATATCTAGTAAACTTGCTTGGAAAAATAAAAGAAAAGATGGAAAAATGAATAAATCATGGACTGTACACTATGGTAATAATTCTATTCATATAGTTAGTATGTGTATTTTTGGAGTAGTCCTTGAATTACCTAACTTTTCCACACAGGTTGATCTTTATGTTACACCTTTAGGGTCTTATGATGTAATCATAGGTGTTAATTGGTTAGTAGAACATAAGGCTAAAATGGACTATTTTGAAAAACATATTAGTTGTTTAGACGACCTGTAGAAAACAATAGATATTCAGGGTGTGAAACGTGAGATTTCTACTAGGAAACTGTCAACTATGCGACTTAAAAAAGCCAAAAATAAAGGATGTACCCTATATGTAGTAAAAATTTCAGAAAATGCAGAGGAAAACAATGATTTCATGGATCGATATCCACTGTTATGAAACTTTAGTGATGTATTTTTGGAAGAATTGTCAGGTTTTCAACCCAAAAGGGAATTTGATTTCACGATTGAGATCAAGCCTGAAACTGAACCTATATCTAAGGGACCATATTGAATGACTACTGTAGAATTAGTAGAGCTTAAGGCTCAATTACAAGAACTTTTGTCTAAGGGTTTGATTAGACTAAGAGTTTCACCTTGGGAGCACTAGTGATTTTTGTGAAAAAGAAAGATGGAAGACTTAGATTTTGCATTGATTATAGAATGTTAAACAAAGCAAAAATTAAGAATAAATATCTGTTCCCTAGGATTGATGATTTATTTGATCAGATGCATGGAGTAAAAATATACTCTAATATAGATCTTCAATCTGGGTATCATCAATTGTAAATTAAGGATGAGGATATTCATAAAACAACTTTCAGAACAAGGTATGGACATTACGAGTTTACGGTTTTACCTTTTGGATTAACTAATGCACCTGTGACATTTATGAATTTAATGAATAATATCTTTCAAGAATACTTCGACAAATTTGTGCTCATATTCTTGGATGACATTCTCATATATTCTAAAAACATTGAAGAGCATCATGAGCATTTGAAAGTAGTTTTAGAAATTTTGAGAAAGAGACAGTTGTTTGGTAAACTGTCCAAATGTTATTTCTATGAAACAAAAGTTCACTATTTGGGTCATGTAATAAGTAAAGATAGAATTGCTGTAGATCCTTAAAAAATTACAGCTATAATAGAATGGCCTGTACCAAAGAATGTACATGAAGTTAGAAGCTTCATGGGACTTACTGGCTACTATAGGAAATTTGTAAAGGACTTTTCCAAGGTAGTTGTACCAATAACTTACTTACAAAAGAAGGATAAAAAGTTTGTCTGGAGTGAAAAATGTGAAATTGCATTGAAAACCTTGAAAGAATAGTTAACGTTTGCACCTATTCTTGTAGTACCAGATCCTGATGGAGATTTTATGGTTGTAATTGATGCATTCGGTGAAAGTATAGGAGGTATTTTGTTACAAAGTGGTCATGTTATTGGATATGAAAGTAGGAAACTTAAGTTACATGAGTTGAATTATGCTCCACATGATTTAGAGCTTGCTGCCATTGTTCATGCAATTCAAGTTTGGAGGCATTATCTGCCTGGTAAACCATTTGAGTTGAAAACTGGTCATCTTGGGCTGAAGTACATTTTCACTTATCCAAATCTGAATGCAAGACATCGAAGATGGTTAGAGTTTTTTTCTCAATATGATTTCGACATAAGTTATATTAAGGGTAAAGAAAATAGAGTGGCTGATGCTCTAATTCGTAGGAAGCACATTTGTGCTCTTATAAGACTAAGAACTCAGTTTAAAGATGAAGTAAAAAGTGTTATGGAATCTGATTCTTACTTTCAACAAGTAAAAGCAACACTTACTACAGATTCTAATGATTTGAGGTATAAAGGTTTTCACTTTGATAAAGAAGGAATCTTATGATTTGAAAATAGAGTTTATGTAGCTTTGCTTAATGGTTTGAGAAATAAATTATTAGCTAAATTTCATAATTCACCTTTCTCTAGACACCCCGGAATCACAAAGATGTTCGTTGATATAAAACAAAAATATTTCTGGAAGGGAATGAAGAAAGATATTATTGATTATGTAACACATTGTCTAGAGTGCCAACATGTTAAGGTGGAACATATGCACCCAGCCGGTTTATTGTATCCCCATAGCATACCGCAGTATAAATGGCAAGTAATAAGCATGGATTTTGTACAAGGGTTACCTATGTCAAGAAATAAACAAGATATTATTTTGGTAGTCGTTGATAAACTAACAAAAGTAACTCATTTTATTACTGGAAATCTGAAGGATGATTCACCTGTTTTGGCTAAAATATTTGTACACGAAATTTTTAGATTACATGGGGTACCTGAATTAATCAAATCTGATAGAGATCCTAGAATGACGTTAAGATTTTGGCAAATGCTTAATGCAGCTCTAGGAACTAAGCTATATTTCAATTCTGTGTACCACCCGAAAATGGATGGATAGACTGAAAGAGTAAATCAGGTTTTAGAAGATATGTTACGAATGTATTGTATGGATAAAAATTATAGGTGGGAAGAATATCTTCCATTAGTTAAATTTTCTTACAATAATACATATCATGCTTCTCTTAAGATGACACCTTTCGAGGCACTTTATGGAAGAAAATGCAGAACCCCTATTAGTTTGGATAGCATAGAGGATAGAGAGGTAATTGGACCTGAAATCCTTACGGAAATGGAACAACAAGTTAAGTTGATTTGTGAACGCTTGAAAGAAGCAGTAGATAGGTAAAAGAGTTACGCTGACTTAAAGAGAGTTGATAATAAATTTGAACTTGGTGAGAAAGTCTTTCTCTGGGTTAAACTGAAAAAGAGTTCTATAACTTTTGGCAAGGCTGCCAAGTTATCACCTCATTATGTGTGACCTTTTGAGATAGTTGGAGTAATCAACCCTGTAGCTTACCATTTAGCATTACCTCCTGCTTTGTCATGAATGCATGATGTTTTCCATATTTCCTTGCTTAAGAAATATGTTTCATATTTGTCACATGTGTTAAATTGGATTTCCTTGCAGGTCCAAGACCTAGGAATAATCATGGTTAAACCCATTTGATTGCTGGAAACTAGTTACTTGCATAAATAAGAAATCGAGAAATAATTCAATGTAAGGTCCAATGGGACCAGCTTAACGAAGAGAGTGCAACTTGGGAAAATCTAGAAGATATGAAAATTGCTTTTCCTTATCTATTTGAACAAAATTGATTTTTTTGACTATAAAAAAATTATGATATTATCTTTATATGACATTAAATATGCTAGTTTTGAGAAGATATTTATTCGATATGGATAAACAACTATTAATGCTGATTTCTTAAATTATAAGATTATAATATATTTAGACTTGTGGTAAAAGAAGTGAATGAAGTGATTATCCTAATTTATATTGTTAAAAAAAAAGTGTAATCATTGGGACGATGAGTCTTTTAAGGAGAGGAGCATGTAACACCCTTAACAGTTGTTATTTTCCTCCTTTACATTTCAAGTGTTGACATGTGATTTTCCTTAAAGATGCGTTCTTTCGAATTTTGGAGATCATACTTGATATGGGTAAATCATCTTCTATTCATCCTTTGACTAAATTGGAATGGCTTCCTTGAATCCATTTTTCATTTCTTGTAGGTGGGTTACAATCTGGTTTAAGAATTGTAAACTTATCTACCAATCTGACTCATCTTACGATCAATTTCAGTGATCCAAGGAATGTTTTAAAATCTGCTCTCTAGAATGAATGGTAAATAAACATTCCAGGAATTGATAGACACATGACTGAAATTTGGTGGGTACTAGTTCCTTGATTGTTGTATGAACGTGTTATATTCAATGGCATGTCATGCTTGGATCTTTTCAGTTTGATTGTGGTAGCACAATGTTGACGCAAACTAACTAGAGTTGTTCACGGCATAGGAAAGATCTAGGATCCTAAAAGGGACTAACCTACGAAATCCTACGATAGGTAAAATATATTTACTACCTAAACTATGTTACATAACATAATTCCTATTTAAACCTAAAGTTACCTCTTCTGCTTTGATTTGGTTGATTGGCATCCTAACCTAAGCTTGGTGCTTAAGGATTTGGAAAGGTTTCTCGGCTATTAAAATTTACCTAGAACCTAATACTACAAGGTTATATTATGATCTAACCAAATGCCTAAAACTATAGTGTTGTAAATAAATCTAACCTATGTGAAAACTACCTTAGGCTATGTGCTAAGACCTATTGTGGTAATTGTTGTTTGGGTTATAACCTAAGGTATATATTCTACAATCTACCTAAGGTCTAACCTAAGCAATATTATCTACCCTAAACTAATGTGTTTGAATGGGGAATTAGGTGGTCACATACATTATAGGCGACAGTTACAAGGCATTAAATATGTTGATAAGGTTTTAATTTCATGGAGGTACTGCCAACTTTGGAAGAGGTTAGTGAACTTGGAGGAGGCTTAGGTGGAGGCTCCACTAAAATGGGACTCTTTATTAAATTTGATTTGGAAATAGCTAAACATGAAAGGCGGTGGCAAGGGAGGATAGGTGGTAAAATAGGAGTCAATGGAATTAATTGTTTTTTCTTTTCATGCTCAAACTGCCTTTGAACGCATACAAACAGTTTGGTATGTGGTTGTTTCACTCTACATGTTTCATGATTTTTACTCTGCATTCTCATTGGTTTTTCGAACCAGTAGATAGAAATGCACTTAATGGCTATTTTTGAGGTTTTGAACCTATTTTCAGTTCGTGGAATATATAGGAGTCATGATGGAAAAAGAACATGGTTATTTGATTTTTCGTGGAGAAAAGGAGAAGTTTTGAGCTCGGCTAGAGGTTCTCTTCGACTTGGAAGAAGCGCTATTAGGCATGATAGGCACTAAAATTTAACATCTCTTTCTTTCCTATAAGTGTCTCATTAAAACAAGTCTGCTCTTTTTAGATTCTTGGTTTTCTTATTTTATCTGGTTAATGGCTTGTTGGGTTTATTAAATCTGTGGTATTGGTTTTGAATTCCATGGTAAATAGAGTTCTATTTAGAAACTTACCTTGTACAGTTCTCAAAAATGAGAATGCATGTAAAAACATATCTCTGTAGCTTGGGTTTTTCATTTTAGAATGGGAAATTGAAGTATTTTGTTTAGATAATTCTTCGTTGCTAATTAGATGTGGTTCAGAGTTTTGAGATCTTTGGGTTCTGTCTAAACTTGTTGGAATTTGTGTTTTTTTGATCGTGAGCTTGAGCTGAACTTGTGTATTAATGGAGCTTGTATTCAAGCTTGTTTTAGATTTGTAACTTGGTTATGGTTTTAGTGAGAACTGTTGATAGAGTTTCTTGTTGTTCTAAACCATTTTATAATTCTGTATATCTCTGGACTGTTGTCGAAGCACGTATAAAGCTTAGTGCTTATATCTTAGTTCCTGGTGATAATTTGAACTATTACTATCAGTTCATAATATACTCGGTATTTGAATGCTAAATACTTGTTTTTCAGCTCAAACTTTGGGTGAAACTTGAGTTCTGTTGAGAGATAATATCGGGCTCTATACCCATGTTTTATATTCTTTTGAGAAAATTTAGATCAATTATTATAGATTAGTAAATTACAAGAATTCATATTTTATTACTTGTGTAGGTTCTGATCCTTGTAGGAACCTTGAGACCGTAAAGGCTATCATTTGGGTTATGTGTTTTGATAGAAACTATTGTGGTAATCATTTGTCTCTATGAACCAGTGTTTATATTGTTGGCTAAATCTGGAATTTGTTGATTTCGTATGTGGCTTCGTACATGTGTTTTATTTAGTGGAATTTCAAAATGTTAAATGGAAGTTTGTATGTTTCATTGCACTCGTATTTGTCTAGTTGTATAGTTCTAAAATTTGTTAGGACTTGTGTCGACCCTGTTCTAGAACTATGGAGTTGTGTTCTACTTCTATTAAACGTTTAAAACATACAACTCTTTTATTGATTTTTTTCTCAAATAAAATTAGGAGAACAATTGAATGAGTTGTTGGGAAAAATCTCAGAGATCTCGACGGAAAAATGTTCTAGTTTGATGAATAAATTTGTAATTAATTTTAAGAACTATTTCTTCTTTCTTGAGAATTTTATGGTATTTAATTGGGAGTAGTATTTTTCTCTGTTCAAGGAAACTTGTATCTCAGACCTCTTAGAATAGACTATGAGTTTCATTTATGAGAAGAAATTAGTAATTTAGTACCGTATACTATTATGGAGGGATTACTTGAATTTGTTCTAATAGTTTTCGTATTATAATTTGTTGAATCAATAACTGGTTATTCTTTTTGTAATGCAAAAATGAAACCTGACCTTGGGATACTAGTATGAGTTGTTTGGTCTTCCTTTGCACAATAATTTGTAGAAATGATGTTGGAAGAGGTTATATTTTTTGTTTTATTGAACTGTAAATGTCAGTTTGTTGGCAGATTGTTGTTTGGTAGGACCTTACTTGTTGGTTTGAGATGAGTGAGTTGTCTCTAGCACTCTTATCTTTTTCGGAATTATCTTTGGGTGATGTAGAGTAGAGAGTAACCTTGTATGAGTTTTCCTTGATCTTTGAAAGTTGTTTCAGATCTCTAAAAGTTTAACTTCTATATTCAAAGTAGATTTAAATTTACAGGTAAACCAATTGATCCTCTATTCTTCTTGTATTAAATGAATTTTTTCTCAGATGAATATCTTAATTGTTAAATTTTTAAGGTAATTATCTTTTGATAGAAACACTTAAATCACGTTTTGAATTTGTTTTGTTCTTGGATGTGTTTTGTTGGGCCTAGTTGTAATGGTTCTTCTTCTTCTTTGTCTAGGAGATAGATGAGTTATTCTAATATGAACCATACTATAAAATCTTCTTTTCTCTTGAAGCAAAGATAAATGTTGTTTTCTTTTATGAAAGTTTGGGAACAATGAGATGTTATGACATACTGTTTTCCTTAGGATAAATTATTTAATCAATTAAACTTTGTTTTATAAAGCTGATATGGTGGATTACATTTTGTTCTTTCTTGGAAGTGAAATCAGTTAGTTAGAATGTACTTATTTTCCATTTCTTTTTGATATATTATTACGATGTAATAATTTTCTCATTAAAGCAGAGTTGTTTTAATGGAACAATCATTGGAATGCATTTCTTTTTAAGGCTTAGTGTTTATCACGCTCAATTCATTGAACTGACTTGTGTTAGAAATATTTGTAGATGGACTTCGTTAGTGATAAAGAAGCAAAAACTTATATGAAACATTGGCTGATTTCAGTATATTTCTTGTGAAGAAATCTGATTTGTTCTTGAGACTTTATTGGAAAAGAAAAGTAGTATTCTTTTATAATTAAGACATTTGTTATGCAGTATACCTAAATACATAAGTTTTCTAAATGTAATAGTTATAAAGATAAATTGAAAAGTGGGAGATTACCAGTATTGGTTGTGTAATTTACATTGTATTTGTATGAAAGAGATGGGTTCTATCTTGTTTTCAATCTCCATATTATTTATATGTTAAAAGGTTAAATTTTAATAAGATTGGATCAAGGGGATTAAGTTCAATCTCCCTACTTATGATACAACTTGTAAAGTTGTAGAACGTGATTTTCGTTATATAAACTATAAATCATAGTAATGTAAAATAGGATGAACATACATTAAAAAAAATGTGATCAAGGGGTAGAATAAACCCTAACACTTACATATAATGAAAGAATATTCATCTTTCATAACTGTTCATAAACCACAAAGATTTGGTAACATGACTTCAATTTATCAGACTACATTTGTTATGAAGTCTACTTTGTTTTGGATATCTTCTAGCGTTGAACTTTCTAAAAAGTTAATGTACTTTTTACATATGAAATATTATAACACTGTGCAGCTATGCTTAACTGAAATTTTAACTATGTATTCGAATAGTAAAAGTGGCATTGAATATAGGAAAGTTCTTAAAGGGATAAATGAATCAATTTAGAAAATAAATTATGGAATGTTGGATTAGGGTTAGGAAGGTGGCTGAAATATGTTTAAATAATCCAAATTAATTAAATAATTAATAAATTGCTTGGGTATGTACATCTCAATGAGGATGTTCTAGAGGATGTTGGCACACACCAACTACAGGGCTTTACCTTTGAGAAGATTAGGATCTTCTCGAGGATACAGTGATGTAGTCGATATGTGGGAACACCCTTCTACATTGATCATCTAGATCTACACACATTGGACTTGATCTTAGTTTATCTCTAGATCTGGGTAGTAGCATGGTTAAGATATGGAGTATCCCTCTAAAACTCGATGTACCTTGGCACATGGAGTTGACTTAGGTTGACCCAGTATGCCAACTTACCCTAATTTTTCAGGAGCCTCCCCCAATCATAACATATGTTGTTAACTCGAACTAGGGTTAAACCTTGGGCAAGTGGACTGACGAAAGTTAGTAAAGGACATTCTAGATAACAATAGAGTGGGTTTAAGGATGTATTTCAGATTGACGAGTATGACGTCAAGGAATAGTAATACAAATAGTATGTTAGAAATCTTTGGCCAAAGTATCGCAAGCTGCTGGTTGCGTTGTCCTATGTCACCTAGTCTGAGGCTCATGATGCAGATGAATATTGGTAACAAATATTCAGATAGGATCCTTAGACATATCACTTAATACCCTAAAAAGGGTAAGAAAACCAAGTATAAGTAGTGTACGGAAAATTATTCAATATATGATGTTTAACATGAATATATCGGTAGTTTACCGAGTCATGAAATGAATAGATCAGCAGTACACCGAATCATTATAGTTGCATATGGTTATTTTTTATATGAATGGTTACTAAAGAATGTATGATCTAAATTATGAATTTAGATCAGGGAACATTATTTATAAAAAAAAAACTTTTCCCTTGTTTATAAAAGTCTTAAAATGGGAATGTTACAAAACTAGAAACAAAATGAAAGATAGGAATATGGTGTGACTCGACCAAAAATATGAAAACACCAAATAAAATATGTAAGAAGATCCAAACAAAGGAAGAAAGGGACCAAAGAGGTTTCACCGATGCCTAGTTTCCATACATAGAAATCATGTATATAACAATATACTAAAGGCATAATGTAAGATTAATAAGTGCATATTTTAGTGACACTAGAAGTAACTTAAAGCTTTCTTATTAGTTGACACTTCATAGTGACTAACATGATTTACCTAAAGGTTAAATTTAAAAAAAAATTGCATATATGGAGCTTGTTTATTGGTTCACACTTCTCACTTAGACATAGTTGACAAAGAAACTTGTGCATCTCAATGAGAACTGAAATCCCTACACACGTGGAGCCTTTTGATTACTTCGCATTTCGCAATGTAATTTTATTCTTACAGAGAAATCTATATGTGAAGATATTAAAGCTCACCATCTAGATTTATTGGGACTTAGAGGTGAATAGATAGACATAATCCATGGGAATATGTCAAGAAAAGTGACAAATTAAAACCACATCAGCTATAAAAGACATACATGTATCTCAAAATCAATGCAAAACGTATAAATGACTGACTATAATTGAATTTTTCAATGATATACTGCTATTTTAGAATGAATTAGAAAGTTTTAGATAAGATTAAAGGATTTCATATTCAAGCACCTAATATTAAAGCTATTATAGAGCATTTATTGTCCAAATTCAAGCCTTTATGAGTAAAATAGATTATTATTATTTTTAGATATTGGGACCTTTGCATATTTACATTTTCTCAAGTATTGTAAATTTTATCATCAATGGATCCCATTTGCACACTTTATTTTCAAACTAACTCTTTGGTGATACCATGTTTGACAAAAAAATTATTGGTGCAGAGCATTATACAACCTTAAAGATGGAGGTTAAGGAAGATATATTAATAGATGATGAAAATGATGTAGACCTAAATAAATAATACTATATGGTTGACCTAGTACCCATTTGATAGACAACGTTGCATATTTTAAGGGGAAAACCAAAGGTAATTCCTTATATTGACTTAATTTAGGGCATATTGAGTGACAACGTAAATTGATTAGGAGGGGTTCAGAAATCCAAAGGATGAAACTTAATTGGTGATATTATTGAAGATGTTATTTCTACTTACTACCATATCCCTCTATTTAATATTCAATTCAATCAATAAACAATGAAAGAGTGGGGAAATACAAATAAGGTTAGAATTATTCTTAAAGATTGGACAGAGGACCTAACTAGTTTCAAATCCAAAGTCTCCATAAATAAGATGGCAATAATATATTTCAGGGAGTAATAGCTATAATTTCCCTAATGAATAGAATGTATGGAACACCTAATATTGTGCATATAAATCAAACCTGGGTACCGATTCTATCAGTTATCATCAATGATGAAAGGATTCCTTCTTTGGATGGATTTCTCTTTTATAACCTCTACAATAATATTATAGATGCCAAGAAGAAGGAAATTTTATATATGATTTCCTCCTTACTTGATGTTGTCAGGGATTTTTTTAGTGGTGAATATTCAAAATTTGGTGAATATTCCATTTTAGGAAAATTTGAAAAGGTTAATTTTTCGGAGCAGGTCAGTGTACTGTTTTCCTAAAATTTCTAGGATAATTTTTTTTAGGGATTGGCTTCGTCTACCATTGAAAACTACTCCTATATAAACCTATGTAATTCACCTAGTAGTATACTAGTAACTTATTACTAAGTTACTGAGGTACCATCTAAATTGCTTGTGAATTACAAATAGAAAAAATGTGGATAAGAGTCTAAGACTGGTTATTAAAGACTTGCGACAAAAAAGTGTCACTGACGAGAGACAAGGAATATTTTCATTTCCATACGAGAGACAATATAGTGTTTTTGATGCATGATAAGAGAAGGTGTTGATGCGTGACAAGAGGGTTGTTGATGCATGACAAGGTAGGGTTACAGGTGTGTGAAAAAAGAGTGACGATGATGAGCGATAAGGGGGTTACAAACGGTCAACAAAATGGAGAATTATTTTGGTGTCATGTGACAGCAATGGATGAAAAACTTTTTTTTCGCATGATATCAAACCTTGTTGTCACACAACAATAAGTCTTGTTTTCACACAAAAGAAAGGATTTTTGTTATGTGACAAAAAACCTTGCTATCACATGAAACCAAAAAAATACTTAGTGCTCCTTCTTAAGAAACTGACAGGTGAAAATTTGACTCTAAATCCAAAAAAAATCACCTTTCTAGTTGAAGTGGTTCCAAGTATTTTTGCTGGGGATTTTCCACCTCTAATTTGCTAGAGGCTTCTTAAAATGAACCCTGGATGTTGTGTGTGTAGTAAAAAAATTTCATAGATTCCCCAATTGGTCACCATAACACCAACACATAGTCCCTAGGCTCTTTAACAATATGCACATGCATAACTATAGGAATAACATGGAGGTGATATGTAATAAATACTATCCTATGATCTTCAATGTCATTCATAACAACCCTATTCCCAGGGAAAGGAAAAGGATCATCATTACATTGATAAATTAGGGATATTTTTTGGGTAGATATGACTCTTTCTATCCCAATTAGATTACCCATAAATGTTTCATACAAGCTAGTTGAGTAGGATATTGCATATAAATTTATCCATGACATCAGTATTCTATCAAAGGAACAAAAGATGATAAAGTGATGCAGGAGCATCAAGTGTCAAGACAAAATAAGGTCCCATGAAACCATTAAGCATGTTAGAAATGTGTATTTGAATTCAAATGTGTTGTAAAAGCACACATGTGCTTGTAAAAAGTCAATATATGTTGTAAAAGGGGAATGAGTACTTGTAAGAAAGTTGTAGGAGTAAATTTGACATAGTAAAGGAGTAATATTGGAAAAATAAAGCCATGTAATCATGTAATAGTTGTCTTATATGGATTACATGAGAGTATTAAGGAGATATCCACGTGATTTCTATGTAGAGGAAGTTGTTGAGTCTTCTTAGGAGTGTGGATTGGCTTAGGAGTCAGTTTAGGTGCTTGTTAGAGTCTATTCTTAGCTAATGAATACCTATTTCATAGGTGATTCATGGAAATGAAGAGCGACATGGATTCTAGAGGTTGCATAATGTATAATGGTGCATGTAATATGTTTTGAAAGATGAAAATCGACCATGTTGAAGAAAATTAGTTTGTTTTCAATGCACTGTGCACAAGAACCCTGGCAGGACAGCAAGATAGAAACCCTCCATAACGTTTAAATGATGTAAAGTTCCTAACTATTAGGATGGAAAGATTCTACAGGTGATGTAGATCACAGTGGTAATTTTTATATGTTTTGAAAATGCATAATTTGAGTTTTATAGCAAATTGAAGGCTCTCTGGCCTGATCTAGAGAAAATAGCATAACTTTTTACTGCATGGATGAAATTGCTTGAAAATTTCAGGGTAACTCTATAATTACATGATATAACTACTGTCCAAATTTCAAGGATAATGGATCTGTATCGCTCAAGATATACGTGACTGTTTTTTTTTGAGTTATGACAAGGAATACACAGTGTACAGTGGAGAGAGGAATGAAAGTGCATGAATGGTCATAACGTGGAATCAAGCCACTAACTTTTGTATCAATCATCTTGATGAAATTTCTGAAGTGGATACATCAAGCTACAGGTGAGATCAAAGTCCTAAGTGCCTACTGTCATAGCTAGGGTCAGAATAGGCCTGATTTTTGTATGCTACAGCCATAAAGGAGGTGATAAAGGAAAAACCTAGATCTAGGACAGTATATGGAACTCATGAATACCTCAACCATTGTGAAGGGAGGTTTTTTAGCTGTTGGTATGCCCTGGGAACCAACTAACTGAGTATAAGAGTTTGAGTTGGATGTTTTTAGACTAAGTTCAGTCTTGAGGGCAGAGTATTGGGACTGCACACTAGTAGAGAGATGCTTGAACATCCATAAAGGAACTTGAAACATTGGTTTGTTGTTTTGGTCATGTTCAATCAATTAAGAAATAGCTTGTGACTGTAGTAAAGAAGAACTCCATTGGGAGTAAAGTGTATGGTAAGAAATATCAAAAGGTAACATGTGCTAGATACCTTATCAATAGATTTTGCATCTTGGGACAGTCATGTATATGAATGTAGGAGCATTACATATCTATTATACATTGTGTCTATGGTCACAAAATGATCACCGTAGCTCATCTTTGATCAAGGAATCCCTTTAAGGGTTTTTCTTTCATACAAAACATGCATTAGGCCTCCATAGACACCAAGGGGCTATAAAACATGTAAATGGTGATCCTCAAGTAGGGGTTGGTTGGAGTATTAGAGTAGGTTCAAGCTCTTGATTATATAGTAAAGCAAATTTTGGTATTGACCCCTATATCATAAAGTCTACATATCCTCCTTTACCCCTCCCATTTTTGATTCAGTAATCTTAAATGATTGGAAAAAAATCCAAAAGGGTGGCAACACATAGTAAATCCTTCCACTTGGAGTACCATACTTCAAGAAATTTTCACCCAATAGGAAGGATAGTGTAGACACTCAATCACGCACTCTGGGTAATTACCTAGTACTAGTTTCATACTATTATTTATATACTTCTTGAGTAGAAAAGAGTACTAACTAACCCATGTCTTTGGTAATTTTACTTATCTTTCTGTCATTACTTTCAATCTTATGGTTGACCATTCCCAGTCTGTACTATTGTGCTACGTTTTTCCTATTTTTTATTGGGGCACCCCAGGTGCCCTCATCCCCTTTGGGTGCCTTGATCCTCATTCCACATGTTGGGCACTTTCTATCTATTGAGATTTCTATATTTTTGGTGGTTGGCCTTTTCGGGGTTAATTACAAAATTAGAACAAGAGAACCATATAAATATAAAGTGATGAGACCATAATGAGGGACCAAGCACTGAGCACCTACTATCACCAACTAAGGTTGCATCCATCAAAGGCTTCTATTTCTCCATTTTCATCCATCTAGCTCCATCATAAAGGACAAAGGCTAGTTCATCTGAATCACACTTCATAGGAGGATAGTTTATTCTATTCCATGTACCATTTTCTTACATTCTACATCTAGTTATTGGTCACTACTCACAAAGTGCAACTAACATAAGATCACCTAGGGTCTGATTTCCACACACACCTAGAACTACATTTGGTTTGAGATATATTGCAACACTCAGTTAGTAAGTCCACCATTGTGGCAGCTGAGGACATTTTGACCCTTTCATATACATCTTTATAATTTAGGTTTTTGATGTTTTGTCTAGGGTTTTCCAAGTGAATCATTTAATGCAATTTTATAGCGACATCAGCGAACCAAGTGTGACATTTACACAACATGAAGAGAACATAGGTAATCAATCATTGACACCTTTGAGGAGATTTCCTGGTCATTTACACAAACCATGGTGCCTAGATCTTAGACTAAGGTGCCCCAGGCACCCCTATCCTTCTCTAGGCATCTTAGTCTACTGATTATTTAAACTTTTGATTTTTATCCTATTTTAAGTTAATCTAAATAGAAACAATAATGGAATAGCTAGTATGGATTGAAATGCTATTGTCAAATACTTTTTGATTTATATTAAATGAAGTGAAATAAATGAGATAAAAGGTATAAGGTATTTACCTAAATATAAATTACCTTGATCTGTGTTGGACCTGGAAAGGATGATGTGCAGGCTAAACTATATTTGAAGATGTTGTTCTAGAAACTACAGAAATTGTGGATTTGACTAGACTGGGGAACCTGGGAGAGAATTAGGGCACCCAGGGGTGCACTCATCTATATTTTGGGCACTTTGGTCTACAAAATAACTCAGGGTCTGTTTCTGAAATTGTCGTTAAGTCTTCAAAGTGCATTTGTCTTTGTTGCACGATTGTCACAATATCTTTGCTTATGTCATCAATAATATGATATGAAGATCTACCTGAAAAACCCCATACAAAGCATCAATTCCTAAAACATAAAGATGCAAATGAAGGGTTCTGGCTGACCTTAGTTTCCATAATGGTGGACTTATGACTAAGTGTTGTACTAAATTCCAGACCCAATGTAGTTTTGTGTGCTTGTGTGTGTAATTTTGTGCCTAGGGTTCCCTAGCGCCAATGGTGCAGAAGTATGAAGAAATAAATAGATGTAAAGATGCAAATGGTGGATGGAATAGAATGAATAAAATTGTTTCCCCTATACTTGTGTGATGCAGATGTAGAAGATCCCCAAATACAGACCCTTTCCTTATTAGATAGCTACCCTTGATAGATGATAGTCCACCCATAATGTAGTGAGTATGCTATGTTTATATAGGGATATATTGTTCAAATTTCAACACTTATGACTCGATATGCCAATTACTACCTAGGGGAATCAATGGGATAGTAACAAAGACTGACCTCAAAGAAAAAAATTAGAACCAAGAATTATGAAAACCAGGGTGCCTAAAATCATAGACTAGGGTGCTCCGGGGCACCTCAGTGCTACCCTAGGCACCCTAGTTATGAACTAGAGATGAAAAACAGAAAAATAAGGACACCTAAAACTTACTGAGAGGCCCCCCTATATAGACAACTGAAGACTGTACCAAACAAATAATAGTAACAACTGACTAACTGATGACCAGACTAGGGGATGGGTTATTAGTGAATAATTTTATTACGCGAGATCCATATATAAAATAACATACTTGGCGGTATGAATGTAATAGTAAGTGCGTGATTTTGTGAATACATCTACCTAGAAATTCTAGATCTATATTTTCTCGAGCTCCTATGCAGCGTTTTCCTTCTCCTGTCTAGCCAGTCTCCACCGCGACACAGCACCGCAACATCTTTGAATGAACTATGGTCTTTCTAACCCTCTTTATGCATTCGGGATTCACATTTCATTTTTTTAGTTTATTGAGTGTATTTCAATATTTATTTATCTATTATTTATTGCTTCTATAGCATCAGATTAGACTACAATTTTCAATTTTAGTTTAATCATTTTGGTTAACTTGTACATGTTCATTCTTTTTTTATCATCCAAGAGTCTAGTCATCATGAGTATCTCAATCAATTATTAATTACTTTTCAATTTTGATTTAATGCGTTGAGTCCAACATATTCTTGTTACTACTCGCATTTGTGCTTATATGCATCTTGACTCGGTATATCAAACATTTGTAGATGCATTTTCTTGACACATAACATTCAACTCTAATCCTCTAGCTAGCCCTAACACTTTTTACAATGACCTGCCTTTGCATATCATGAGTCACATTCACAACATGGGTACGAAGTGCACTTTAATTGACAATGGATTTGAACTCAACTCATGTCCCATTTTAATCATTGAGAAGCTAGTATTTTTGCTCATGATTTTAGTCCATCTTCTCTTTCACTATGCGCATATGATGGTTTTTTTTGTCTATGTTATGGTCATATTACTTTACCTGTCACTGTAAGGCCAAAAGATTTCTACAATGTGTTCTTTATCATCGAATTTCTAGTTCCTATATTTCATGCAAATCGTTGCTTCTACTATACATCATTGTGTCAAATTCATACATGAAGACATTGAATATACTATTTTTTGTGACCGTGAACCATTCCAATATTGTGACTAAAATCCTAATAATACTCTTCCTACTCCATGCACTAATATAATAGATGATCCTCAACCTCTGGATGAACCACCTCATTTTCCATCGCTTGAAGGTGGTATTTGTATGGTAGATTTTCTTTCTTCTACACTACCCCCTCTACATACTACTACAACTATAATGATTCTTTATCGGGGCCATGTCCAGCCTACAAATGTTGCTCTATCCCCTACACTATCACATGCACCACTTCCATCACTATGAATCCTTTCACATGTAAACCTTTTATGAATGATTTATATTGGGAGCATATTCCATTTGATCTTACTTGTGATGACACTATATGTACACATAAGGGTTTGACTTGACTAAGCTTTGATTTTGAGGACCTCTACCCTCCATCATACGCTCCTCATCTTTATCATGGTTTTATTTGCATCACTTCCACTGATGGCCTACATGTATTTCACCTCACAGTATTCCTTTCACGTGATCCTAAATTTACACTACTTACATTAGGACAATCATGGCTTGATTACATTGGGATTACTCTAGATCCTTATCATATAGACATATCTTTCCCCATGCCTTTCGGTTGTGTCTTTATCTACAATAGTTCCTTTCTTGGCTACGTGAAAAATATCACTCGACGGTATGCACATAGGTGCCCCTTACCTCCCTTTAATAATGAGGAATATCCCATGGGTATGTAAAATTTATACCTCAATGGCTCGTTATGTGATCAACCTGACACCATTGATTACCATGTCTCTAATGCTTATCCATTCGACTTTAACCCTAACAATGATGACCTTCTAGATGACATTACATGATTGCATTCTTCATCTTACACACTTGGGGGGAATAACATCTACATATTACCACCATCTTAGCATCAACACATTTCCCAAATTCATGTTATCATACATCAAGCTCCTAACATAGGCATCGTCATCTCCACTTTAACATCGTCATAACCAGATACACTCTTCTGCTTCGGTTCACACTGTCCTGTTGAGGGATTCCTAGACACATGAACCCCACACACTCCACATTCAACATTACACATCATATATCTTCAGACATATTATAGTGTATATTGAATACTAAATCTTACAATTACTCTACATCATGCCTCTTTCAACCTTTGCACATCTACATACTGCATATAGTCTACAAGACATACTATTAGTCACTCATCATACCTATATTATCTAAACATCTTGTATTACATACTCTATATCACACATGGTACATTATACACATCACATGGTCATCTCTCATCATCACATATACTACACACATCTACTTGCAAGCGCTGCACTCACTACCCTATAATGCACTCTAGTCTCAAGGTCCATACTAGATTGTTGAGGGTATACATACCAAATGGACCTCATCACGTTCATGCATTCATCATTCAACCTTCTCTCAAGCGAAATTCCTATTTTAGTGATATATTACATAGGATACATCATCACTTACGCTTACATAAATTAGGGGTATATGCCTTAGGCTACAGTGCCACTTCTTCTCCTCATCTAGTGATATAAGTCGTAGGCTACATCATCACTTGTTATAATCATTATTTAGATATATATATATATATATATATATATATATTAGGATAAATCATCACTTATTCACTCATCTTGTCGTGATATACACTTATTATACTATAGGGTCACACATAGTTCATCCCTATGTCACATTTCATCACTACACATTCAACACAATGTGTTACACACAACACATAGTTTGACCATTTCTCAATGACAGACTCTCCTTTATGGTTCATTCTTGAATGCTGAGGGGGCATAAACAAATGAACCTCACTTCATACAAATCCATTCACTTCAGGGGAATATGGCTCCTACCATCCATTATGCATTGCATCCCATCCATCAACAGTATGCTACATATCTTGGTCACATTTACTTGTGCTTACATTTTCTCATACATGTTGTTTTTATTACACATGCTAGATAAAGTTATTATATGTCATTATATTTACGATACACACATGCACGTTCACATCCTTTTCTAGTTGTGACCGTAAATACAAGGCTTCTACACATAACATGGATGCTTGGCACACTACTAGTTCCATAGCGGCTTATAGGGGCATCCACCTTTCATACACTATAGGTGTTATTGTTTCATTTTTTTTCATAACACACAACTTTATTGACCTTACACACACTTTTTACAAACACTTTATATTTCTAACATGCTAACGGGTTATTATTGTGCATCATTTGTTTTGTAGGATTACTTGCTTCCATGGCTATCTATCTATTTGTTTTTTTTGCTTGTCTTTGTTTGCTATTGTATGCAAGCATTTCCCTTTTTTTTTGTGCACACTTGTTTGTTTGTCTGTGGACACTACAGCCTTAAGTGTCTTGTGACATCATGAGTGATATCCCATGTTTGAAACCTAATTTTTGATTTCTATGATTGGCTTCTTGCGTACATTTACTTGTATTTTAGCTTACACATTGTCTGCATAGCTTCAACTTGTCTTTTACATGCATGTTTTTTCATACTAACACTTGTTTATATAGCCACTTGTTTATGTGTGCCTTAGTTTCTAACAAGAAAATTCCCCCCTGAAGGGAAAAGTTTCAATGTTGCGGTTGTTCCTCTTTTGGGGTCACTTTCTCCTATCCACGACATAACATGTGCCCCCAAAGTGGGGGGAATCATTTTCGTTTATACACATTACACAAAACAGTACCAGTAGTTCATTTTTCAATTTTCATCCATGACAGAGTGGGTTATATAGTGAGTGATTTCAAACCATTCTATAGAAATCCATACATAGTGGCTTTTACAGGGAAGATTTTTCTTAGCATTTTGGGGAACAATTATAGGTTGGAGGAACATCAAAATTTCCTCCCTACACTTCTTCGGCCTGTGGAGTTGGATTGCCAAAAAAACCAAACAATACATATATCTCTTCACACTCTCAGGAAGTGGTTATAGGTTATAGGAACATCGGACTTTCCTCCCTACACTTCTTCGACTAGTGGTGTGAGATCGCCCAAAAATATTGCACTTCATCGACATTTACAAGATCCTTTTTACACCCTTTCTCTCATCATAGATCAGGTGAACATGTTCCTTTTTCATTTTCATACTTTCATAACATATGTTTTACATATATACATGCATTTATACATATATACATGTGTATTTGACTACTTGATCATCTTCTCTTTTGTAGGTTCGTCTGTATGGGAAGAAAGTGGTCAACACCCACAATGGCATCACTTAACACCACACACATGATACTAAAATGCAAGTACATCACACACATTGGAATCTACAAATGTGCTTCCACCCTAGGTTCACTCTCATCACTTTTTACATTTGTACATCTTTAGTTTCCATAATCCATCTTTTTGTCACTCCACGCTTTATCGAGTCCCTTAGAACACTTTCAACATCACTCTACATGGATATCAAGTACACATATCTATCTTTTATGTTACTAAGCATTATTCTCACCAACATAAATTGGGGGAAAATGTAGACACTAAATCATGCACTTTGGGTAATTATCTAGTCTTGGTTTCATACTACTATTCATATGGTTCTTGAGTAAAAAAGAGTGCTAATCAAGCCATGTATTTTCCCATTTTATTTTGATTTTTTTCTAAAATTTTGATCTTGTGCTCGCACTTGCCCAATCTGTACTATTGTATTTTGGTTTTCCTATTTTTGACTGGGGCTCCCACCTAGAACTAGGGCGCCCTAATCCTCATTGCACTTTCCTCTCAATTTTTGGTCACTATATAGCCGTATGAACTTTCTATATTTTTGGTGGTCGGCCTTTTCGGGGTTAATTACGAAATTAGAACAAAACCATATAAAAATAAATTTACGAGACCATAATGAGGGACCAAACACTAAGCACTTACTATCACCAAGTAAGGTTACATCCATTAAAATATTCTATTGTTACATCTGCATCCATCTAGCTCCACCACAACGGACAAACATGGTTCATCTACATCAAACTTCATAGGTAGAGATTTCATTCTATGCTATGCACCATTTACTTACATTTTACATCTAGTTATTACTCCTTACTCACAAAGTGTGTTTGGCACAAGAGAACCTAGGGCATGATTTCTACATGAACACCTATAACTATATTGGGTTTGAGATGTAGTTTAATCCTCAGTTAGTAAGTCCACCATTTTGGCTAATCAGGATAGTCTGACCACTTCATATGCATCTTTCTTTTTTTATGGTTTTGATGCTTTTTCTAGGGTTTCGCAGGTGATTCCTTTATTACAGGTTTACAGTGACATCAACAAACCAAGTGCAACATTCACACGATAGGAAGTGAACATATATGATCACTCAACGACACCTCCAAGGATATTTATTGGTCATTTCCATAGACCAGGGTGCCTAGATCTTAGATTAGGGTGCCCCAAGCACCCATATCCTTCTCCATGCACCCTAGTCTACCTATATAGCCTAGATCTATATTTTCTTGAGCTCTTTTGCAATGTTTTCCTCCTCTTTTACATCTAGTCTCCACTGTGACACAGTCTTACAATATCTTTAAATAAGCTAAGGCCTTTCTAACTTATTGTCTATATTTTATGCACAGTTAGATACAAAAACCTAGACAATCATGGGATAAATCCCCTTCATCTAACGGTGAATATCCCGTGTAAGGTATTTATTTATTCTAATTATTTTTTGGGGGTATTACTTTAATTACAAAGCTCGTGAACCATATCTTAGTAATTCTACAACAACTAAGAAATTGTTCTTTAGGAATAGTGTGTGAAAGAAGAGATAGGAAGATACATAATTATAGCCGCAGTGAGGAAAGCGAAAAGTAATTTGCAATAAGTAGATTGTAGAGCTCATTGCAGCCGTGCATAATAAATAAACACTTTAAAAATGTAACAATTTAAGCAAATGAAAAATAAATTAATCCAAATTTAGATTTTAAGTAACAAAAATTTTACCATAAAATCCTCATGGGATGATGCATAAAGAGACTTCTAGACACAAATTTCTCCAGAAGTGTTCCTTTTTCTTATTCCATTCTAGCCAAGTTACACAAATAACATTCAAGAATCTCAACACAAAGTTTGAGATCTTTAAATTCATGTGAAAATTTACAACAACTCATTTCCAAAAAGTTCCATTCTTTGGCTTATAGGCCTCTTCCTATTTATAGCATCTAGAAAGAAGATATACATAAGAAAAATTAATTGTGCCTTCCGCACCTTCTAGCTACAAATCTGCAGGTAGTTGAGAGTTTTTCTTTTTGAATCTCTCTTTGATTGGCACACATGATATTCGAGTGTTGTATAATTTAAAGAAAAATAAACTACTTTGTAAGCAGTTTTTTTTTTATTATTGGAAAATAGTTTTTTGAAAGGGACTATACCCTTTTACAACAGTGCTCAAAAGCAAAATTTAACCCCAGAAATCCCAACAACAAAAAATAACCAAGAACCAGCAAAAACAGAGCAGCTGCTACAAAGCAGTGAAAAAACAACAACAAAGCAGCAACACAGCTACCCAGCAACTGTGCAAATGGCCATTTGTCCAGATGTAACAATAATAGCACAAAAGACAAGAATCAAACCTTGTCCAAAGTGGTGGGGGATTTAGATTTGGTGTTACCCTTCTTTTTCTGATCCACCACTATCCATTCTGGATTTCCAACATCCAATGCAATCGAAGCATCTGCAATGGATTTGGTGTGAATGTGACCCACAGACAAAACTTTGTAAGCAGTGTTAGCTATTACTAAGTAGTTGACTTTTTCAAATTACTCAAAGTAATGGATTTTAGCAGAATTACTTAAGTTTTACAAATAAATCCAATTACTTCATTACATTGTTTTAGATATGAGACAAAAGAATAAGAATAAGAGGAATGAAGAAACTGTTCTACTTGTAGAACCTTGGTCCTACTTTTCCCCTTTTTTGCTAGAGAAGAAAACTTCTCATATTGCATTATATTCAAAAGCATTGTTTCTTAAAAATATATGCTGGGAGTATTTTTACCATTTTTCTCCCACTTAACCCCTAAAAATATGATTTTCATGATTCCATAGTGTAAAGGACATCAAGATAATTCTGTAAAGTCCAAGATCTCAAAAAATGGAACACCTAGTCAAAAGTTATGGCCAATTGGGTTTTTGAACTCACATTATTGTTTTCCAGTATATTGTGGGTTTCAGCAACTGCTTTACTTATTACTTTGATGAAGTAATAAGTTGTTGAAAACCCAATTATGCTTGGAAGAATTTTTACCATTTTTCACAAACTTAGCCCCAGCAAAAATTGATTTTAATAATTCCAACATGAAGAGGAGGTCGAGATTTTTCTAGAAAGTCTAAGATCTTGGGAAATGGAGCATCTACTCAAAAGTTATGGCCAATCAGGTGTTTGACCCCCCATTACTACTTTCATTTGTATTGCAGGTTTTCGCATCTGATTTTACTTATTACTTGCAGAAGTAAATTATTTTTCCACATTACTCTCTTCTTTTTCCTTCTTTACAGGCTTTTGCAATTACTTTACTTACTTACTTTATGAAGTAAAGTAACTCCATTTTTCCGCATTACTCTCTTATTTTTTCTTCTTTGCAAGTTTTTGCAACTACTTTACTTAGTTACTTTATGAAGTAAAGTAGCTCCATTTTTCAGTATTACTCTCTTCTTTTTTCTTCTTTGTGGGTTTTCACAACTATTTTACTTACTTAGTTCATGAAGTAAAGTAACTCCATTTTTCCGTATTACTCTTTTTTTATCTTCTTTGCATGTTTTTGCAACTACTTAGTTACTTTATGAAGTAAAGTAACTCCATTTTACCACATTAATCTCTTATTTTTTCTTCTTTGCAGGTTTTTGCAACTGATTTACTTAGTTACTTTATGAAGTAAAGTAACTCCATTTTTCCACATTACTCTCTTCTTTTTTCTTCTTTGTGGATTTTTGTAACTATTTTACTTAGTTACTTTATGAAGTAAAGTAACTCCATTTTTCCGCATTACTCTCTTCATTTTTCTTCATTGCGGATTTTTACAACTTCTTTACTCAGTTACTTTATGAAGTAAAGTAACTCCATTTTTCAGCATTACTCTCTTCTTTTTTCTTCTTTGCAGGTTTTTGCAATTGCTTTACTTATTACTTACAAAATTAAAGTAACTTCATATTTTTGAATTACTCTCTTCTTTTTCCCTCTTTGCGGATTTTTGAAATTGCTTTACTAAGTTACTTATAGAAGCAAAGCAACTCCATTTTAACACAAATAAGTAAATCAAAATTTTGGAGTAAAATTACTTAATTACTTTAAGGAGTAAAAAAACTATGAAAACCTGCCATAAGTGAAGTAGTGAAAATCAGGTTTTGGATGACGACTTACTATAACTTTGAAGTAAATTAATTTGAGAAACCTGATTACTATGGAGCGTATTGAACTGAAACAAATTATCTCCTCCCTCCAGGACCTTTTAGATCTCTTCCCTTTGTGTCAGTTGGATTCCAAGGATGAGCTGGTCTGGAGCAATTCACATGATGGTAAATACTCAGTCAAATCTGGTTATACCACTCTTTTCCACAGTGACCAATCTGATTTTAACTGGAACTTGATCTGGATGCCTGAGTTAACCCCCAAAATAAAAATTTTTCTTTGGCTGGCCATCAGAGGTAAAATTCTCACCACTGACAATTTGATGAGAAGAGGATTTATCATTCCCAACTGGTGCCACCTTTGTAGGAATAACTATGAAGACATTAGCCATCTGTTCATACATTGTGATTATGCCTTTAGAATTTGGAACTTTGTCCTTTCCAAATTCGAAGCTCTTTGGGTGATGCCGGAGGATCTTACTCAGCTATGGAATCAATGGAACCCCACCATTCAGACATTGTGCTATCAAAAGAATCTGGAAATTAGCCATACCACATTTAATTTGGAGGATCTGGAAGGATAGAAATAATATCGTTTTCAGAAATAAGAAGCAGAATTTTAAATTCAGTATTGGCAAAATTTCCCAAGGCATCAAAGAGGACATGACCAGATTCAAACCTCCCAAGAACAATTGTTATCCTGAGAATGAAAAACACATCTTATCCAATTGGCAGATCGGTTATTGGAGTAACCACGGGAATAGTGTGGATAGATCTTTGATTAAATGGCATCCTCCTGAATCCAATTGGTTCAAGCTAAACTTTGATGGAGCCTCTAAGGGAAACCCTGGAACAGCAGTAGGAGGAGGAGCAATTCGGAACCAAAAAGGTAATTTGATTGCTGCATATGCTGGAAAAATGGGAATCCAAACCAATCATTTTGCTGAAGCTTTATCTGCCCTCTGGGGATTGAGAGTTGCACGGGCCCAAAATATTCAAAATCTTATTGTTGAAGGGGACTCCCTTAATATTATTAAACTTCTTAATAAGTCCTCATCTCCCAGCTGGAATATCAAAGATTTTATCTCTGAATCCATAAGCATCAGTCATACCTTCAACGGTATTAGAATCATACATACTTACAGGGAGGGAAACAAGCTGGCGGATGCACTGGCCAATTATGGCATTAATATAAATTTCACTATATGGGATAATGATAGTATCCCTAATCAGCTTCACAACAGCATACATGCGGATCTTCATATGCAAACAATCTCTAGAGATATGCCTTAATCTTTGGAGGAAAATCAAATCCATAAATTCTTCCACACGTGATGATTTAATATATTTGGCGTGGCAAATGATATCTATTTCAAATAATAGCAAGATTTTGTTAAGGAACTTCAAGTGGAGATATCTGAATTTAAAAACAGCGCACGCGGGAGGTACAATAGCTGTTGATATTCGGATGCCAAGCTCCATGAAAACCGATGATAACTTCAATGTGAAAGCTGACAGGGAAAGGGTTTTCACGCGCGACTCCACGCAGGCTCAGATCGGCAATCATACAGACGTTCGTGGGAGGACCAACGGCTACAGTTCCCATTTTTATGCGACCCTCAACAGTGAGAAATGAACTACTCTTAACACCCAAAGGTATTCTGGAAATTTTTGTAACCAGCACATCTCAGTTAAGATGGGAGGGCCTCCCTGCCAAATTGAGCCGTGCGCGGACCCTGACTGGAAAGAAAACACTAAGCTCTGGAACATTCTAAGCATCGGCGGCTTCACCAAATTTGTGGAAAGGGTGCAAGGGCATGATCAAAGCATCTCTATTCGCTTTGCCAAGGAGTGGAATGAGAGGACTGTAGACTATGGGGGGCAGAAAATTCTTATTAATGAAGAACTCATAGCCGAAGCGACTGGTCTCAGCTTGGAAGGGTACCGATTCTTCAACAAGAGGGTTATCAAAGAGGTTGAAGAGAGAAGATTTGTGGAGGAGGAGGAGAAACTTGTTTTCAGCACAGCGGGTCTGCTTGCAAGCTCTATTCCAGTGTCATTTGATGAAGTCACCCGCATGATGATTCGCTTCATATCCTTGGAAGGCAGGTTTGTTACTGTCCCTGCCAAGCACCTTGTCTTTTTAAACCACTTTCGTAGGAATAGGTTGGTTTGCTTCCCTCACTATCTATTAAACTCTCTTGAGCGCTCCATTTTGGAGTTCCAGAAGCATACCCGGGCGGTTCCCTTGCATCAAGGGCTTATTTTGCTTATTCACAAGCACTACCTTGTTAAATTCCCCAGTCTCCCTTCCTCTCCCAGCCTGGCTCCCCCTTTGATGGGCTCCGCTGCTGTCAGTCCTGTCTCCCCTGCTGTCCCTGCTGCTGCCCCCGTCATCAGTGCTGCTACCCCCATGCCGGCTGCTCATGCTTCTCCTTCTATTCCTCCTGCTGCTGCCCCTGCCACCCACCTTGCCTCTACCTCTAAACGGGTCACCAGGGCTTCTAGGAGACTCAACCTTGAGGCTACTGCTGAGGGGGATGAACCTTTGGAGCTTGACATTGCTCGTGATCTGCTGAACTTTAGTAGTGCCAGTCCCCGGGTGACACCCATGGATAACCCTTCTATGAGATTGGAGGCCTTAGAGGCAGAGCTTAAATTGCTGAAGGATGAGGTCAAAAACCTTGCCAAGCAAAAAGGCAAAAAAAGCATTGAAGGAGAAGGGAGCATTGGCAATAGCCAGATTGATGATATATACAAAAAATTGACCTCCTTAGACTCCCGCCTTGGGAAGGCGAAGACTAGGCATGATTACAATAATGCAGCCTTCAGGGCCATCGAGGAGTTCATCGAGGGTCATGCTAAGAGTGTTTCAAATCTAAGCGGTGTCTCGGCAGCACTTTGGGACAATGATAAAGAGAGCAAAAGAACCAGAGAGGAGCTCGATAAGATGGATGCTGCTCAGATGACAGCGTTAGGCATGTTTCATGCTTGGAAAAAAGTGAAGATCAGTATTGATCAAGCGGCCAAGAAGTAGTCCTGGATACTTCTGCTGCTTTTTATTGTTTTTTCTACTGTTTCTTGGCTGTCGGTTTGCTGTTTCTTTGCCGTTGTTTTTCTGTTTAGTTTCGTTTGTGTAGCTGTTTCTGGGCTACGTTGTTTTTTGCTGTAACTTTTGATCTTTGCTACAGCTACTCTGCTCCTCTCTCTTATTCCGGCTTTTAGGCCTTTTTTTGTACTCAAGGGTATAGTCCCTTTCAAAAAACTATTTACCAATATTAAAAAAAAAAACACAGTAGGTACTTAGCTTTTTTAGAAACTTCAGGACATTTTGGGAAAATGGGTATTCAACCAACTTCTTCCAAGCAACCTTTTGCAACCTTCGAAAGTATTCTAGAGAAATTCTATAAAACTTTTAAAAGGGGTATCCAAATATTTGTAAGTTAAATATTTGGGGACACCAATTGGCTCCATCTGTGTATAAACGCAACTGAATATTTACACAACATTATCACTCTGTATATTCAATCTATTATTTATCGGGGATACAATACAAATATATAGGAATGTGATTCCTATTATCTCTCTACCATTTTCTCACAAGAATATCCTCAACAATATATTGTTACAACAATGTATCTCACAAATCTATATTTGAACTATTGTTGTTATACACAAAAATATTACATCAAACCAATATAACTTAAATATATGAGTTTGATACAACTCATTTACAATTACCAAATATTTACCACATGTAAATATTATTATCCATGTAAATATTAAATTCATAATATTCCCCCCCTTAATATTTACATGGTAACAAAAGAAATTTCACACTTCCTCTGTAGCTTTCCACCTCTGTGTGCTCATGATATTGGAACACACTCAAACTAAATGTAGAAGAAGGAACACATTAACTTCTTATTGATCATGCACTGTCGGGAACACATCTGACTGATGAGGATGGGAACACACTTAGGAATCATCTTCTTATCAACCAGTCCCTCCAGGGGACACATCTGACCTAACAGTGTGGGAAATCAAGAAGGAACACATCTGAGCAACCTTCAATTGTTTTCAGGAGGCTAGCCACAAATCTAGGTACGAATAGGAACACATCTGACTGTTCTACCTCAACAAGACTCATGATGCTACATTTCACTGTGCTATATGTTCTTCACTATGTTTTTGCATTGGGGAAATAGTAATAATTACATACACAACTGAAAAATGAGAAATGGAACATTGGATCATGTTGATCATGTTCCCCCCTCAATGTTAGATTTCCACTTATTGAAAACTTCAAACTGTAAAAACTAAAGTGCACGAAACCACACTGGAAAAACATATACTCACATTATATATATATATATATATATATATATATATATATATATATATATATATATGCCACCACAACTCTATGCGGCCCTGTCGTTGGTGACTAACAAGAGGTCGTTGTTTGACCTATAGCGTTCGTTGCCTTTTCCTCTAGTGGCATGTAGATAACTCAGCGAATTTGGATTTTGAGGCTCAATGATTGCCAGGACGTCGAGTAACACCGAAAATGTGTCCATAAGGCAATTTTCTTTTTTTTTTACGACACTTTTGATAACAAAAAAAAAATACTACTTATGAGACATAATACTAATCAACTCTTTTGAAAACTTTATACTAATAATGACTATTTACTATAGTCATATCTTATTGAAGGACTTTTATTTTTGATGCAACGATTCTTTTACAATACAATTTTTTTAACGGTAATGACAAAAAATAACATTATTATTCCTTTGACATATAAATAAATGACCAAAGATAATATTTAAATATTTAAAAAGTAATCATACATTACTTTTTTCTATAACACTTTATTTTAATTTACTATCTAATGAACACAATGAATAATTATGATATAAAAAATAAACTTATTAATACAACCTAAAAAATGATCACTTAAGTGAATATACTAATAGTCATTATAAAAAACTTTAACCTAGACAAAGCATAAATGAAACCTGGACTTTAATTTGTGACTAAGAGTTGCAAAACTAATTACAAATCTATGGACTCGAGACAAGGAAAAGATAAAACATTTAATACTTTACTTAACTATGTCTTTCAAAGTAAGACTAATAGACTAAAATACCAATTCCAAAATTACACATAGGCGTCTGATCTTAACGAATCAGCTATGAGCATGAAATTTGAAAAGCTCTGGGATCCCGGGTCTACATAAAAATCTTTTTTATAGATTCTTTATGTATGTGTGGGGGCTATGAAAAATCTATTACAGTTACTGATTATTAACCTCCTATCTTGTAAGATTATTTGATCAACAAATATTGGAAAATAACACGATTGTAACTTCACAAATATAAACACATAAGAAATACCCAACAAGGTGAACACAATATTTTCGGACAATTGTCCCTGGAAAAACCCCGTAGGGAAAACCAGTACTACAGATGAGAAATATATTAAACTTCAGCAAATCAAGAGATACAAATACTGCTTCCCTCTTACTGGCAGAGCTCCGACAATCTCCTAATCCTCCTGTTGATATTCCTCCACTGCTATCTCCAACGCTATCACTGCGCCCTTGCTAACACTGCAAGACTACTTGCTAACACTGCAAGTTTCTCTCAAAACTTCCTTGTTACAAATGACCCCAATGACCCCCTTATATACTACTCTCGTTAAAAATCAACGGCCGAGATTAATACAAATGAATGGCTGAGATTAAGACAACTCAATAACCATAACAACCTTAGTTATGAGGTGTCACCTAAAAGGAGTCAATATTAGATAACAATTGTTCTTATCCTAACAATATTTGTTTGAAAAAAACAACTATTTCTCTAAATTCTAGGCTGTCCAAATAACAATTGGATGAGGAAAAACAGCTGTCCAAGCGACAAACTACTAAGATTAACACTCCCTCTTAGCGAGGAAGCTGTTCTACATGACACCTAACATCTCTTTGAAGAAGATAAATTTTGCCTTCCCTAATGCCTTTGTCAGAATGTTTGCTACCTGCTGATCTATAGGTACAAACTGTAGCTTAACAACCTCGCGTTGTACACAATCTCTGATGAAGTGATACTTGATTTCTATATGTTTTGACCTATCATGAAACACCGGATTCTCAGTTAACTTGATGCAACTTTGATTGTCGCAGTGTATCACCGTAGTCTCAACCTTCTGACCAAACAAAGCTACCAGTAACTTCCAAAGCCATATATCTTCACATGTTGCCATGCTAGCTGCTATGTACTCTGACTCTGCTGAACTCAGAGCCACAAACTTCTGCTTCCTGCTGAACCAAGACACAACTCCTGATCCCAGACTGAAACAACACCCTGAAATGCTCCTCTTGTCCGTTGTACTACCTACCCAATCTGCGTCAGTATAGCCCATCAACCTGATTCCTTCACCTCGAGCATATCTAATTCCATACTCGATTGTACCTTGCAAATAACGCAGAACATGCATTTCCGCAGTCCAATGCACTCTCTTTGGATCAACCATAAACTGACTAAGAGAGTTAACTGCAAAAGCTATATCTGGCCTGGTATTGACCAAATACATGAGAGAACCAATCAACTGCCTGTATAAGGTGGGGTCTACATCCTTCTCCCTGGATGTGTCTACCTTCCTCCAATTCATGATCATGGGTGTAGACATGGCTTTGCAATCTTCCATCCTGAACCTTTTCAAGATTTGCATGCAATATTTCCCTTTCCCAAGGAAAATCTCTCCATCTTTCTGCCATACCGCCATGCCTAGAAAGTAGTGCATAAGTCCCAAATCCTTCATCTTGAACTCCGCTGGAAGATCCCTCTTGCATTCTTCTATGAGCCCCAGTGAACCTGTAAGAAATAAGTCATCTACATATAGAACAAGAATGAGAATCTCACCTCCAACTACCAAGTAGTAGAGATCAGCATCTACCTCACTCTTCACAAAGCCCATTTCCTATAAGTAACTATCAATGCACTCATACCACGCTCTGGGAGCCTTCTTGAGTCCATACAATGTTGTCTTCAATCTACACACATGGGTCTCTTTGTTGTGTGCTATAAAGCCTTCTGGTTGTTCTATGTATACCTCTTCTTTCAACTCACCATTAAGAAACGTTGTCTTGACATCCATTTGATGGATCTGCCATCCCATCTGTGCTGAAATTGAGATTACAGCTCGTATAGAAGTATACCTAGCAACTGGAGAAAATGTCTCCTCGTAGTCTATTCCCTCTTTCTGAGAGAACCCCTTTTCCACAAACCTTGCCTTATATTTCTCGATGCTACCATCTGCACTGTGCTTGATCTTATAGATCCAGTGTGATCTAACCACTGCCCTATCTATTGGTCTAGGCACTACCTCCCACACTTCATTCTGCATAATTGAAGTATACTCCTCAACCATTGCTTCTTGCCACACTTGATGTTGTGTAGCCTCTTGATAGCTAGAAGGTTCACTTTCTACCAACATACTAACTAATGCAACATAGTCATCATACCTGGCTGGTGGTTTCCATTGTCTATCACTCCTCCTACGAGTACCCACTAACTCCTGAGTATTCTTCTGTGTCTGTTGAACCTCACGGTTCTTTCTGCCAACTGTAGAGGATTAAATATCAAGCTTCATGTGTTCTTGATGCATCTCTTCTTGCACCTATTGCTCCATACTTTGAAAACTCTCTCCTCATGAGTCTATGCTTGTACTAGTAACTGTACTCGAGCTTTGCTGCCCTTGACTCGATTGAGTGATCCTTGGAGCTTCTGTTGGCTGCTCACTCTGATAATCTACTGAAAAATCTCTATACCTTCTAAATGCCTTTTCCTCCATGAACTTGACATCACGTCGAACAATAATCCTCCTGGTCCCTGGAATGAATATTCGATATGCCTTAGAGATTTCACTGTACCCCACAAAGTACCCTCTTTCTGTAGTCTGATCTAACTTGGTACGTGTATCCCTAGGAATGTGACAATATGCCAAACTCCCAAATATCCTAAAGTGACTGACATCTGGCTTCTTCCCAGTGAATTCTTCCTCTAGTGTCATCCTCCCTAGTACCTTATGTGGAACTCTATTCTGTATGTATACTGTTGTATTGCATGCCTCTACCCATAGATAACGAGGTAAATCTTGGTCATGCAACATAGCCCTTGATGCCTCCGTTATAGACTGATTCTTCCTTTCAGCAACTCCATTCTGTTTCGGATTGTAAGGAATAGTCCACTCTCTCTTGATTCCTTCTCTGGTACAGAACTCCTAGAACTCATTGCTTTTGTACTCACCTCCATTGTCTGACCGAAGAAATTTTATCTTCCTTCCTGTCGAATTCTCCACAAGAGCTTTGAACTCTTGGAAGCAACTGAAAACCTCATCCTTGGTCTTCAAGAAGTATATCCATGTCTTCCTAGAGAAATCATCAATAAAAGTAACAAAGTACTCATACCCTCTGAGAGACTTCGTCGACATTGGTCCACATACATCTTAATGTACTAGATCAAGAACGCCCTTGGATCTGGTGTCACTCCTTGGAAAAGATGCTAAAGCAAACTTCCCCAGCACGCATCCCTTACATACATCATCGTGCTCTGTGCTCACCTCAGGAAGACCTGTCACTGTCTCATGAAGTAATTTAAGGGCTCCATGATGGATATGGCCCATCCTTCTATGCCATAGCTCTCCATGATCTCTAAGATTACTGTTGCTCATGAGTTCCTTAGGAATATCAAACTGCAGCCTATAAATCCGACCGCTCCTAACTCCAATAGCTGTGGGTGATTTCCAATCCTTGTGCTTGATCAACACATGTGCCCCTCTAAAGAGTACATTTTACCCTTTGTCCTGAAGGACAGATACATAAACCAAATTCATCCGTAAGCCTGGAACATGCAACACATCATGAAGGGGAATCATCTTACCACTCTCCCTCTGAAACTGAACAGTCCCTTTCCCAACTGAGTTGAGTTTGGACATGTTCCCCATAGAGATCTAGATTATGGTACTCTCTTCCTTATAACTGGAGAAGTATTCTCTAACTCCTGTCATATGATATGATGCCCCACTATCTATGTACCAAACACTCTGTGAGGTTGAGCTAACCATACATGCTATGAGTGCAAACTCATCTTCCATTCTACTAGAGAGCTCATCTACAATTTTTGAAGCTGCAACTTGCTTCTTGCCTTTCTTTTCATTCTTCTTCCTTTCTGGGCAATCGCTGACATAGTGGCCAAACTCGTGACAGCCATAACACTTGATCTTCGAAAAATATTTCTTCTTCTTTTCACCTTGTGAATTTGATCATTTACTAGACCCCTTCTTTGCTTTCCCTTTACCCACTAGGGCAACATTTTCCTGTTCCACCTCACTTTTCTGACTCTTATTGCTGGCTCCATTGAAAAGACTTAGTCTAATCTCCTCCTGAGTGAAATCACTCCATAGTCGATCCCAACTCAGTAAGGTGTCTCGTCCATTGATGACTTGAACAAAGACATCCCACTGCTTAGTAAACCCATTTAGGGCTATTCTCACTAGCTCATCATCACTTGTTTTGTCTCCAATAGCTGCCAATTCATCCTTAACAAGTCTAAGTCTGGTGAGGTAACTTGTGATGTCTTCTCCCTTATTCATTCTGGTATTCCTCAACTTTTCTCTGAGAATCAGCTTCTGGTTAGTGGTAGCATTCTGGTATAGATTCATAATGGCATCGCACATCATCTTCGCTATATCTAACTCTGCAATATGCGGAAAAATATGATCCTTGACACCATTAAGAATCAGCCTCCTCGCCTTGGCATCTTCCTTCTTATATGCTAAGAGTTGTGTTGCATCTGTAGGTACAGGTACAATAGTGGTCACATATTCCTTGATACCATTCTCTTCCAGTAATAGAGAAATTCTGGCTTTCCAGACACCAAAATTTGAGGCTCCATCCAATCTGTCCTAATCTCTTAAACCTGCTGAGGCCATCTTAACAGAAAATAATAACAATAATTTTGAAGAGGTTAAAATGGGTTTTATAAACCCTCACTTTCTTTCACCAAGGGTAAATCTCTTCTACCCAAACAAAGCTCTGATACCATGTGAAAAATCTATTACAGTTACTGATTATTAACCTCCTATCTTGTAAGATTATTTGATCAACAAATATTGGAAAATAACACAACTGTAACTTCACAAATATAAACACATAAGAAATACCCAACAAGGTGAACACAATATTTTCAGACAATTGTCCCTGGAAAAACCCCGTAGGGAAAACCAGTACTACAGATGAGAAATATATTAAACTTCAGCAAATCAAGAGATACAAATACTGCTTCCCTCTTACTAGCAGAGCTCCGAAAATCTCCTAATCCTCCTGCTGATATTCCTCCATTGCTATCTCCAATGCTATCACTGCACCCTTTCTAACACTGCAAGACTACTTGCTAACACTACAAGTTTCTCTCAAAACTTCCTTGTTACAAATGACCCCAATGACCCCCTTATATACTACTCTCGTTGAAAATCAACGGCCGAGATTAATACAAATGAACGGCTGAGATTAAGACAACTCAATAACCATAACAACCTTGGTTATGAGGTGTCACCTAAAAGGAGTCAATATTAGATAACAATTGTTCTTATCCTAACAATATTTGTTTGACAAAAACAATTATTTCTCTAAATTCTAGGCTATCCAAATAACAATTGGATGAGGACAAACAGCTGTCCAAGCTACAAACTACTAAGATTAATAGGGGCTCATTGACTGGTTACTAAAAAACTTCGAAGATGCTATCGTATAAGGAACTGATTGTTGAGGTCCATGCATACACATTTTTGATAACGTGTCACCATTGAATGAGCTACTTTGATCTATTTTTCTCCTGATGATTTTAACAGATGCTCGTGTCTAGCAAAAAAACACACATAGGAACAAAGTAGAATGAAAACAACTTGATCCTTTTATTCTCTCTGGGTGAGCTGTGGAGGAGAAACAGTTCACGACAGTTCGTATGAATTATATGCCAAATGCTCAAGCTTAACAAATCCACGAGGGTCGGATCTCGACGTTGAATCAAGTGGGCCAGAGCTGTATGAATGGATGACATCAAATGTGGGGATATAATGAATCTAACAACACATACATCCCACGTATGTCAATATTACAGGAAGAGCTTTAAACATCCATCAACGAACCTGATTACTATGTGGTAACATTCAGATGTGGAGGAATAACAAATACCAAAGCTTTCTTCGTAGGTAGATTTGTAGAAATGATAAGATGATAGATCAATCACCAGGTTCGCGCACATACACAACTCAAGAATAAATCTTCGTAGACAGAGAATAGCCCAATGGAGAACACAAATTTTACACATGCCAAGAAAATATATGAAACCCAAGAGAAATGGATGGTCTCTAGCACTATCCTTCCTGATATAAACTAACACTAAATTTGAATTCAGGCATAGAATGAACTAAACACATTATTCTTAAAATATTTGTAAACCTAGCATTACGCATCCTCAGGGACAAAGCCTAGTGCAACTACCCATCACAAATATCTAGAACTCCATAACTTGTTGATCAAATCACTCACATATTACGCTTTGATACCAAATATAAACGCAGCCAGAGATTTACACAACAATATCACTCTGTATATTCAATATATGATCTATTGGGGATACAATACAAATATATAGGAATGTGATTCCTATTATCTCTCCACCATTTTCTCAAAATAATATCCTCGAAAATATATCGTTACAACAATATATCTCAACAATCTATATCCAAACTATTTTTGTTATACACAACAATATTACATCAAACCACTATAACTCAAATATATGAGTTTGATACAACTCATTTACAATTACCGAATATTTACCACATGTAAATATTATTATCTATGTAAATATTAAATTCCCAACACTGTGGACATATGTATTTCTTCCATAATGGAAAAAATGGAGATGAGATCCTAGCATCTCTAGTTTAAAGTCTTGTCCATTGGGATATGGAGTTGAGTTCAACCTTAAAGAAATTGATTTTTTCCCTTCAAAATTTTCCTCCTAAATCTATGATAAAATTTGCACCAAACTGGAACTGCTTGATGACCGCTAGCTAGAAATTGATCTGTGGAGCTCTAAATAAAGCTTAAAAAATGTTCTAACTCTCTTATTTGACCTTGAAGTGAACTAAGAATAGAAAAAAAACTATATACAAACATGTAAAATCATACATTTCCCAAGTGGAAACATGAAAAGTGTGTGCAAGAACTTCTTTTTCGGAAAACAAAACTACCTACTTTACTTTAACTAGATGAAAAGGAAGCTCAAATAAAATATTGCAATAGGCAAGGAGAAATAGCTTTCTTTCCTCACAAACTTCGACTATGTAATTGATTTTACATTGAACACGGTCCTTAGCAAGAGTTAAAAACTGTTGTGGAGCTAGTTCTCCACCCTTCTTACCAAAGTATCAATAACAAATAAAAAAAATACCTCCTTTACGAATTCTATATTTAGATTTGAGAGGTATTATGGTTGATATTTGATGTGTTATAGCTCATCCTCATGCTCTGAAATAAGCATGATTGTTTGTAAATCATTTCTTGGCTCTCAACTAACCAAATATCTTGTTGGGTAAGGCCAAATCCTCATGATTTGCTGATTTCTTTGAATCTCGTCTCTATGAATGGGGACAACCTGAAAACTTCCTTTCCATGAATAAAGTTGCATACAAGTCAATCTAATCCTTGTTCCTCTTCCACAGACAACTCTAAAAAATAATTTTCCTTTTCCAACATGATTTTGTTTATGTAATTGATTCAACATGGTTTTCCCCATGTAGACTGATTTGGGCAGCAAAATCTTCTTTGACTATTTCCTCCATGGATTATTTGTGGGATTTTTCTGTAGCAAGAGGATATTGGTATGGGAATTAGCTGGTGAAAATGCATAAGCATTGAATTCAATGGTTTCTTCTTCTTCTTCAAGGTAATCATCCATATCTTATAAGAAATCAACCTCATTTTTTGATTCATAGTCTATGTAGCCAATGTTAGAGTCACCAGGAGGGACTACGAAATCATGGTCTTCAGGTGGATCAAATTCAGCAGTAGCTTGATCTATTCCTACATTGTTCCTTCGGAAAACTTCAATCTCCATTCTTTGAGGAGAAACATTGTTACCTTATGCCAACTTCTTCTTTATTTACAAAATATCATTTATCAATATTTGCAACAGCAGATCAGAAGTACTAGCTAAAGTAGAACCTTCAACCTTAGGAGTTGAATGCTTGATTTTACTTGCCATTATAAGATCATCCTCTACTTTGATAGAAATTTTTTGAGATGTTATTAAGTTAGCAAGATGTTCTCTACGCGGTTGATAACTAACTTTAGGTGACAAATCACTAATGAAAATACCTTCTGATTTTCATCACTAAGGGAAGCAGTAGGAGGAATTTTACAAAGTATATTTTGGAACTTGGAAATGAAACCCCTCATGTTTTCATGATGTTATTTTTCATCTAGATGATATGTGATAAAAAAAAATGTGAATCTTTTGTGAGTTTGAATATGTGTAATTCCCACAATATACTGACATAATTACAACAGTAAAATAAAAGGATAATTTTTTTTTACTTACGTTGCTCACTACACATAACATAGCAAGGGCTCCAAGTACAGAAACTCGACTCGCATATGACAATTACATAATTCATCGACTCACATATACACATGAAAACAACATAGGCATGTCGATGCCACACTTTTCCCAATGAATGGTTACTAGTAATGACCCAACCACAAGAAAAAATAACTTTAGGAATGGCAAACCCACAACACATCATTTCTTTAATTATATTTTAGTTACGATCCACATTCCAAGAACATTATTGCACAAGGATAAATTTCTCATTTGTCCACCTACATATTCTTAAGTTCATTCCGCGGTTAAATTACCATTCGACCCTTTTAAGTTGGCTTCTTATTCTTTACAAAAAATTTCATAACTTGCATACTTATTTGGCATAATTCAAATGCATATAAAATACTTAATTATCTTATTCTTATGTTAAGAATATTCTTCTCGAACATATATTCAATGTCTACCTTTTAACTCTTGCAACTCAAGTGAATGTGACTTGGTGTCCATATAGCGATATTAGGATTTAACGGAGATTTAGATACAAGATAGCTTTTTACCAAAAACATTCTTCGATCACGGAATAGTTATTTCCCTACCATAGTTATTCTATTTCAATGACTTGTGGAATTTCATTTTGATTTTTATATGTATTTTGTTTTCTCGAAGGTTGATCACACCAAGGAAATTCATATTCTTTGAAATAAAAGAATATATTTAATTGAGATATAAGGTCTCCAAGAGTGGCATTATTTTGAACCTCAAACCTCGTTTTTACTCTTATATGCTTTAATTTCTACGTCACATTATGGTCTTATTATTAGCATTGTCTTGTAAAAGGAGTTACAAAGTGTAAGACTAACCTCTTGAAGACATATATGATTAGAAGACTTGAAAACTACACACGAACCCTAAGTTAACATCCAAATCAACTGAGGTTTAGATTAATTCCAACTTCACCTAAGGGTCTACCCCTCAACTAAATATGAGTTTTAAGCTAGTGGACATAATTATGCTAAACCACCTTCAAGAAAGGACCAAGGTGTTATGTTGATAGAAACCAAGGTAACACATTTGGCTGAGTGGGGCTAAGGATTTTACTAACAAGAGTTTAAGACCTAGAACAACTAAGTCACAACCTCCATCTATGTCATCTAGATCCAACAGGGATTTCATTCGATGAAGAGATTTAATTTTAAATATATCTTCGGAAGACAAGGTAGTCCACTAGGATAAGAAGGAGGAGTTAGCTCTACATACTCCAAATAAAGTTTGACTGTGTCACTCCTATCAGACAGGTTTATGACAATGTCACTAAACATACTGACTAAGATGATAAACCCATTCTTGGGCTCTTGTTTACTCAACTAGGAGGTTCCATCGAGTGCAGAGTTGAAGTTCATTCTACGGTAAAAAGTATCACACATGAAGACATGTTATGCACAGATCTTATATTAGGGTTGAGTGTTTCGATACAAATCTCTTTTTTTACATTTACAAGGTATGACTGCACAAGATGACTCATTAATCATTTATTGAACACTGAGTATGCACTACAAGATATTACTTCAAATTCATTTTCCTTATATATACATATATCAAACCTTTTTACCCTGTTTAATGTGAATCAAATTGAACCTATAATGAAATATACATTTCCTAGATGTCCTTAAAACTAGCATCTCATAAATATCAACAAATTATCAAATATAACTTTTTGTAACATGAGACTACATTATACATATATTCATTTTACAATGAAATATATAAATTACAATGATAATTAATAAATTACACATCACCTTTTCGTCATCATTCTTTCAACCTGCAAAACCACGTGAGCATGATATTAGTGATAATTCGTTGGCATGGCATCCACCCTAATCTAACATAATTATCATTTTTCAGTTTCCCATTTACATATGATAATAATTACAGTTTGCAATCGAAATTAAAGGTTTAGAAACATGTATTCCTTACATTTCATTTCACTTCATTTTGTAACCCAGGAGAGAGAAAGAGAAGGGAAGAGAGAGAAAACACCATTTTGTCAAAAGTTCTAATTCACACAACAAGTTACACTATAGAGTTTTAAACAGTTATTTACATGTGTCAAAAGTTTCCACGGTGGTTTGGCAACCCGACGAGGGTCCTGCAGCTTCCTATTTTTACATTTTCTTACTAGCTACAAAAACGTTCAAAATGGGCTCGGAGGCTAAGAAACCACTTCCAAAAGTTATCTTCCAATGAGAACACACACCATGATTAAATTTTTACGTGTCCACCTATATACCAAGAGTTCATATCAACTGACGGAATTTGGAAATAGCAAGCGGTTTACGTTTGGCGGCAAGTTTTTAGGGGCTACTGGTCGTAGTTGACCCAGTTGCAAATGAACAAAAGTTAGCTCGAGGGCTCAGAAAACCACGTCCAAAATTGATGTTTGATGGATGAACGTGCAACGAGAAACTTCCTACAAATTTCCCTATATACGGAGAATTCAACAGAGTCGACGAAACTCAGAACTAGAAAATAGTCTTCAAACAGCGACAAGTTTTCTGAAGCCACTGGTCCTAATTGGTCAAATTTGACCTTGTCAAACTGCGACCAGAGGTCTACAAAATGTTGTTGTCAAAATATCTAGAAATTTTTTTTCCCTAAACTGAAGGTTCCATGAAATTTTCTAGTAAAAACACGAGAGGTTTACGAAGACAAATATTGATTTCTCTATCCAGGTTTCAAATGGCGGTTCAAAACGAAAGCCAACTTTCTAGATTTAACAACTTTCTAATACTGTAAAAACAGTGTAACAAGGCTCCTATAAGAGCATCAAAAATATCACATTTGTTCATTTTGGGTCAATCCAAAAATTAAGGTGACTCCTCACATAACCAGATACACGAATGAAGCTTAACATCTCTTTTTCAAAGTTACGAAGGGTGCTTAATGAGTCTCTGAAAAATTAAAAAATTAACTATTTAAACAGGGACATGGTCAACATTATTACTGGGAAGTCAATTTCATCTTGTCAATAAAATAATATTGTAGTGATCTAGTTGGGTAGGATTTTTTCTAAATCACCTCAGAATGAGGGTTGAAGTTCATGGTTTGATACAAAAGCGTTATTTTGATTTATTTATTTTTTTGTGAGTTACTACACGACACTTTATTGTTTTGTAACAAGTTAAAAATAAAATAATTATAATTATTATAATTCTAATATTTTTAAATTATATTAAGTTGCAAATGAAAAACTAAAGTACGAGAGTTATGAAAGATGAGGGGAGGTGAAAAATGCCTGAGAGAAACGGAGAGTTAAACCCACAGGCTTCAGCTCAATCTCACTTGAGTACTTCGTCAACTAATTCACGAGTAACAACCACCCAAACTCCGTCATGGTGACCATTGTTTTAATGTTGTTTCCTGCACTACTAATTTGCATCTGCAGTGATTTGGGAAGTCGCAAATGAGACTTCATAAAATTTGATGACAAAATGATCAACCCATTGTCTATTGTCAACAATGCAATATGTCGCCCATCTACACTCCAATCAGCTATTGTAACTTTCCTTCTATGTGTTGAAAAGAAGATTCAACTTCTCCACAAGTTAGTGTGCTTTCACGGAAAGTGCTAAATGAGTGATTTCTTTAGCTATGCACCAAATAAACTCCTTTTTAAATTGAGCTTCATAAACCAATGTCGACAGAATGGCTTGAAGTCGACCCTGCATACTAAATCAAGACGCTAAAAAAAAGGATTGCTCCCCCAACGCAGGCAGTAAGGGTGAAGCCAAACTGATTGGATAAGGAAAGGGCCTATAAATGGAGCAGATTCATATACATCCCCCAAGCATTTGCAACTAAAACATCTGACAAATCCCTCTATCTTTTATGCTTTGATAGATGTCCACGCAAGTTCAAGGGTTTCCCCATTTTTTATACAAGCTAGGAGGATGTTGGCACAGGCCGCCACCATGGCACTCCATGAGATGACATTTGGCGAGGCATTTCTTTGAATAAACATAAGGCACCCTTAAGCACATGGGTTTGTGTAAAATCTACAACCATAGCATTCCATGAAACTATGTTTCCTTCAGGCATTCTTCCCAACAGGGAAACGACCCTTACCCTGTGCATTTCCAACTGCCACAACTAAAAAATCCTCCTCCTTTGGTTCTTCATTGGCCAACAAAACTCTATTGCACTCTTATCCTTGGCTCAAGCATAGAGGGACATGACAAAATAGCCTTGGTTTACAGTGTCGCTGCCCACAAATTCACCCATTCCCAAAAGGATAAGGATTGAACCCTAGTTTAATAATTTAGAAATTTCTTTTTCCCTTCCTCCATTTTAGTTTTATTTTATTATATATGTATTTTTATTGAATTGAGTGATTGTATAAGCTTATGCATTTTCCATACATTTGGGTCAATGACATATATTTATTTATTTTTAATTTCCTTTTACAAATATATTTAATAATATTTTGTTCCTCCTTTATTTTATTTTTTATTCTTTTTTTTTAAAGTTTAAAACTTGCGAGATTGGGTTCTAGATTGACTCGACCAAATTCATCTTCGAGATTGACAAGGTAAGATTGAAACCATGCCCTAGTGATAACACTTATGTGTTCCAAGGTTCTCGAGGTCTGAGACTCGAAGCAGAAGATGGCATCCGAGAAGGCAACTAGTTCCTGATTGAGGAATTAAATTTTATAAGAATAACTAGTACTAAGAATTTGAAATTAACTAATTTAATAATTTGGCATAAAATGTTTGAAATAGTCACAAAGCTAAAAGATGACCCTTGGAAATCTTATCGACTAAGTGTGGCAGGCAGGGACAGTACAAACACGAACACGCAAGATACCCACTCGATACCAAAAAAAAATTCCAACTGCAACGAGAATAAGTGGGCACTACATCTCCCTCCCCTTACAAGAGCATTGTCCTCAATGCGACAAAACACCGAAGCTCAGAGGGTACATAGGCAAGAAACTAATAATGAAAACACATTGGGTAATAAAACAACTAGTTGTTAAAACATGATCACAAGGAAGAAAACTAATTTTGGAAATATCTTAACTTATAATGTTCTGTGAAGATTGGTAGTTATAGTTTACCGTATTACTTTGTTAGCATTTTCTTTTACAGTATTCCTTATCTCAAGATTATAATATTCATTGTTTAGAATTTTTTAGTTGTCTTAAGTTTGGGGGTTCCCAACAATAACTAACATCAACATATCACACAAAACTTAACACAACACAACCAACCCATGAGACATCTTGCTACCTACTTCATGACTATATCGCATCACAAGGTCTTTTAATTCCTCCATGGAATGACAACAAGTAGTCCACATAGAAAATAATTTCCAACAATTATGTCCTAGACATAGATCTAGTACACACGTATCACTGACAAACATAATCATCACACTGATACAAAGGTAACTAGTATCACATGTCTCAAAACCATGACTATACCCACATAGTTCCAAACAGATATCCAAAAATATATATCAACCAATGGGAGCGTCAAGCCTCAAACATAACAATGTGTAACGAGATTCACAAGAGTACACATAACTCACAACACTAACTCCACACAACATGAAACAATCTCCATATATATTTCCTGAAGCATCAAAAAACAAATCCATATATCTCAAACAACTCCATATACCCCCCAAAGAGAAAGAAACATAGTGCCAAAACCAAGTCAGGTCACTCAACTATAAAGCCCCATCAAGAATGTCAGGTCACTCAACCATAGAGTGCCATAAAGAATATCAGGTCACTCAACCATAGAGGCATGTCTCCTTTCTCCTTTTAATGAGGTCAGGTCACCCTATGGCCCAGGGCATATAGAACCATGTCACCCACAGCCCAAGTGACATAATAACTCATGGTTCAACAATCCACTAGTTATCTGTAACTCCTTGGGGCGTACCCCCATACAATGAAGCGGGCCCATAGGTTTAACCAATCCATGGTTAATCCCATGACCCTATACCAACACATTACAAAATTAGAACCAGCATAACAATCCATTCAAATGCCAAGTGGAAAAATCAAAAGCCTTGGGCAAGGCTCTAAAATTTTAAACATGAAAAGAACGTTTGAAATCTAAGAATAAAAAAAAATGGGTGATTAGCCATGGTTAGTGCAAAATTTGAATGTTAATGTAATAACTAAATAAATGCCCAAAATATAAGAACATGTTAATCAAGAAAATGGGTGGTTCTAACAATAAAAGAGAATGATTAATTTACGAATAAAATACGTATTGAGAAAATAGCACATTACAATCACTATGTGGCCTCTTACCACCACCAAAAGGGGTACTCATCGAGTTGCTGGCACTCAAACATCGAGCCTCAACTCATAAAAATATACATGTAACCAGAAATGAGTATATCAAATAATGTAACTGTCATCATCTCTACCTAAATCATTCCTCCATACTCCCACAAGGATCAATATAGGAAAAATCACATAGGATTATTCAATGAACAATCCAACAGGAAAGAGCAGGGGACACTAGATGCATAAGTTGAGCCTAAGGTGTGCGCACCCATAATATACTGAGCAAGCTCAGAGTATACTAAACAGATAAAAGTGGGTTTTCAGTCTATATAAGACTCCACTTTCTCACTCGTACTCAGCTCAAGATTATGAAAACCTGGTCCACGCCTCCTCTCTCCTCACATACACTCTTGACAATTTTCTTCCCTTAGGGTCGTCTGGTGTAAGGTTCACAACATACACATACTACATCACTATCACAATGGTGATTCACACAATTTAACCATAGCATCTTACGCATGGTATTTATATACAAGGTATAACACAATCATTACTTTCACGAGTTACGATGCATCACATTACCACATCCTACACCCAAATTTCAATCACTGTACACTAGGGATCATACTCACCATATGCCCCTAAATCACGACATGAAACATCACATATTACAAGAATTATATGTATGAGGAACACAATGTCAAACCTTACAACATATAGTTAATTGCAATACAACACGATGATGCACAGAACTAATCACAATACGGTGATGACATCACGATGAAATGTGATTCACTTTACATAAATTTTGTCATGCAATACATCAATACACCTTCATATCACATAAATCTAAAATTCTTTAACCCTCTGCAATCCATAATAACATTCCGTTCACAAACAACAAGGCGGTAAATCACACAAGAATTCCTCATTGAATCCATGAAAAGGAGAGTCAATACTCTCATCAACAGCACATCAACATGAAAATAATTACGCACTAAGTGACATGCACCACATGTGCTTCCATAAGGTCAAAATTATGACATAGTTCACATAACAACATATATCACAATACTCTTCCAATATCCCCCACCATCATGCAAAATCATCACAACTCCAATCCACCCCAGAGGTTCGAGAGCATGAACCTATGCTCTAATACCATATGTAATGCCCACAATATACACACATAATTACAATAGTAAAATACCAGGATAATTTTTTTTTGACTTACATTACTCACTACACACAACACAGCAAGGGCTCCAAGTACAGAAACTTGACTCGCATATGAAAATTACATAAGTCATCGACTCACATATACACATGAAAAAAACATAGGCATGTCGATGCCACACTTTTCCCAATGAATGGTTACTAGTAATGACCCAACCACAAGAAAAAATGACTTTAGGAATGACGAACCCACAACACATCATTTCTTTAATTGTATTTTAGTTATGATCCACATTCCAAGAACATTATTGCACAAGGATAAATTTCTCATTTGTCCACCTACAGATTCTTAAGTTCATTTCGTGGTTAAATTACCATTCGACCCTTTTAAGTTTACTTCTTATTCTTTACAAAATTTTCCATAACTTATATACTTATTTGGTATAATTCAAATGCATATAAAATACTTAATTATCTTGTTCATATGTTAAGAATATTCTTCTCAAACATATATTCAATGTCTACCTTTTTACTCTTGCAACTCAAGTGAATGTGACTTGGTGTCCATATAGCGATATTAGGATTTAACGAAGATTTAGATACAAGATAGATTTTTACCAAAAACATTCTTTGATCACAGAATAGTTATTTCCCTACCATAGTTATTCTATGTCAATGACTTGTGGAATTTCATTTTGATTTTTTATATGTATTTTTTTTTCTCCAAGGTTGATCACACTAAGGCAATTCATATTCTTTGAAACAAAATAATATATTTAATTGAGATAAAAGGTCTCCGAGAGTGGCATTATTCCAAACCTCAAACCTCGTTTTTACTCTTATATGCTTTAATTTCTACATCACATTATGGTCTTATTATTAGCATTTTCTTGTAAAAGGAGTTATGAAGTGTAAGACTAACCTCTTGAAGACATATATGATTAGAAGACTTGAAAACTATACACGAACCCTAAGTTAACATCCAAATCAACTGAGGTTTAGATTAATTCCAACTTCACCTAAGGGTCTACCCCTCAACTAAATATGATTTTTAAGCTAGTGGACATAATTATGCTAAACCACCTTCAAGAAAGGACCAAGGTGTTATGTTGATAGAAACCAAGGTAACACATTTGGTTGAGTGGGGCTAAGGATTTTATTAACAAGAGTTTAAGACCTACAACAACTAAGTCACAACCTCCATCTATGTCATCTGGATCCAACACGGATTTCATTCGATGAAGAGATTTAATTTTAAATCTATCTTCGGAAGACAAGGTAGTCCACCAGGATATGAAGGAGGAGTTAGCTCTACATACTCCAAATAAAGTTTGATTGTGTCGCTCCTATCAAACAGGTTTATGACAATGTCACTAAACATACTGACTAAGACGATAAACCCATTCTTGGGCTCTTGTTTACTCAACTAGGAGGTTCCATCGAGTGTAGAGTTGAAGTTCACTCTATGGTTTTAAATGTCTTCTATGGTAAAAAGTATCACACATGAAGACATGTTGTGCACAGATCTTATATTAGGGTTAGTGTTTCGATACAAATCTCTTTTTTTAACATTTACAAGGTATGACTACACAAGATGACTCATTAATCATTTATTGAACACTGAGTATGCACTACAAGATATTACTTCAAATTCATTTACCTTATATATACATATATCAAACCTTTTTACCATGTGTACTGTGAATCAAATTGAACCTATAATTAAATATACATTTCCTAGATGTCCTTAAAACTAGCATCTCATACATATCAACAAATTATCAAATATAACTTTCTGTAACATGAGACTACATTATACATATATTCATTTTACAATGAAATATATAAATTACAATGATAATTAATAAATTACACATCACCTTTTCATCATCATTCTTTCAACCTACAAAACCACGTGAGCATGATATTAGCAATAATGCGTTGGCATGGCATCCACCCTAATCTAACATAATTATCATTTTTCAGTTTCCCATTTACATATGATAATAATTATAGTTTGCAATCGAAATTAAAGGTTTATAAACATGTATTCCTTACATTTCATTTCACTTCATTTTGTAACCCAGGAGAGAGAAAGAGAAGGGAAGAGAGAGAAAACAACATTTTGTCAAAAGTTCTAATTCACACAAGTTACACTATAGAGTTTTAAGTAGTAATTTACATGTGTCAAAAGTTTCCACGGTGATTTGGCAACCCGACGAGGGTCCTGCAACTTCCTATTTTTACATTTTCTTACTAGCTACAAAAACGTTCAAAACAGGCTCGGAGGCTAAGAAACCGCTTCCAAAAGTTGTCTTCTGGTGAGAACACACACCACGATTAAATTTCTATGTGTCGACCTATATACCAAGAGTTGATAGCAACTGACGGAATTTGGAAATAGCGAACGGTTTATGTTTGGCGACTAATTTTCCGAGGCTACTGGTCGTAGTTGACCCAATTGCAAATGAACAAAAGTTAGCTCGAGGGCTCAGAAAACCACATCCAAAATTGACGTTTGATGGATGAACGCGCAACGAGAAACTTCCTACAAATTTCTCTATATACGGAGAATTTAACAGAGTTGACGGAACTCAGAACTAGAAAACAGTCTTCAAATGGCGACAAGTTTTCTGAAGCCACCGGTCCTAATTGGTCCAGTTTGACCTTGTCAAACTGCAACCAGAGGCCTAAAAAATGTCGTCGTCAAAATATCCAGAAAAGTGTTTTTCCCTAAACTGAAGGTTCCATGCAATTTTCTAGTAAAAACACAAGAGGTTTATGAAGACGGAAAGTAATTTCTTTATCCAGGTTTAAAATGGCGGTTCAAAATGAAAGCCAACTTTCTAGATTTAACATCTTTTTATTGTTGTAAAATAGTGTAACAGAGCTCCTATAAGAGCCTCAAAAAGATCACATATGTTCATTTGGGGTTAATGCAAAGGTTAAGGTGACTCCTCACATAACCAGGTGCATGAATGAAGCTTAACATCTCTTTTTCAGAGTTACAAAGGGTACTTAATGAGTCTCTGAAAAATTAAAAAATTAACTATTTAAACAGGGAGATGGTCAACATTATTACTGGGAATTCAATTTTGTCTTGTCGATAAAATAATATTGTAGTGATCTAGTTGGTTAGGAGTTTTTCTAAATCACCTTAGAATGAAGGTTGAAGTTCATGGTTTGATACAAAAGCGTTATTTTGATTTATTTATTTTTGTGAGTTACGATACGACACTTTATTGTTTTGCAACAAGTTAAAAATAAAACAATTAAAAGTATTATAATTCTAATATTTTAAAATTATATTAAGTTGCAAACAAAAAACTAAAGTACGAGAGTTATGAAAGATGAGGGGAGGTGAACCATGTCTAGGAGGAACGGAGTCGGTCAAACCCACAGGCTTCGGTTCAGCATCTCGCTTGGGCACATCGTCAACTAGTTCACAAGCAACAACCACCCAAACTCCATCATGTTGACCATGTGTTTTAATGTTGTTTCCTGCACTACTAATTTACATCTCTAGTGATTTAGGAAGCCATAAACGAGACTTCATAAAATTTGATGACAAAATGATCAACCCATTGTCTATTGTCAACAATGCAATATGTCGCCCATCTACACTCCAATCAGCTATTGTAGCTTTCCTTCTATGTTGAAAAGAAGATTCAGCTTCTCCACAAGTTAGTGTGCTTTCATAGAAAGTGCTAAATGAGTGATTTCTTTAGCTATGCACCAAATAAACTCCTTTTTAAACTGATCTTCATAAACCAATGTCGACATAATGGCTTGAAGTCAACCTTGCGTACTAAATCAGGATGCTAAAAAAAAAAAGGATTGCTCCCCCAACGCAGGCAGTAAGGGTGAATCCAAACTGATTGGATAAGGAAAGTGCCAGCAAATGGAGTAGATTCATAGATGTCCCCCAAGCATTTACAAATACAACATCTGACAAAATCCCTCTATCTTTTATGCTTTGATAGATGTCCACGCAAGTTCAAGGGTTTCCCCATTTTTTATATAGGTTGGGAGGATGTTGGCACAGGCCGCCACTATGGCACTCCATGAGATGACATTTGGCGAGGAATTTCTTTGAATAAAAATAAGGCGCCCTTAAGCACATGGGTTTGTGTAAAAGCTGCAACCATAGCATTCCATGAAACCACGTTTCCTTCAGGCATTCTTCCCAACAGGGAAACAACCCTTACCCTGTGCATTTCCAACTGCCACAACTGACAAATCCTCCTACTTTGGTTCTTCATTGGCCAACAAAACTCTGTTGCACTCTTATCCTTGGCTCAAGCAGAGAGGGACGTGATAAAATAGCCTTGGTTTGCAGTGCCGCCACCCACAAATTCGACCTGGTGTTTGCATTTTTTCCGCCCACAAACTCACCCATTCCCAAAAGGATAAGGATCGAACCCTAGTTTAATAATTTAGAAATTTCTTTTTCCCTTCCTCCATTTTAGTTTTATTTTATTATATATGTATTTTTATTGAATTGACTGACTGTATAAGCTTATGCATTTTTCATACATTTGCTTATTTAGTCAATGACATATATTTATTTATTTTTAATTTCCTTTTACAAATATATTTAATAATCTTATGTTCCTCCTTTATTTTATTTTATTTTTATTCTTTTTTTTTAAGTTTAAAACTTGCGAGATTGGGTTCTAGATTGACTCGACCAAAGTCATCTTCGAGATTGACAAGGTAAGATTGAAACCACGCCCTAGCGATAACACTTATGTGTTCCAAGGTTCTCGAGGTCTGGGACTCGAATCAGAATATGGCATCTGAGAAGGTAACTAGTTCCTGATTGAGGAATTAAATTTTATAAGAATAACTAGTGCTAAGAATCCGAAATGAACTGATTTAATAATTTGGCATAAAATGTTTGAAACAATCACAAAGCCAAAAGATGACCCTCGAAAAGCTTGTCGACTAAGTGTGGCAGGCAGGGACAGTACAAACACGAACACGCAAGAGACCCACTCGATACCAAAAAAAATGTGAATGGCAATGAGAATAAGTGGGCACTACAATCTGGCTTCAAATTGTGTTCTCATAGTAGCCCAGTTGGTGATACATACATGAGGAATGTGATAAAACCATCCTGCAGCAGTGCCCTGAATCATCTCAACGAATAATCAAATAGATACATCTTCATGAGGCACTCCAAGAATTCTACAAGCTACAAAATATGTAGTTATATGTTCATCTATGTGTTTCTTCCCGTTTCCATTGAATTTTGGTAAATTCTTACGTGATCCCCGTCGAAATTCATACAATGGTTGAACCAATGCAAGAGGGATAATAGTTGGACCCAAAGGAACCATAGCTTGTGGTTGTTACACATGCATGAAAGTTGTTTATAGAGCATTATTCTTAGGTATACATCATTTTTGATATCTTTACTCTAGAAAGAAACAAGAGAATAAAGTAAATATCGAGTCTCCAATATTTTTTTATATACAGAGTCGCCAATATTTAAAAAATAAACTCATGAGATAGGAAGAGATTAGCATTGATTTGTTTCAAGTCCCTAGTGGAGTACCCAAAAATTATTGGCTATATTTTATGCATAGTTAGATACACAAATGTAGGTAGTCATGGGATAAATCCCCTTCATTTAACGGTGAATATCTCATGCAAGGTATTTATTTATTCTAATTATTTTCTAGGGTTATTACTTTAATTACAAATCTTATGAACCATAGCTTAGAAATTTTGCAGCAAGTAAGTAGTTGTGTTTTGGGAATAGTGTGAGAAAGAAAAGATAGGAAGATACAGAATTATAACAACAATGAGGAAATAAAAAATTACTTCGCAATAAGTAGATCCCAAAGCTTATTGCAGCCGTACAGAATAAATAAACACTTTAAAAATGAAACAATTTAAGAAAATGAAAAATAAATTAATCCAGATTTAAATTTTAAGTAACAAAATTTTTACCATAAAATCCTCATGGGATGATGCACAATGAGACTTCTAAGACACAAATTTCTCCAAAAATTCACCTTCTTCTTATTCCATTCTAACCAAGTTATAACAAGAACATTCAATAATCTCAACAAAAAGTTTGAGATCTTTAAATTCATGTGCAAAATTACAAATATTGGTTGGAAAAAAGTTTCATCCTTTGGCACATAGGCCTCTCTCTCTCTATTTATAGCACTTAGAAAGAAAATACAAATATGAGAAATTAATTGTTCCTTCCATGCATTCTACCTAAAAATCTGTAGGTAGTTGAGAATTTTTCTCCTTGAATCTCTCTTTTATTGACATGCATGATATTTGAATATTCTATAATTTAAAAAAAAATCAACTGCTTTGCATGTAATGTCTGCAATTATTAAGTAATTGATTTTTCAAATAACTCGAAGTAATGGATTTTAACTAAATTACTTAAGTTTTACAAATAAATCCAATTACTTCATTACATTTTCTGAGAAATGAGAAAGAAGAAGAAGAAGAAGAGAAATGAAGAAATTATTCTAGCTATAGAACCTTGGTCCTACTTTTCTCCTTTTTTGTTAAAGAAGAAAACTCCCCATACTACATTAAATTCAGAAGCACTACTGCCTAGAACTATTCATTTTATGTTGGGAGTGTTTTTACCATTTTTCTTCCATTTAACCCCATAAAAATTTGATTTTCATGATTCCATAGTGTATATTACATTAAGATATTTCCAGAAAGTCTAAGATCTCGAAAAATGGAGCACCTAGTCAAAATTTATGGATAATCAAGTTTTTTACCCCCATTACTGCTTTCTACTGTAATACGCATTGTAACAACAGCTTTACTTATTACTTTAATGAAGTAACAAGTTGTTGAAAACATTATTATTCTTGGGATTATTTTTACAAATTTTCACCAAATTAATCCCACTAAAAACTAATTTTCATGATTTCAAGGTGAAGAGGAGATCGAGATCTTTCTAGAAAGTCCAATATCTTGAAAAATGAAGCATTTGGTCAAACATTATGGCCAATCAGGTTTTTGACCCCTTATTATTGTTTTTGTTTGTATTGTGGGTTTTTGCACTTGCTTTACTTATTACTTGTAGAAGTAAAGTAACTTCATTTTTCTGCATTACTATATTCTTTTTCCTTCTTTGAGGGTTTTCTTAACTACTTTACTTAGTTACTTTATGAAGTAAAGTAACTCCATTTTCTCACATTACTTCTTATTTTGTCTTCTTTACAGGTATTTGCAACTGCTTTACTTAGTTACTTTATAAACTAAAGTAACTCCTTTTTTAAACATTACTATATTCTTTTTCCTTCTTTGTGGGTTTTTGCAACTGCTCTACTTAGTTACTTTATGAAGTAAAGTAACTCCATTTTTCTACATTACTCTCTTGTATTTTCTTCTTTGTGGGTTTTTGCAACTGCTTTACTTAGTTACTTTATGAAATAAAGTAACTCCATTTTTCTACATTACTCTCTTCTTTTTTCTTCTTTACGAGTTTTTGCAATTGCTTCACTTAGTTACTTTATGAAGTAAAGTAAATCCATTTTTCCACATTACTCTCTTCTTCTTTTTTTCTCTGTGGGTTTTTGCAACTGTTTTACTTAGTTAGTTTATGAAGTAAACTAACTCCATTTTTCCGCATTACTCTCTTATTTTTTTATTTTTTTGCAGGTTTTTGTAACTTATTTAATTTATGAATTAAATTAAGGGTAAGTGCACAAAGTTGGGGGGGCAAAAAGCATACAAGAATCCGAAAAAAATCAAAACGTGTACATGTTTTGCTAAAACGCACTCGTGTTTTATTTTTTTTTCTCGGGAATCACTGAAGCATAACGAGTACGCATTTGAAACAATTCAAAAAGCATACACGTACGTTTTTTTTGTAGTGTGGACCATGCAAATGTGTTTTGGTGGTTTATACTTACAAAAATAAATGTTTAAGTATAAGAAATTTATTTTAGTAAATATAAGAAATTAGGGTCACTCTGTACCTTATGGAAGTGGTCTCGTAGCTCCAACAGTTATAATCTAGAAGATAGTTTTTCAAAATCTAATCTAGTCAGTACTTACTTTTTCAAGATTTCAGCAAATGACCTAAAACTTTCAGGGCATATATATTCTAGTTGGTCTTTGTTTTTGGAAAGCATATAGTCATTTTTAGGTTTTTTGACCTTCTAAAATGGATTTTGGCCCTACCACAGCTTGAATTGGTACTAATTTTTAAATTTGGTCCATAATTCACTTTAGTGACCATGAATTAACTCTATGATGTTTGTCTACTTCTCACTAAAAATATTTCCTCACTTTGTAGATAGAGGATTGTTCCCTGAATGGGATTCCTGTCCTATGGCCAAAATGACATGATTGTAATGTGCTTCCTCCTTAAGGTTTGATAACACTACTAGGTATTGAATGAATTGTTACAAATAGTACCAAGTGAATTACATAAAGTGAACTTAGATGATTGCTCCTTCTTGGAAACATGGTGCTCCATATAAAGATCATCCCCTCACCTTTCCTAGCTCTAAAAGCATCCTTTCATGGAATCAAATTCATGATTCTCATACATGGTTTTTCTCATATGTCTCTTATGGAGATAAATGATGCCTTAATACTTCACAAATAATGGTCCTTGATAACTCGGTGACATGACTAGATCATTTTAGCTTGTTCTAAAGGGTGTTCAATTAACTACAAAATGGCCAAAAATGCCTTTTTAGGCATTCAAAGGAAGTAGTCTCTCATAAAAAATAAATGAGTCGATCGATCACCTTAAACACTATTCCCTACACATTGAAACACATTGAATGATCTTATTAGGACTTTCCTTTGGGTGAGGGTTTATGATTTAAATTTTAGGGTTTATGGTTTATGGCTAAGGGTTTAGGACTCAAGGTTTAGTGTTTAAGGCTCATAGTTCAGATTTTAGGGTTTAAGGTTTAGGGCTCAGGGCTTAGGGTTTATGGTTTAGGGTTTATGGCTTAGTGTTTAGAGTTTTGGGTTTATGGTTCATGGTTAAGGGTTTAAGATTTAGGGTTAAGGCATTAGGGCTCAAGGTTCAAGGTTTAGGGCTTAGGGATCAAGGTTGAGGGTTTAGGGTTTATGGCTCAAGGTTCAGGGTATAGGGTTTAGGGATCAGGGTTGAGAATTTAGGTTTTAGGGTTGAGAGTTGAGGGTTCAGGGCTTAGGTTTCAGGGTTTAGTTTTTAGGGTTTAGGGTTTATAATTTAGGGTTTAGGAGTTAGGGTTTAAGGTTTAGGGTTAAGGATTTAGGGTTTATGGTTTAAGGTTTAGGATTTAGTGTTTAAGGTTTAAAGGTCAGGTTTTAGGGTTTAGGGAAAAGGGTTCAGGGTTTAGGGTTTAGGGATCAGGTTTTAGGGTTTAGGGTTTAGGGTTGAGATTAGAGGGTTCAGGTTTTAGGGCTCAGGGTTTAGTTTGTAGGGTTCAGGATTGAGGTTTTATGTTTAAGGGTTCAATGTTTAGGGTTTTGGCTTAGGGATTATTGATTAGGGCCTAGGGTTCAGGGCATAAGGTTTAGGGTTTAGGGCTCAAGGTTTAGGTTTTAGGGGTCAAGGTTTAGGTTTTAGGTTTTAGGGTTTAGGGTTTAGAATTTAGGGCTTAGAGTTTAGGGTTTAGGGATTAGGGTTTAAGGTTTAAAGGTCAGGGTTCAGGGTTTACGGAAAAGAATTCAAGGTTTAGGGTTTAAGGCTCATTTTTTAGGGTTTAGGTTTTAGGGTAAAGGGTTTAGGTCATAGATTCCAGGGTTTAGGGTTTATTGTTTAGGGTTTATGGTTTATGGTTTAGGGCTTAGGGTTTAGGGTTTAGGATTTAGTGGTTGGGGTTTAGAGTTTAGGGTTTAGGGTTTATGTTTTAGTTTCTAGGTTTTATGGTTTAGGGTTTAGGGACCTTTAGGATATAACATTTAGGATTTAAGGTTTAGGGTTTACAGTTTAGGTCTCAGGGCTCAGGGTTTAGGGTTTAGGGGTTAGGGTAAATGGTTTAAGGTTTACAACTTAGGATTCAGGGTTTAGAGTTACAGGTTTATGATTTAGGGGTTAGTTACAAGGTTAAGGTTTATGGGTTAGAGATCAGGGCTCTATATTTAGGGTTTAGGGCTCAAGGTTTAAGGTTTAGGGTTTAGGTCTTAAGGATTAAGGTGTAGGGTTAAAGGCTTAAGGTTTAGGGTTTATGGTTTAGGGATTAGGGATTAGGGATTAGGGTTCATGGTTCATGGTTATGGCTTAAGGTTTGGGTTTCAGAGTTACTAGTTTAAGGTTTGGGGGTTAGAGCTCAGGGCTTTGGATTTAGTATTTAGGGTTTAGGGCTTAGGGCTCAGGGTTTAGGGTCTAGGGTCAAGGGTTTAGGGTTATGGGTTTAGGGTTTAGGTTTTAGTGTTTAGGGTTTATGATTTATTATTTTGGTTTTAGGGTTTAGGGTTTATAGTTTATAGTTAAGGTCTGATGGTTGAGGGTTGAGGGTTTAGGTCAAAGAGTTTAGGGTTCATCGAATTTATAGGCAGAACATTAAAAGAGAATCTTAAAATTTTGATGTTTTTCATTTGTCGATATTTTGAAGGAGGGAAATGTCATATTCTTGACTGTCTAATCCTTCCAAATACCCCAGTATTCCTAATTCCTTGGGTGTAGAGGGAGACATTGTTAATTGTCTTCCATTTATAATGATAGAGATATTTGTAAATTTGTGTTATGACCTCTAAATCTATATGAATTTCAATTTGCTTGGAAATCACATCACACCCTTCACTAGGATTATGAATACCCCTATCTTTTTTTAGGGGATTTTGAAAACATCCATGGGTTTATCATATAAGGAATTATCAATGAATGGAAGGTCGCTAAGTCGTAGGCCAGGTAACTCCCATTTAGAACTAAACAAGAAAGATTTACTAGGTGATTGATAACCCCTTAGTGTTCTTAGCCATTCCCCTGTTTATGTTTATTTTGAACACTTTAGGAAGTTCTATCAAATTTACTATCCACACCAGTAGAACACTTGAAATTTTTATTTCTCCAGAGGAGAGGATACTGTAGGAAATTCAATTATGAACATACACCATTGATATATTCTCTATGTTTCTTTTTTTTCCTTTAAGATTTTTTTTTGTTATGATGGTTATTTTTTTCAGCTTCCAATGGGTCATCCTGGCTTGCATAATACCATACATGGAAATATGAGAAATGTGAAAAAAATTTAGAGTGTGAATAAATTTGCATTCAAGAGCACAAGTATATGTGGGGAGAAACAAGTTTGGAAGAGATGTGTAATATATTCATTACAAGGCACAAGATAGATGTCATATCCATTTAGTTACTTGTCCCACCTCTCATAAAAAAGGTACTTTTATAAGTAGAATCAATGATGGTTCAAGGCACGAGAATAGGAAATATTGATGAAATATGGTTTGGGGTTTAGGGTTTAGGGTTTAGGGCTCATTTTTCAGGGTTTAAGGTTTAGGGTTCAGGGTTAAGGGTTTAAGGTTCAGGGTTCAACATTCAAGGTTAAAGGTTTAGGGTTATGGTTTAGGATTTAGGTTTTAGGTTTAGGGTTTAGGGTTTAGTGTTTATGGTTAGGGTTTATGGATCAAGGTTAAGGATTTAGGGTTTAGGTTTTAGGGTTTTGGGTTAAGGATTTAGTGTTTAAGGATAAGGGTTTATGGTTTACAGTTCAGGTTTTAGGGTTTATGGTTCAAGGTTTAGGGTTTAGGGTTCATGATTTATTGTTTAGGGATTAAGGTTTAGGTTTTATGGTTTAGGGCTTGGGGTTTAGGGTTTAGGGTTTAGGATTTAGGGCTTAGGGCTTAGCGTATATGGTCTATGGTTTAGGTCTTAGGGCTCACGGATAAGGGTGTAGGGTTTAAGGCTTAGGGTATAGGGTTTAGCATTTAGTGTTTAAGGCTTAGGGTTTAGGGGTTAGGGTTTAGGGTTTAGGTTTCATTTTTTATGGTTTAGGGTTTAGGGTTTAAGATTTAGGGTTTAGGGCTTATGGATTACGATTTATGGCTTAAGGCTCATGGTTTAGGGCTCACGAGTAAGGGCTAAATGTTTAAGGTTTATGGTTTAGGTTTTAGGGTCTAGGGATCATGGTTAAAGGTTTAGGGTTTAGGTTTTAGGGCTCAAGGTTTACAGTTTAGTGTTTATTTTTATGGCCTATGGTTTTGGGTTTTGATTGTAGAAGTTAAATGCTAAAAAGATTTAGGTTGAATGCTGAAGTCCTGAAAAATTACCTATGTACTGACTAGATTATACTTTAAAAAACTATCTCCTAAACCATGACTCATGGAGGTGTGAGACTAATTCCATAAGGTGCAGAGTGACCCTAATTTCTTATATTTACATAAATAAATTTAAATTATAAGAAATAATAAAATATAAATAATAATAAATGAAAAACTTATACATTTATTTATGTAAAATAGAAGCATGTCAAAAGCATACATAATGTTTATACTACACAAAATGTGTACATGTTATGTAACGCGTACGCGTTATAACATGTACGCATTTTGTGTTTTCTCTTTTCCCAAGCCATGCCTCAAGGCTTGGAATCTGGTTTGGATCCCCAACCCTGAGGCATGGACCTATACAAACATAGCACACATTGTGTTTTTACAAGAAAATGTAAAAATGCCACTTCCTCTATGATAAATCAAAATAAAACAATCAATCCATTTTTTAAAAATTATAACACGACATAGAGTAGAGTCTATTCTTTCTTTCTAAAAATATAATTTTTCAAATTTTTTGACTGATATAAGGTATCCATATTATTTATTTTCTAACTATGCCTTTTTATAGCTATTTTTTGAAGTGTAAATATGTCTATCTTTCATGGTGTATCTTTTTTTGGGTGATCAAAAATTAAAATAAATTATACTAGGGAAAACTAGGCATAATTCTATACATATTCAAAAAAAAAATCTAATTTTTTATATTTTTTGAGCTAGTTCGGAGGGTGGGGGGGGGGGGGGCACGGTCGGAGCTCTGTTATTTTTCAAAACATAAAATTTTTTTACTAGAAAAATCATAAATAAAACAATATTCACTAAAAAAATCTATAAAAAAATGGAGCCCAACCTAGATGCTCCTAATTATATTTCTACTAAAGGGTTTTCAAAAATACTAAATGGTGCGCGGCACGGAAGTCACTCTATTATGTTTTTTAACAAAAACATGAGCATTTTTTGGTATTTTATTTGTTTGACCCACTTAAACTTATCCGTTTTCAATAAATTTAGTAGCTTAGAAACTAGACCCAAAATGCTATGATTCATATTGCTACAACATCTTCCAATTTTGAGTGTAACTATTTCGAAAAACTCATACAAGTTGAAGTATTCTATTTTTAGAAAAATCTGTCCACTTAAGACCCCCTTTTGGCCCCCCAACTTGGTGCACTTACCCTTAACTCCATTTTTCGGCATTACTCTATTTTTTTTTCTTTACGGATTTTTACAACTACTTTACTTATTACTTGTAGAATTAAAGTAACTTCATTTTTCCGCATTACTCTCTTATTTTTCCTTCTTTATGGGTTTTTGCAACTACTTTACTTAGTTACTTTTAGAAGTAAAGTAACTCCATTTTAACGCAAAGAAGGAAATCACAAGTTTGGAGTGGAATTTCTTAATTACTTTGAGTAAAACAGCTATGAAAACCCACCAGATGTGAAGTAGTGAAAATTGAGCTTTGGATAATGACTTACTGTAACTTTGAAGTAAAGTAATTTGAGAAACCTAATTACTTAACATAGTAGGTACTTACAGTTTTTAGAAAATTCAGGACATTTTGGACAAATGGGTATTCCTCCAACTACTTCCAAGCAACCTTTTGCAACCTTCTGGAGAATTCCAGAGAAAATATACAAAAAAATAAAAGGGGTATCCAAATATTTCTAAGTGAAATCTTTGGGGATACCATAACCCTCTTTGCACATTAGGGTTTCAAATTTCATTTTTTTTAGTTTCTTGGGTGTATTTTAGTATTTATTTATCTAATATTTAGTGCTTCTATAGCATCATATTAGACTACAATTTTTCATTTTAGTTCAATCAGATAGAAAAAAATAAAACTCACACCGGGTATGCATAGTTTTAAATATAGGCATCAAGCCCACAAATATGATATAGTCTACATGAATGAGACCTATGATCAAGTAGTGGCCATTAACATCAGGAATTTTAAGGTCACATATGTACTTATTGGGTAGCTTACTATAGTTGTAGGAATAAAACTTGGGCTAGGATAAGAACCTATAGATACTAAATCACGCACTTTGGGTAATTATTTAGTCCCAGTCTCATACTACTATTCATATGGTTTTTGAGTGAAGAAGAGTACTAATTAACCCATGTCTTTGGCCATTTTTCTTTACTTTTTGTCGTTGTTTTCGATCTTGCACCTGCACTTTCCCAGTCCATATTTTTACACTACATTTTTTCTATTCCTGGCTAGGGCACCCCAGACACCCTGATCCCCTGTAGGGTTCCCTGATCTTCTTTGCACTTTACTCTCACCTTTTCGGAACTTTCTAGCCGTTTTATCTTTCTATATTTTTGGTGGTCAAAATTTTTGGGGTTGATTACAAAATTGGATCAAGAGATCCATATAAATTTAAACTTATGAGATCACAATGAAGGACCAAACACTAAGCACTAGTACCATCACCTAAATTTATATCCATCAAAGGCTTCTATTGCTCCATTTTTATCCATATAGCTCCATCAAAAAGGGACAAAGGTTGGTTGTTCTACATGACACTTCATAGGAGGGGAGATAATTATATTCCATGCATCATTTACTTAAATTATAAATATAGTTATTGTTCACTACTCACAAAGTGCGACTGAAACAAGAGCACCTAGGGCATGTTTTTCACACACACACACACACACACCCACCTAGAACTACATTGGGTCTAAGATGTAGTGTAGTGCTCAATGATAAATCCATCAATTTGGTAGCTAAGTACAGTTTGAACCCTTCATATGCATCTTTATTTTTTACCGTTTTTTATGTTTTTCTTTGGATTTTGTAGGTGTTTCCTCCATATCTAATTTACAGCAACATCCAAAAAAGTTCAGCAACATTCACACGACATGAAGCTAACATAGGAAATCATTCAATGACACATCAAAGGAGGTTTCTTGGTCATTTCCATAAACCAGGGCACCCAGATCTTAGACCAAGGCTCCCCTTGTGCCCTAATCCTTCTTTAGGCTCACAATCTGGCCAGAAAATCTAGATCTGAACTTTCTTGAGGTCTTGTGTGGTGGTTTCCTACTCCCGTTCATCTGGTCTCCATTGGGGCACAGTCCCATAAGCTCGGTAAATAAACTAAGGCCTTTCTACCCCTTTTTGCACATTAGGGTTTCGTAGGTTATTTCCTTTATTTATTTACTCAGTAATTCATTTTTTCTATAGCATCAAATTAGACTATTACATTTTCCATTTATAGTTTAATCATTTTGGTCAACCTAAATGATCAACTCCTTCCTTCTCCACATGTCTTCTTCTTATCAAGTCATGGCTCAATCATCTTATACTTCTTTTATTCCAACTAATGTCTCTGGTATAGTCACTATTTTTGTTGATTTCATGTAAGCTTGTAGTCAACATCCTCCTCATTTTATAATGCCTCGGGTTGATCCTTTTATCCATGTCATAAGTACTCATTGCACTCATCCTCTTACCACTCCACCTGCTTCTATTCCTCCACCCATCACTTTGTCAGCTCATCTGGTTGTTTTTAAATATTATGACATCATTGAACAACTTAAAAATACACACGCTAAGATTTCTCCTTATGAATTTTTGTGTAATGCCCCTAATGTTTGTCAAGCGCTAGAGGTACCCCATCATGTCATTCATATATAAAGTGATAATTCTACCATGGATTTTACACATCTCATATAATCTCTCCAAAATCTGTCACATGTTATATCCTTCACTATTAAAGACCTATCACCTTTTGCTAAAGTAATCTATGTGCACCCTTTCTCATTACCTCTATCATTAGCACCACTTGTATCAAATGAGTACTTATTGATAATGGGTCAGCTATCAACCTATGTGCTCATTCTCTTTTAAAATAGTTTGACTTTAACGATAATCTAATTTCTAAAAATTATACTCTCATTTGAGGATATGATTCTAATATTCACATATGTTTAGGGAATATCTCATTACAATTTGGGTTGGGCCTAAGACCGTTCTCACTGATTTTTGTGTTATTGATACATCATTGCAATTGAACTTCTTACTAGGAAGAGCTTGGATTCAAGCAATGCAAGTAGTACCCTCTACTGTACATCAATGTGTCAAATTATTACACGATGGATATAAACATACAATTACTACAGACCCTGAACCCTTCAAATGTTTCCATATAGACCCAGTTACTGCTATGTCAATACCTCCTATAAAGCACATTCCATATAGTAGTATCGATACATATGACATTGATCAATCTAGAGCTTCACAACCTTCTTCCTCTACTCTAAGTACTTCAGCTATTTCTACTCACACTACGACAATTATCTCACCCACCATACTGGCTCTGATGAGCACTTTTACTCTGCTTATCGTGACACCTCCCACTTCTCCATCTAGTGCAACTCCTAGTAACATGCTCGAAAAATCTATACAACATGAAAATGCTAATACAAATGATTCTGAGGACTCTAATGATGAATTTGACACTATTGAGCTCACTGATGAAGTATTAGGCCAACTTAATTTTACACATCTCGATGTAGATGACTCTTACTTTAAAGACACCTTTGTGGCCGATGGCCCAAGTGAATATAAATTCAAGACCCCTCCTTATACCAACGTTATGATATTTTATCAGGGATCTGTTAACAATTTATATGTTGTTTCATCTCCTCATACATAGTCTACATCTCTGCCACCTCCTTTCACATGCTCGTTATTCATCAACAACTCCTTTTGGCATAATATCATAATCATTCATACTTGTTTAGACACTATTTTCACACTTGAGGTCTTAAATCGGCTTGGTTTGTAACTTAATGATATCTTACCACCAATTCCCTCCCCTCATCTTTATCATGGTTATTGTCATATTACAGTTGTCTATGGCCTTTGTGTCTTTCATTTGATGATCATGATTACACGTGCCCCTCGTACTTATCCATTGACACTTGGTAAATCTTGGATCGACTATATTGGTAGCACTTTAGACATAAACCACACTTCTCTCACGTTTCATATGCCAATCAGAAATTTTTCCATCGGTAATGAACCATCTCCCACTTATGCTCTGAATCTTTCTCATTGGTATGCACACAACTATCCACCACTACCCTTCACTGATGAATAATATGCAATGAACATCTACACACTACGTTACAATGGCTCTTTGTACGATCCACCTCACTTTATTACTTATCATGTCTCCAATGTTCCTCTAGTAGGTTTTGATCACAACATCGATGATATTTAAGACAATGTCACAAGATTATCTTTATCACTACACACTTGGGGGCATAACATCCATACATCCCCCCATTCTTATAAACAAATTTGTATATTACATCTTTATCGCATTGCATACTAGCATCCACTCATTCATCACACTAGAACCATCATTACCTGATGACACACTCTTGTACTTTGGTTCACACTTAACTTTTAAGGGCATACTATACACATGAACCCCACACGTTGTACAATAGATGTTTTGTATTCTACAAAAACTACACATTACATCCTCTGCACATCAAATGGTTGTCTCTCATCATCACACAGACTACAGCTTCTTCTACGTGTTACACTCACTACCCGATGACACACTCTAGTATCACAACCTATACTGGATTGTTGAGGGTATGCATCACAAATGTACCTCATCACATTCACGTATTCATCATTCACCCTACTATAGACACTAAAATTAGGCCACAGTCCCCTTGGTCCCTCGTCAAATAAATACCTTGAACACATTCACCTAACCATGGCCCCTTTCATCCCCCTCTAATATTAATTTAATTAATTTAACCAAATTAATTCATTATCCTCACAATATTTATTATTTAAATATCCTAAGTGGGATAATGCCCACATATCCACCTCATCTAGCCACCTCACCCTAAGACATATTCTTAGTTATTTTCCATTACTAACTAAGACCTACCCAAACCCTATAAATCAATGCCTACATTCCCTCTAACCACATTCCCATCCGTTAGAAGGAATCCTCAATGCTAATCTATGAGGCAAATGAAACAAGATCCCAGAAAATCAAGGGGATCTTCCTAGTTTAGTAAACCTAGGAAATCTCACCCTTTCCAACACCGATTACCCTAAATCACCACTGGTTAAGCCGAAACCACATTCGGTTACCATTTATCCCCCAAAACAACCTTATTTTGAGGTTGGCACATTTCAAAGAGATTAACACATTTTTTGAGAGCAAGTGACGAAACCAGTGTTAGTTCACACATCAGAGCATCCATAGCCACAAACTAAAGCAACCACAGAGCCATTTTCCTTCATGTGAGCATCTAAGGAAGTGCCAGCACCACACTGAGTTCCTTCCATTTGATCACCCACCATTACCAACCAGACATCAAGCTCGTACAAATAGTAAGTTTTGTTAGCCTACATTGGTTCCTTATCATTTTAGCATATCCTTTCACTTTTGTTGTTAGTTTTTGTTCTCATTTCCATCCCCACCATTTTATCTGCATGTAAACTCGACCATCTCTTTATCCACACCCTTGAACTACCCATATCCAGACTTTCACCATTCCTGTGCATATTCAGGACCTACACGAACCTTGTCATTTCCCTTTCATTATCATCTAGCACCAAATCTATCACCTTGCCAAGTTTTATTGAATTTCCTGTACCCCGACCATATAGATGCTGGTTACCCACAACTGCTGCCAGTTATCCTAAATTGACATTGGTCATACCAGACTGATGTTGGTCTCTGTGTTTTGACAAAAACCTAGATGAAAGCATAAAAACTCCAAATACCTAAAATATCCCAGAACTTTACCATGACCAGTACCAGTACCCCGATAGAGACCTTGACCTTCAGATTCAATCATAGCTTAGCCTGTTGTGAATGAGTTTTCTTATTGTAGACGAATGAGATACCTAAATCATTTTAACTACAGTAAGATTTCCTTTATTTTTAGCATTAAGTTGTTTTGAACAGTGGATTGATGGTTGTCTAGGAAGTATCATGCTTCCCAGATCTAGCACGCGCTAGGAAGTCCACTGCATATATTGTTTAACCTTTATTTTGTGGTATTGTTTTCCATTTCAGGTAGTTCCTCCAAGCAAAAAGGAATCTCTCATGATCAGCTATGGATTCATAAGTCATATGCGCGGAACAACCTATAACCAACATCTCAGCAAGTATTCCTCCTTGCCCATTACCCTTATCTATTTTGTCAACATTCAAAGAAACACATCTAGAATCAAGTGAAACATTTTGGCATGCCCAATGGGACCCATTCTGGGTTCTTTACATTCTTTCATTTCTAGGTGAAAACATTGTATGTTTGTTTCTTTTTCAAAAAGTTCTTACATTAAACTTTCTCCCCTGGAACCTTCTTTTCTTCTATTGTCTAAAAGCAATATTTATTTTGGTGCTTAAAATGAACATTTCTTCCCTTTCATTAGTATGACATTATTAAAAGAGCATCTTTTCTCGTGTTCATATATTTGTGGCATCAAATTCTACGTTTACGTTTTGATTTGGGTTTAAAAATCATTTCATTTCATTCTACTTTTCTACATTAGCTCACATTAATTGAGGGCAACCTATACACTAGAAGTCATTCCCAACTGATGGTTGACAAATGAATCAGAGAAAATCACTTCCTTTATTTTTCTCTCTCTAAGTCTTACCCAAAAATAAAAAATTTAAAATATATACACATTCTTAAACAACATCTCACCCGGAACAAGTTGTAGGTGATCACACGATCATAGCACAGCGGGCACCCCACTGGTTATCTCTATCTAGCAACACATCAGAGGACGACCCACCCCCCACCATAACATACCTGAAACCTCTCCTTGTAGATATCCTTCTTCGTAGGAAGCCATCCTCACAAAAAAACTCTATTTTACAGTTCATGATTCAGTCCTTAAATAGCATAAGCTAAACAAACATAATAGAAAAAACACTCTTAGGATCATATTTTTCTTAGTGTTTCGGCTGAGAGGTCATGTTCTTCATTTTTCTTATTTTCCCCTTGGACGCTCCTCATCATAGTTGGTGTATTCCAACTTCATCTGAGTGTGTCTGGACCTTATTCTCATCATTCTCAAAATTATGGGTTTGATTCCACTTTTAATTTTAACTCAAAACCACATTTTCTTCATCATTGTTTCAATTTCATAGTAACCAATGTCAGTCCAGCGACCATTATCGGTCACCCTCTGATTGTCATCAGTTTTACCCAATCGACATCGGTTAACTGTTCTTTTTGTTAACCAAACAAAAAAGGACACATATTCCCCTTTGTTAGCTATTTAGAGTCTTTGTCACTCTTATCATATCCATTGACCTAGTAAGTCCCATCAACATTTTGCATACCTAGCAAATTTGGCCTTATACCTTGTGTTTTGACCAACTGTCCACTTTCCATAGTAACCGAAAGCGGTTACCTATGATCGGCGTCAGTTTAACCTATGGAATTGGTTAGCCTATGTCATTTTCCAGTTGACATTTTAACCCCAATTCACCTACCACCGCCCATTTATCCTACCTATGTTATATTTCTAATTCATTTATAGAAAGCATTCTTACCATGTTAGTACCTATTCACATGGTACTGACGTGTTAACAAGAAAGAACCCTCGTATTCCACACCAGTTGTCAACCACTCCCACCTAGCCCTTCACGACCTTCCATTTAATCACCAGCCATGAAACCTATCCAACCTATCTCTATTACTACCAGAGATGAGGAGTTCACACGACTCCTTGACCAAAATCTTGTCACCTTACAGTTTTACCTTTCCCACTCTGTAACATTCCAATTTTAACACTTTAGAAACAAAGGAGTTTTTTTTTTTTAAGTAACGTTATCTGTTCCAAATACATAATTTAGAACACACATTCCATAACATCCATTCTTATAACAAATAACCATATGCTGCTGTAATGAATCGGTGTGCCACCGATCTATTCATTTCATGACTCAGCGAACTACCGATCTATTCATGTTTAACATTAAGTAATGAATAATTTTCTGTATACTAAGTATACTTGGTTCTCTTACCCTGTTCGGGGTATTGAGTGATCTTTCTAGGAACCTATCTAAATATTTTCTACTAATATTCATCTACATCTCGATCCTTAGACTAGGTGACATAGGACAACGCAATCAGCAGCTTGTGATACTTTGGCCAAAGTTTTCTAACGTATTGTTCGTATTACTCATTTCTTGATGGCATACTCGTCAATCTAGAATACATCCTTCACCTCACTCGATTTTTAACTAGAATGTCCTTTACTGACTCCTGTCAGTCCACTTGCCCATGGTTTATCCCTAGTTCAGGTTAACAACATAGATTATGATAGGGAGAGACTCACAAAGACTTAGGATATATTGGCATACTGGGTCAACCTAGGTTAACCCCATGTGCCAAGGTACCCAGATTCCTAGAGGGTTACTTTGTATCATAACTATGTTACTACCCAGTCCTAGAGAAAAACTAAGTTCAAGTCCATAAGTGTGTAGATCTAGACGATCATTACAGAAGGGTGTTGCCACATGTCAACTACAATGTTGTATCCTTGAGAATATCCTAATCTTCTCGAAGGTACAACTCTACAGTTGGCATGTGCCAGCATCCTATAGAACAACCTTGTCGAGATGTACATACCCCTAGGAGATTATTAATATTTAATTAATTTGGATATTTAATAGCAAATTTCAGCAACCTTGTTCGAATCCTAATCCAACTTTTCCTAAGTTCCCTTCCAAATCAAGTTCCATTAATCCTTTAAGAACTTCCTTAACTCATGATTTCTTTCGATTTCATTAATTTTGGCTTAATAGGCAATTACCAAAAAGAGAGGACAACAACCTCTTAAGTTTTGTTAATGTGACTTGACCATTCAAGGAAGTGTAACAACCACCTAGATCATAACTTATTAGACTTTATTAAATGAGGTCTAATGAGTATAAATCATATCTTCCTTGTCTTCTTGTTTACTTTTACATGAGTGAGGAAGAGTCTTCCTCTTCATAGTTAAGTTCTAGGGTTTTAACACACCCTTTTTGTTCTTTTCATAATCTATAGTTTTCATTGTGTGTTCATTACACATCACCTTACTATATTAAATTGTTTATATAAGAACATTGAATTCTGCAACTTATCTAACTGCATCTTAATTAGGGAGATTACTCTAATTCCCTTTTTTATCCTACTTATTCAAGAATTATCATTTAATCATATAATTAATATGAAGAATAACAACAAGATAAGATTCCATTTCTTTTACAAAGGAACAAGATAATTCACATAACTTATGCAAGTAAGTTCTCATCCTTCAATTTCATTTCCAAACTTATACCTTTACAAACTTATGCATTTACAACTTTTACATTTTAGGCTTACTGCATGACAACAGTCTTCATTAAAAAAGGAATAATACTTTTCTTTTTCAATACATCTCAAGAACGAATCATAATTCTTCACCATAATCAAAACTAGATCAGCCAATGCACGATATAAGATTTTGCCATCTTATATCACTTACAAAGTCCATCTGCAAAAATTGCTAGCACATGTCAGTTCAATGAACTGAGCATGATAAGCACTAAGCCTTAAAATGAAGTGCATTCCACTAATTGTTCCAATAAAAACAACCCTACTTTAATGAACAATTAGTAGTTCATACTTTAATCATAAGTAATAACAACAAAAAAAAGATCATTAATGAACTAAATTTCACTTCTAAAGAAGAACAAATTATAATCTAAAATATATATCTTACAATTAAGGTATGGCTAGTCCTATCATTCATCTTAATCAATAGAACATAACATCTTATTATTCTCATTCTATCAACTTAGAATACAACAATTATCCTAACTATAAGATACAAGAAGCATTTTCAGAAGGTTCATACTAGGATGTTTCGTCTACATTTCTAGCAAGAAGAAGAGAAACCATTTTCATTATGCAAAATTACATAATATCCACAAGGTAGAAATAGGTTCATATGATAACCTAAGCTATTTCATCTTAATATTAACTATTTCAAATCAAAAATTTAAGATAATCATCAGAACAGGAATAAATAAAGATCCCAGATGGAAGGATGAAACATCAACCAACCAGGATAATACATTTTTATCAAACCAGACATCACTATCCTTCAATTTCATTTCCATTAATGATAAGTAAGAGAAGGTTAGCCAAATTAATGATTTACTCTTCCAATAGAACAATCAACAAAAGATTCCAAACAAATGAGCTTATTCCCAACTGTATTAGAAAAGAAGATTAACATAAATGATCCTAATCCGTAGTCATTTCCTTTAACTTAATTAACAAAGTTCCTTCTTCAAATATATACAGTTCGAGTTCATATAAGGATTCCAAAGGAAGAACAAGAACACCTTAAAGTGAATAGGTATCTACTAAAACTTTTACTTTAAAAAATCCCTATAGTAAGCAAAGGATCCATTCAAATAGGAACATTAGAGTAGTGAAGGTCATACACAGTCCATATACACAAAAAAACCATAACTAATTATTTTCTGGGTTCTTCATTTCTTTATGGAAACCTAACAGAAGAAAAATCCGAGTAAATGCTAACACCCGAAATTACCCAAGAGTTAAATCAAATAATATTATTTACCATACTTTTCAACATATTGCTTCAAGAATAGAAATAAAGAACGAATTCCCAATAAGATTCGTAAACTACAAAGATGGTTCTAGTCAAAATCTAACAGAGTTTACCAACCAACTCATAAAACCATATTTCAAGTTTTCTCCATGCACATGCATCTGTTTCCTCCTAGGAATTTAGAGTTTTAAATAGTTTCCTATAGTAATAAACTCAATAAATACGACAGGATCTTACAACATAATTACAAGATACCTTCTTCCCAAGATTCAAAATACCAATCTGAGCGCCATGTGGAACATAAGTTCTTACCAAGATCAAAATCATTCATTGATTTTAAACAAGTTCGGGAAACTTAAGTTCCCTTTTGATTTGTATCTTTTAACAAAGAAAACCAGAAAGAATCTCAACTAGACTGACACCTTCCTCAGGTTTCAAATTCCAACAATAAGAAATAATTTCCTCGACTCATTTTGCATCACAATACTCCATTTGGAATTGCTATAACTTTCACATTGTAATGCTAGATAAAATGCAATGAACAACATTTAAACAGTTCAAATTAAAAATCAAGCGTCATGTTCAAATAACTGTCATATCAAACCTTGCTCAATAGCTGAAGCGGTTTGGGAGATCACTTAAAAGAGTTCAAACCAACACCATGTAAGTGCTAAGGCCATATTCATAATGAACCCACAATACAATACACAAGGTCATAGTAAAAACATAAACATCAACCAAATGCAGACTGGTAACAGTTCATAATATCCTGATAACACCACATAATTCTCATGCCGTGTTAGTGTTTCAGTAACAACAAATGTTCACAGGTTTGAAAACAAGAACCAACCAAATACTACTCTATTCACAACTCCATATACTTACGAAGTGAAACAAAAGCATAATAGCACCAAGAACCCGACCATAGTTCTCGAATATCCACAAGTTTCCAATAGAACTTGAACTTACATACAAGTTTTCATAACAAACTAGATCTTTTTACCATCACAGGATCAAAAAACAATAGCTTCAATAGGTATAGACTGGATGCAAGATTTTCTAAAGAACTGTAATGAGAATACAGTCATTTGAAAGTAACAAAACTTAACCAAAATTACCAAATTCAGTTAATCCAAACAGAGTTACAGAATCATTTTTGCATGCGTTTTGCACGAGTTCAAACAATCACTTATTATATCTTAAACCAGACCGCTTTTGCAAAGGATTCAAACCAAGAATACAAGACTTAATAAATTCAGTAACCAAACAACCAAATACATCATGCAATGCTTAAAACTCACAGAGAAAATTTGTTTTAATGAAAACACTTAGAGGAAAGCAAGAGATTTTAATAGTTAGAGCCTATCATGCCTGATAGTGTCTCTGTCAAATTGAAGAAGACCTCTAGCCGAGCTCACTCCTCTTTTCCACCAAAGATCAAACAACTAGATACCTCTTCCACAATGCCTCTTATAAATTCCATGAAAAGAAAATAGATTCGAAACCTCAAAAATAGCCATGAAGTGCAGTTTAACCTACTGGTTTGAAAAAATAGAGCACATGCAGAGTGAAAATCAGAAAACATGCAAAGTGAAACAACCCAAGAAAAATACACTGGCATGCCTACTAAGAGAGTTTGGGCTTGTAAACCAAAAGCAATTAATTCCATTAATTCCAAATCTCCCACCTAATCTTCCTTGCCACCGCCTACCAAGTCTGGTGAATGCCAAGTCTAAATTAACATGTGTTTCCATTTTAGTGATACTGCCACCTAAGCCTCCGCCAAGCCAACTAACCCCTACCAAATCTGGCAGTACTGAGTGTAATAAAAAACCTTATCAACATCATAAATGCCTTAGGAACTGTCGCCAATATGCATGTGACTACATAAGTCCCCATTCATGCCCAATAGTTTAGGATAGGTTACTTTCTTAGGTTAGATCTTAGGTAGATTAAAGTTTATACCTTAGGATATAACACTAACAACTAACCCCCACCATAGGCCTTAGCAATTAGGTTTAGATAAACCCTCATAGGTAAATAATTCAAAGTGCCATAGTTTAAAACACTAGGTTAGGTCACCATATAGCCTTGTAGTAATAGGTTCAATGTTTAGTTTTAATACCTAGTAACTTTTTCCAATTCCCTTAGCACCAAGTTTAGGTTAGAATCAGAATTATATCAAGTTACATAGCTTAGGTAGGAAATAATTTTACCTGTCTTAGGATTCCGGTTCTCTCCTACGTCATGAACAGGATGAAATCCCAATTACGTCAGTAATGACCTGCCATGGTCGATCTCAAGAGACCCAAATGAAACATACCACTGAATGGAAATATTTTCACAAAAAATAGAATTAAAGAACTTACATCTACTAAGTTCAGTCCATTTATTTCTCAGTTCATGAAATTCCAATTCATTAGTTGTTCACTTTAAACAGATTTAAAACATTCCTTGGATCACTAAAATTGATCCAAGGATGAGTCGGGTAAATAGATACGTTTAACACTCTTAAAACCAATTTACAATCTCACCTTCAAGAAGTGAAAAATGAATTCAGGAAAACTATTCCAGTTCATTCAAAAGATCTTAAGAGCAGAAAAGACTTGTCCACATCAAGCATGATTTCCCCAAAGTCAAAAAAACATATCCTATAAAGTAAAATCACATGCCAACACTTGAGATGCAAAGGAGGAAAATAACAACTGTCAAGGGTGTTACATGCTTCCCTCCTAAAAGAATCATCGCCCCGATGATTATTCTTTCTAACAATTTACATCAAGGACAATCAAATCCTTCACTTTTCTTACCTAAAGTCAAATTTTTCAAAATCTTATAGTTCCAGAAATTCAAGCATTAAATAAATGTTTGTTCAAATTAAATAATTATCTACCCAAAAATAGCTTACTTAATGTCATACAAAGATGAAATCATAAATCTTTATCAGTCAACAGATTCAATTCTATTCAAATAAATATGGAAAAGTAGTTTTATATCATCTAGATTTTTCCAAGTTTCACTTTCCTCGTTAAACTGGTCCCACTGGACCTTACATTGACTTATTTCTCTATTTCTTAAATGCAACTGGTGAGTTTCCAGCACTCGAATGGGTTTAACCACAATTATTCCTGGGTCTTGGACCTACAAGGAATTCTAATTTAACACATGTGATAAATCTAAAATGTATTTCTTAAGCAAAGAAATATGGAAAACATCATGCATTCGTGAAAAAGCAGGTGGTAGTGCTAAATGATAAGCTACAGGGTTGATTAATTCAACTATTTCAAAAGGTCCCACATAACGAGGTGATAACTTGGCAGCCTTACCAAAAGTTATAGAGCTCTTTTTCGGTTTAACTCGAAGAAAAACCTTCTCTCCAAGTTCAAATTTCCTGTCAACCTGCTTTAAGTCAGCATAACTCTTTTGCCTATCTACTACTTCTTTCAAGTGTTCACGAATCATTTTAGCTTATTGTTCCATTTTCGTAAGGATTTCAGGTCCAATTACCTCTCTATCCTCAATGTTATCCCAACTAATAGGGGTTCTACATTTCCTTCCATAAAGTTCCTCGAAAGGTGCCATCTTAAGAGAAGCATGATATGTGTTATTGTATGCAAATTCAACTAATGGAAGGTAATCCTCCCACTTATACTTTGCTGATCCATACAATGCATTTGTAACATATCTTCCAAAACCTGGTTCACTCTTTCAGTCTGTCCATCCGTTTCCGGAAGATATGTAGAATTGAAATTCAGTTTAGTTCCAAGAGCTTAATTAATCGTTTGCCAAAACCTTTGACGTCATTCTAGGGTCTCCATCAGATATGATTAATTCAGGTACTCCATGTAATCTAAAATTTTGGTGTACAAATCTTTTAGCCAAAACTGGAGAATCATCCTTTATATTTCCAGCAATAAAATGAGCTACTTTTGTTAGTTTATATCAACTACTACCAAAATAACATCATGTTTATTTCTTGAAATAGGTAATCCTTGTACAAAATCCATGCCTATTACCTGCCATCTGTACTGCAGTATGCTATGAGGATACAATAAACCGGCTAGGTGCATATGTTCTTCTTTTACACGTTGGCATTCAAGACAATGAGTCACAAAATCAATAAGATCCTTTATCATTCCTTTCCAAAAATATTGTTGTTTTATATCAGCAAGTACTTTTCAATGTCAGGGTTTCCAGAAAAAGGTGAATTGTGAAACTCTACTAAAAATTTCTTTCTCGAATCATTAGGCAAAGGTATGTATACTATGTTTTCATATCATAAGATTCCTTCATTATAAAAGTGAAAACCTTTATACCTTTCGTGTTTTGGATCTGTAGCAAGCACTATTTTTACTTGCTGAAAGTAAGAATCAGAATTCCATAACACTTTTTAGTTCATCCTTAAACTGACGTTCTTAGTGTTATACAGAGTAGAGATGTGCTTCCTATGACTTAGAGCATCAACCAGACTATTCTCTTTTCCTTTAATGCAACTTATGTCAAAATCATATTGAGACAAAAACTCTAGCCACCTTTGACTGTCTAGCATTCATATTTGGCTAAGTGAAAATGTACTTCAGCCCAAGATGACCAGTTTTCAACTGAAATGGTTTACCAAGAAGATAATGCCTCCAAAATTGAAGTGCATGAACTATCGGTAGCAAGCTCTAAATCATGTAGAGCATAATTCAACTCATGTAACTTAAGTTTTCTACTTTCATAAGCTATGACATGATCATTTTGTAACAAAATACCTCCAAGACCTTCCCCTGATGCATCCGTTACAACAGTAAAGTCTCCATTAGGATTAACTATAGAAAAAATAGGTGTTGAAGTCAACTGAGATAACTAGAGCTTCAGAGCTTGCTAGAGGCTATACATCTGCAACCAATGTAACATTCATAAACAAATTTATGCAAAAAGTAGTTAAAATGAAGTTCTTAGGTGGCCACCTTAGTGTAGAATTTAAATTTGTTATAATAACCTTCATCAGGCCCATGAAATATTTTTTGACTTCATGGACATTGCAAATGCCACTAAGCTATTACCAACAATTATATTTGCATGATCAAGAGGACTATCCCATTCTTATAACATGACCCAGATAGTGCAACTTCGGAGTAAGAAACATAAATTTGAAAACATTCTAAAACATACAGTAACTAAAAACTTTACTAAGAGACATTTCACAAAACTAATCTAGAAGTGACCAAGTTTATCAGCAGGGGATACTGTTATAGAATATATGAGAATGTCTCAAGAGCTTGCTAGAGGCTATACATTTGTCCAACTAGCCTAACATGATAGCAAATTATGGTGCAAAAAGGAGTTCATAAAAGGTTCTGCAGGTGGTTTCAGTGTAGAGTCCATGAAGGGTAAAACCGCCATTCAGATAGTGCCCATACCTTATCCTGAAGGGAGGCTTATGACATCTACAACTCAACCTTAACTTTGTAAACCAAATTGCATGATCATCTACAGGAAGTGAAAAAAATGGAATCGTGAAAGACATTCCAATTCAGTCAAAGGATCTTAAGATTAGAAAATACTTATCCATATCAAGCATGATTTCCAATAATAAGAAAAACATATCCTTATAATGAAAATCATGTGTTAACACTTGAAATGCAAAGGAGGAAAATAACAACTGTCAAGGGTGTTACATGCTTCCCTCCTAAAATAATCATCGTTCCGATGATTATCACTTTTAACAATTTACATCAAGGACAATCAATTCATTCACTTCTCTTATCCTATGTCAAATATTTCAAAACCTTAAGGTTCCATAAATTAGCATTAAATAACTTTTTATTCAAATCAAATAAATATATACCTAAAACTGGCTTACTTAATGTCATATAAAGATAAAATCATAATATTTTTTTTATTAGTCAACAGATTCAATTATGCTTAAATAGATATAGAAAAGTAGTTTTCAAATCCTCTAGCTTTTCCCAAGTTGCACTCTTCACTAAACTGGTCTCCACTGGACCTTACATTGACTTATTTATCAATTTCTTAAATGTAACTAGCGAGTTTCCATCACTTGAATGGGTTTAACCATGATTATTCTTGGTTCTTGGACCTGCAAGGAACTCCAATTTAACACATGTGATAAATCTGAAACGTATTTCTTAAGAATAGAAATATGGAAACCAAATTCGTGACATCATGTAATGCTTAAAAATCATAGTGCTAGTGCTAAATGATAAGCTACAAGTTTGATTACTTTTCCAGAAAAAGGTGAATTGTGAAACTCTGCCAACAATTTCTTTCTCAAATCATTAGGAAAAGGTATGTATAATTTGTTTTCATATCCTAAGATTCCTTCATTATCAAAGTGAAAACCTTAATACCTGTCATCTTTTGGATCTACAACAAGTGCTATTTTTACTTTTTGAAAGTAAGAATCTGATTCCATAACACTTTTTACTTCATCCTTAAATTGAGTTCTTAGTGTTATAAGAACAGAAATGTGCTTCCTACGACTTAGAGCATCAGCCACTCTATTCTCTTTTCCTTTTATGCAACTTATGTCAAAATCATATTGAGAAAGAAACTCTAGCCACCTTCATTGTCTGGCATTCATATTTGGCTGAGTGTAAATGTACTTAATCCCAAGATGATCAGTTTTAGACTAAAATGGTTTACCAAGTAGATAATGCCTCCAACATAGAAGTGCAAGAACTATGGCAGAAAGCTCTAAATCATTTGGAGCATAATTCAAATCATGTAACTTAAGTTTTCTACTTTTCTAAGCTATGACATGATTGTTTTGTAACAAAATACCTCCAAGACCTTCACCGGATGCATCTGTTACAACAGTAAAGTCTCCACTAGGATCAGGTATAGCCAAAATAGGTGCTGAAGTCAACTGACCTAACTAGAACTTAGAGTTTGCTAGAGGCTATACAACTGCAACCAACCTAACATGATACAAATTTGATGCAAAAAGGAGTTAAAATGGTTCTCAGGTGGTTTTAGTGTAGAATTTAAATTTTTTTATCCCTTCATAAAATGAAAGCTCTTCTGATTCTTGAATTGTAAATGCCACTAAGCTATTACCAGAATTAGATCTGCATGATCAAAAGGAAATTATAAACATAAGATTGCAACATGAGCAAGAAACACAAATTGAAAACATTCTAAAACATAAGTAACTACAAATTTTACCAAGAGACAACACAAAATAATCCAAAATGACAAAATTTATCAGTAGGGGAATGTTATAAAAACAATCTCAGAGCTTGCTAGAGGCTATACATCTGCAACCAACTTAACATGATACAAATTTGATGCAAAAAGGAGTTAAAATGGTTCTCATGTGGTTTCAGTGTAGAATTTGAAGGGAGTCACCAGCAGATAGTGTAGAAGATGAAGGGAGGCTATACATCTAGAACCAACCTAACTTTTGAACCAGATTGCAAATCACCTACAAGAAGTAAAAAAAAATGAATTTGGGAAAGCCTTTCTAATTTAGTCAAAGGATCTTAAGAGCAGAAAATACTTATCCAAATCAAGCATGATTTCTAATAATTAGAAGAACATATCCTTATAAGGAAAATCACATGTCAACAATTGAGATGCAAAGGAAGAAAATTACAACTGTCAAGGGTGTTACACACTCGTCCACTCGAGATGCCTCGGGTCAGTTGATATATGACATGCACGTATCTACCCCTGCAACTCTCACTCCCACTCTTGCATTAGCCCCATCTGGCTCTGTGCTACCTGCATCTACCTTACCTCGAGTCGGTTCATAGCTAGGCCATATACTCGCTATGAATGATGTGTTTACTACATCCATTGCACCCGCCACATCCACTATACCTTTTCCAACCACCCAGAACACAACCTCATCCACACCTATTATATCACACATACCTGTAGCTACACTACCACCCCCGGTGTCAGTGACCCCTACCCCTTTTCAAAACGTCATCCTTTCTATTCTGCAATCTTTATCCCCCATTACCACTAGGGTCGCCATGACCCTTCCACCTCCATATATGTACTATCAGTAGCCTCATGTTTCATCTATTATTCACTCTGGGTACGTACCCCCTATTTCACTACCTTCTTCTCAATCTACCTATACAACAACACCATATACTAGAATTCCACCCCCGTTATATGCCCAACACCAACCCTCTTACGCTACAAGAGTCACCCATCCATCACAACCTACCAGTGACCTAATAAAGTTAATGATGGACAAGATGCAGACATTGGAGGCATTGGTTTCTGGCTCCCACAACACTCTAACCTACGATGAGATTTGTAATGAGCCTATACACCCATCCATTCCTATCCGTCCATATCCCTTGCATTGGGAAATACCTAAATTCAAATATTTCAATAGAAAAAAAAACCCACAACAGCATTTACGGTCTTTCAAACATAGGTGTTATCTGATCACCCATGATGATGCTTTGCTCCTAAGGACCTTTCCCATGTCTCTGACTAGACCCACATTAGATTGGTATAGTGGGTTACCTAGACACTCTATATTCTCATTTAATTAGAGGTCAGTCATTGGCGTAGCCTGATCAATCAACACACATTCCAACTACTGTAAACTGAACTCATCGAAATATTCACATGGGCTTGCGCTAGGCATATCTCACTGACTCTGCAAGTCCAAACCTTCTGAACCTTCAATGAGGCATTCACCATGGCATGAAAGCTTGAGATTCAGGCCATCGAAGAGAAGAAAATCCAATTACGCAATAAGAACTCAGAATTCAAGTCAAATAATACCTCTTCTTCTTCAAAACCATAGAACAATTATTCAAAGGCCAAGGGGACCGCTGACGCAGTGGTACTAAATGCCAGCCGAACTCATTCGTCAAATCAGGCTAGCCCCTCATCTAATCTCTCACCTATTTAGACTTTTCAATTCATACGGGAATAACAGAAGTATACCCCAATTGGGGAACCTTATTCTTCTATCTTAGAGAAGCTCATCAAATTTGGGGCCATCACCCTTCCTCCCGTGAAACCACACATCATTTTTTACCCTGCTCACCCCACACCCGCATGGTATAAAGAGCACGATTTCTGCAATTATCATTGAGTAAAGGGTCATAGCGATGGAAATTGCATCACTTTCAAAAACATTGTCCAAGAAATTATCAAGAAAGGATAACTAACCTTGGATAATCCTAACGCACCTGGAAAAAAAAACCTACATATCTTCAAGAAACCTTTTCCTAATCATGCCCCTTCTTCTGATCAAATGGGAGAGGCCTCAACTCATGATAGTCATACCCATGAAGTCCATTCTATTTTCAGCGATACACCTACTACCGCCCAATTACCTCATATTCCTTCCATCAAGGAAATCCTTTCCCGAAGTCCTCTACCTACACTTGAATCCACATCACCTATTCCTCCACCCATAGAGGAACACCTTTCACCTCCTTCCTCACCTGTGGAGGAGCCTTCCATTAATATCAAAAGTATTTCACATTTGGCTTCTCCACCCAGGGAACCGTCACCCACAGTACTTCTTCAAGCCATAAAGGATACTTTTTTATCTCCTTCACCCACAGAGAAGCACCCATAATCTCCTCTACCTATAGAGGAGCACCCATTTTCTACTCCACCTATCAAGGATCCAATAGAGATACCTTTTCCTCTAGGTGATCATTTTCCATTAGCTACCTAAGAGCCTGTAGACTTACTTTCAACTCTCTTACCCATGGAAACCGAAGCTAGCAAATTCCCCATCTCTAATAAAATTTTTACGGGAATTTCCATTAGGTCTTCATCAACCTCTCCTACAACTATGTTGTTCTCTCACTTAGCCGATTTCTTAGATTATGTGGATAGAGCCTCACTTTGGGGGCATCTTCTGCTTCTTGTCTCAACACAAATGCAGATGTCACTTACTAACACTTCCACTATCTACCCAAAAATATTTTGGCCAATTAAACCAAGCACAACCACCTCTATCACAACTTCTTCCATGATACCCCTTATGGCTCCAACCACACCCCTACCCATAACCCAACGCGCATCTACACCCAAGCCTACACTTACATTGTCTTCTTCACCTTAACCTAGCACTACCTTAGGGGTCATCCCAACCGCCAGCCTTACTCATCCACCCATCAAATTAGATTTAGCTACATCCTCCAAGGCCAATACCAAACCTACTCCGACACCCAAATATAAGATCCAACCCCATAAATCTCATAGTCCAACGTCACCGATCAAACCTTCACCCTCTTCATCTATCTTAGGACCTCACCATTCTAACATGGTTAAGAAACCTCCACCAGCCGGTAAACTAAAACCACAACAGCCCATTCCACCATTACAAACCTCAAACATACCCAAGCACCTGCCACGACTTATGCCCAAATCTGTAAAATCTTTACCAACAATACCTCTAATACCATCGATCACCCCATCACTACCCACAAAACATCAGTCTCTTTCCCTCACACCTTCGACACAACCTACACCATCTACCTTCACAGCACCTCCATTATCCTCATGGGTAATGTGCCCTCTTCCACCATCCGCCTTTCCCTCTAGATCTCATGTGCCCATATCACCTTTACCTAAGAAGGTACAACCTAAGGATAAAAATCCCATGCCTTCCAATAAGGTAGTCGAAACAACCATACACTTTCCTTCCAGTTCGTCTACCATACCCCTAGCCAAACAAACACGACCAACACCTAAAATCATAGCTCGACGTACTCCCCCTCATGCAAAGACCATTCCTCTATAGTTCTCCATGCCTACACCCAAACCCAATTTCACTTCCCATTGTGATCCACTAGCAAGATCCTATGCCAAAATTTTAACCAACCTCCTTGAAAATTTTGTCATCACATTACCACCTCTCAGACGTTATGACCCTCTCAAACCCAAATCACAGGGGTTTGACGATACCAAAATTTTTGCCTACCATCGTGTGTCAGGGCATGATGTAGAGAACTACAAGGCTTTGAAAAATGTTCCTATCTAGTTGTGCCCTCCTGAAGAAAACTTTGATGATGATGACCTTCTCGATGAATACCCCATTTCACCAACACCTATTCCCACAGTTTTTCCCTCATTGCCCACTTAGCGATCCAGACCACCACAACTCCTAGAGCCACCCCCAAGGTTTGAAATTAACATGGTTTGCATCAATGACCTCGCCAAACCTCCACCCAAATGTCAATGTGCCCATCTCATCTCACAAATTTCCTTCCCACCGCTAGGATTTTTCCCTTCATGTTGATATACCTTTCATGGCTCACCTACCTCACCTACCTCCCCACCTCAGATCAACATGATCCACATTGCTACCCATGCTCAGAAGGACAAAGGAAAGGAAAAGGTAACTAAATCACCAACCAATCCCATACCCAACATACCATCTACACCCACACCTAAAATTACTATCCACGACCACACATATCCTATTTCTAATGGGGTCACACACCGCTCGATGCTCAAATAACTACACCAATCCCCCCTCAAAATTTCCTTATAAGACCTCATCCAAACCTTAGAATCCCATCGTTAAGCTCTCATGGAGGTCCTTGAATCTATTGAGGTTCTACCCAATGACCCCACACCCATAGCCTCTATTATCACACCCCATCATGTAGCCTCTCTCACCAAATTGCCACTTTTATCCACACCTCAGCCTACTCACCAAGTAGCCTCCCTTAGCTTCTTAGAGGAAGAGATCGTACCACACCAAATAGATGACCTAGATCTATCTCTCTTCATATCTATCCACATTGATGATATACGTGTATGACGTGTTATGATCGATGGGGGTGCTAGCATTAATATCATTTCATCCAACAATTGCATGCATAAACATCCTGTCATGTTGTGTTTATTCAATGACATTGTCACCTCTAAACTATGCACTATCATCCTCCACATTCACATCAGCCCCCACACTATTCTAGAGTTATTTTACATCTTAGAGGGGGAATTTCAATATAACTTATTGCTTGGTAGTCCCTAGATTCATGTCATGGGTTGTGTTCCTTCCACTTTGCATTGTTGTGTAAAGTTTGAGCACGAAGGATACACCTATACCATTCCTACTGACCCATCACCTTTCAAAACTTGCAACATGCTTTATTGACCCAACGACATGCTTATACCCATTAAAGCATGTACGTCCACCTCCACTCACTAGTGCAACCGCTACCTCAACCACACACATCTCCTCCATTCCTACTGCTGCCACAACATCCACGGCTAAACCTTCAGCATCCGCATCCGTTAGCTACACCTCCACTCTGACCTCTGACACATCATCCATTCTAACTACCCACATACCAACAACCAATTCCTTGGAAGGCATTTTTCAACACCTCACTCTTAGGGAGTATCACCTATATAGTGTCAACACATTCTTTACTCCACAAGAGTATGGAAGCCTTCACCAACACCCTTGCTATGATCTCTGTATAGGAGAGTGCCTCCTTTATGGTCCTTCCCACCTTCGTACCAATCTCACCTATGGGGGACTTGATACTACAACTTACACACCTGAACCACCATCACAAACCCACCCATTTTCCATCAACCTCTAATCACTCACCAATCACCATTTCTCCCACACCTTCTGGCATCAATGTGTGTGGAAGGGTTTTGGTTTTGGATTTTATGAGAAACGCCACCATACTATTATTCCATGTACTATTCGCAAGCATAACGATCGTAGTAGTATCAACTTTGCTGAACCACCTACCAAGAAGGCCCGCGTTGAACTCATTGAAGATATCAGCCCTTCTCTACCTTCATCACCCCCATCATCATCTTTACCGATGGAGTCGATGGATCCAGAATCCATTCCTCCTAAAAAAAAATTTCATAAACACCATCTCCTTGGGGCCCATGACTTATCAACATGAGGGTGAGACTCCTTTCTCTCTTCCCTTCTTTTACCCTAAAATGATCGACGATGATACACCTTCAATCAATGTCGTTCAATGTCAGGATGATGAATCTATACTCATCTACCTTGGTGCAGAAGACTCGTATATTCATCGGTCGTGACCATCTAAGATTCAAACCATGTTGAACGAATCGACTATCGAAATTAACATTCATACTCAAGACAACCCGTACATCCTAAAGATCGGTTAATCTTTAGATGTTGCTGAATAGGAATCCATCACTTCTTTTCTCAAAGATCATAACCATGTTTTTGCTTGGTCTTATGTAGACATACCCGGTATTGACCCCACCATAGTGGTCCATAATATCGTAACCATTCCCGATGCAAAACCTATCAAATAAAAGCTAAGGAAAATGAACCCTCGCATTTCCCTTCTCATCAAAGAACTTCAATGCCTTCTTTCTGTTTCCTTCATCTTACCCATTGATTATCCTCGTTGGATTTCTAAGATTGTCCCTGTCACTAAGGTGACAGGAGGACTCCACATTTGCATGGATTTCCATGAACTCAATCTAGATTTCCCAAAAGATGACTTTCCTCTACCTGGTATTGACCAGCTGGCTGACCTTACCACTCATCACGAGATGCTATCACTCATGGATGGCTTCTCAGGTTATAACCAAATCTTTCTGTCCCCAAAAAATCAACACAAAACCAGATTCATCACCCCTTGGGGAACCTTCTACTATCGATTCATGCATTTTGGCCTTAAAAACACTGGTGCCACATATCAATGCACTATGAATAATATCTTCCATGACATCATGCATCATATATTGGAAGATTACATGGAAGATCTCCTAGCCAAATCTAAATTCCACTCTAAGCACCTCACCATCCTAAAAACCATCTTTGACTACCTTATTAAAAATTGTGTCCGCCTTCAACCCAAGAAGTGTGTCTTCATGGTTCTCTAAGGAAATCTCTTGGGATTTATCATTTCCTTATCTGGTATAGAAGTTGACCCTGCTAAAGTCAAGGCCATTCTTAAAATGCCTCTACCCACCAAACTTAGGAAACTTCGTAGCTTGCAAGGTAAGTTGCGGTCTATTCGATGTTTCATTTCATAATTGTCTGATCGGTGTCAACCATTTCATCATTTGCTAAAGAAGGATGTCTTCTTTAAATGGGATGATAACTTCCACAAATCTTTTGAGGCCTTAAAAAAATACCTTCTTCAACCACCCGTGCTCATTCCACCTAAAGATGATCAACCCTTATACCTATACATTTCAGCTGCTGACCACTTCTTGGGGGCCATGCTCACTCATCGTGATGAACAACATAGAGAGAAGGTGGTTTATTACATAAAATGTACTCTTTTGAACTATGAAACCCAATACACCCATTCCAAAAAAAAATTCTTAGCCTTAGTTTTCATTGCCACAAAACTCCGCCATTACCTACTCAGCCACAAAACCTATGTTGTGACCAACACTGATCCCTTAGAATTCATGTATGCCAAACCTTACCAAAACCAACGTGCCACACGCTGGCTTATGCTTCTATTCGACCTCGACCTTGAATTCATTCATCAAAATTCCATCAAGGGCCAAGCTATCGCTGACCAATTGGCTGACTCACCTATTTTCGTGGATCAACCCTCTAATTTTGACTTTCCAGATGAGTCAATTGCTACCCTTTCCCTGCATGAACCCACTTACCAAATGACACTCTTCTTCAATGGTTTCAAGTGTCAGTGTGGGGGTGGGGCTGGTGTTATCCTCATTTCGCTTGATGGTGAACCCATGCCTTTGTCTTTCAAACTAGATTTTGATTGTACAAACAATATTGTCGAATACGAGGTGCTCGTATTAGGTCTCTAATCTGCCTATGTCTTGGATTTCAAATCCATCAACATCTTTGGTAATACCCAATTGGTCACAAACCAAGTCAATGGTATATACCAATGTCGTAATGAGATGCTTCAAAAGTAAAAAAATCACGTAGACATACTTTTGACCACCTTCGATTGCTACGCCGTTCAAACCATCCCACATTCAACCAAAAAAATTATCGATACCATGGCCTGCTTGGCTTCTCAAATACCTGCTTTGCCCATCGATTCTAAAATATTTGTCACCGTACAATGACTCCAGTCACCCTCTTATTTACCTTTTTATGTTTACTCTATCGGAACCACTGCCCCCAACCCGACTGACCTTTGGTATACACAATACTTTGACTATATTTCTCTCTCTGTATTACCTCCCGACCTCACCCGTAATGGACAACATACTTTTCTTAAAAAGGTCTCTCGTTATATCATCATTGGGGTGATCCTCTTTAAGTGTGGCTTTAATGGTATTATCTTACGATGCCTCACGAGTTCTAAAATTCCTTATAAAATCAAGGAAGTTCATGATGGCATATGTAGAGGTCACTTCAGTGGTCTTTTTGTTGCTAAGTGTATTCTTCGCCTACACTATTATTGGCGACCCTCAACCATGATTGTTGTGACTATGTCAAACATTGTGTAAAATTCCAACAACATGTCAACCTTCATCATACACCCAGTCATGCCTTACAGGTCACCCGTGACCTTTGGCCCTTCTCTCAATGGGGTTTGGATCTTATACAGAGAGATCAATCCCCATTCTTCCCAATGCCATCAATGAATCATCACTGCTACCGAATACTACACAAAATAGGTTAAAGTCATACCACTCATCACCACGAAAGCCGAGAAAATATGTGAGTTCATCAATCATCACATCATTTATTTCTCTAGTGTTCCTCATCACCTCATCATTGATAACGGAAAACAATTCAAAAATAAAACATTGTGAAAACATTTGTGACACCTTTAGCATTCAACTAAATTTCTCGTCACCTTATTACCAATAGACCAATAGCCAAGCTGAATCCACCAACAAAACCATGAACAAAATTCTCATGAAAGTGGTTAGACGATACTAGGAAGGATTGGCATACACAAATTCCTTTTGCCCTAAGGGTATACCACACTAGTATCCATACCTCCACTACTACCACACCCTTTTCTCTGGTCTATGGTATAGAGGCTATTCTTCCTCTCGAAGTTTAGATTCCCTCACTCCGCATTTCTCTCCATGACATGACTAAATCCATGACTAACTTTTTGACAAGACTCATTCCAGCCTACAACTTGAGTTACCTGAGGTGAATTTCATGCTTAACACTCTTGACCTAACTTCAAGTTTATGCCTAAAACCATGTCACTCAAACATGCCTAAACGAGAAACGTGACTCAATCCATGCCTAAACCAAAACCTAACTCAAGTTGGTGACCTAAATCCATAAAATAAAATCAATCCATGCCTAACTAAACCTGGAAAATAAGTAAATCAAGGCATAACTTTTATCCTAATTGGCTATGGACACATACACATCATGACCCATACTTATGGATCAGGTCTCTATAAATACATTATCTTCACATGTCGATGGTATATACCCATAACCTAATCCCCTGTAATTCGGCTTGCAGTCCGGTGTATATAATCCATTCTACTCATTTACTTCTCATAGTCCTAGCCTCACCATTTTTGGCGCGTAGGCTGGTATCCATGCTCAAAATATACAAAACTCTAGTACATCACTCATCCATCTTCCTGGAATGCAGGCCGATCACTATATGATATATATATATAGTATCATGTGCATACCCATCACTTTTACAATATTTCTTAATATAGTGAATGTACCATTAAGCACTGCATCATAGCATGGACATCCTCCATGCCAGTACTTTCCAGTCTCTTTTTCAGATGAGATCCACATGGCCTGTTATCATCTCTACTTTCCCCTACAAGAATATTACTTGGACCTTAGTCTTTTCCATGAGCTGGTAAAGGCCTCTCACATGGGATCCTGTCTCGGAGCTTGATGGACCCCTATGCTCTCAACACTAAAAATATGGGATCTAGTCCTCTCACTCGAGGACATCTTGTCTCTTGTACAATCACTGCTATAGGATAGAACATTTACTCCCTCAAAGCCGCCATCAGCTGATCATGGTAGTATCTAGCTTTCAAAAAGGGCATCCCGTAGACCTAGATATGAGAATGGTCAATGGTGAAGCTTCCTACGCATTGATCAGCTTTACGAAGACCTACAAGGAGCTAATTTCCTGCATCCCGACTTGTAGACTTGGGCCCCTGTCATCGATCAGTCTATCTCAAATATCAATCAAAATAGAAAGCCTGTGCTTATTCCTATGGTCTTTCGCATTGCCTGAACCTATGCCTGTATCTCTTGGCTAAAGAGCCCTGCTAGCCCTCGTAACCATATAAAAATGTAGGGCAGCCACCTTACCATCATCACCATCCCCATCTCCACCCTGGGCCATCTAAACCTAAAGACTGGCCACCTGTGCATGCAACTCGGCCACCTCCGCCTCTAAACTAGCTAACTACCCCTGCAGTATCCCCAACTAGGTAATCAAGGTCATCACCTGCCCTTGTAGGGCATCTCTCTGCACCATGATTGTGGCTAAATCTGGCTTACCTAGGTCTGGTATGGTCCTATTCATTTATGAGCTGCCTAACCACTATCTTTAGGTGGCTATTCTTTCACTCCGGCATCTTATCGATTCACCGGTCTACCACCTTGTTTATCCTACCTGTATTGGGCACTTACGGTTATGGTACAGGCACTTGGTCTCTCGACGTCATCTCTACCTATACTGGGTAAGGCTGGAGGTCTGTCTTCTACCAGCAATCCAAACTCACCTATGCCTAAGTTGTCCAACTGGGACTCATCTCGTGCATACCTAACATACCTAAGCCTCAATGCATCATAGCCAACTAAAGGCCATACCAACTCATTCATGCATTTGTCTGTGTCAGGGATTCTTCCATGGCTTATGGTCTCCAAATGATGTCAACCCTAGACAAACCCTTTTCCAATACACACTATAATAGGCAGACACTCATGTGTAGCATGGGGTCCTGATGGATGGTCTCCAATCTCAGCCACTCATCACCTATACCCCACCTAAACTAATCTCGGTGGATTTGCATTTTCTCTAGGCATACACATTCGCCACACACAAACTTTGTGCTCATAGGCCCAGTAGTGTATATCAAACATTTGCAACATAAGTTAAACCAAACAAATGACGTCGATTTGCTTCACAACTCTTTGTATCACTGCATCAGAAATGCATAGGGCCCATTTATTTTGATTACCATCTCTAATACCAACATCATGTCATGTAAAACCCCCATAAAACATATTAAAAATCTCCCACCCTCTGCCTCCAGTCAATGCGAAAGCATCACACTGCGTCCATCAATAAAACAACTAGCCTTGTCTCCTCTAGCATAGGATAGGTACATCCCCCCATAACTCAAGCTGACACTATAGAACATGGCATGTTTATCCAGTACCGTCCCCAAAAACTTTTCATCATCAACTACTTTGAGGCCTCAGAGGAGATTGAGTACACCTGCGTCCCTAGTATTGGTAACAACGTAGAATCCTAAACATGTCCTCCAAGGTGACTGTTATCTCACCCATCGGCATAGATCGAATGTGTTAGTCACTAGAATCCCATCTATCCATGAGGGTGACCATTAGACTCAGCTTCTAGAATGCATGCCGATAGAATTAGACCCCAATCAGGCCCACCTTCTCCATGTGATCGCCACTCCTCAACCATCGCTGCACCTCACACTGTAAAGAGCAGGGGTGGTACCCTATCTCTCATCCACAACTGATCTCTCTCCTACATCCAACACAAAAATCAAATTAATCTACCTTCATCATACCCACACTCAACACCTCACCTATACCTACTACCACATCTCATTCTTTCTTCCTCAACCTACCTTTGTATCACATTTCTATCTAACCACTCCCATTCTCACCTATTATCATGCTACCCATGCCCGTTTCACCCCCCGCCTATGCCATATTTTGCACCAAAGAACCTTCTTTTCCCCCTACCTCTCCCACCCACTCGACTTGGGGCCAAAATGGCCCCTTTTTCTCCAAAACTTGACCAGTTCCAATTATCTCTAACTCACCCTCGGTCACCCCTAAACCGGTATGGGTCACCTTTTTCATGATTGATATCGGTCTAACCCTATTGACGTTGGCTAAGCCCGACTCGACGCTGGTCACTTTCATGGCGAAACTCCGCGACCACTTAAATCCCTCCCCTCTTAATAAAATCCCTCTCCTAACCCTTCTACCCACCCATTCTCCCCTAAAATTCCCCTTAGACCTCAATCCCAGCCCTTCATTCACCCACTTACCTCTCTCCGCATTTTCCTATTCTACCCAATTTACCCTCCCACATTTCAAATTTCATTTTACCCCCACACACCCAATATTTTAAAATCTGACCTATCACCTAATTTGTGTCACAAAACACAAAAAGAGTTTGATGCTTACCTCATCATGCTGCCATCACCATGGTGGAACATCTGGCCACTGCTACATCGGTGGCCCACCAAATGCATCTCCAACCTCTGTCATCTTTAGTCAGTCACCTCAGCTCCAGCCACCTAAATCCAACAATCTAATCTCATGGACCCACCTCTCAACTACCAATCACACATAGTTCAGCTCATGTCAACTCAGCTTTCCATTCTGTCTAGAAACTTTCCAACTTTCCCTCTCTCTCATGTCATTTACCTCTATTTCGCACAAGACAAATGATTCTCGAAAACCATAGAAATTTTTCTTTTTCTTTTTTCTTTTTTATAACATCCCCAACCTAACCGATGTCGGTTTTACCTTCATTGGCATTGGTCACATTCCCTACCTTACCGTGGTCAGTTACCCTATATCTGGCATTGGCTACCCTTGACCGGCATTGGTCACCCTGTCTTACACATTGAACACAATTTCACTCTACTACCCTGCCCGTCACTCTTTTTTCCCTCACCCAACACTTACCCTGACCATTCACCTCACCCTCCTCACCTAATCATTCATCACTCACTCTTACCACCACGTGGGGCATATTTCTACCTCTCCCGTGGCTTTACCTATGCCGTAACCATCTACCTACACTAGCCCCCTTGGGGTGACAATCGACCTTATGCACTCGCTCTACCTTGCGATGATGTTACTACGATGATTAGCCTTCCAACCTTAACTTTCCTTCAGCCGAGACCTTTACCCAAACAAACATTATCATTTACCTTATCATTTACTACCTCCCCTTTTCCTCGTTTCAGGGACTCATTATTTTACCCATACCTCGGTCCTACTCCATGTCTGTGACCTATATATTTTGAACTTGGAACATCGCTAGTGACCTTTGACCCCATGTGTTCACTATACCTTGCAGCACTATTACCTATGTTGATTGCCATCCTAACCTTATCTTGCCTCTTACTGTGACCATTTATCATGACCTAACCTTTTGTGTAACAGAACACACCTAAACATTCATGCACCTAACTTGTGCATCATGTTTCCTGACCATATCCTGTACCTTAGATACTAGAATCACTTCAAACTTGTTTGGATAAACCTATCAACCTTAGAAAATGTAGATTTTTCCTACTCTTTAACCTAGTACCATGCTGTCAGTTTATACGTGTGTGTGTGCATGACTGTTACTACCTTTGACCTTGACCAATTACCTGGATTACCTGATTGGTCCTTTTTCCCTTTTTACCCATTACCCCACTTCTTATTCATCACATTCAACTTTTATCAAACCACTTATTGATTCTTCCTGCTACCTCATCAATTCTTGGTTTGAGGGGGATCACCTTCACCCACACATGGGGCAACCACATGTTATTTTTTTCAGCGTCGCTTACCAATACAAGCTACGCAACAAAAAGGGGAAAAATGTAGACACTAATATTAGGTCACACTCCCCTTGGTCCCTCGTCAAATAAATAACTCGAACACATTCACCTAACCATGGCCCCTTTCATCCCACTCTAATATTAATTTAATTAATTTAATTAAATTAATTCTTTATTTTAACAATATTTATTATTTAAATATCCTAAGTGGGATAATGCCCATATATCCACCTCTTCTAGCCACCTCACCCTAAGAACTATTCCTATATAAGTTTCCATAACAACTAAGACCTACCCAAACCCTAAAAATCAATGCCTACATTCCTCTCTAACCACATTAACGTCTGTTAGAAGGAAGCTTCCATGCTAATCCACAGGAGTAAACAAAACAAGATCCCAAAAAATCAAAGGGGATCTTGCACTACTTTAGTAAACCTAGGAAATCCCATCCGTAACCGACACCTAGTTACCCTAAATTGTAACTACCGGTTAAGTCAGGAACTGCCTTGTCAATTACCATTTAACACCCAAAATAACCTTATTTAGAGGTTGGCACATTTCAAAGAGATTAACACATATTTTGAGAGCAAGTGACAAAACTAGAGCTTCATGCAAGCAGAACCAGTGTTAGTACACACATCAGAGCATCCATAGCCAGCAACTGAAGCAACCACAAAGCCATTTACCTTCATGGGAGCATCTAGGGAAGCGCCTGCACCACACTAATTTCCTTCCATTTGATCACCCACCATTGTTAACCAAACATCAAGCTTGTACAAGTAGTAAGTTTTGTTAACCTGCATACTGGTTCATTATCATTTGAGTAGATATCCTTTCACTTCTGTCGTTAGTTTCTATCTCCCATTTCCAATTCCCCACCATTTTACCTCCATGAAAACTTGACCATCCCTTTATCTGTGACCATTGAACTGCCCATATCTAGACTTTCATCATTCATGTACATACCTAGAACCCACACAAACCTTACAATTGCCTGGTCATTCTCATATAGCACTAGATCTATTACCTTGGCAAGTTTTATTGAGTTTCCTATACCCCGACCATACTGATGCCGGTTATCTGCAACCATCACTGATTAACCTAAACTGACACTAGTCATAATAGATCGATGTCAGTCTCTGTGTTTTGACCAGAACCCAGGTCAGAGCCTAAAACCTCCACCAAATACCCAAAATAGCCTAAAACTTCACCCTGACTAGTACCAGTACCCCGATAGAGACCTTAACCTTCAGATTCAGTCATAGCTTAGCCTGTTGTGAATGAATTTTCTTATTGTAGATGAATGAGATACCTAAATTGTTTTAACTAAAGTAATATTTCCTTTATTGTTAGCATTAAGTTGTTTTGAACAGTGGTTTGACAACCATCTAGGAAGTATCACGCTTCCTAGATATAGCACACGCTAGGCATTCCATTGTATATATTATAACTTTTATTTGGTAGTATTGTTTTCTATTTCAAGTGTTCCTCCAAGAAAAAAGGAATCTCTCATGGTCAGCTGTGGATCTAGAAGTCATATGTGCACAACAACCTACAACATGCATCTTAACAGGTATTCCTCCTAGCCCATTACCCTTATCTATTTCATCAACATTCAAAGAAACGCATCTAGAATCAGGTGAAACACCTACTATCATGTGACATTCCTAAGTTAGTGACATACAATTAAGGCTAAATCATCACGTGTTCCATCATCTTGTAGTGATATATTACATAGGCTACATCATCACTTACGCTTACATAACTAAGGGGTATACGCCTTAGGCTACATCACCACTTCTTCTCTTCATCTATTAGTGATATATGCCATAGGCTACATCCTCACTTAACCTAGCATCAACATCACTTGTTATAATCATCATTTAGTGATATATGCTTTAGAATAAATCATCACTCCTTCAATCATCTTGTTGTGATATACGCTTAGGCTATAGGGTCATGCACACTTTATCCCTACATATTCACCACAGTACATTACAAAAAACACACACTTTGACAATTTCCCAATGATGCACTCTCATTTACAGTTCATTCTTGACTACTAAGTGGTTATAAATAAATGAACCTCATTGCATACAATTCCATTCATTCAGGTACACATGACTCATATCATCCATCTTCCATTCCATCCATCCACAACATGCTGCATATTTTAATGTTTTTTACTCTTGCTTGAATTTTCCTGTCCATATTTGCGCTGATGGGTCATTGTATTCTTCAATCATTTAACCAACATTTTATTCATTTAGTGTCACTATAAAACCAAGGTTGTGTTTCCTAGGTTGTATACAATGAAGCCTTATGCAACTCAGTTGTTCAGTGGTTCCTTTTGGGGGTTTTCGATTGGTGTGTTTCCCCTTGTTCTCTCTCCTAATCTATAGAATGTAATGTTAAACTACTGAAACAACGTTTTTGTAATAAAAATGCATTTAAAGGAAATACTTTAACTAGAATTGAAATGCACCCACCGAATTAAGATAACAAAATTGAAATAACACACACATACTGAATTGAAATAGCATAATTTAAATAACACACACTGAATTGAAATAACAGTAAATAAATATACCAAAGTAAGGAAATAAGTAATTGCATTAAAATAAGAATTCAAACTTAAACTTATCAAAAAACCACGAGCATGCATGAAATGTAAATCCTCCAATCTCCTTGGTTGAGTGGGCCCTTTCTCTTCCTTAGGATGGAGGTACTCTTAACACCAGATGAGATTCAAAATAGCATCAACTATATTAATTTGAGTAAGTTCGAGAACATATCTCCATTATAATACTGGAAGTAAATACTAACTGATAGATAACTTTATTGTAAAACTACTATCAGCTACTTGAAATTATTTTGAAGGAGGTGTATTTATAGACATAGTTAGTTATAAAATGTGCCAAGATTATAGGCACCAAACTCAAACAATAAGAACATCATTAAAGCTCATGAAATCCTATTGTATAGATAAAAACAAGATTCGTGATTGTAGACCTGTTATGGAAGAATCCTATGTGATAACATAATTACTAAATACATGGCCTCCTTGATTACAACTTCATAGAACTGGAAGTGAATTCTCATCATTATCATACACACGTCACCACATCACTCATAGAAGCAATTAATATACAATTTCTACGGTCAACAGATTGCATGAACAAAAACAAAAGAAATGCATCAACCTACCTAGGATATAACTATATAAAACATTCCCCGTGCATAAATTTACATTTTTAGGAATGAATCAATAACCATATAGATGATATAATAGATCAATTTATGCACTCATCATCTCCCTTGCACGTTACCTTTTGCATGTCCCTATGCAAACTCATCTCTACCCTACTCTCTGGAAAAGTTTTTGTACCATGTCATATTCTTGAAATTGATCCACATACTACTTTCTTGTTCCCTTACACCCCCGAGTACCTAAAATAACTTCAACCCATGTTGTAAATCTATCATGAGATTGGGCAGAATTGTTCTTCCAGGTATTCATAGGACTCAAGAGAAGGGGTGGCATCACTTGTATTCCAACCCACTCACCATTGTATTCTTTTTCATTCTTCTATGATAACTTCCAAATAATCTCAACAAGTGCATCTCCCCTCCTCATGCTCTAAATGAGGTTTTGGGGGGAAATTAATTCCCCTCTTTTAAGTGGTAGGCTCAATGTATCCCACCATTTATCACAAGCTCAAAGTGCCTCACCAAAATGATGGCGAGTATAAACGTCAAATCCTTGAATGCATTTTTCCAAAACCATCAAGTTATTTTTTCCAATACCATCCTAGTGGTAAAGGGACTAGAAATCCTTCTTCATAGATACATAATTCTGATGGGTAGGCTAGATGTGCAAACCTATGGTTCAAGATGTTTGATTAAATAGTTATGTTTGATCATTCGATATAATTTCATTTCTAAGTAATGATTGAAAATAATTTAACTGAAAATCCCCCACAAAGAAATTAATGAAGAAATCAGGCACATTGGTAACCAGCATATTGTGAAGTTAGAATTCACACATCAAATTTTGAATCTCAAGAGTACACTTTAATTTCCAAGAAATTTTGTCCATCAGGGGCCTCATAAGGTTCTTTAATACACATTCTTATCATTTTACAAGCATAAAATTGTTCTTGAATGGACATACTGTAGACAGAGGAGAGTTTCCTATAGGCTAGAACCTTACAGGCTAAAGGAAAAACAAAGTCCACAATAGATTCCAAATTTTTCTTATCACTTGTACCGGTCTCAATCTCTTCTTTAAGATTTTTATTTTCCTTTGTCAATTCTTTATTCTGAAGAGATAATTGGGTTAAATCATTCCATACTTTCATACCAATATTCCTTTGTATTTTGAGACTTCTAACTTCTAATTTTAAAGTAGTAATTTCCTTGAAATTTTCTACAATTATTTGTACAAATTCAGTTTGCAAAGACAAATTTGTTTCTTCCATACCTTTCAAATTTTATTTTAAGGAGGCAATTTCATCCTGGAGACACCTCAACACTTCATATTTATGCGTTTCCGGCCCACCAACCTCCATTACAATAGTTTCTGGAGGTGTGGTTGGTATTTTTAGCATTGGAAGCATTTCTCGAGCTTATAACCCAGTTTTCAAAGCTACAAGAATGTTTGGTATATCAATGTCAGGGAACTGCATTGCATGCACTGCAAGAATAGTTGTTGTGAATTCATCATCCTTTGACTCTTCAATAGGGGTGAACAAATTACCAACCTCATCTTTCTCCTCCAAAATAGGAGTAGAATCATCATGAAACATTTGAGGTTGGGAAACTTCAAGCATTTGTAAGGTATAAGACCTTCTTGGTCACAACCTCATAGCAAAATGGACTGGTCGGGTATTTTTACCTTTGGAAACTTGTGGCATAGAGAATGAGTTATCCTTACTAGAAGATTCCTCCATATTTTCTCTTGAAGGATGAATATTGGGAGATAATTCCTACTTTATTTTATTTTGTTTTGAACTATCTCTTGCACTATTTTTTTTTATCTTCTTCTTTGTCCTGTAAAAATCTTGATGTGAACAAATTAATTGGATAAGTCATGGGTGTTTCAAGGTAGCTCTACCACCCCCATTCTTGTACTTTTTTCCTACTTTTATGACCGCTTCAATGATATATTTTCATAAATTAACCCTAATTTCAGGGTTTTTGTGACCCCTCTTTAGATGATTCAAGATATTTAATGAATCTATTGGTACCCAAATTGATTCTCCCTTTGGAGATGAGCATCATCAACTAGCTAAGCAAGATTCTTAGAGACACATAAATCATATTTTGAGTTGTTTTGTATCCAGGGAAGGATTTAGCTAACTCTTTGTCACTTGAACTCAGAAAACCTGGGTAGCACTGTGCAAAGGGTTTGACCTACCCTTACTACTTTTATTTGTGCCATCAACCAGGGTGAGAGGACCCATTTTGTAACATAACTTTGTGAGAGATGTGATTGGGTCAGTTATACTAAACTTTCTCTCTATGATATCTAAAAGGAAACCTTAAGAAGACATGGTCAATGTAACATAATTTAACTCCTACGAGTTGTCACTTCTAGAGAATGGAGATGTTTTCCAAACAAGGTTCATGTTATTAAAGACAACAATAAGACCCGATTTCTCCTGCATGTTTCAGACCAAGGGTGGGTAAATTAAATAGATCTCCTCAACATTTATGGAAAAACAATGCAAACAGAGGTAGTTCATGTAGGATTCATTATTTATAAATGGGTTTTGATGGGGAATTAAGCAAGATAAAGCTGATTATACCAGATTCCCAGGGACTTTTAACAAAGGTTGGGAAGTCTACCAAGCAAGATGATAAAATAGTTTAAATAGTCAACGATGAACCTTTAACCAGAAAGTGTACCCCCATGTAATCCCAAAGATGCATGGTATCACACATTCTTTGAGAATTTAACATAAATGCTCATGTAAAAGACTCAACTAAAAATTAGAGATTCCTGATCCATCACACCTAAGATACACTCATAGACTAAGAAAAAATATGTATCAACAACATGGAAGTAAAGTGAATTTAAATTGTTTATTATGCAATGAAATGAAAGCTCTTGTCACAACACAATTGCAAATAACAAAATACCTCCACAAGGACCAGATATTGTGTGATTGAGAGGAATTCCTAACATAAGATTAAGACAGGAAAATGAATAATTATTTTTAAACACATCAAATTGAAAAAATGTTCAACAATGCTCATGATTAACTCAGGGCTCATCAAATTCATCATCAAGGGAAATTTTCATTTACAATCGCAATGTTTTTCAATGGCTGTACACTTGCAACCATATTGAGATGATTCATTTTGAAGGCTCTAGAAACTAATAAGTTTCTCAAACAAATCTCTTAGAAAGACGGATTTTCTCAGTCTTTTCTCTTTCTTAGAAAATAATTCTTAGAAAATTTTAACCCCCCTGCTATGTGAGTATTCTCATAAAATTTTCTTCTTTGGTTTTCTCTCCAAAAAAGTGGATATTCGAGAGTACATTCATCTTTCACAAAATTTCAAGTGTATCAATGATATGTTTAAAAAATATTTTAGTTTGTCATGCCAGGTGCAAAGAGTTTGGGCCTTCTTTGTTTGGCTCTTATCCTATATGATTAAAATATTCATGTCATTTATTGTGACTATTGCTTTTATAACTCCTTACACCTTGTGATTTTATGGTTACTTCTGATATCCCTTGAGCACTCTGAGGTGACCTGAAGTGAAAGACACCCTTTTTATTTACCACCTAAAAATACATCTTAAGTGCAGTACATCCCTTCTAACATCTGTTGGGTTTAACCATCCCTCGTTGGTCCTATCATATCAATCTAATTCATCAACTATTCTCATCCTGAATTCACTTAAACCTTTAAATTATGCTTGTGCAAGTAGAGAAAGATCTTCCTTTATTAGGTGTGGATGATATCCTTCAATTTAGTCAATCCATGCCACTTCCACCATAAAACCCAATTTTATCCCATCACCAAGATGTATTATTTTTCTTATCCTGTAGGTGAGGACATTTTTCACAATCTTGTATCAGTGATATGGTGAGATTTCCTATGGAAAATAGTTTGAAGGGAATTTTTCCAAAAGATTTAAATCAAATCTTCCACTTGAGTGGTCCCAATGAAGATTTTTTCAGGGGCTTTATTGATATAGAATGTGTCGAAGATCCTAGAGGGCCCCTAGCTTATCAAAAATCCCAGCTCACACTTCTCACAAGGATAATCAAGATCAACCCTTTCTTTGCAGCTTTTCAATTCATGTATTTCCATCTCTTTTAATGGGAACATTTGAAGACTCCCAAAAGCGTGAAGAAATTTTGGATTGAAAGGAGGCCCCAAGTGTCTAGGAAAACTGATTTTCAATGTCCATTCCTATGTGATGAAGAATTTGTTTTAAAGGATATTCCCAAGAAGTCTTATGTATTGTATGACAAATCTTCCATCAACACCGTGCCTTCTATTTATCACAAGGTGGATGAACTAGAATGGAGGATTTCCTCTCTATAGAAAGGACAAACATGACCTACATCCTCATAACCAAGTTCAATGCCATCACCATCTTTAGGGAAGGGAAGGGGTGAATCAAGCTCTTAGCCCCCAATCATTATCTCTGATGGAGAATAGGATTTACCCGTATCTACTCGTTGATCAAGAGAAACAATCTCCTCTACTTGGGATAACAGGGGCAGGTTTGCAGTTCGGTCTTCCACTCACTCAAGGAATTGTGATCCTCCATTAGGTAATGGCCTCTTAGGTCCTTAGCCGATCCCTTCCCCAGCAAAACACCTACCCTTTTTAGGGAGATGGAAAGGTAAATCAAGCTCAAAGTCCATGGTTTCTTTTGGCCACCATGATATATTCCTTATTATTCCAACCATTCTAGTTTTGCCTCCTCAATCTACTCAGAAAAATTCTACCCTTCACAAGGGGAAGGGGAAGAAAACATTCTTCACAGGTTGTCTTGATCTTATAGACTAGGTGTCTTCCTATCAGAAGAAAATTGAGCTAGAGAATATCATGCATGAACCAAGAATAACTCTTGATTCATTACAGGATATGGGGATGTTATGGGATTTAACAGGGTCCATAGTGTTTATCCAAACAACACAGGGCTTTGATGAATTCTCACTAAGGAATAATAAGCTACTGAAAACATTACCTCCACTGGGTGGAACTTACGAAGGAGTGAAGGGTCTCTGAGTCACTATATTTGCATTTCATGTTTTTTTTTCAATCATGCAATTAGACCCTTTTTACCATGGATTGAGGCCCCTATAGAATCCCCATTTTGAATTACATCTGATACTACTTTCAAATTATGTTACTTTTAAATTATCATTTTCTAACATGTAATTCTTATTTGTTCCACCATTATAAATTATTTAACTTAGCACTCATATTAGTGATGGAAATAAATCACTCTCGCACTTTCAATGGTCCACAATACTATCCTTGAGTTGCTTCACTCTGAACATCACCTTTTGGGGCTTCCTTCTTTCCTTTCGAGGATTTCCTTCCTTTTGCAGGTCTTTCCTCTTCCCGAATTACACCTAGGTGACACATGGAAACATCTACACTCCCCCCCCCCTTATTTGACTTCTCAACTTACTGGGATAACCTTGTCGTGTTTCAGCCATGTGGTGAACACTCACAACCAAGGGGAGGGGTTGACTCACCATACCATTTCAAAAGTGTGCCAGTGAAACACGTGGACACCCCTCCTCTCCTCCATGGGAACTACCTTCTTAATGGTCTTCAAAACTTTTCCCTGACCGCCCACCGATTTTATAAAAATCCTTTTCCTCCTTTACAATCCTTAATTAAAACAATTGGGCATTCAAGCATTAGGGGAATTACTCAAAGAAAAGGGGTGAGAGTATTCGAGCTCCAACATTACCTCCAACTCAGGGATGGGTACCCCTTGCGGGTTCCACAAAAACTGTTAAATTCAGATCAAGTGCAAAAAATCCATTGGGCTACGGAGTCAACTATCATACATACCTACTCAGGTGATAAAAACCACCCTCAAAAAAATAAACTGAGGAACCAAAAAAACAGGCCACAGAAAACCAGGGGCCAAAAAGGGACACAATACATAAAAACAAATCAGAGAAACTACACACTTTACTTGGGTCATACATTGTCCTGAAAAGTAATTAAGAAAATGCTTTAGGTTCCTACCATTGATAGGAAAGTCAAGCAACTCTCCATCTAGATCATTCAAGAAGAAAGTATGTTCCCCAATCCTAATATCAATGGAATAAGGGACCATCCATAATGCATAAAAATTCCCATGTTTTCCCTTATCTTCATGCCTACTATCCCATAACAATACAAGATCCACAATATTTAAGATTATGGGAGTCACCTTTTTGTCAAATAATGTTTTGAGCTTTTCCCTGAGCTTCAAATGTCTCTGGTGGGACTCTCTTCTTTCTTCATCCAATTCAACAATCTGATTTATTATTGCATAATAAGGGCTGACTTCTTGATCCTCAAGTTACCGAATAAACTGGTAGGAAAATAATTACATGTGGATGAGGAGAAGGGCCTGAGCTCTGTAGACTAATTCAAATGGGATTTTTCTAGTGGATATTTTAATAGTGATCATATTTTCCTAAACAACAAACTTCAAATGCTCACCCCATATTCATTTATTTACCTCCAATGTCCGTCTGATTATCTTCAGTGATTTATTTTTGCTAGATTCAGCCTGTCCATTTCCATGTGGGTTATAATTAGATGCATGTAAAGTTTAAACCATATTCTTTACACATAGAGACTAACGGTTTGGGTTGGAAACTCATGGCATTGTCAGTAACTATCTTTCGAGGCACAGCAAACCTACAAATTATATGATTCAAGATGAAATCAATAAAAACTTGACGAGTCACCTTCTTGGTATGGATAGCTTCAATCCACTTGGTGAAATAATCAGTAGCCACCAATATCCATCTATGGCCTACACTTGAAGGTTATTATATTTCACTTATAAAATCCATGCCCCACTACTTGAAATGGGCCTCAATTGATATTGGTTGCAGAGGCAGAGCAGTAGAAGCCTTCATTTTCCCTAAAAATATCTGATAAATTTCACATTTTCTTACCAACTAGGTTGTACCTTTGAAAAGAGTGCACTACCAGTAGCCTGTACTCAGTATTTTGTGGGTAGTAACCCTTCCGGAAAAATTCCCCCCACACACTCCTCCATGAATGTATGAAACCAACCCGGGAGCTTCATCCTCCATTACACATATGAGCATAACTCCTTTAGGATTTTTCCATGCCAACCCATAATCAGTGATGATATATTTTTAGGAGGCCAACTTGAGTTTCCTACTTTGGTTTTTATCCAAATTCCCTGGACATTCCAAATTTATGAGGTAGAATATGATGTTTTTGTACCATATATAATTGATCAACTTCTCATGTACATCCACATTTATTGCTTCAACCTCATTTACTTCCATCACTTTTAATTTACTTTCAGCCATTAGTTTCACTAAACCTAGACCTCTAGCCAATTTGGTAGTCTAAACATACATATCATACTCTTGCAACTTGTTCACCCATCATCATCTTTTGCTAGAAAATTCAATATTTGATAAAATGTCCTTAACCATTGTATGAGGAACATAAGTTATAATCCTTGAGCTCATAATATACAACCTAAAATATTTTGTTGCTTTAACCAAGGAAAAAGCATGATTTTCTATAATAGTGTATTTCAACTCAGCTCCATGTACTTCTTTACATAAAAAAGCAATTGGTCTTTCATTTCCTACCTCATTTTTTTGCAACAACATAGATGTGATAGTATTTTCATATGCAAAAGAGAAAATTTGAAAAGTCCTTTTATAATTGAGGGCTGCTAAAACAAGGTCATTTTTCAATGCTTCTTTGATCCCAGTGAAATCTTCGATAGCCTTATCCTCCCATTTAACAATTTTATCCTTCTTCAACATCCTCATGATAGGGATAGTCATTTCCGTAAAATTGGAAATGAATCTTCTTATGAAATTGATTTTGTCAAAAAAGGATTGAATGCCTTTCTTGTGCTTAGGGATAGGAACTTTTCCAATAGCTTCCACCCTTTTGGGGTCAATCATGATGCCTTCTTTTGATATGATATGTCCGAGTAACTTGGCTTTCTGAACCCCAAAATGAAATTTTTTAGGATTCAACAAGATACCATATTCCCTGCACCTCTGTAACATATTTTCCACATGCTACAAATGATCAACCCTTTTTCTCAAAAATATTCTCACATCATCCTCATATACAACTATAAAATCACTTATATACCCAGTGAATGCCACATACATAGCTCTTTGAAAATTGGCACCAACATTCATCAGACCAAATGGAATTCTCATGTACACATAAGTACCCCAGGGAGTGTTGGAAGTACTATTGATTCATTTTGATTGCTTCACAACCACTTGGTTATATCTCAAGAATCCATCTAACGTAGACAATAGTTATGACCAATGATTAGTTGCAACATATTATTCATGTTAGGCAACTCATAATTATCTTTTTTTCATGCCTTATTCAAATTTCTTAAATCTACACAAAGTCTTATGTCTCCATTCTTTTTTCTGAGTGGTACTAGATTTTCCACCCAAGAAGAAGACATCGTAGGTTGTATAATTCCTTTGTTCCTGGTATTTTTGAGTTCTTCTTGCATCTTTAGGGATAAGAGAGGATTAATTGGCCTCTATTTTTCCTAAATGGCTTGGCATTGGGTTTCAAATTTATTTCATGTGGGAAAAGATCCTCTCTATATGCCTTTAATTATTAATACAACCATGTTAAGAAATCCTGGTATCTTTTTAACAACTAGATATATGATTGCTTTTCTTCTCTACTCAAGTTACTGCCCATTCATGTTTTTTTAGGTTTATCACCAGTCCCTAAGTTATGTTCCTCTACATCTCTCGAGACATGGACGTGTCTTTGAAAACCCCTATCAACACTGTCAAAATTTGATTCCAAAGCAACTAACCCCCTTGGAATTGTATTTTTTTCAATTGAATAACCTCTTGGCCGAAAAGAGTCTTCTTACCATCACACATAGAAGTCATTAGTTCTCAGTACACATTCTAGTTTGTAAACTCTACTTTATTTTGTAGAAACCTTTGAATCTGGGCATCATCATCGAAAACTTACCAATGTTTGACATTAATAGGGAGAAGGAATTTTAAAAACTTATACATCATACTCACAATAAGGTAACATTTTACATTTTTCAAATCTTGATCCCACTACTGCCAACTTATTTGCGGCAGCATTTTGATCTCTGTTATGATACAATATGTTGAAGGAATCAAACAAATCAATAAAATCCCATACTGCATGCTTATATTATTTCATCCTTTGAATATTAGTTGCATAGAGATTCCTAACTTGTTTGACTACCAACTCTGAATCTCCCTTAATAATAATGTCCCTAATACCATACCTCCAAGAAATCCTTAAACCAAACAACGGTGCTTCATATTCTGTAATATTATTAGTGCACTCAAATCCAAGTTTAAAAGAAAAATTGACATTTTCCTGACTTGGAGATATTAAGACAACACCTGCACCATTTCCAAATTTATAACAAGCCCCATCAAACATCAAAATCCAAGGGGAACTAACTTTCTCAAAATATTTGTGTGTTTCAATACTATACTCTTTAAGATCTGCATAACCCACAAAATTATCAACATCCACGTCAGTATATAACACCTCATAAGCTGCATTTTTAGGGTCCTCAATCAGATGCAACATCCTTTTTTATCCACATATCTTAACAAGACCCCCATCTATTGGTATAGTCACATATGAAAAATCCATCTGCACACTTCCTCTAACACTAGCGACCCATTTTCTTGATAGCAACATTCCCTATTTAGCAAGACAATCCACAATGACCGCATTCAGGGTTCAAAACTTTCCCAGATAAGCCACCAAGTGTACAACCAATACTTTGACATATACGATTACTTGTACTTCTCTTGAATCCATAGATGTGCACTTTTCAAAAGTTGTTGTTACTTTTATATTTAATTCATTCATCACCTCAAGGGGCATCACATTATAAGAAGCCTTTGAATCAAACATGTAATTGTGCACTAACCTATCTTTTATAGTCAAAGTAGTATAAAAATGGTCAACATCAAGTTGGGATTTAATAAGAGAAGTGCCTAACTATACCTTAGGTGATTCTCCCAAATCCTCTAAGACTTGAGGTACTTCTAATTCTACAATAATAGGGGGATTATCCACATGATTCACATTTTTACATAAGGATAATGTATCCTCTCTGAATCCCAAGTACTCAAATTCTATTTTCTTATGTTCATGGATTCGAAGAAATTCAACAATAGGAACTGTGACCTTGATCTAACTCAAAATATGGGAAATATCACATGGGGTATGTTAAGAGGAAGGGTAGTAGTTTCTTCTGGTGGTACAAGATTCTCTACATTTTGGGCATAAACTGGGGCACGAGTTCTATTTGGGACAATAAAAATTTTAATTGGTGCATCCTTCTTAGGAGAATCATTTGGGATTTTGGTAAGAATCATATTTTTGGGCTTAGGCTATAGTCCTCCTCCTTTATCAACTTGACTTTGAGATTATATTCCTTTTCCTGAGCAAAAACCGCGTTCATTAGGAATTACATATCTTCCTTAGAAGGGACTCCTCCATCATTTTTTAAATCATCAAATCCCTCATATATTCGAAATCGTGATTAGGTATACCAAACTCTTGTACCATATCAACCTAAACATCATCATTAGGGGGAAGAGGCAATATTCGATAAACACAGTTCCAGAAACTTTCCTTAGTCTTGGAGCTTACCATCTTAGTTGAAGTAGCTCTGTGCTGTGAATTTTTAGGGCATTCCATCATGTAATAATCACCATAAGCTTCATCATCATTTGTTTATTCATCTTCCTCAAGAGGTTTGCAGGAGGAATGTGGCAAAAAAAACCTATCACGCCAATCAATAGAATGATTTTCTCCCAACACAACAAATCTAGCTGTCAGAGGGTCAGGGACTTGTTTATTTTATCTAAGTTGTTTATTTCCTGATCCAATGGGTCTTTTTCCTCTTTCTTCTATTATGTTCTCACTCCTAAAATGGTTTCCAAATCTATCTTGGCCTTATGGTTTGTGTTGAACGTGAGAACTTTTTCCTATTCCTTTTTCAACTTTGGCCAGCTTATAAGATATTTATTTAATTTCCCTAGCCAAAGTTTTTACAATTTCCTCTAGATCCACCTCCTTGTTTGACTGAGGTCTATCAGGATTAATCATTTTGACACCCTCCCTTTTAGGGGGTTTCCTAACTGCTTTAATATTTTTTTAAATTTACAAATCCATTATGAAATCCTGCCTCAACATTCCAGGGTTCTTATCTCTCAAATAATAAGTAGCTTTCTTATCGAAAGCATCAAAATACTTAATTAGGCACGACTCATCACTAGGCCTAAAAATTATGGGTAGTCTATTTAAAGTCTTATTGAATCTGGCATTGAAATTGTGAACAAATTCACTGAGATTCTTCTTTATATTCTCAAACTCAGACAAGAGGAACCTTGGGTATATTTTATCCCCATATTGTAATATAATATCATTCTTCATCTCATTTCATGAAACCACTAAGTTATCTGGAAAATATTTGTACCAATCATGTGCATCCTCTTCTAGAGTGTGAATGAATATATTATATACACATCTTCATATTCAATTTCGAAGTCCTCCATCATATTGACAAAGAGTATCAAATGTTTTTCACCAGTGATGGCATTAGTTCCCTGAAATTTAGGTAATGTATTTCCCACATCTTGTGGTATAGCATTAGGATACCCAACCATGCCTCTAACATTTACTGGGCCAAACATTATGAAAAAAAATGAGGTCTAGGTGGAGGTTAAGCCATGTTATTTTGAGGCAGTGATCATATTGATGGATTAAAATGGTATGGGATTAGGGGTCTTTGAGGTATAGGCATATGATCCTCACAAAAAATAACTCCCAGTGACTTGTCCTCACAAAATATTGTATCTGTGTGCATGGTTTTTTTAACTAAGTTAAGAAAATTAGAACTAACACCCAGTAGTCCTAATAAAAAAGTTAAATCAAATTCTAAACACCATCACATTAAGAGCTAAGAAAGCTTAAATAACAACATTATTACATCATAACTTTGTAATGGAAATCAAACTGACATGTTAATTATTAAAACATCCACTCTTTAGATCACCAAAACAACTAAATTGAACCTAGGTAGATTCATGGCAATCAAAGTTGATTGTTTTATTTTTAAGGGATTAGGAATGGAAGCTCATCAAAGCATGGCTAAAATACCACTTTGATTATTTCCATATGACCCAAAATCTTAAATGCAAGAATGAGGCTTAGCTCTTCAAATGGTGAAATTATTAACGATGACAAAAGGCTTATAGTGTATGTACTGTCTGATTTCTTTTGTTTGTCAAGAATTATGTGTAAGTGTAAAGGTAGGAGGAGGGCTCTTTATATATCCCAATGGATAGAGGAATCTCTACATCCCTTTGTATGTGGGATAATAGAGATGTTGAGCTAGTTGTGAATAAGGGGGGTTTAGAAAGGGTTGAGTTAACTTTAGGAGAGTTTAATTTTTCCTTTAGTGACTCATAGGGATAAAGGGGGTTTATTAATTAACCAAAGTGATTAATTAATAGGTGTGCAAGCTTATAAAATATTTTTAGAGGAATATTAGCATGATTTAGACTATAGAAGGGAATTAAATCAACAAAATAATGATTTATTGATTTAATGAAAGGGAAGCTAATTAATTCATAATAATTAATTATTCTAGATATAAGGAAGGATTAATTAACAGAAGGTCATTAATTAGGGTATTTGTTGAATAGAAGACTTAATTAATTAATGTAATTAATTAATGATGATAGGAGAGAAGATGAGCACTATTGACGATATGTTGCCAATTTGCGGGAAAGGGGATAATTAACACAATTTAAGTATTTAAATTGTTCAGGCTAAATTATAGGTGTCTACATTTCACCCTCTTTGGGGTGGCGTAAGCGACACCACTTCAAATATAGTAGAAGGATTAAATTTTGAAGGGGTAGAAGAAAAATTAGTAGAAGTGAGAGATTCCCCCTCGAGTGTCAATAGGGTGATGAAGGAAGACGATCGAAAATCAAAAAGGGTGGGAAATGGATAACAGAAAGGAGAGGGGCAAGATGCCCCAAGTGAAGCAGAAGAATAGTGTCAATAGGAGGGTGATGTAGAAGAAATGAAGACAGGAAGAAAAAGAGAAATATTTCATCCAGTGTATTTAAACAACTTTATTTTCATCATATTGCCAAAGATCTACGTCATCAGTCCTTATTAAAAATAAAAGCATACGAAAAAAGTATGACATGAAAATCCATACTAAGAACAATTGTCCATTACTGAAAACACCAACTTCATGCAACAAACAAAATGCAATGCAATAAGAGAAAGTAAAAGATGCCTAAATCCTTGCAACATACATAATGCAATGCAATACGAGAAAATAAACAAGCTAACCTAACAGAGAAACACAATGTATTGTTTGTGTTATCAAGATTTGATTCTTACCTGTGTGAATTAACGACAAGGGTTAAAAGATAGTGCCCCATGCAAGGATACATGCAAGGGGAATAACATAGGACACTTAGGTCCTATGAAAATCAATCATGCACTATGAAATAGTACCAAACAACTCATTTTTCCCCAGAGTATAGAAATCGTAAGCAAACCAGCTTTGTTGATGGAGGTAGATCAAGGTGATCCACGAGTCCCACACAAGCTCAGGTGAGAACCAAAGAGTGATGTTTTTTAGAATGATTTATATTTTATTTTATTTTTCTCGAAACATTTTTGAATTTTTTTATGATTTTCCATAAGTTTTCTGAAGCTATGTATAGGAATACAAAGAAGCGTGGATGCCCCCAATGATAGATAACATGTACAAGGGTAAAATTCCATACATACGAGAAAGTGAAGATGCGATACGCCCCAACGATTAGGTAGGAGTATTCAAAGAAAAAATCTTCACAGATAGAAGGGGGATTAAGGCCAATATATAAAATAGGTTCAATCATGAGGGAGCAAGGATGCCCCTAGCATAAGTTGGCCAAGAAACACATGATAGAAAGGAAGTGGGTGATTGATTTATTAAAGGGGGACAAAGGTGTCCAAAACCATAGAAAAAATATGCCATCTATACACATGGATGTTATAAATGATTTTATAAGAAAAAAGATGATATGAAAGTATTTAGAATGTGGTTAATGAAAAATTGATTATCCCAAGGCACAAATCATGAGACAATACATGCGCTGAAACAAGAGTTTGAAAAGTAACACTTGGTAACATACTAATCTTGTTTACTCATCGAGATCCCATGTGTGCACATGGAAATGAATTACCTCTTGAAGGAAATAATTGATAGAAAATAAGTGAAGACAATAGCCAATTTTTAGGAATGATTTAGTTTGAAAGGTGATGTGTGAATAGATTGTGGAAGGAGAGCTGTACATTGCTCTGTTTCCAGCCAGGCATCCATAGCCCTGATGGATATGCATTTGATGCTAATCACAACATTTCTATACTGCCAGTTAGACATCCATATCCCCGATAGTGATTATTGGAAATATTCCAAGAGAGAGTTACATATTAATGTGTGTTTTATTTTAGCTTTTACTTTTTGATTGATTGATTTTGATTCTTTTTCTTTTTGAAAACTTATTTCAGCTCTCTTGTTTGATATGGAGTTAAGAACCACTGATGGCTTGATGGAAGGATGTGAAAGTGATTGTGATGATGACATTGGATAGTGTCCACAAATATGCCAAAAATTTCTTCACAACAAGTTTATTATATGAGAATTGTGATAGGATCTCTAAGCGGTCAGTCATTCTTTAATTTACCAAGGTTATGAAAGACCAAGGTCAAACAGATACCATAGAGATAAATGTCACAAAATGTGTGCGAATAAGCTAACCACAATAACATCGAAGGGATGAAAGTGGTGGATGACTTGCAGAGGAATATGAAAGAAAGGGAGGAAAGAACATCCATGCATATGTAATACATGATTATAACGTTTGATATTTGTACCTTTGATTTTATTTTTGTAATGTTTTAATGTTTTCTCATTTTTTTGTATTTTTGAATTGTTTTATGATTTTTATGATTTTTTGGGAGTTAGGACCAATAATGTCACTCTTCATGATAGGATCCAACAACGATGTGTACAACTTCCTTAATAAGGGACACTAAGCACGTTTTTTAATCAAGAGTGATATTATCCCTGATCTCAATGATCGTGGTGAGTTCACACTCAAAAAAGACTGTGATTTTTTTTGAAACATGGGTTTCGTATGTAGGAGTTTGAGTTCCCTATCTATAGGTTTTTTCACTTTGCGCCATACTTGATGGGTACATTGGTGTGCATTTTTTAATCGCATTTGATTTTGGATTTTATGATCATTGGAGTTGTTGGTAGCTTTGGATCTCTTCGGATTTATAATCTTGGCTTGATAAAGAACCTGTTTGGGTTTCTTATAAGCTAACGCTTGAATTTTCTAATCCCAAGAAGTGAGAGAAGAATGTGGACGTTTATAATTGATGAGAGGAATGACAGTGGGCTTGCCACAATATTTGGTAGAAGAAAAATTTGATGGATGAAAAGGATACGGTCCAAGGATTGAAGAAGATGGGCTATTAGGAGGTGAGCCATAGATAAAAGATGAAGTGCTGCTAGGATGTAGCCCAAGAATAGAAAAATAAGGGCTACTAGGATGTGACCCATAGATAGAAGATGAAGGGCTACTAATATCTGGTTGAAGAATAGAAGAAGGGCTATTAGGACGTCAACCATAGATGTAATATGATGGGCTACTAGGATGTGGCCGAAGAATAGAAGATGATGGACTACCTAGGGGTGATCCATATATAGAAGAAAAGGGGATAGTTGGGTGTCCCACAAATAGCAAAGGGAGGGATACTAGAAGGTGACCCACACCTAGATGAAGATGAAGGGATACTTGATGTTGACCCCATAAGATATTTTGATTGAGGAATTGTTATCCAAAATGTGCCCCTGCTCATTTTTGTGGCTAACTCCTTGTGTTCTTTCCTCTCTTGTGCCTCAGTCTCCATTTTTTGATTTTTAGGCACTCAAATCTTTCTGGAAATGGCACCAATGGATAGAGCTCTTTCTCAGCTTTCCAGAAAGGTAAAGTTTTCCTCCTAACTCCTCATATTTTTCAAGTTATGGCTCGGCGGAGTTTTTGTGGGAAATTTCCCCCTTGGAAGACCGCAGCCAATAGGAAGCTGCCACGTGTCCCAGGAGGTGGCGGAGAGAAGCAAAACACTTAGAAATTTTTTCAAGTTTTGGAAAAAATTTGAAAAAGGAAATTTTTTGCCCGCGGGCCCGCCGAGCCAATTAGGACGTGACACATGTCAAAAGGGGGAGGCGGAGTGAAAATTTTGCTAAGTGCTTTGTTGAAATTTTTCAAAGGGAAAATTTGTGAAGGAAGCCCGTGGCGAATCAGAGCGAGCCACATGTCCAAGAGGGATGGCAGGTGTCGAGGTGAAGTTAGGTTTTTTTGGTTAAGTTTTTCAAAAAATATCAAATGGAAAGTTTTCCCCGCATGGCCCGCATCGAATAGGATTGCCCCACGTGTCTTCACCATCAGAGTGGCGGGGGAAAAATTACAAAAATTGCCAAGTGTTTTGCTGAAATTTTTCAAAGGAAAAATTTGTGAAGGAAGCCCGCGGCGAATAAGAGTGAGCCACGTGTCCAAAGGAAAAGTTCGGAGCCCAGAGGAAAGATAGAAAATTTGGCTAGGTTTTTCCAAAAATTTTAAAACAAAAGATTTTCCCTGCGGCCCCTCGCATCTAATCAGGCTTCGCCACGTGTCCCGGGCCGGTGGAGCGCGGGGGGGAAACTGATTTTTTCCAAAGTGAAAAAGGTCAAAATCCCAAAGGTAAAATTGTGCCCCCTAGGCGCGAGCCAATCATACATTTCCACGTGTCCCCCTAAGGTGGAGTGTGGGAATTTTTTGGAAAATTTTCCAAAATGCAAAAAAGAGGTAAAATTCGAAATTTTTTCCCGCCGATCCGTTTTGGGCCTGTTTTTTCCCTAAATCTTCAAATGGCCATAACTTTCGATCCAGAGCTTAGATTTTCACGTTGTTTATATCAATGGAAAGCTGGTAAAATTATCTACATGATTCCATAGTCAATTTTGAATTTTGGTTCATTTTGGAGAGAGAAAATCAAAAAACACTTCTGGTATGCGCCCATGGATAGAACTGACGTTCAACAACCAATTTTAATGCAAAATGGGTCGCATTCTTCTCCAGTATGGTCAAAAATGTCAGGACATGGGTTTGTAAGGACCTCCATTTTTTTTTAATGCATTTTGGTCAGTGAGGAATGGCTCCCACATTTTTTCACGTTTTCTCTCTCCTGGGCTCGACCCATGCACTGTAAAAGCCAGATTTGGCTCATTTTTCAAAGTGGGAACACTTTTTTGCACAACAAGCTTCTATTTTCACTTGGAACAAGTGATTTTGGAAGGATCAGATCTTCCAGGGATTGTAACAGGTTTTTCTACCTCTTTGGTGTTGGAATACAAGGATTTTGATGTTGAAAATCACAATACAGGCTCTGTGAATGCTTTCAGTCCTTTGCATGTGTTGTTTGCTTCATTTCAGACATTTGATTACAGTTATCAACCTATGCATGATGTTTTATGTTACAATTTATTATTTGTGTCAATTTTCATGAGTAAGAAGTGCTCACCACTCCTTTGGTGTATCACCCTTATCAGTTTAGTTTCAATTTTTGCATTTCTTATCCCTCTCTCCTTGCAAATTAGGATAAAATTAGGATTTGAACCTCTGCAGTTGTGCAAATAATAGATCTAATCAGAGTATTTTGAGGAACCAGCCTCTAATTTGAAGATTCCTTTCTGATTTTTACAAGTCCCACACTTGGAGAGAGGTTTCAATGTTGTGCAATCACACTGGATGCCTAAAACATCAATTTAGAAACCTGATTTGCATCTAGGGGTGCTACTGATTTGCAACAACAGTTTTGGCATGCCCGGTGGGACCTTAGAGGTCTCATTTTTATCACAGAAAAGTTGATGTGCATCTTCTGTAATTTTCTTGCTTCAAAAGAGCTATAAATTGCACATCTGGCGACTCCAAGGGGAAGAATCAACTGGTTTCAGCAGTGTAGGCCTAAAAACTCATGAGAAGAATCACCACAAGGTCAAGAGTTGGAGAAGAATAAGTGTTGTTTGAATACCTGCAGTTATCTCCAAGAAGAAGGAAAAGAGGAAGAAGGATTAAAAGGTCTCCATCTCCACCAAACAGAACTCTCTCAACTCCTCCACCTAGTAGGCCTTTTATTCAGTCAACAAGGGTTCTAAGACCAATTAGAATGGCAAAAAACAACCCCTATGTCAATTTCACAGGCAACATCCCACTTGCCCTCAATGCACAACATCCAATTCCAATTGCAGCCTTGAAGAACATTCCATACTTCACTGGAGAGAATCAGACTACTCCAGGTGATCATGTTAAAGACATTGCCAACCTTTATGCAATTCATGAAATCAATGAGATGCAAGTGGCTATCAAATTGGTGGCATCTTCATTCAAGGGGAAAGCATTGCAATGGTTTAGAAGTCTTGCCTCAGGTTCTATTCAGAATTGAAACCAGCTATATATAGCACTTCATGAGAAATTTGGAAAGAAGGGAGACAACTTGTCTCTTTTGGAGCAGCTGACAACCATCAAGAGAGCTCCCAATGAGCAGCTGACTGATTTCAACTTCAGATTTCAAAGGACTTGGGAGAGAATTCCAGTGGCAGTCAGGCCAACAGCAGAAGGTGCTTTTCTCTACTACCTCAAAGCTCTAAATTCTGATATTTCTATGTTGATTCAGTCCATGGGAGGCATAACTATCCCTATGGCTTATAGCATTTCCATTAGGGCTGAAAATTGTTTGATCCAAGCTGGCAAACTAGCCCCTAGACCTCCCATGCCATTGTTTCCAAGTTTAGAGAACCCAAACACTAATCAAGCATCTAATTTGGCTCCTTCTCCCACTCCTAGAAATCATAGTTCAAATAAAGCTTCTACTTCATCTCCAAGTGCCCCAAATGAGCTTCAAGAAGTCATGAAGCAATTGCAAAACCTAGGAAATGAGTTGGTTACTCTCAAGAGGCAACAAGACCAAGGTTTTAGACCTTCTTATCAGCCCCAAGCTCAGCCTAGCAGGTAGCCATACCAACCACAAAGACCTCCTAATCCATCTGCAAATATAAATCAAACAAGGCCTCCTACCAATAGACCATTTCAGCCCTATAATCCTAATGCCATATCTACCTCTAAGGCATTGGTGCCAACACAAAACAACATTTCTTAGGAGTATGATTGGTGTTTTCCATGCAATGAACCTCACAACCAATCCATGTGCTTCAATGGTGCTTTGAATCAAGCATTAATGGTGACAACTACTGGTGTGGAGGGTGAGGGAAATCAAGGAAACAACCAACAACAAGAAACATTCCAACAGCAATCAGCCCCAAATGACACCACATTGGTAAACTGGCAAGCAGAAGATTTCTGTGGCATGAATCAAGTAGTTTCTCAAGGTGTTGCAGCCAACACAAGGTCAAAAAGAAGGAATTTGGGTGAAGAATAGCCATTAGCTCCAACCAATCTCCCACCTTTTATGGCTCCACAAATGGTTGGCAAAAAAAATCCAATTTCAAATGCACAAGGGCAGCCAAGAACAACTCCTATACCAACTCAAATACTAGTTGTTGCTACCCACATACAAGGAGTGAATGTGTCAACCAAGGGACAGCAAAGAGATCCTTCATCACCATTCAGTATCATTGATCAGATGAAGAAGACAAGTGTAAATATATCAATGTTGGAATCCCTATCTATCCCAGGCCAAAGAGATTTGCTACAAGCTGCCATGAAGGACTAGCCAACTTCGAATCAGCAAGTTTAGATGCAAGAGAAAGTGCTCACAAATGCTTCCCAGCCTGAGGGGAATCATGGAGGACAGCAAGGTAAAATGTTGAAGCCCCCTCCTTTCTATGTTTCATTAATCATTGCGAATCAATTAGTGCACAATTGCATGATAGATTCCAGGGCAAGTAGCTCAGTGATGCCTAAACAAATAGTTGATCAGCTAGGGCTCCAATATGAAACCATATCCAAAGGGGTAGTGCAGCTAGATGGGACAGCAGTAACAACATTTGGAGTGATTAGAAACATGAGTCTTACCTTGCATGCATGTCCAAATGTTGTTGTTTTACAAGATGTATCAGTTATAGACCTTCCACCACTCTTTGCCCTATGCTTGTCAAGGGACTTCATAGCCAAGATTGGAGGATATTTGTCTGCTGATTGGTCACACATGTTGTTCAAAACGAGGTATGGAACCAAAGCTACAATCATGTCTAAACCTATTGCAAACTTCCACATTGAGCCCTACACTCCAAGTCAGATCAATGCCAATTGATCAGCATTTGATCAAGAAGATCACCCAAGCACTGATGAAGCTGACACCAAGGTTGGAAGCATCTCGGATCTGACTCTTGATGAATGGGTAAACAAGGTACATGCTTTTGATCCTTATCAAGAAGTAGAAGAATCTGAGCTAGGGGTCTATTGCATACATGAAGAAGATCAGCCCATTCCTAGCATCACCAAGCCAAACCATAAGGATGACAATGAGGTATGGCAGCTGTTTTTTGATGGATCAAGGAGTAGACAAGGTGCAGGAGGTGGAGCCATGCTTGTTTCACCTCAAGGAGTAAAGTACTATTCAACTTTTAGATTTCAGTTTGCATGCTCCAATAACACTGCTGAATATGAAGCCTTGGTGCAAGGGATGCATTGGGAAATAAAGAGAGGAATAAAGAACTTGCAAGTCTTTGGTGACAGTGAATTGATTGTAAATTAGGTCAAGGGACAACATGCTGCCAAGAATGATCTACTTAAGTGCTACAAGAACAGGGTGTGGGACCTCATGGAATATTTTTAGGGTTTTTGCATCAAATCCATTCCTAGGAAAGAGAACCAAGCTGCTGACGGGCTTGCAGCAGTAGGGGCAGCCTTTGACATTGTGGAAAGCATTCAACAAGACAAGGTACAGACAAACATCCATGTGATTGTGAGGCCTTCACTGCCAGATAACAATGTAATTTTGCAAGTGTTTGAGAATTACCAGCAAATCATCCATTTCTTGCGAGAAGAAGCTGAGTTCTCGGCTAAAACTTAGGAAAAATTGGAACAGCAATATGGTGACCAAGTGGTACAGTTGAGAACTAACAAGCTGCCCAAGGGACTTATCACTTTGGAGTCAATTTTTAATCCCAATGATCAGTTTAGGAAGGAGAAAGCAAACATTCAGGTCAAGAGAGAGGATTCGGTATCCATCTTGGTGGAAGAGAACAAACCATTGCAAATTGGAAAGATGACAACTGAACAAGAAAGGTATGAGTTCATACAGCTATGTCAAGAGTTCCCTGATGTGTTTTCTTGGAGCTATGAAGACTTGAAAGGTTTCAATCCCAACTTAGCTCAGCATACCATTGAATTGGATCCAAATACTAAGCCTGTCAGGCAGAAACAAAGACCAGTCGATCCACACATGGAGCCTCTCATGAGGAAAGAATTGAACAAGCTGATTGAGTCAAGGATCATATTCCCAATCAAGAGTTGAGAGATCAGATTGTGTGTTGATTTCAGAGACTTGAATAGAGCATCTCTCAAGGACCATTACCCACTCCCTTCCATGGAGAAAATCTTGCAAGTTGTGGTTGGCTCTGAGATGTTTTTACTACTTGATGGCTACTCAGGCTACAATCAGATTATGGTGAAGGAAGAAGACCAGTTCAAAACAGCCTTCACAACCAAATGGGGAACTTATGCATACAAGAAAATGCCATTTAGGCTATCCAATGCTGGTTCTACCTTCCAAAGAGCAATGGACATGGTGTTCAAAGGTTTGATTAACAACATGGTGCTGATATACCTTGATGATATCACTGTTTTTTCTAAAAATGCAGCAGACCACCTCTCTCATTTGAGACAAGTCTTCACGAGGTGCAGGAGATTTGGAGTGTCTTTGAATCCTAAGAAGTGTATCTTTCTTGTACATGAAGGAAATCTCCTTGGCCATATTGTCTCCAAAGAAGGATTAGCAATTGATCCAGAGAGGGTTAAAGCCATAAGAGCACTACCATTGCCAAGCCACAAGAAATACCTTTAGAGTTTCTTGGGGAGGATAAACTTTGTTTGGAGGTTTGTCCCAAATTTTGCAGCCCTTTTCAAACCTATCACCAAAATGTTAAAGAAAAGCATGGCTTTCAAGTGGACAGCAGAAGGCAAGGAGATTTTTGAAGAAATCAAAGAAGACATCTCTCAAGCACCAACTCTCATCAACCCAGACTTCTCCAAGGATTTCATCCTCTATGCATTTGGAGGTAATGATACTATTTCTGCCATTTTGGTACAACATAACAAGGACAACGATGAGTAGCCAATTGCCTTCTTCAGCCAAAGCCTAGATGACTATGAGGTGAGGTATTCTTTTATTGAGAAGCATCTACTTGCAGTAATCAGAAGCTTGAAGAAATTCAAGCATTTAGTCTCAAACAACAAGGTCCAGTTGCTGGTCTCTCATGCTGGGGTTAAAGACTTCCTCCTCAACAAGGATTTGAATGAGAAAAGGGTAGGTTGGATCACTCATGTCATGGAGTATGACATTGAGATCAACGTCACCAAGCTGGTAAGAGGAAAAGGATTGTGTGAGCAACTGATTTTGGGGAAGAAAAAAGAAGTATGCAATGAAGAAGAGGTTGTTTTGATAGTTCAAGAAAGTCGTGAGCCAAGTGGCACTCAAGAAGAAAATAATGTTGTCCCCACTCCTTGCTAGACCCAAGGTATAATACACTTCCTAAGCATAGGCCTATGCCCTCCGGAGATGAACAAGACCCAAAGAAGACACTTCAGATTGCAGGTTGTCCCATATGCCATTGTTGATGGAGTTTTGTTCAAGAAAGATGTGAATGGAGTGCTGCTGAGATGCATTAGCAAAAATTAGATTCATAGGGTGTTGGAAGAGTTTCATGGTGGACCAGCTGGTGGTCATTTTGCACTAAGAGTGATAACTCTAAAAATTATGAAGGCTGGTTATTATTGGCCCAAGATTTTCAGTGATTGCTTTGCATGGATCAAGAGGTGTAAGAATTGTGCATTCTTCACAGGAAAAGAGAGACTTGCTGCCCTTCCATTGCATCCAATCTCAGTTGACCAGCCATTCATGTAATGGGGTTTGGACTTCATTGGAGTCATTAATCCCAATTCAAGCCAAGGGCACAAATGGATTTTGATAGCCACAGACTACTTCACCAAGTGGACTGAAGCAGTAGCGCTCAAGGAGGAAAATGAGTCTAGCATCTTAGACTTCTATGAGGGCATAGTAACTAGATTTGGCATACCTGCTACAATAATCTCAGATAATGCATTGGCATTCATTAGATCCAAGGTGACTGAGTGGGCTGTGAAGAACGGGATCTACCTAAGTACTTCATCAAACTATTACCCTCAAGGTTATGGCCAGGCTGAGTGTACAAACACGAACTTGTTGAGGATCATTAGGAGGAATCTTGATGAGAATCATAGGTCTTGGCATACCAAACTGAAATCAGCCTTATGGGCTGATAGGATAACTCCCAAGAGATCCACAGGTAACTCTTCATTCAGGCTTGTTTATGGAAGAGAGGCAATTTTTCCCATGTCACTTGAGTTGCCAACATTGGAACTCATGAAACAGTTGGAGCTGTTGGAGTTTGAGCCCATGGAGGTGAGGTATCCAGAGTTGATGGAGCTTCAAGATATCAGAGATCAGGCATCCCAAGCAATGGAGAAGGATCAAGCTTTGATGAAGAAGACCTTTCACAGGAAGGCCAAGAGTAGATCTTTCCAGGTTGGAGATCTAGTGTTAAAATGGGATACAAATAGAGAAAAACCGGGAAGGCATTCAAAATTTGATGCCATTTGGAGTGGCCCATACATGGTCACGAAGTGCAATAACAACAATGCTTTCCAATTGGCTTCATTGGATGGTGAAGAACTGCAGATTACAATCAATGGAATCTATCTAAAGCATTGCTTCTAAAGGGAAACTCTCCATCTTGTAAATATTAGCTTAGGTTTCCATTCCTTCAAGTTCTTGTGCACATTATTTTTTTTGTAGGTTATTTTTGTTTTCCCTAAGTGCTTTGGCATAGCTTGCTGTCCTTGGAGATGTTTTGCAGTCCTTTCTTCCATCAGGTGATATTCCATCTTCCTCCTTGTAACATTCTAAATCAGTTGGGGTTCCAAACAGAAAATTTGATGACTCCATGCCCAATGGACTGCTTCAGGCAACTGGTATTTTCATCTAGCAGGAAGATGACCCATCTGAGTCGCCAAAATTGCTATCCAAAATGTGCCCCTGCTCATTTTTGTGGCTAACTCCTTGTGTTCTTGCCTCTCTTGTGCCTCAGTCTCCATTTTTTGATTTTTAGGCACTCAAATCTTTCTGGAAATGGCACCAATGGATAGAGCTCTTTCTCATCTTTCCAGAAAGGTAAATTTTTCCTCCTAACTCCTCATATTTTTCAAGTTATGGCTCGGCGGAGTTTTTGTAGGAAATTTCCCCCTTGGAAGCCCGTAGCCAATAGGAAGCTGCCACGTGTCCCAGGAGGTGGCAGAGAGAAGCAAAACACTTAGAAAAATTTTCAAGTTTTGGACAAAATTTGAAAAAGGAAATTTTTTGCCCGCAGGCCTGCCGAGCCAATCAGGACGTGACACATGTTAGAAGGGCAGGTGGAGTGATAATTTTGCTAAGTGTTTTGTTGAAATTTTTCAAAGGGAAAATTTGTGAAGGAAGCCCGTGGCGAATCAGAGCGAGCCACGTGTCCAAGAGGGATGGCGGGTGTTGGGGTGAAGTTAGGTTTTTTTGGTTAAGTTTTTCAAAAAATCTCAAATGGAAAGTTTTCCCCGCATGGCCCGCATCGAATAGGATTGCCCCATGTTTCTTCACCATCAAAGCGGTGGGGGAAAAATTGCAAAAATTGCCAAGTGTTTTGCCAAAAATTTTCAAAGGAAAAATTTGTGAAGGAAGCCCGCGGAAAATCAAAGCGAGCCACGTGTCCAAAGGAAAATTTCGAAGCCCAGAGGAAAGATAGAAAATTTGGATAGGTTTTTCCAAAAAATTTAAAACAAAAGATTTTCCCTGCGGCCCCTCGCATCTAATTAGGCTTCGCCATGTGTCCTGGGTCGGTGGAGCGCGGGGGGAAAATTGAATTTTTCCAAAGTGAAAAAGGTCAAAATCCCAAAGGTAAAATTGTGCCCCTAGGGCACGAGCCAATCATACATTGCCACATGTCCCCCTAAGGTGGAGCGTGGGGATATTTTGGAAAATTTTCCAAAATGCAAAAAAGAGGTAAAATTCGAATTTTTTTCCCGCCAATCCGTTTTGGGCCTGTTTTGTCCTAAATATTCAAATGGCCATAACTTTCGATCCAGAGCTTGTATTTTCCCATTCTTTATATCAATGAAAAGCTGGAAAAATTCTCTACATGATTCCATGGTAAATTTTGAATTTTGGTTCATTTTTGAGAGAGAAAATCAAAAAACACTTCTGGTATGCGCCCATGGACAGAACTATCATTTTAACAACCAATTTTAATGCAAAATGGGTTGCATTCCTCTCCAGTATGGTAAAAAATGTCAGGGCATGGGTTTGTAAGGACCTAAATGTTGTTTTTAATTCATTTTGGTCAATGAGGAATGGCTCCCACATTTTTTCACATTTTCTCTCTCCTGGGCTCGACCCATGCACTGTAAAAGCCAGATTTGGCTCATTTTTCAAAGTGGGAACACTTTTTTGTAGAGAAAGCTTATGTTTTCACCTGGAACAAGTGATTTTGGAAGGATCATACCTTCCAGGGATTGTAACAGGTTTTTCTGCCTCTTTGGTGTTGGAATACAAGGATTTTGATGTTGAAAATCACAATGCAGGCTTTGTGAATGCTTTCAGTCCTTTGCATGTGTTGTTTGCTTCATTTCAGACCTTTGATTACAGTGATCAACTTGTGCATGATGTTTTATGTTACAATTCCTGATTTGTGTCAATTTTCATGAGCAAGAAGTGCTCACCACTCCTTTGGTGTATCACCCTTATCAGTTTAGTTTCAATTTTTGCATTTCTTATCCCTGTCTCCTTGCAAATAAGGATAAAATTAGGATTTGAACCTCTACAGTTGTGCAAATAATAGATCTAATCAGAGGAGTTTGAGGAACCAGCCTCTAATCTAGAGATTCCTCTCTCATTTTTATAAGTCCCACACTTGGAGAGAGGTTTCAATGTTGTGCAATCACATTGGATGCCTAAAACATCAATTTAGAAACCTGATTTGCATCCAGGGGTGTTGCTGATTTGTAACAACAGGAATTATGATAGAAAAAGAGTTATTGGGTGATGAGAAGATAGGCCATGGATCAATGCAATACCAAGGATTTTCATCACATAATAAAGAATGTGAAGATGGAAGAATAAGAGGAGGATTAAGTTGCATGATTTAAGGCTCTTCCTTTGTTTCTTGATAAAAGGAATCAACATTTTCTTCAAAATATGCAGGTGCATCGAAGTCTAAAGATAATCCTTGCTCGTAATCTTCTAAAGGAATATCTTCATGTGCTCCTATAAATTCTTTGATTATTTCTTCATTCTAAAAGAGGTCAATCGGTATGAGTTGTTGATCGATCCATAGGGGTTGATTGGAGGAAAGAAGAAACTAATGTGGGGGATGAAGAATATGTGTAGCTAGATGTCTCAGGAGTAGAAGAAGGTGGTGTGTACCTACCTATGTGATGGTATATCGTCTGTAAAATAGTAGGATTAATTCAAAAGTCTACAGATTACGATGAATGGATCGATTCAAATGTTTGAATAGAAGAACTTTGAGTCACATGAATCTTCAAAGAAGGAAGAATTTTTGGTGGTGATTGATGAATAAGGTCTTGTGAAGAAGGGGAGGACCGTGATTCAAGAATCGTATTGGATGAATAATGACAAGGGTCATGCAAAGAAAGAGAGGACCAGGATTCAAGAATTGGATTAGATTTTTGATTAGAGGGATTAGGAGTCGTGTGTATCTTAAAAGAAAGAAGACTTCGTTGAGGTGATTGATAAAAGGGGTCCTGCGAAGAAAGGAAGGACCACGGCGTAGGAATCGAATTAGATGAATGATGAAGATAATTTGTGGTGACACAAATCTTTAGAGGAGGTGAAAATTATTAGTTGACTAATAATATAGGTTCTGCGAAGAAATGGAGGACCATGACTTAGGAGTTGAATTAGATGAATCTGAATAGTATTTTAGATCTGAATAGTAGTTTGAATCTGAATCATCAGAAGATTCAAAGGAAATATTTGGATTTGAATCCTTAGAAGAAGAGGAAATGTTTGGATTAGAATCAAAATAAGGGTGGGGGGAACTCGAATAATAATTTGTATCTGAAGCGTCCAAACCATACCACCGACTATGAGATGAAGGTGGGAAATGGGTTACCCAAAAGGGTTCTCTAGCATAAATAACCAAATGAGGTTTGGTCATAATGGGTGTATTTTGATTTGTACACTGAAACTTTAATTCCTTATTGTCATATGTATAAGGGACCTTGCGATAATAAGTCATTTTTTTGTGTGTGTTGGGTTCAAAGGTCTAGACATAAATTGTATGATCAAACTTCTTCAAAGTGAAGAAGGTTTCATGGTTATTTGGGCAACATAACGACAACTAGCTAGACATTTCACAAAGATGGGGATGATTGTGTGATTTTCCAAAAGGGAAGCTAAGGAAAACATATATCGTGATGACTCAAAATTGATAATCCAAAAAGGTTTTGAGGTGAAAATACTAAAGGATGGATCAAAATTTTAGCGATAGAAAAGGATACAAATAAAATATTTCCAATGTTCAATTGATGCAAAAGTTTCTTGAATTTTTTTTCTAAGGTCTAAAATATGTGTTCAAAAATGATCGTGAACTTAGGAAAAAACAAGAAGATCAAGAGGATAAAAGACCCAAACAATTGTCCTAGAAATGAATTTATAATATGGATAAACACAAGGAACAATCATGTAATTTCAAAAAACAAAGCCAAATTAATGATCAAAGAATAATTAATGATAAAGAATCAACGGATCAAAGTGATTTTCTAAAATGGATATGTCGATGTGACAAATAAGACACAATCACACAAAGTTTGTTTGTTTTAAACCAATCAATCATCGAATTACTTCGTAAGTCTGTTTCCAAATGATCTTTGGTATTGTATGATGATTAAAAAAATGTCCCTAATTATGTCAAGTTCAAAGAAATGAACAAGATGTAAGTAATAACAAGAAGTTAATCTCCTTAAGCTCGACATGAATAAAGCCTTTGACAAAGTTTCTTGGGTCTTCCTTGACAGGATTCTATCTAAATTTGGGTTCACAGAAAAGTTTAGAAAAATTGTTAAATCATGTATATCTACAGCCAGGTTCTCTGTGGTTGTTAATGGAGAGCCTGTGGGATTCTTCACCAGCAGCAGAGGTCTAAGGTAGGGAGACCCCATCTCCCCCCTTCTCTTCATCCTTCTGGCTGACAGCCTTAGTAGAACAATTAGCAGAGCGGTGGAAGACGGCCTTTTAAATGGTTCTAAACCCACTTCTCTCAGCCAAGCTGTCTCTCATCAACAGTTTGCAGACGACACTATCCTTCTTCTTCTGGCCTCAGTGGTTGAAGCTAAAGCTATCAAGGCTCTTCTGCAGCTTTATGAATCTGCTTCCGGGTAAGAGATCAATTACGACAAAAGCATCCTTTTTTTATTTAACACCCCTGGGGAAAGACAACTCAAGATTGCTAAAATTCTGGGCTGTAAAATTGGTACTCTTCCAGCAACGTACTTAGGCCTCCCTCTTGGCACGAAGAAATTCTCTCACACGGTGTGGGATGATTTATTGACGAAATTTCAGAAAAAAATGGCCGGTTGGAAAGGGACCACTCTCTCTAGTGCTGGTAAGTGCCTTCTCATTAAAAGCACACTCCAAAGTTTGCCCATATATATCATGTCACTATTCAAAATTCCTTCCTCCTTCAGAGAGAAAATTGAAAGGATTCAGAAAAAAAATTTATGGCAAGGCATGGAAGAAAAGTTCAGATTTCACCTTGTGGCCTGGGATAAAGTCTGCACCCCTAAATCTAGGGGAGGGCTGGGAATAAAAAATATCGAGAAAATGAATGAGGCACTCATTGCTAAGATGGGCTGGAGATTGCTTTCTGAGAAACAACCCTGGATTGATGTCATTAAAACAAAATACTTGAATCAGTAAGCTGTTTACTCCTATCTGCATGATGAGCAACTCCCCAATGGTTCCATTTTTTGGAATAATCTGGTTAAGAGTAGAAACTTCATTAAGAAGGGAAGCAAATGGAAAATTGGGGATGGCAGCGACATTAACTTCTGGGAGGATAACTGGTCCAATGATAATCTCTTGGAGAGATTTGGGACTGCTAAGGACAGTCTTATAAGAAAATATGGAACTAAAGTTAAGGACTACATTGATGGAAATGGCACCAACAAGAATTGGAAAAGACTTACTATGGAGAGTATTGAACTGAAACAGACTATTTCCTTCCTCCAAGACCTTTTGGATCTCTTCCCTTTGTGTCAGCTGGATTCCAAGGATGAGCTGATCTGGAGCAATTCACACGAGGGTAAATACTCAGTCAAATCTGGTTATACCAGTCTTTTCCACAGTAACCAATCAGACTTTAACTAGAACTTGATCTGGATGCCTGAGTTAACCCCCAAAATAAATTTTTTTCTTTGGCTGGCCATCAGAGGCAAAATTCTCACCACTGACAATTTGATGAAAAGAGGTTTTATCATTCCCAATTGGTGCCACCTTTGTAGGAATAACTATGAAGACATTAGACATCTGTTCATACACTGTGATTATGCCTTTAGAGTTTGGAACTTTGTCCTTTCCAAATTTGAAGCTCTCTGGGTGATGCCGGAGGATCTTACTCAGCTGTGGAACCAATGGAACCCACCATTCAGACATTGTGCTATCAGAAGAATCTGGAAATTAGCCATCCCGCATTTAATTTGGAGGATCTGGAAGGATAGAAATAATATAGTTTTTAGAAATAAGAAGCAGAATTTTAAACTCACTACTGGCAAGATCTCCCAAGGCATCAAAGAGGACATGGCCAGATTTAAACCTCCTAAGAACAATTGTTACCCTGAAAATGAAAAGCACATCTTATCAAATTGGCAGATCGGATATTGGAGCAACCTCGGGAATAGTGTGGATAGATCTTTGGTCAAATGGCATCCCCCTGAATCCAATTGGTTCAAGCTGAACTTTGATGGTGCCTCTAAGGGGAACCCTGGAACAGCTGCTGGAGGAGGAGCAATACGGGACCATAAAGGTAATTTGATTGTTGCATATGCTGGAAAAATGGGAATCCAAACCAATCATTTTGCAGAAGCTTTATCTGTTCTCTGGGGTTTGAGAGTTGCTCGGGCCCAAAATATCCAGAACCTCATTGTTGAAGGGGACTCCCTTAATATTATTAATCTGCTTAATCAGTCCTCTTCTCCTAGCTGGAATATCAAAGATTTTATCTCTGAGTCCATAAGCATTAGTCATACCTTCAACAGCATCAGAATCATACATACTTACAGGGAAGGTAACAAGCTGGCCGATGCAATGGCCAATTATGGCATTAATATAAATTTCACTATTTCGGATAATGATAGTATCCCTAATCAGCTTCACAACAGCATACATGCGGACCTTCACACGCAAACAATCTCTAAAGATATGCTTTGATCTTTGGAGGAAATCCATAAATTCTTCCATAGGTGCTATTTTAGTTTATTTGGCGTGGCATATGATATCTACTCCAAATGATGGCAAGATTTTGTTTAGGAACTTCAAGTGGAGCCGTCTAAATTTAAAAACAGTGCACGCGGAAAGTACAATAGCTGTTGATATTCGGTTGCCAAGCTCCGCGAAAACCGAAGATAACTACAAGGTGAAAGCTGACAGGATAAGGGTTTTCACGCGCGACTTCACGCAGACTCAGATCGGCAATCCTACAGCCATTCGTGGGAGGACCAACGGCTACAGTTCCCATTTTTATGCGACCCACAACGGCGAGAAACAAATCACTCTCAACGCCCAAAGGTATTTTGAAAATTGTTGTAACTAGCACATCCTTGTGAAGATGGGAGGGCCTCCCTGCCAGATTGAGCCGTGTGCAGACCCTGACTGGAAAGATAACACTGAGCTCTGGAACATTCTTAGTATTGGCGGATTCACCAACTTTGTGGAGAGAGTGCAAGGACATGATCAAAGCATCTCTGTTCGCTTTGCCAAGGATTGGAATGAGAGGATGGTCGACTATGGAGGGCAGAAGATTCTTATTAATGACGAACTCATAGCCGAAGCGAATGGCCTCAGCTTGGAAGGATACCGCTTCTTCAACAAGAGGGTTATCAAAGAGGCTGAAGAGAGAAGATTTGTGGAGGAGGAGGAGAAGCTTATATTCAACACCGCGGGTCTGCTTGTTAATTCAATTCCTTCTCCGTATGATGAAGTCACCCGCATGATGATTCGCTACATATCCTTGGAAGGCAGGTTTGTTACTGTCCCTGCCAAGCACCTTGTCTTTTTGAATCACTTTCGTAGGAGTAGGTTGGTTTGCTTTCCCCACTATCTGTTAAACTCTCTTGAGCGCTCCATTTTGGAGTTCCAGAAGCATACCCGGGCGGTTCCCCTTCACCAAGGGCTTATTCTGCTTATTCACAAGCACTGCCTTATTAAATTCCCCGGTCTCCCTTCCTCTCCCGGCCTGGCTTTGGGCTCCGTTGCTGCCAGTCCTGTCTCCCCTGCTGTCCCTGCTGCTGCCCCCGCCTCCGGTGCTGATGCCCCCATGCAGGCTGCTCATGCTTCTCCTTCTTTTCCTCCTGCTGCTGCCCCTGCCACCCACACTGTCTCTACTTCTAAACGTGTCACCAGGGCTTCTAGGAGACTCAACCTTGAGTCTACTGCTGAGGGGGATGAACCTTTGGATGACATTTCTCATGATCTGCTGAACATTAGTAGTGCCAGTCCCCAGGCGGCACCAACGGATAACCCTTCTAGAAGATTGGAGGCCTTAGAGGCTGAGCTTAAATTGCTGAAGGATGAGGTAAAAAATCTTGCTAAGCAAAAAGGCAAAAAAAGCATTGAGGGAGAAGGGAGCATTGACAATAGCCAGCTTGATGAAATATACAAAAAACTGACCTCCCTAGACTCCCGCCTTGGGAAAACGAAGACTAGGCATGAGTATAATATTGCAGCATTCAGGGCCATAGAGGAATTCATCGAAGGTCATGCAAGAAGTGTTTCGCATCTCAGCGGTGTCCCGATGACTCTTTGGGGCAATGAGAAAGAGAGTAAAAGAACCAGAGAGGAGCTCGATAAGACGGATGCTGCTCATATGACCACGCTGGGTATGTACCATGCTTGGAAAAAAGTAAAGATGAGTATTGATCAAGCGGCCAAGAAGTAGTCCAGTTTTACTACTGCTTCTTGGCTGTAGGCTTGTTGTTTTGTTGCCGTTGTTTTGCTGTTAAGTTTCGTTTGTGTTGCTGTTTCTAGGCTTCGGTGTTCTTTGCTGTAACTTTTGTGCTTTGATACAGCTTCTCTGCTCCTCTCTCTTATTCAGGCTTTTAGGCCTCCTTTTGTACACAAGGGTATAGTCCCTTTCAAAAAACTATTTACCAATATTAAAAAAAACAAGAAGTTAATGTGACCTCATAAAAAGGTATACTAGAAGCAAGCTCAAATTCAATTAATACCTATATCCCAAAAAGTGCAAGTTACGATTATGAGTGACACAACAATGTCACCAAGATATGTTAACCAAACTTTGTAAGGTATTGATATCAGGATGATATTTATATAACACACACAAGTAGTAACACGCAGCACCTTTCGAAATCAAGGTAGTAATGGAATCAAACTAAAAGCTTAGAGTATAACTTAAGAATTTTTAAAATATGTGTAGCATAGCCTTACAATGTAGATATTTAGGTCAAGTTTACAAGAAACAAGATGTAAATACCAAAATTGTAGTGATACGATATAAATGAACCACGTCTAACTATGATGACAATCCTGACATGGGTATAAAGATCACAAAGGCCACCTTTCTTTGACAAGTGTGTGTTTTGGTAGATATTAGATATTAGTAGTTTTATTTTTTTGTTTAGACTCCACCTTTATTTGACAAGTGTGAGTTTTGGTTCTACACAATGAGTTAGTGATTTTCCATAAAAAGACTAAACATCATTTCTAATTCTCAAGATCGTCCAAGGACGTAAGAGAGGAGCATACGTGACATTTTTTAGAATCCAAGAATTTTACTAAATGGAAAACAATTAATTCAAAACAGACCAATTTAACTTATTTATACTCAATTAGGAAATTCTTAACAATCTCAAAGTGCAAAAAGACCTAAGAATCATTTATGAATCCCAAGATCACCCCAAAGGATGTGAGGGAAGAGCATACATGACCTTACTCTTATAAGAAAGCATGCAAAGTCTATCTAGTATAGAAAAAGCATTTAAATATACCCTATAAAAATAGGAATTAATTAGATAAAACCTGAAAAGAAGTTAGCACTTTAACACACATGATTTGAGAAAACTGAAATGTGCATGCCAAGTTGAACTGAAGCACCTGTGCGCCGGTTTAGGCATGTACGCGTTGGTTAGGGAAGATATGCCCCTCTATTTTTTTTAGACTCACAATGTGCCTGCACCACCTGAGAGGAGTCTACACCAGTATAATGGTATGTACACCACGGTAGATAAGAGAGGTTCAAAATTATGACAAAGTGCATGCACCACCTGAGAGGTACCTGCGCCAAGGCTAGGGCATGTGCGCTAGCTTGACAGGTTTTCCCACTGCAATGAAGGTGTAGTATGAATAGAATTTCTGCACCTAATTTGATGTGCCTAAGCCATGGTTAGTGTGCATGTGCCAGGGTTAGGGTATGTGTGCTAGGGTAGCTAAATAGAGATACAAAACTCCAACAGTGTGCCTGCATCGGGGTTAGTGTGTCTGTGCCATGTTTAATGTACCTACCCCAAGGTTAGTGCACCTACACCCCTCCAATAGTCAAAATATGGCCAAAGACACCAAAAAACTCACAACACTTTAAAATTTAATAAATTAGCTCGAATTTGCAAAAACCCATTAGAATGATAGCTCTAAATGAGAACCTACACATATAATACTAGCAAAATCCTAAGAAATTGAACATTATTTTCCATATGTGTATATCAAAGGTTAGCCAAAAATAATAGAATTCAAGATAGAATGTTAAGGGACTAAGGATCCGTCCCACTGGGTGTGCCAAATGTGTGCATGGTTTTGTTTAACTAAGATAATAAAATTAAAACTAACACCTAGTAGTCCTAATAACAAAGTTAAATCAAAATCTAAACACCATCACGTTAAGATCTAAACAAGATTAAATAATAACATTATTACATCATAAATTTGAAATGGAAATCAAACTAACATGTTAATTAGTAAAACCTCTTCTCTTTAGGTCACCAAAACAACTAAATTGAACCTAGGTAGATTCATGGTAATCAAAGTTGATTTTTTAATTATTAAGGAATTAGGAATGGAAGGTCATCAAAGTATGGCTACAAGACCACTTTGATTATTTCCATATGACCCAAAATCTTAAATAGATGAAATTCAAGAATGAGGCTTGGCTCTTCTAATGGTGAAATTCTTAAGGGTGACAAAAGGCTTATAGTGTATGTACTATATGCTTTCTTTTGTTTCTCAAGAATTAGGTGTAAGTGTAAAGGTAGGAGGAGGGCTCTTTATATAGCCTAATGGATAGAGGAATCTCTACATCCCTTTGTATGCGGGATAATAGAGATGTTGAGTTAGTTGTGGATAAGGGGGGTTTAGAAAGGATTGAGTTAACTTTAGGAGAGTTTAATTTGTCCTTTAGTGACTCATAGGGATAAAGGGGGTTTACTAATTAACCAAAGTGATTAATTAATAGGTGTGCAAGCTTATAAAAATATTTTTAGAGGAATATTAGCATGATTTAGACTATAGAAGGGAATTAAATCAACAAAATAATGATTTATTGATTTAATGAAAGGGCAAGCTAATTAATTAATAATAATTAATTAGTCTAGATAAAAGGAAGGATTAATTAACGGAAGGTTGTTAATTAGGGTATTTGTTGAATAGAAGACTTAATTAATTAACTTAATGTAATTAATTACTGATGATAGGAGAGAAGATGAGTATTATTGATGATATGTCGCCAATTTGTGGGAAAGGGGATAATTAGCACAATTTAAGTATTTAAATTGTTCAGGCTAAATTATAGGTGTCTACATTTTCCCCTCTTTGGGGTGGTGTAGGTGATGCCACTTCAAAGATAGTAGATGGATAAAATTTTGAAGGGGTAGAAGAAAAATTAGTAGAAGTGAGAGATGTCCCCTTGAGTGTCGATGGGGTGATGAAGGAAGATGATCGATAATCGAAAAAGGTGAGAAATGGATAGAAGAAAGGAGAGTGGCAGGATACCCCAGGTGAAGCAGAAGAATAATGTCAATAGGAGGGTGGTGTAGAAGAAATGAAGATGGGAAGAAAAAGAGAAATATTTCATCCAGTGTATTGATACAAATTTATTGTCATCATATTGTCAAAGATCTACATCATCGTTCCTTATTAAAAATATAAGCATACAACAAAAGTGGAATGACATGAAAATTCATACTATGAACAATTGTCAATTGCTAAAAACACCAACTTCATGCAACATAAATAATGCAATGCAATAAGAGAAAGTAAAAGTTTCCTAACTCCTTACAACATACATAATGCAAAGAAATATGAGAAAATAAACAAGCTAACCTAATAGAGAAACATAATGTAATTTTTTTGTTATCAAGCTTTGATTCTGACCTGTGTGAATTAATGACAAGGTTTAAACGATGGTGCCCCAAGCAAGGATACGTGTAAGGGGAATAATAGAGGACACTTGGGTCCTATGAAAATCAATTGTGCACTATGAAATAGTACCAAGCAACTCATTGTGCCCCAGAGTACAAACATATTAAGCAAACCAACTTTTTTGATTGAGGTAGATCAAGATGATCCGCAAGTCACACACAAGATCAGGAGAGAACCAAAGAGTGATTTTTTAATGATGATTTATATTATTTTTTTCTTTTTCTCGAAACATATTTGAATTTTTTTTTATTTTCTATAAGTTTTCTAAGGATATGTATAGGAAGACAAAGAAGTTTGGATGCCCACCACGATAGATAGGATTTACAAGGGTAGAATGCAACACATACGAGAAAGTGAAGATGCGATACACCCCAGTGATTAGGTGGGAGTATTCAAATAAAAAATCTTCACAGATAGAATGGGGGTCAAGGCCAATATATAAAATAGGTTCAATCATGAGGGAGTAAGGATGCTCCCAGTGTAAGTTGGCCAAGAAACACGTGATAGAAAGGAAGTGGGTTATTGATTTATTAAAGGGGGACAAAGGTGTCCAAAAACATAGCAAAAATTCCATCCTATACAAATGGATGTTCGAAATGATTTTCTAAGAATAGAAGATGCTATGAAAATATTTAGAAGGTGGTTGATGAAAAAGTGATTAGCCCAAGGCACAAATCATGAGGCAAGACATGCGCTAAAACAAGAGTTTGAACAAGGTCCAAAAAGTAACACTTAGTAACATACTAATCATTTTTACTCATCGATATCCCATGTGTGCACATGGAAATGAATTACCTCTTGAAGGAAGGATTTAATAGACAATAAGTGAAGACACTAGCCAATGTGTAGGAATGACTTAGTTTGAAACGTGATGTGTGAATGGATTGTAGAAGGAGAGTCGTACATTGCTCTGTTGCTAGTCAGGCATCCATAGCCCTGACAGAGATGCATTTGATTATAATCACAACATTTCTCTTCTACCAGTTAGGCATCCATATCCCTAGTAGAGATTATTGGAAATATCCCAAGAGAGAGTTACATACTAATACAAAGTCGCCATCAAGGATTTTCAACTTAGATGTGCTAAAGCATTGTAAGTAACTTTTCAATTATCTATAAATACTCAATTTATACAAAACTCCATAGATATGATCATCCTTTGTGAATATTTATCACTATTAATAAAAATCTAGTACAATGTTTTCCAAAATCAACAAGTATTACAAAACAAACTTCTGATCTTTCTTGATCTTAACAAAGCTTAACAAAGGGTGATGTTTAAACAATATATTTGCATATAAACATGTAATAATTATTACCAGAGATCAATATATGTATGTATGTGCAAAAAATGTCCCTGGAAATGGCACTAGAATTGGTGTCGGTACCCAAATGTATTCTCCCTTTGGAGACGAGCAACATCAACTGGCTAAGCAGGATGCTTAGTGACAGATAAATTATATTTTGATTCATTTTGTAGCCGGGGAAGGATTTAGTTGAATCTTTATCACTTGAAGTTACAAAATATGGGTAGAACTGTTCAAAGGGTTCGACCTACCCTTACTACATTTGGTTGTGCCTTCAACAAGGGTGAGAGGACCTATTTTGTAGCCTAAGTTTGTGAGAGATGTGAATGGGTCAATTATACTAAACTTTCTCTCTATGATATTTGAAAGGAAACCTTAAGAAGACATGGTCAATGCAACATAATCTAACTCTTACGAGTTATCACTTCTAGAGAATGGAGACATCGTCCAAACAAGCTTTAGGTTACTAAATACAAGAATAAGACCCAATTGATCCTACATGTTTCAAACAAAGGATGGGTAAATTCTCCATATCTCCTCAGCATTTATGGACAAACAATGAAAACAGGGGTAGTTCATGTAGGATTCATTATTTATAAATGGGTTTTGGTGGTAAATTAAGCAAGATAAAGTTGATTATACTAGATTCCTAGGGAATTTTAACAAAGGGTGGGAATTTTGCCAAGCAAGATGATAAAATACTTCAAATAGTCCAAGATGAACCTTTAACCAGAAAGTGTGCACCCATGGAAGCCCAAAGATGCATGGTATCACACATTCTTTGAGAATTTAACATAAACACTCATGTCAAAGACTCAACTAAAAATTAGATATTCCTGATCCATCTCGCTTAAGATACACTCATAAACTAACAAACAATTTGTATTAACAACATGAAAGTAAAGAAAATTTAAAGTTTTTATCATGCAATGAAACGAAAGCTCTTCACACTGCATAATTGCAAATACCACAATACTGCCACAAGGACTATATCTTGTGTGATTCAAACAAATTCCTAACATAATATTGCGATAGGTGCAAAATAACTATTTTGTAACACATAAAATTGAAAATAAATTCAACAATGCTCACGATTAACATGATTAACCCAAGGCTCATCAAATTCATTAGTAAAGTTTCATTTACAGTCTCAATGCTTGTCAATGGTTGTACACTTCCAACCATCTTGACATGATTCATTTTTAAGGCTTCGGAAACTAACAGGTTTCTCAAACAAATCTCTTAGAAAGATGGATTTTCTCATTCTTTTCTCTTTCTTATAAAATTTTAACCCTCCTGCTGCGAGAGTATCCTCATCAATTTTATACTATTCCATCCCCATTTTATTCTTTGGTTTTCTCCCCAAGAAATTGGATATTCCAAAGTACATTCATCTTTCACAAAATTCTAGGTGTATCAATGATATGTTTAAAAATATTTTAGTTGGCCCTATCAAGGGCAAAGAGTATGGGCCTTCTTCATTTTGCTCTTATCCTATATGATTAAAATATTCATGTCATTTCTTGTGACTATTGCTTTCATAACTAGTTGCACCCAGTGATTTGATGACTGATTTTGATATCCCTTGAGAACTTTGAGGTGACCTGAAGTGACAGACACCCTTTTTATTTACCAGCTGAAAATACATCTTGAGTGTAGTACATCCCTTCTCATAGTTTTTGGGTTTAAAAATCCCTCATGGGTCATATCATATCAATCTAATTCATCAACTATGAACGTTGAGTGCATGTGTTGTTTTCAAAATAATGCTAATATGATTAAAGACTAACACCTAAATAGCCTTAACTTGGCAAGAATTGAACAACAAACTAAACACCATCAATATAATAATTAAACAAGGGTTAGTTGCTAGCATTTATAAATACAAAATTTGAAATTAACAATGCTAAATATCTAAACTCCTCTATTCTCTAACAAAAAATAAATGAATAGACCTAAGTAAGCTCCATGGCTATCAAAATAGTTGTCCTTAGTATGCCAAGTAGCCTAGGAATGAGGGCCTATAAAATTTGGGCTACAAGACCCCTTTGACACCTCCCATATGACCCAGACACTTTAAGAAAGAGGTTTAACTCTTCAAGATGATGAACTCTAAAGAAAACAAGGTGCAAGCTCTTAGTCTCTTTGCTATATGCTTTGCATTCGCTCTCTAAGGAGTTTAGGTGTAAGTAAAAAGGTACGTGGAGGGATCTTTTTATAGCCCAAAGGATAAAGGATTCAACACATTCTCATGAATGTGGGATAAAGGTAAAACATGATTAGGAATGGATAAGGTTTATTTATTAAAGGTAACCTTACTTTAGAAGGGTTTAATACATGTTTAGCAAGTCATGGGAGTTGGGGGGTATTTTAATTAATCAAAGGTCATTAATTAATAGGTAGGTATAAGCTTATAGAAGCCATTTAGAAGAATATTAGTGCGATTCAGGCTATTAGAAAGGGATTAAATCAATTTAATATCGATTTACTCGTTTAAATGAAGGGTAAGACTAATTAATTAATAATAATTAATTAATCAAGATAGAGGAAGTGATAATTAACGGAAGGTCGTTAATTAGGCTATTAGCTGGGTAGGTGACTTAATCAATTAGTGTATTGTAATTAATTGACGATAATTAGAGGGAATATGAATGCTTTTGACGATATGTCGTCTATTTGTAGAAAAGGAGATAATTAGCGCAATTTAATTATTTAAATTGGTTGGGCGTAATTATAGGTGTCTACATTTGCCCCTATTTGGGGTGGCGTAAGTGAAATCACTTCAACAATAGTAGATGGAAGAAAAAATTTGAAGGGGTAGAAGAAAAATTAGTAGGAGGGAGAGATGCCCCCTCAAGTGTCAATGGGCTGATGAAAGAAGCTGATTGACGATAAAAAAAGGTGAGATATAGATAGAAGAATGGGGGGGTAGGATGCCCCGATGAGAGAAAAAATTAGGGGTGAAAGGGAAGTGAAGTAGAAGAAATGAGGAAGAGGGGAGAGAATAAATTAGCCTCTAGCCGCTTATTTATTTGGAAAAAATTTGATGTCATCATATTTCCATAAGAACTACATCATCGGTCCTTATTAAAAATATAAGCATACGACAAAGGTAGAATGACATGAAAAGCCATAGTACAAACAATTTTCCATTGCTTAAAACACTAACTCCATACAACATACAAAATGCAATGCAATACGAGAAAGTGAAAGATGCCTAACTCCATGCAACATACAAAATGCAATGCAATATGAGAAAGTAAACAAGAAAAACTAACATAGAAACATAATGTAATGGTTTTATTATCAAGCTTCAGTGACAACATGTGCGAATTAACGACAAGGGTTGATGATGGTGCCCCAAGAAAGGATACATGTGAGGGGAATAACGTAGGACACTTGGGCCTGATGGAAAAGCAATGTGCACTACAAAACAGTACCAGGCAACTTGTTGTGCCCCAGATTATAGAAGAAGTAAGTAGCCTAGCTTTTGCTGATGGAGGTAGATCAAGATGATATATAAGTCGCACACATGAACAAGTGAGAACCAAAGAGAGATGTTTTATAGGATGATTTTCAAATTTTATAAGTTTTCTTAAACATATTTGAATGTTTTTGATTATTTTTCTAACATATTTGAATGTTTTGGTTGATTTTGAAAGTTTTATGAAACTATGTACAAGAATATAAGGAAGCGTGGATGCCCCTAGTGATAGATGGGATGTAAAAGGGCATAAGGCCACGTGCGTATGAGAAAGGTGAAGATGCAAAAAAATTCCCCAACGATTAGGTGGGAGTATTCAAAGGTAAACTCTTCATAGGTAGAAGTGGGACCCAAGGCCATTATGGATAGGTTCAACATGATGGTGAATGTAAACCAATGAAGTGTTGGGAAGAAGCAAGGATTCCCCCAACGTAAGTTAGCCTACAAGCACATGATAGAAAGGAAGGAGAAGATTATTTTTGTGGAAGGGGAAAAAGGTTTCCTCAAACATGGAAAAAAAGTAATCTTATAAACATGGATGTTCTGAATGAAGTAGAAGAATGATGTGAATGATATGAATGTAGCTTAGAAGCCTCGCGATGAAGAAGTGATTATCCAAAGGCATAAATCGTGAGAAAACAAGTGAAGAGACCCTAGCCAATGTGTAGGAATGATTTATTTTGATAAGTGATTTTGTGAATGGAGGGTGAAAGGATATCCGTACATTGCTCCGCTGCCAGCCAAACGTCCATAGCCTCGATGGAGATGTATTTGATTCTAATCAAAACATTGCTCTACTGTTAGTCAGGCATCCATAGCCCCGATCGAGATTATTGGAAATACCCCAAGAGAGAGTTATCTATTAATTTGCTTTTGGTTTGTAGCTTTTAGCTTTTGAGTTTTGATTGATTCTGATTCTTTTACTTTCTGAAAACTTATTTCAGCTCTCTTATTTGACAAGGGGTTAAGAACCACTTATGGCTTGATGGAAGGAGGTGGAAGTGATTGTGATGACGACATTGGCTAGTGTCAACAAATATGTCCAAAATTTCTTCGTCACAAGTTTATTAGATGTTTGAATGTGATAGGATCTCCATGAGGTCAGTCGTTCTTTAATTTACCAAGGTGATAAAAGACCAGGGGCAAACAGATACCATAGAGATAAATGTCACAAAAATACATGTGAATAAGCTAACCAAAATATCACCGAAGGGATGAAAATGGTAGGAAGACTTGTAAAAGAATAGTAAGGAAGGGAAGAAAGAAATATCCATGAGTACACAATACCTGATTGTAATGTTTGATCTTTATACCTTTGATTTTTGTTGTGTTTTCTTAATGTTTTTTGTATTTTTGAATTGTTTTTTATTTTTAGATTTTTGACAGTTTTAAGAGGTTGGGACCAACAAAGTCACTTTGTGTGGTAAGATCCAACAACAATGTTTGTGACTTCCTTAATAAGGGAGACTAGGCACGTTTGTTTATCGAGAGTGATATTATCCCTGATCTCGATGATTGAGGTGAGTTCACACTCAATAAACGACTGTGATTTGTTCTGAAACATGGATTTTGTATGTGGGAGATTTAATTCCCCATCCTGAGGTTTACGCACTTTACACCATACTTGATGGTTACGTTGGTGTGCATTCTTGAATCGTGATTGATTTAGAATTTTGAGATTCTTTGATTTTTTGGGAGCTATTGAGATCTTTGCAGTTTTTATCTGAGATTGATTAAGAAACTGTTTGGGTTTCTTATAAACTGACGCTTGAATTTTCTGACCTCGAGAAGAAGAAGAATACGGACATTTACGATTGATGATAGGAATGATAGAAATGGTAGTGGGCTTGCCACAACCATTAATAGAAGAAATATGTGATAGATGAAAAGGATACGGTCCAAGAATTGAAGAGGATGGGCTACCAGGAGGTGAGCCATGGATAGAAGGTGAAAGGCTACTAGGATGTGGCCAAAGAATAGAAGAAGGGCTACTAGGACATGACCCATAAATAGAAGACGAAGGGCTACTAGGATGTGGCCCAAGAATATAAGAAGAAGGGCTACTAGGATGTGACCCATAGATATAAGATGATGGACTACCAGGTTATGGCCCAAGAATATAAGATGATGGACTACCCGGGGGTGATCCATACATAGAAGATAAGGGGCTAGTTGGACGTACCCCAATAATTGAAGATAGTGGGCTACTCAAAAATGTCCCACAAATAGAAGAGGGAGGGCTACTAGAAGGTGACCCACACCTAGATGAAGATGAAGGGCTACTTGGCACTGACCCCACAAGAGATTGTGATTGAGGAATTATGATAGACGAAGAGTTATTGGGTGATGAGAAGATAGGCCATGGATCTATGCAAGACCAAGGAGTTTCATCACATAATGAAGAATGTGAAGATGGAAGAATAAGAGGAGAATCAAGTTGCATGATCTGAGGCTCTTCCTCTGTTTCTTGATCAAAGGAATCAACCTTTTCTTCACAATATGCAGACGCATCAAAGTCTAAAGAGAATCCTTTTTTTTTATCTACTAAAGGAATATCTTCATATGCCCCTATAAATACCCTGATTGTTTCTTCATTCTAAAAGAGATCAATCAGTATGAGTTATTGATCGATCCCTAGGGGTTTATTGGAAGAAATAGGTTCACTTGGTGTGGAAGACTTAGAAGATGTTTGATGATTATTGATAGAAGAAGATGATGTGGGGGATGAAGAATATGTGTAGCTAGATGTCTCAAGAGTAGAAGAAGGTGGTGTGGACCTACCTATACAATGGTATGTCATATGTAAAATAGTAGGATTAAGTCCAAAGTCTATAGATTGTGACACATGGGTCGATTCAGATGTTTGTCTCGAAGGATTTTGAGTCACGAATCTTCACAGAAATAATATTCCATGGGGGTGATTGATGAAGAAGGTCCTGCAAAGAAGGGGAGGACTGTGATTCAATAATCGCATTAGATGAATGATGACAAGGGTCCTGCAAAGAAAGAGAGGACCGCAATTCAAGAATTGTATTATACTTTTGATTGGAGGGAGTTGGAGTCGCATGTATCTTCAAAAGAAGAAGACGCTATTGGGGCGACTGATAAAAGGGGTCCTCCAAAGAAAGGGAGGACCATGACATAAGAGTCGCATTAGATGATTGATGAAGAGGATCCTACAAAGAAAGGGAGGACCATGACATAGGAGTCGCATTAGATGACTTAGGAGTCGAATTAGATGAATTCTAATAGTAGTTTGGATCTGAATCCTCAGAAGAGTCAGAGGAAATATTTGGATTGGAATCCTCAGAAGAAGAGGAAATGTTTGGATTAGAATTAGAAGAAGAGTGGGGGGAACTCGAATAATAATTTGGATCAGACGTGTTCAAATCATACCACCGAATATGAGATGAAGATGGGGAACGAGTTACCCGTATGGGCTCTCTAGCACGAAGAACCAAACGAGGTTTAGTTATAATGGGAATCTTTTGCTTTAAATTGCTAAACCTAGGTTCCATATTTTTGTAAGTATGGGGAACCACGCGATAGTCAGTCATTTTTGGCACTATTTTAAGCACAAATGTATAGATTTAGATAGTGTGATGGAACTCCTTCAAAGGGAGGGAAGTGACATGCCAATTTGGGTAGCATAAGGATAACCAGCTAAACATTGTGTAAGTATGGCGATGCATGCATGATTTTCTGAAGAAGGTCTAAGGAAAATAGACATCATGACGATGTAATATCGATAAGATAAAAAGGGATTGTCCTAGAAAATAAGTTTTCTGAATGAAAAATCACAAGGAATAATCATGCAAGTGTGAAACCCAAAGCCAATCAACAAGGAAATACACCATATGAAAATGCGATGCAAAGATGATCAAAAATATGTTTTCACTTATGCCAAGTTCAAGGAAATGAGCAAAACGTAAGTAAAAATAAGAAGTCAATGCGATCTCCCAATCAAGATATATGATGAGCGAGCTCAAACTTGATTACGACTTGTATCTCAAAAAGTGCCAATTACAATTCGCGAATGACACAACAATATCACCAAGATATGTTAACCCACTTTGCAAGAAAGTGAAGTATTGATATCCAGGTGTTATTGATATAACACACACAAATAGTAACACCTAGCACTCTTTGAAATCAAGGTAATAATAGAACTGAACTAAAAATCTCAAAGTATAGCTAGGAATAGTTAAAAATGTGTGCAATGTAACCATACAATATAAGTATTTATGTCAAGTTTACAAGAAACAAGACGTAAATATCAAAATTGTAGTGATACGATACAAACAAGCTAACTCTTCTAAGGAAGTCCGTGGTGATGAACCAAACCTAACTACAATGATGACCTTGACATGGGTATCAAGATCACAATGGCTACCAATAATGTAAAAACACCTCTGCACACTTTAGACGTTTAACTAACCTAGCCGCAAACATGGATGGGCATAAATGGACATAAAAGTGAGAGAAACAGTCGATTGGTAACACAAAGGTAGTCACCCTTCTTTTGATCAACAAAGTGTCAAAAGAATGCGAAGGAAGTAAATCAAAAAAAGATGCAAAATGCTAGCTTCACTTCGGCAAAGTTTCGCCTCGCCCTAAGGCAAGTAAAAACTAAGCGAAAGTACCACGTCACACATTTCTCAATGAAAATATGGTTCACAACTCAACACTATTTTAGAATGGTCAAAGTGGGCTCCTAGCCAAAGTATATTCTCCTAGGTAGTTCTCTCGCCCTAGGTGTTACAAAGTTGCCACGAGCGAGTGTGATTTACCCAAAAATTCACACTGACTAGTTTGAGAGTATCTCGGCTTTACTTTACCCCCTTCAAGAACAGTAGGAAACTAGTGCGTCTACATGTACTATCACTGGGGTCGCCACAACGGACAACCTGCAACACTATCTCACAAAGAAATCACTAGTCAAGTAGGTAGTGCGGAGCACTTCCCATTTCATCCACAAGGTTCCCTCTTGCATGGACTACTTTGGGGTTCCTAGAACCACCCCCATTGTTGTAGCTTAAGGCATTATACCAAAGGGGTTATGTTCCAGTTGAACAGAGAGGGACGTACCCTTTTCTGAAACATGTAATATAATCTTTTGAATATATTATTCTTTTTATCTTGTTTAATTAGGTGTGGTTTGCTTGAACACCATTTGACAACCTGTATAACAACTATATTAGTAGTTTTCGATTTCATTTTGATTCCTCCTTTCTTTGACAAACATTTTTAGGTCCTGCACTCAAGCGTTAGTAGTTCTCTAAGAAAATCACATTATTTAAAAGAGGATTAAGAGTTACTTTTGATTCTCAAGATCATCCGAGGATGCAAGAGAAGAGCATACACAATAAATAATCTAACTAAAAATTAAAGAAAATATTTTCAATCAATGAACCATACAAAATTCTTGATAAATGTTCATTCCCCTAAACCAAAAGTGAAAAATGAAGTTTCCAATTTACCAAATGTTTAGAAAATGAAGACTAAAGTTACTTTTGATTCTCAAGATCACCCTAAGGTGCAAGAGAAGAGCATACACAACAAATTATCCCACTAAAAAGTAAAGAAAATATTTTCAATCAATGAACCATACAAAATTCTTGATAAATGTTCATTCCCCTAAACCAAAAGTGAAAGATGAAGTTTCTAATTTACCAAATGTTAGAAAATGAAGACTAAAGTTGCTTTTGATTCTCAAGATCACCCTAAGGTGTAAGAGAAGAGCATACACAAACTTTATCCCAACTATTTAGAAATGGAAAATTTCAAATCAAAGGACCATTGAAAAATGCTTTGTAAAGGTTCATTCCCTTAAGCAAAATGAATAATCAAATTTCTAAGTTTAATCCCAATGTTTAAAAGATAGAGATCAAAGTTGTTTTTGATACTCAAGATCACCAAAAGTTACAAGAGAAGATCATACACACGCTTTGGTCTAAATCGAGTAAGCATGGAAATACAACATTCATCAAAACATTAGACATGTTAGAAATTGACCAGTTTTAAACTAACAGAAAAACCTACAATTTTTGTAAGTATAAATCCTAAATTTATGTTTTCATTGCATATTTAAATTCAATACCTTTCCAACGCAAAATAAATATATTCATTTCAAGTTCGGGAGCTAAAGCTATGGCCTTCGGAAGATGGGTTACGCATATGCTCTTATGCTCACGGGTATGCACTTGACATGCACTCAAAAAATGTAAAAAAAATGTCTCTTAATCTGCAAAATGGGTAAATTTTTCCAACCAAGATTCAATTTTGACAACAACCCATCACATCAATATATGAATAGAAGACTCAATGCTATCAAACATTAACATACATGCTCAAAAATTTAAAATTTTCAAGAAATTGACAAAACTAGCATGTAGAATGATGAAAAAGTAAGCTCTAAAAATGAAAACATGATGAAATCTTGAAATTTTCTCACCAAGATTACATTTTAACAGCAACCCACCACATTAATATATAAATAGAATACTCAGCACTATCAAACACTAACCTACATGCTCAAGGATTTAAAATTTTCAAGAAATTGACAAAACTAGCATGTAGAATGTTAAAAAAGTAAGCTCTAAAAATGAAAACATGGAGAAATCTTGAAATTTTCCCATCAATTCAAATTTTGACAGCACTTCACCTCCTTTATACCTACAAGGAAGACTCAACACATGCAAACTCAACAAAAAAAAGTTAAGAAAAACAAGATAGATCAACATGTGTAAAAGAGGGTTAGTAACCAAAATGAAACTTAACTACAAAAGCTTGAAATTAAGTGCAAAGGACAATGGAGTAAGTCCCACTGGGTGTGCCAAATGTGTGCATGTGTTGTTTTAAAAATAATGTTAATATGAGTAAAAACTAACACCTAAATAGCCTTAACTTAGCAAGAATCTAACAACAAACTAAACACCATCAAGATAAGAATTAAACAAGGGTTAGATGCTAGCATTTATAAATATAAACTTTGAAACTAACAATCCTAAATATCTAAACTCCTCTATTCTCTAACAAAAAATAAATGAATGGACCTAAGTAAGTTCCATGGCTATCAAAATAGTTGTCCTCAGTATGCCAAGTAACCTAGGAATGAGGGCCTATCAAAGTTGGGCTACAAGACCCCTTTGACACCTCCCATATGACCCAAGAAATTTAAGAAAGAGGCTTAACTCTTCAAGATGATGAAATCTCAAGAAAACAAGGAGCAAGATCTTAGTCTCTTTGCTATATGCTTTGCATTTTCTCTCTAAGGAGTTTAGGTGTAAGTAAAAAGGTAGGTGGAGGGCTCTTTATATAGCCCAAAGGATAAAGGATTCAACACATTCTCATAAATGTGGGATAAAGGTAAAACATGATTAGGAATGGATAAGGTTGCTTTATTAAAGGTAACCTTACTTTAGAAGGGTTTAATACATGTTTAGCAAGTCATGGGAGTTGGTGTAACCTTACTTTTAAAGATGATTAATTAATAGGTAGGTATAAGCTTATAGAAACCATTTAGAAGAATATTAGTGCGATTCAAGCTATTAGAAAGAGATTAAATCAATTTAATATCGATTTACTAGTTTAAATGAAGGGTAAGACTAATTAATTAATAATAATTAATTAATCAAGATAGAGGAAGTGATAATTAACGGAAGGTCATTAATTAGTCTGTTAGCTGGGTAGGTGACTTAATCAATTAGCGTATTGTCATTAATTGACTAAAATTAGAGGGAATATGAACGTTTTTGACGATATGTCGTCTATTTGCAGAAAAGAAGATAATTAGCACAATTTAAGTATTTAAATTGCTTGAGCATAATTATAGGTGTCTACAAATGTCCTAGATTCATTTCAACCTTTAAATTCTCCTCATGCAAGGGAAGAAAGATCTTCCTTTATCAGTTATGGATGATCTCCTTGAATTCAGTCAATCCATGCCACTTCCACCATAAAACCCAATTGTATCCCATCACCAAGATGTATTATTTTTCTTATCTTGTAGGCCATTACATTTTTCACAATCTTTTATCAGCTATATGACAAGAGTTTCTGTGGTAAATAGTTTGAATTAAATTTTGTCAGAACATTTGAATCAAATCTTCAACCTAAGTGGTCCTGATGAAGCTTTCATCAGGGCCTTGTTTGACATAGAATGTGTCGGAGACACCAGAGCGCCCCTAACTTATCAGAAATTCTAGCTCGCACTTCTCACAAGGCTAATTAGGATCAACCTTGTCTTCGTGGATTTGCTATCGATTTATTTCCATATCTTTTGATGGGAACATTTGAAGACTCCTGAAAGCCTAAAGAAATTTTGGATTGAAAAGATGCTTTAAGTGTCTAGGAAAATTGATTTTCAATGTCCATTCCTGTGTGAAGAATAATTTGTTTTAAAGGAGATTCCCAAGGAGTCTTATCTATTGTACGATAAATATTCCATTGACACCATGCCTGTCATTTCTCACAAGGTGGATGAACTGGAAGGGAGGATTACCTCTCTGGAGAAAGGAAAAATAGGACCTGCATCCCCACAACCAATTTCAATTCCAACATCATTCTTAACAAAGAGAAGGGGTGAATCAAGCTCTTAGCCCCCAATCATTATCTCAGATAGAGAAGAGAAGTTGTACCTATCTTCTCACCAATCAAGAGTAGCAATATCCTCTACTTGGGACAACAGGGGAAGGTTTGTAGTTTGTTTTTCCACTTGCTCAAGGCATTGTGATCCTCCATTAGGGAAATGCCTCTCAAGTCCTCGGCCAATCCCTTCTCCACCATAGCACCCACCCTTTTTAGGGAGATGGAAAGGTGAATCAAGCTCAAAGTCCTCGGTTCCTTTTGGCCACCGTGATGTAGTCCTTGTTCTTCAAACCATTCCATCTGTCCCTCCTAAATCTACTCATAAAAATTCTTCCCTTCACAAGGGGAAGGGGAAGACAAAATTCTTCACAGGTTGCCTAGATCTTATAGACTGGGTGTCTTCCTAAATTGAGTTGGAGAAGATCATGCATGAACTAAGAATAAATCTCTAGTCATTAATGGATATGGGGATGTCACTGGATTTATCAGGATCTATCGTGTTTATCCAAATAGCACAAGGATTTGATGAATTCTTGTTGAGGAAGAACAAGTTGTTGAATAAACTAGCTCCACTGGGTGGAACTTACGAAGGAGTGAAGGGTCTCTGAGTCACCATGTTCGAATCTCATGCTTTTTTCGATCTTGTAATCAAACCATTTTTACCATGGGCTGGGGCCCCTACAGAATCCCAATTTTGAATTACATCTAAGACTACTTTCAAATGATGTTACTTTAAAATTATCATTTTCTAACATGCAATTCTTTTTTGTTCCACCATTATAGATTCTTTAACTTAGCACTAACATCAGCGATGGAAAGAAATCAATCTCACACTTTTAATGGTTCACAATACTATCCTTCAGTTTTGCGGCTCTGAACATCACCTTTCATGGCTTCCTTCTTTCCTTGTGGGGATTTCCTTCCTTTCATGGGTCTTTCCTCTTCCTGAATTATGCATGGGTGACATGTGGATACATCTACATCCCACCCCCCTTTGAATTCTCAAATTTTTGGGACATCCTTGCCGCATATAAGCCACTTGGTGAATGCACACAACCAGGGGGAGGGGCCGACTCACCATACCCTTTCAAAAGTGCACCAGCAAAACACATGGACACCCCTCCCCTCCACTTCGGGAACTACCTTCTTAATGGTCTTTGAAACTTTTCCCTGATTTCCTACCACGTTTATAGAAATCCTTTGTTTCCTTTACAATCCTTAATTAGAAAAATTGAGCATGTGAGCATTAGGGGAATTAATCAAAGAAAAGGGGTGAGATTATTGAACCTCCAAAAGAATATGCTTCAAGTACAGATGGAAGTCCACCGCAGATAAAATATTTGTTTACCCAATTACCAACTTGGCTACTTCCTTCCAAAGACCAAGAAAAATCTCCCGTTGAATTCCTTTCTGAGTACCAAAGGAAGTAAGGATCACTTTCGGAGGAGCTTCTCCTTCCTTATGCAACAATGGAATTAAATCCTTTAGTAGGACATTAGTCAATAATTTGAGACTAAAATATGGCAAGCTAAATAGGTCAGCAAAAATTTGACTACTTACCTCAAATCTTTTACCTCGAATTCGTGAATAGGTTATTGATGGGTGTCATTATTCCTTTCATTTAATCAACTTATTGTTGATGTCATATTCAAACTAGGGGTGTGTCTAAAGTTATATACAGAAAGAGTAATCATATTGATCTAGTAGTTGACTGTAGTTATTTTTGTATTTTCTAGGGGATCTTTTCAATGTCTTAAGGATTTCTTGGTAAAAACCTTATTTAAATCATACTATGAAAACTTTTCTGAAAGGATACACATCAAAAGATTTGCTGAAAGGAAACACACTTTACAGAATGGAAATAAAAACACTTGCTTTTGGAAATAAACACACACAACTTAGAGTTCATAAAATGGTTGCAAGAAAAATAATAATCTATCTAGACACCTACAGGAATGAGTATACAACAAAGTCTAACTAGAAGAATTAAAAGCGATATAGAATTAAAATATCTAAACTATTTTCTTAGGAAATATAAATACCAAATAGATGAATATCCTGGTCATTGGGGGAGTGGGCCCTTACTCCTCCTTGAATAAGGATTTAACAACTTAGAATTATCTCAAACAGGAATGGCTATTTATTGATAAAACATTCAGTATTACAAAAATGTAATGGATCTATGTACTTCGATCTGTATTACTTATTTTCTATCTATACCTATCTTCTCTATTCTATCTCTATATATTTATCTACTGCATGTATGCTTATATATACATTTACAATCATAGTTGTCTCTACGATTATGATGAAATTGAATCGTGCAAAGAATAGATGTTGACTTGGATTGTGGTTGATCAGACAATTGTAATATAACTATCCCTAGATTTGTGATTGAAAATATTCTCATCCTTTCCTGATTGAAAGGGTCATTGATGCTAAATCACCAGATGTGGTTAGAATAGATAAATTTCCATCGGTTTCGGAACTTCAGAGAAGTTCCAGAACCATAGGAAATCGTTAAGGATCAAAACTGTGAGATGTCCGGAGCTATACCTAAGAGTTTCAAAACTAACTCCGAAAATTCCTGAACTAAATACTGGGGTTCTGGAACTAAGTCTGAAGGTTCCGGAACTAAGTTTCAGAACTAGATGATGACTGTGTAATGGAGTTCTGGAACTAGCTTAGAATTTTTGGAACTAAGTTGTATTAGAACAGATGCTACCGAAAACATGTCGAACGCCACATACTTCATTTCTTCGACTGATTAGACCTGCTTTATTACAAAATTGAATTTCAAACACACTTTGTCAGGAAGTTTAGAGATTTTAAACACTAGAATCACAACCAATCAAAAGACAGACAATTACATCGTAACTCATATCATATCAAATAAAAGTCACAAAATACAATCAAACTTAATAAAGAGGAGAGTAAGATGAGATCATTTATTATACATTTAATGGGCTTATTCTAGCCTCATCATTTCCCCCAAACTTTCTTGTTTGTAAGTCCCTTTACAAACTTCATTCTTAAAAAGTGGGGTTATATGTTTTACATTCCATTTGATTGCTCAGATCAAATGGCTGAAACTGGATCTTCCAATGCTTAAAATTAGAGGTACTGTACCTTCTCCTACTTTTATTTTCCTCTGCCACTCTTCAAATTGAGTAGGATCTTGATGTTCTCTGTTTTTCCAAGGAGACATGGGGGTGATAAGTAGAGGGGGCCTTATTCGCATTCCCATCCATATTTTCCTGTAGGTCTTATTGATCTGAGGAATTATTGTGCATAACGCTTTTTCTCTTTCTAAACTCCAGATCATATTTGTAGGGGATATTACTTCCCTTCTTCTCAAGGAAACCATAATAAGTTCCCACCTTTTCGAGAATCCCTCATAAATATCTTCAAACTTCTCCTCCTCATAGGAGGTAAAGCTATCAATACTTTTTTGGAAGCTGGAAAAATAATGTGTCTTGAATTGTTCATCAAAGGCATGAGTTCTAAAATGTATGAAGAAGGTGGAAGGTTTACCATAGTGAGCTCTCATGTAGATACCAATTGAGCTAGCTTTTAATAAAAACTAGGAATCCCTTTCCTTCAATGCAATCTAGTTTTGTAGAAAAGAGACAAATGCATTGAGCTGAATTTTCCCCACATATAAATTGATCATAAATCATGTGTTTTTCTCTAGCATCAGATTACAAAGATAGAATTCACATAGAAGATTTTTCTACTCAAGACTAGCTAAAGAATAAGTTGTCACAAATTCATATTCATCTTTTAGTTCATGTGGAAGTCCACATGCAATCCTTGACAACTACCAATGAATGAATTGTTCTTCTAAAAGAACACTATATGGAGGAGAGGGCCTCCTAGAGTTTTCACTGATAATGTAGACCATATGTACTTTTGCAAGACATTTATATTTGTTTCCTTCTTCCTTATAAAACTTTTCTTCCCACTCTTTTCTTGCCTTCTTTTCTTCTTCCATCTTGGTCTTCAAATATTCATTTGATGTTTTAGCTTCTCTAAGTTCCCTGCAAGTGTCATTCCATAGTTGTTTGAGTGAAAAATAAGTTAACTCAGTATGTGCAGAGACTGTGGACACAACATTCTATTTTCTAGAAGTTTGACATTCTTCCTCTTTCTCTATCAGCTGCTTTTTAATTACTGATAATTCCTTAGTCCTAACTATAATCTGAGTTGTTAGATCTCCAATGAGATTTTACCTCTATTCTAATTTGAGTTTGAGGAAATCCAATTCCTCATCCTTTTTCCTAATAATGAGCTCTTCTCTAGACAAGAACAAAGCCTATTTAACCTGATGTATTTCTTCTTCCTCTAAAATTTCTTAAGGAGTTGATCATTCTTCTTCTGTCAAAGAATTCACCTTTTCATCTCCAGGATGCCAACTCTACCTCTTCATGTGATATTTTTATGGTTCAACCAATTCTTGAAAATATTTCTCCTTAAGTCTCTCATCTCATCTTGGCTTGGTTCAAGAGGAGTCATGACCATGCTACCCAAAATATTAGCAGCTTATTTTTCCATCTTTTCCTGTTCACTCATTCCCTTTGGGGTTTCCCTTGACCTCTTATTAATTTTCCTTCTTTGGGTAATTTCAACATTCCCAGCAGTGGATTTCCTTCTAAAGATTCTTCTTAATTTTTTTTCTTGCTCTTGCATGGGTGAGCTATCACTGTCAGAGATAGATATTAGCTCCCCTGTAGCTGTTGGAGAAGAAGGAATTTCCTTCAAAGGCACAGAAGGATTTGTTGTTTTAATATTTCTCATAGATCTTCTTATTTTTTGTATAGTATCTCTTCCCACTTCCTTTTGTTCTTCTTCGAGGGCATCAATTTCCAAATTAGTTGGAGTAAATGGAGCTAGTATTGTCCTTCTGATAATATCAGGGTTTTTCTTAAACTTGCAAAGGAATTTTTGCCAAATTTCTTCTCCATTTTTATTTGACAGAAAATGGTGTTGGCATACTAAATGAACTAATCCATGATGCCTTATCATCCCAACACCCCAGGAATACCTCTGGGGCATGGTCTTGATAGAATAAAAAAGAAACCCTAGAAGGTTTATTATGTATTCTGGTTTTGTGGCTCCATATTTCAGATATATGAGCATCTTAAGGACTTCTTTTCCTACGGACCCAAATTGACCATCACAGGTTACATACTTCACTATCCAAAATTCTACCCTATCAAAGGGTTTGGGTAAATTGGCCCTTCTGACCCCTTTTATGATTTTATTTGTATTGTAAATGTATCGGGGTTCAGTTTCCCCTTCTTGTAGTAGGGTTTCAACCAGTTCTTTCAAGGTCCCTTTGGTAGGATGTGGGACATGCACAATTGGCACTCCAGACACATTACTTATTATATTAATAGAAAAAGGAATAAAAATATTTATAACCTTTGTCCTGGATTGCTCTAGGTTTATGACAAATTCTCTTACTAATTTTTCATTATACTTTGAAAACTTTTTTAGGAACTCTAGGCATCCTGCATGCTCAAAGATAGATGCCACTTATTTTTCTGCGAGAAGCTGGGAATCATCCTCTAGGTCTGATTTCTTTTTAATCTCCATATCGACTCAAATTTTGTCTCCTTTGATTCTATGCAAATTGGCAACAGGGCTTCTTGCTTAGCTGCGGAATTGACTATTTTATCTACGGAACCTCTGTTCTTAGCTGTGGAACATATGTTCATTTCTACGGAACACAAGCCTAATTCACTACTTCTCCCTCAAAATTTCTCTGTAACTATTTCATTTGATTTTGCACTAATGATTACTCATGATAACTATTCCACCACTTATTCCATCCAAATCATCTTCATGATTACTCACTTGTAATCATAATGTATAAATAGATGACTCATCCTACCAACTTTTAAATCAATTCTAATCACACATGTAAACTTTTAATCTAGCCCTAAATAAGTTAAAAGATATATTTACTATCCTTGATGATGTAATCCTTTTGTTATGATGACTCATCATTCCTATACGTGGAACAAAAATGGTTAGATAAGACACCCGGAATTCTAAAGAATTCCCTTTTATTTGAATTAGCCATAAGAGGAGGTCAACTACGATTGCTGGTTTTCAATTGACCTCTAAGAGAAATTTTTATATTTTTTATATTTTTTTAGGAAGAAAATGCCATTTACTAGTTTTCATTTTCTTCCCTTTATTCTGGATCTATGATCTGGTTATTTTATCATTCTGAAAGAACTGGGTTGTTCCATATGATCAAATTCTTTGTCTGCTTCAATCTTCCTCAAGAATTCATCCTTAGTAAGAGGCTTCCTATAGAGTTTTAGCCTGTCTATTGAACAAGAGTGTTTTTCTACTACCATCAATGGGAAGTAACTGAATAGAACCATTTTCAAATAACTACTCAATCTGATAGGGTCCCAACCATCTGGTTCTCAATTTACCCTTGAATTGTCGGTACTTAGAATCAAACAACAATGCCCAGTCTCTTACTTTGAATTTCCTTTTCTTGATATGTGTGTCATGCCATTGCTTCTTTTGATCTTGGATTATCTCTATCTGCTGAAGTGCTTCCATCCTCAATTCATCCAATTCTTTGAGTGGAAGGATTCTTTCCTTTTAAGCTGCATCCAACTCAATACCCACCTTAACTGTTGTCCTCAATGTCTGTAGTTCAAAATCAATGGGCAACAAGGGATTTTTCCCATAGAATAACTCATATCATGAAAACCCTGTTGTAGTTTTCCAAGTTGTATTATAATCCTAGACAGCTTCAGGTAGTCTCTTTACCCAATCTTTTCTCCTAGCTTCAACTATTTTGGTAAGGATTTTTTCCAATTCTCTATTTGTTACTTCAAATTTTCCATTTGATTGTGGGTGTTAAGGAGACAAATTTATATGATTTATTTGGTAATACCTTTTGAAAGCTTGGATCATATTAGACATAAATTGTTGTCCCTGATCTAAAACTATGCTCCTTGGTGCTCTAAACTTTACCATAATTATGTGCTAATGGAAATCAACAACTGCTTCTTTAGTGGCATTTTTCAATGACTCCACTTCTTCCCACTTTGTCACATAGTCAGTACACATAAGAATATATTCATTTCCTTGTGAAGGAGGATTAAAGGGACCAACAAAATCCAATCCCCATCTCTCAAATGGTTCAATCACTACTTGAGGTTGAAGAGGAATTTCATTGGTGAAAGTTGGTTGTCCCATCATTTGACAAGGATCACACCACTTGATATATCTCTTCACATCTTTGTACAAAGATGGCCAATAATAACCAGTGCCAAGTATCTTATGAGCTATTCTTTTCATTGAATAGTGTCCTCCACTTGGTTCATCATGACATGTTCTGAGGATGTCAAATATTTCATCTTCTTTTACACACCTGCGTAAAACCAAATTAGGGCCACATTTAAATAGCATTCCATTTAACCATTTGAATTTTGCACTAGTTTTGATTAACTTCTTTATTTTTTTCTTAGTGAAAGGAGGAAACTTCCCTGTTTTAAGATAATTTTCCATATCATCAAACCATGGTGTAATTGCTGAAATAGCAAACAATTATTCATTTGGAAAGTTATCCTTGACTTGATCTTGCTCCCCTGTAGTGGTTAATCTTGACAAAAAATCAGCTACCACATTAGATTTACCTGGGATTTTCACAATTGTAATATAAAATTCTTGTAAAAGTAATAATCATCTAATTTTTCTTCCTCCAACCACTGGTTTGTTAAATAAATATTTAATTGTTGAATGATCTGTGTACAAATATCTTGTACCCTGTAATGTAATGTCTGAATTTATTGATTGCATAAATAACAACAAGAAATTCTTTTTCAGTGGTGGTGTAATTCTTTTGAGTGGGAGTAAGATTTTTACTAAGATAATAAATAGCATACATTTTCCTTCTTCAACTTTCTATCCCAAAACTACACCAATGGAATTATTTGAGGCATCTGTTTGGATATGAAATGGTTTTTCCTAATTAGGTCTTCTCAATATTGGGGCAGTGATTAATTTTTCTTTAATTTCTTCAAAACCATCCTGACACTTTTCATCCCAAATAAATTCACAGACCTTGGTTAGAAAATTGAACATGGGGGCAAAAATTTTACTCAAATCTTTTATAAAGCACCTATAGTACCCAGCATGTCCTAAAATTGACCTGATATCTATGGGGGTCTGAGGAATAGGTAAATATGAAATGATCCTAATTTTGTTTGGATCAACTTGAGTTCCTCTTTTTGAAATATGGTGTCCTAATACAATCCCATCATCAACCATCATTAACACTTTTCATTACTAAGAGAAAGATTGTGTTGTTCACATCTTGTTAACACTCTATCTAAATTTCTCAAAGCATCATCAAATGTATCTCCGTGTACAGTGAATTCATCAATATATACCTCAACACAATCATTTGTTAGATCAGCAAAGATTGCAAGTACAACTCTCTGGAAAGTTACAGGAGCATTGCTTGAGCCAAATGGTAACACCCTATAGGAAAAGGTACCCCATGGACATGAAAATGTAGTTTTGTCCCGATCTTCAGCAACAACTCTAATTTGATTGTATCCACTGAAGCCATCTAAGAAGGAAAAGTATTGTTTACCTGAAACGGTGTCTAGGACTTGATCTATGAATGGTAAGGGAAAATAATCTCTCAGTGTGGCTTTGTTCAACTCCCTATAGTCAACACATATTATCCATTTTCCATTATTTTTTGGAACAATTATAATAGGAGATACCCAATGACTATTTGAGATAGGGTAGATAAAACCTACTTATAATAGTTTTTCAATTTCTTGTTTGACTATATCCCTTAAGGCTTGGTTAATCCTTCTCTAAGGCTTCCTAACTAGTTTAACATTTTCAGTATAGATGTGATGAGTGCAAATACTTGGGTGAATTCCCTTCATGTCTTTGTAATCCCAAAAAAAAGCTTTAGTATGATTTTTTAGAACATCAAACAATTTAGCTTCTTCATCATCCTTCAACCAGCTGTTAATGTTCAAAATTTTACCCAGTTGAATCTTAACATGTTTGGTTCCAATGTGTGATGAACTGATTTGTTGAAAGGGTTCCATTAAAGTATTTAGTGGAAATGCATGTGATAACAACATATGATATGTAGCAACATCTCCAAAATTTCCTTGAGACAAAATACTGAAAAAAGAACAGTAATGAGAATTATGATACTTATCTCTTTATAGGTCAAAATCTCCATCACTGTAACTTTGTTGAAATTCTTCACCATTCCTTGATGTATTTGAAAATGAAGCTACTGATTCTTTCTCTCTCCACAATAAATTTCATTCCCCTGGAGTGAAATTATTTCCAATCACAGAGAATCGTTGTTGTCATGATTCCAGAACTAAATATGGTGGTTTCAATACTTCATGTGGTGGTTTTGAAACTAAATGTGGTGGTTCCGGAAATAAATGTGGTGGTTCTGGAAAAAAGTTCCCAGGTTCCGAAACTATGGTCGTAGGTTCCATAACTATTTTTGATTGCTTCAAGGATAGTTGGTGCTCATTCAATGGTGGATTAATCATCTCTTATACTTCTCTTACATGATCCTGTAATGTGATCATAGCCAAAGAAAACAAATTTTTCTTATTAGTATTAGGAGAATCAACCCACAATTGTTCTTGATTGTCAATAAAAGGTCATGCAGAAGGATATAAGGAAATTTTCTTAGAGTTCTTACCATTCGAGATAGTCATATCACCTGACCTACAATCAAGTCCGACAACAACTGTAGCTAACCATGGTTTACCCAAAATAATGGGATAACCCAATGTTTTACCTTTTGGCTCTAATATAAGGAAGTCAAATGGATATTCCCATGACTCCACCATAACCGCCATGTCTTCAATAATCCCTTCCATTTTTGTTGTAGACTGGTCTGCCATCTGTATTATGGTATTAGTAGGTTGTATACCCGTTAATGGTAATGGTTTCAAAGTTTTAACTATCATTACATTTATAGCCACACCCAAATCTACCAAAATGTTATGTATATCCTTATTCCCTATAGAGACAGAAATAACAAGACTTCCAGGATCTTCGTATTTGCGAAGTAAAAGTTTTCCTGCTAATAAATTAACAAGTCTCCCATCTACTTTGATAATCTTGGGGTACTGTTTCTCCCTTACAGGCTTTTTCAAACATAACATTTTGATTAATTTTTTCAATTCTGGAATGTCTTTAATTGTTTGTAATAGTGGTATTTCAATATTCAATTTCCTTAGTTCCTGTACGAATTTAGATTCCTTGGTTTCTATAGCTTCTTTAAATCTCTCTGGAAATGGAGTCTCATTAGTGTCACTATCTGGCTCCTTTTATTTTCTTTTTATATCCTCTTTTGGAAGAAAAGTACTAGGGATTTCATTTTCTTTTGTAATTTCAATGATTATAACAGGTAGACTACTAATTATTTTCCCATATCTAGTTTGAATATGGGTAAGTGCACCAAGTTGGGGGACAATTAAGTGGACATAAAATCCTGAATTTTACATTAAAAACTGCAAAACATCAAATTTAGTCTTCCACGGACTTTAACCATGCCGAAAATTAAAAAATATGTCATAAAAATGGTACCATTGCGTAGGGGAGATTATTATCTTTGTAGAAATACTAATTTTGAAGTGAATAGAATATGATAAATATCATTTTATAATTTTTTACTAATAGTAGGTCTTTAAGACACTTTTTCCTGTGAATGTTTACGTCTAGGTTTAAGACTGCAAATTTTGTTTCACTTATCAGAATGTGATAAAACTTATACCATCCCAACCATGGTGAAATTATATACATGTTCAAAAAAAAATTTATTTGATTTCAATATTTTTTGATGAAGTTATGGCAGGCAAACGGAAAGTGCTCTGTTTTCTTTATGTTTTCATACCACTTTCACGGAAAAAATCATTAAAAAAAAAATATTACTCAAAAAAATACAAACTAAAATCCATCCCAAGATAAATAGTGGCATCTAACTTCTCACCAAAGGATAAAAATATATATCAATTTTTGGTCATCCAAATTGTGGGCAAACGGACTATAATTTAATAGGCGTTTTAAAACAAAAATACCAAGTCATTGAATTTTGAGTGTTTAATATAGCTAATCTTGTCCATTTTTTAAAAAAAATAGTATTTTAGAAACTAGATTCCGGATGCTACGATTAATATTAATATAATTTTTTTTAATTTTGAGTGTATGTATTGCTAATAATCCCTACAAGTTGATATTATGTTGTTATTTGCAATATGACGTCCACTTATAACCCCCTTTTTGTCCCCCAACTTGCTGCACTTACCCATATCCTTACAATCCATGGCATGTAGATCAACTGATTTTTCTGGTTCTGTTCCATAAATAGGAGTTTGTTTGTTTCTTGGGTTTGTTACTGGATGTAATGGTATTTTTGTTTTGTATATATTCTCAGTTTGTGAATTATGTGTAGGGGATCCCATTATGGCCTGTTAATTATGATTTGGATATGTTTTTCCTTGAGCATAATTACTAGGGTTCCATCTAGGTTGTGATCAAGCATAAGGACTTCCTTGACCATCCCATGGTTGTTGATGTTCCTGAGCATACCAAGCTTGACTTTCCCTATCCTAAGGGTTCCATGTTGGTTGAGGTACCCAAGGTGGTTGTCTCCAATTTTTTGGTATTGTCTCAATAGCCCATGACATCATCTAGGGATTAGAAACTGATATTGACATAAACTACCCTTGGTGAGGTTGTCTCTAAACAAAATTCAATTCTTCTGTTGTGGATGATGTACTGGTTTGTTTAAGATGATTCTTTATGATTAGAAGTAGAGAACAAGAATCAGTATCATGTTCTTTAGAGTCACATATAAGACATACTTCCATTTTATCCAAAGGATAGTCTCTTATTGCATGCTTCTTCTTGCATCTAGGACAATACATAGCCAATGGTTTAGTTTTTGTGTTTTCTTTAGCTTGTAATCCATCCATAGTAGAGGTTAATTTAACTAAAATGTTTGTTTTAAAGTTTTCTAACTCATCCATTAGTTTGTTCATATCTGGATTCAAACTTTTCACCGATTTTCCTTTTCTAGGTCCACCCCTTGTTCTGGAATAGCTTATATAAATATCCTTAATTTAATTCATCCTTAATTGATCAATGTCTCCACCTCCTATCAATTTAAGGGATTCCCTATATTCCTCATCCAAATCCTTAAGAAAAATGGTTTTACTTAACTCCTCTTGAAGTACAAATCCACACCTTTTGCTCACAAAGAGGAATCTGTCTAAATAGTCTTCTATATTTTCATCCTCCTCCTACTTGATTTTGAAGAATTCTTCCTTCCTATTTCTCCGTCTATAATAATCCTGATATTTATCTAGGAAGTTAGTTTTGATTTGTTCCCAAGTGGTAATAGAGTTAGATGGTAATCCCATGAACCACCTCATTGCTGCATCCTTAAGAGTGGATGGAAATAACTTGAGTTTTTTACTATCCGTTTTGTAGTCATAGGTCTGACATAGTACCTTGAACTCAAATATAAATTGGTCAAGGTCTTCAGATGACATCCCTCTAAATGTGGGTAAATGTGCAGGTGAGATATTTTTCATTGGTGTATCATCATCACCCAATTAGATTGGATAAGTGAAGGTCCTATTAGGTTCTCTTTCAGCTTCTCGTGCCATTTTTAAAATATTTTTTGAATCTTTCTCCCAATCAATGTAGTATGTGGTATGCCTTAAGGAAGGTGAAAAATCAAGAGTAGGAGGTTGACTACTCAATTGATAATCAAAACTTTCCCTAAATGGATCTTGAGAAATAATCCTTCTCCTAGAATTTCTACTTCCTTCAAGTGACTGATCTAAGAATTCCAAAGGTGACAATTATGTTTCTTATATAATTGGGGATGATGGTGCCTCCAATTCTTGATCAATTTCCTTATTTGGACTAGAGGATGTTATAAATTCTTGCGAATATGTTCATGGGAGGAATATAACCTTTGAGTCTCTTGGTCTATTCATATATTTTATGATATAGTAGGGAAGATCCTTCAACTACTAGATGTATGATTGTTGCTCTTGCTAACACGTAATTAGAAAATTCCAAATAGTGTGTCTCTGGAAATGGTGCCAAAAATGATGGGTTTCGTTATTCCCTTCATTTAATCAATTTCTTGTTGATGTCATATTCAAACTAGGGGTGTGTCTAAAGCTATATGCAGAAAGAGTAATCATATTGATCTAGTAGTTGACTGTAGTTAATTTTGTATTTTCCAGGGGATCTTTTCAATGTCTTAAGTACTTCTTGGTAAAAACTTTATTTAAATCATACTATGAAAACTTTACTGAAAGGATACACATTGAAAGCTTTTCTGAAAGGAAACACACTTTGCAGAATGGAAATAAACACACTTTCTTTTGGAAAATAAACACATTTTCTTTTGGAAGTAAACACACTTGCTTTTGGAAATAAACACACACAACTTAGAGTGCTAAAAAATGGTTGCAAGAAAAATAATAATCTATCTAAACACCTACAACAACGAGAATACAACAAATTCTAACTAGAAGAATTAAAAGTGATATAGAATTAACAGATCTAAACTATTTTCTTAGGAAATATAAATACCAAATAGACGAATGTCGTGGTCCTTAGGGGAGTGGGCCCTTGCTCCTCCTTGAATCAGGATTTAACAACTTATAATTCTCTCAAACAGGAATGTCTATTTATTGATAAAACATTCGGTATTACAAAAACATACTGGATCTATGTACTTCGATTTGTATTACTTATTCTCTATCTATATCTATCTTCTTTGTTCTATCTCTTTATATTTATCTACTGCATGTCTACTTATATATACATTTACAATCATAGCTATCTCTATGATTCTGATGAAATCAAATTGTGCCAAGAATAGATGTTGACTTGGATTATGGCTGATCAGACAACTATAATATAACTATCCCTGGATCCGCGATTCAAAATCTTCTCATCCTTTCCTGATTGAAAGGGTCATTGATGTTAAATAACCATATGTGGTTTGAATAGATAAAATTCCATCAGTTCTGGAACTTCAGAGAAGTTCCAGAACCGTAGGAAATCATTAAGGATAAAAACCATCAGATTTTCGGAGCTATACCCAGGAGCTCCGGAACTAAGTCCGAAAATTCCAAAACTAAATACTGGAGTTTCGGAACTAATTCCAAAAGTTCCAAAACTAGATGATGATTTTGTAATGGAGTTCTGGAACTAGCTTGGAAGTTCCGGAACTAAGCTGTATTGGAATAGATGCTACCGAAAACATGATGAATGCTACATGCTTCATTTCTTCGACTGATTAGACCTACTTTACTGCAAAACTGAATTTCAAACACACTTTGTCAAGAATTTCAAAGATTTTAAATGTTAGAATCACAATCAATCAAAAGACGGACAATTATATGCTAACTCATATCAGATCAAATAAAATTCACAAAATGCAATCAAACTTAATAAAAAGGAGAGTAAGATGAGATCATTTATTATATATTTAATAGGCATATTCTAGCCTCATCAGTTATCTCAAATAGTTTACCCTGAATTCATGAAATACCTTAGATATAGTAGAATTTCACAGTAGCAGCTCTAGAGAATTAAGTTCATATTTCTTTTTCTGCTCCATAACTAAATCAAGGCTAAATGTAACTTCAAAAAAATGGAAAAATATTGCAGGGAATAATAGATAAATTTAATGCAACAGTGACATTGAAAGTTTGAATAAATTTTTAAGCTCTTAATTGGCAGTGAGTTAGTGAAAGTTTAGGGGTGGAAAAAATTGATAGGACTCAGTTCATATGGAAAGATTTAATTCATTGCACAAGTCACATCCTATCATCATGAAGGATGATGCCACTTTTCCTTCTCACAAATCCACTTCTCCTTTCATAAAAATATGACACATGCGGTTGATGTTCTGAGTATTATTCATTACACTCCACTCCTTAGCATGATATTTTGTTTAATGTGCACAATGAATTCATAGAGAAATGTGATTCAGTTCTATTTTGTTAAATGAATATAATGGGGGAGTTTCAACTAGCTAATATCCATAGCAAGAAGGAATGCACTTACCCTTGCCATCTCAACTCCCCGATATCCATAGAATTCCACTTCCAGTGTTCACAGAACAAATGTTATTACTACATTTTAATGATTAACATTACTAATATTTATTGAAAGCATGAAATAAACAAAAAAAATAAAATCTAAGGGGAAGAAGGTCGAAAAAATTATCATCTCCCTTTAATTAAATTGAAAAAAATAACTATTCCTAGCAGGAAGAGCCAAGCTCCTCCACTGAATCCATTCCTTCGCATAACAACATATATTTGTTGAAGTTTTCTTTATCAAATGGATGCTGATACATCCTTAATTTATGTCCATTCACCATAAGAGTTATCATGTCTCCATTGATCGGAAGTAGTCTCCTAGAAACGTTATCAAAAAATAATTCGATCTGGTAGGGTCCCAACCATCTTATTCTCAACTTGCCTTTGAAATGTTGGTACTTTGAGTCAAATAGTAAGACCCAATATCTTTCATTAAACTTCATGTGCTTGATATGACCAACATGCCAAGTTTTCCTTTTGTGTTAACGAATTTTAGTTTGTTGTTGTGGCTCCATCCTCATTTCATCCAATTCATTTAGTTGCATTACTCTCTCATGTTGTCCTTCATCCAGCTCAGTTACAAATTTTATTGTTTTCCTCCAAGTCTATAGTTCAAACTTAACTAGAAACAATGGCTTCTTCCCATACACTAGATCATAGGGGAAAAAACTAGTAGTAGTATTCCAAGTTGTGTTGTAGGCCCAAACTACTTATGGGAGTATTAGTACCCATTTCTTTTTGTCTACATTAACAAATTTGGTTAAAATGTTATCCAACTCTCTGTTTTTGGCTTCCACATTCTAATTAGATTGGGGGTGGTACAGTGATGATTTACGATGCTTGATTCGGTAGATCTCTAGGGAGGTTTCAATCATGTTAGACACGAATTAAGGTCCCTGATCAGATATGATGGATCTAGGGGTTCCAAATCTCAACATAATCCTATTATACAAAAAGTATGCTACAACATCATCATTGGTAGATGCCAATTCTTGAACCTCATCCAATTTCGTGACATAATTAGTGCACACTATTATATACTCTTTCTCATGCGATGGGGAATCAAATGGTCCAACAAAATCAATTCCCCACTTCTCAAATGGTCCTAAGACTAGTTGAGGATTGAGGGGCATCTTAGTAGACAACATAGGCTTCCCCATTCTCTGACATGCATTACACTATCACACATACTTCTTGACAGATTTGTGAAGAGAAGGCCAATAGTACCCAGCTTCAAGGACCTTGTGAATTTTCCTCTTTACTGAGTAATTTCCTCCTCTAGGATCATCATAACAAGCTCTCAGTATGTCATATACTTTTTCCTCTCGAAAACACCTATGAAGAACCATATCAGAACAACATTTAACTAGAATTTCATTACACCATTTATATGTTGAACTATTTTTAAATAGTCTCCTTCATTCCTTATTGGTAAAGTAGACTGGAAACTTCCATGTAGTTAGGTAATTTACAACCTCAGCAAACCATGGAGGCTGAGTTGACACTGCAAACAAGTGCTCTTTCGGAAAGTGGTCTTGGACTGCTTCTTCTTCTCTTGAAACATTCAATCTTAAAAGGAAATTAGCAAATACATTAGCCTTATGAGGATTATCAATAATAGTCAAGTTAAATTCTTATAACAAGAGTAACCATCTAATAATTTCCCCCCCCCACTAATGGTTTATTCATCAAATAGCTTATAGCTAAATGGTCAGTGTACATAAAGATTTTGTATCCAGTAATATAATGTCTGAATTTTTTCAGAGAGTAAACAAAAGATAAAAACCCTTTTTCCGTAGTGGTATAATTTCTCTCTCTTGGGATCATATTATTTTTGAATTAATAGATATCATACATCTGGTATTCTTCATCCTTTTTTCCAAGAACAGCTCCCATTGTTGTGTTAGAAGCATCTTTGTGAATATGGAAATGTTGTCGCTAATTGGGTCCTCTCTAAACCAGAGCAGTGGTTAAATTCTCTTTGATAACTTCAAAATTCTGCTGACATTGAGGAGATCATTCAAATACACAATCATTTGTTAGTAAATAAAACACGGGAGAAGCAATTTTACTAAAATATTTTATGAACCGCCTATAGTATCCTGCATGTCCAAGAAATGTTTTGATATTAGTCTAATTTTTTTGTGTATGTAGTTTAGTAATTACTTATATATTTTTAGGATCAACCTGTATACCTTCGGTCAAAATATGATGAACCAAGACAATTTCTTGATCAACCATTATAAAAAAAAATTCATGACTCAAGGAATGTTAGTGTTGTTCACATCTAGATAATAATTTTTCAAGATTCTTTAAATATTCATCAAAATTTGAAACATGGATAGTAAAGTCATCCATGTAAACTTCAACACAGTCATTTGTAAGGTCTGCAAAAATGGCTAAAACCACTCTTTGGAAGGTAGCAGGTGCGTTACAAAACCCAAATGGTAGAACTTTATATGTAAATGTACCCTAGGGATAAGTGAAGGTGGTTTTATCCTGATCAGTAATTGCTATATTGATTTGGTTATACCCACTAAACCCATCCAAAAATGATAAATATTTCTTTCTTACGAGATTTTCCAAAACCTAATTAGTAAAGGGAATGGAAAAGTAATCTTTCTTGGTGGCCTTATTAATTTCCCTATAGTCTATGAAAATTCTCCACTTACCAATTTTCTTGGGAACTATTACTAACGGTGATACCCACTGACTATCAGATATAGGATATATGAATCCTACCTTCAAAAGTTTTTCTATCTCATTCGTGATAATGTCCCTAAGTGCTAGATTAATTCTCCATTGTGGATATCGAATAGGTTTAACATCCTCAGTGTAAATATGGTGAGTGTAGATACTTGGATGAATCCTTTTCATGTCAGTATAATCCCAAGAAAAAAATTTAGAATTCTTCCTCAATATTTCTACGACCCTAGACTCTTGGTTGGCTTCAAAATTGTTGCCAATTGTCAGTTTTTTTCCTATGTCAACAATTACTTGTTTAGTATCTTTTAGAATAGTGAGCTCTAGATTAGCAATTAAATAATTCAAGGGAAAAACATGAGTTTGTAGCATGTGCAAAATAGTCATGTTTTCAAGGGACAAAACCTTTGCTAGATGACATTAGAAATTAGTGATTATATGTTCTTCATGATAAGCATATATTTCTTCACAATTTTCAATAGAAATGTCACTTACCTCAGTGATATTATCTATTGAACTTAAAACAGTGGTTTCTGTAGCCTTAGCTTGAATTTATGGAGCCACAGTTTTGGTTTCCATAGTTGTGGTGTCCTCATTATTAGACATTGTGTATGACTCAACAATTTCTTCCATGTGATTTTTCACTTCATTGGTGGCTAGATAAGAAGAAATTGTATTGTTAGTATCTACAAAATCAACTCATTCATAGTCACAAACATCCACATATGGTTGGGTAGGAGGATAAAGTGAAATATTCTTTGCTTTTTTTCCATTCAAAATGGTCATTTTTCTTGACCTACAATCAATGTACATAGCAACAGTAGCTAACTAGGGCCTTCCTAAGATGACTTGGTATCCCGAATTCTGAGCATTAGGCTGTAAGACTATAAAATCGACAAGATAATTCCAAGATTCAACCATGACTATTACATCCTTAATCACTCCATCTGGTACAACAATAGATTTATTTTCTAATTGAAGAACAATATTGGTTGGTTGTGATCTTGTTAAAGACAATAGATTGAAAATATCTATTGTTATAACATTGATAATAAATCCTAGATCTACCAATACATTAGATATTAAATGACCATTTACAAAAATAATAATAATGGGACTCCCATGATCCCTATATTTTGGTGAAAGAATCTTTCCAACCATGAGATCAGCTAGATTTCCCTCCACTTTGACTATTTTTGGGTACTTCTTCTTCCTTCTTGGTGTTTTCATGTAGTGGCCTCTAATGGTTTGATTTAACTATGGAATGTCTTGTATTGCTCTCAGAATTGGGACATCAATGTTCATCTTTTTCAGCTCCTAAACTAGTGTTGTTTCTTCCTCATTATGTGTTTCTCTCAATCGCTCAGGGAAAGGAGCTTCATGCACATTTTTGTTCCTAGAGGATCGTGTCTATGAAACATGTTCAATTTCCTTATTTTCCTTTGGTATCTTCTCATTTTCCTCAGGTAACATAGTGATAACAATAGGAGGATTTTTTACTGCCCTTCTATACCTTAGTTGTACATTATTAATGGAACTTATATACATCGACTCACCTTGTACTACTTCATTAATTGAAGTTTTTTGTTGATATTTGGGGTTCAAGACAAGATAAGATGGAAGTTTAGTTTGTGCTACTTTCCCTTGCTGGTAATTTTTTTTTGGTGGGGGCATTAATCTTGTTGTTGTTGTGCAAACCTTCTTGGTTGATTAACATTCTACTAAGGTGCCCATTGTTGATTTTTTCATGGTTTATATTAGCTAGAGGTAGCCAACCTTGTAAATTGTATGGAGGTACCCATGGTGGTGTTTGTGGATAGGCTACCTAGTTTAGTGGTCCCCATTTAGGTTGTCCCCAAGTTGTTAGAGGAGTCTAATTAGGCCATGGCATCATCCATGGGTTCTGAGTAGGTCGAGGGGCATAGCCAGGTTGATTATTTGATCGCTGCACAAAGTTTACCTCTGCATTTGATTGAGTTATTACATCCACATGCATAAATTAACATTTTTAGGTATAAATCAATAACCATATAGATGATATAATAGATCAATTTATGCACTCATCACTCACTATTACACATGCCAGATATATTTCTTATATATCATTATCTTTACCATACAGACATGCTCGTTCACGTCCTTTTCTAGTTGTGATCACAGATACAAAGCTTATACATGTAGCATGGATGCTTTGCTACTACCAGTCCCATAGTGTCTCCTAGGGGCATCCATTTTCATACACTACAGGTACTATTATTTCATTTTGTTTCATAGTACACTACTTTCATGACTATACACATTTTTTACATATGGGTTATCTTTCTAACATGTTAATGGGTGCTTCATGTGCAACATTTGTTTTACAGTATTAGTTACTTCCATGGCTATCTATTGTTTGTACTTCCTTGTCTCTATTTGTCCTTGTATGCCATCTTTTCCCTTTATTTGGGGCCATGAGTGTCTTGCAAAATCATGAGTGATGTCATATGTTTGCAACCCACTTTTAATAGTCTATGATTGGATTCTTTTAATTGCATTATAGTTTACCCATTGTTTATGTAGCTTACATTTTGTCTTTTATATGCATGCTTGTTCATACTAACACTTTTTTTGCCTAGCCACATGTTTGTGTTTTCCTTTATCTCTACCAAGCACACTCCCTCCCTCCTACAGGGTATAATTTCTGTGGTTGGTCCTCTTTTGGGGCCGTATCCTCATATCTGAGACATCACATGTGCCCCTAAAGAGGGGAGCATTATTTGGTATTATACACACTACACAACACAATCCTAGTACAGTTCATTTTTAATCTTTCTTCCAGGACACAGTGGGTTACATAGCAAGTGGGTTTAGACTAGTCTACAGAACTCCATACATAGTGGCTTTTACAAGGAAGATTGTCCTTAGCATTGTGGGAAGTAGTTACAAGTTGGAGGAACATCAGAATTTCATCCCTACACTTCTTCAACCAGTGGCATCGGATTGCCCAAAAAACCATACAGTACAGAGATCTCTTCACACTCTTGGGAAGTAGTTACAGGTTGGAAAAACATCATACTTTCCTACCTACACTTCTTTTTCTAGTACTGTGAGATCCCCCAAAAAAATTGCACTTCACTAACATTTAAAGGATCCTGTCTACACCCTTTTTCTCATCACAGATCAGGTGCACATGTTCATTTTTTTGTTAGTACTTTCATTACATTTTTTTTTACAAATATACATGTGTTTTTACACATATACATGCATATTTGACTACTTGACCATCTTCTCTTTTGCATATTTATCTATAAGGGAAGCAAGAAGTCAACAACAACTACATTCTTCACCATCACACACAACATACTAACATATACGTAAATTACACACATTGGCATCTACACATGCACTTCCACCCTAGGTTCACTCTCATCAAATTTTACACTTTTTCATTGTTAGTCTCCATACTCCATCTTTTTTTATCACTCCATGCTTTGCCTAGTCCTTCGGCATGATTTTTTACATGACTCTATATGGATATCAGGTACACATCTCTATCTACTTTATGTTACCAAGATTTTTTCTCACCAACATAAACTAGGGGAAAATTTAGACACTAAATTATGCACTTTGGGTAATTATTTAGTTCCATTCTCATACTACTATTCATATGGTTTTTGAGTGAGGAAGAGTACTAATTAACCCATATCTTTGGCCATTTTACTTTGCTTTTTGTCGTTGCTTTTCATCTTGCAGCCACACTTTCCCAGTCCATATTTTCATACTATGTTTTCCCTATTACTTACTGGGGAACCCAGCTAGGACTGGGGCACCCCAAGCACCCTGATCTCCTCTAGGGGGCCCTGGTCCTCTTTACACTTTACTCTCACCTTTCGGGCACTTTCCATCCATTTTATCTTTCTATATTTTTGGCGGTCGGACTTTTTGGGGTTAATTACGAAATTAGATCAAGAGAACCATATAAATATAAAGATATGAGATAATAATGAAGGACCAAGCATTAAGCACTAGTACCATCACCTAAGGTTGCATCCATCAAAGGATTATATTGATTCATTTGCATCCATCAAGATCTATCACAAAGGGACAAAGGATGGTTATTCTACATCACACTTCATATGAGGGGAATTAATTCTATTCCATGCACCATTTACTTACATTCTACATATAGTTATTACTTACTACTCACAAAATATAATTAGCACAAGAGCACCTAGGGCATGATTTTCATACAAACACCTATAACTACATTGGGTATAATATTTAGTGTAGTGCTCAGTGATAAGTCCATCCATTTGGAAACTGAGGAAAATATGACCCCTTCATATGCATCTTTATTTTTTAGGGTTTTGATGCTCTGCTTTGGGTTTTTTAGGTGTTTCCTTCATATTCGATTCGCAATGACATATAGCAAAGTTTAGTGACATTCACACGAAAGGAAGTGAACACATGTGATCATTCATGGACACCTCAAAGGAGTTTTCCTAGTCATTTTTTCATACCAGGGTACCCCATGGACCCTAATCTATCTCTAGGAGCGCCAATCTATCCAGACAGTCTAGATATTCACTTTTTTGAGCTCCTATGCGGTAGTTTCCTCCTCCTGTTCAGTAAATCTCCACTATGACATAATCCTGCAAGCTCGGAGAATCAATTAAGGGATTTCTAACCTTTTTTACACAATATGATTTCACATTTTATTTACTTAGTTATTTGGGTTATTTCCTTTATTTATTTACTCAGTGATTTACTACTTCTATAATATCATATTAGACTATTACATTTTCCATTTTAGTTTAATCAGAACCAGAAACAGAGGAAGAGGGAGATTCAAATAAAATATATATATACCTTGGAAAAATCAAGAAGCTTATTGTTGGATTGCATCCTTCATCTAAAGCGAGAGATTGTACTTCTCACTCTACTCTAAAAAAAATGTCAAGTCCTTCAAGTACTACAGGGGCAGTTGCAAGCTCACAAGTCACTAGTCCTACTAGTAGTTCCCCCTTATAAGTATTATTATAATTTTGGTTACTTCTCTTTATTTTTCTCCTTCATAAGTTCCTATTTATATAGGAATGGCTTCTTCTTCTTCTATTCCATCATCGATATGTCCTTTCACAAGTAGTATTCTCATTTCTGTTAGTTCTTATTTAAAATACGAGGCAAGGGGTGATCATGGTTTATTAGATCCCACTGGTTTTCAAAATTCTCTCTTCCCCTATTTAAAAAAATTCTATTGGTTCCCCTTCATTACTTTCATCTATCTTTGCACAATTTTTATTTCCTAAGCCTCCTTCTTCTTCAGCTGTTCTATCCACCATCACTTCCTCCCCTCTTTTATTTCCAATGACTACATCATTGTCTCCCCAATTCATTGCAGTCACTTCTTCTCATTTTTTTGTAGTTACTATAGTAAAATCGAAGTCATTAAATGTAGCTTCTACAACCATTGTTTATGCTTCTACAACCATGGTTTCCAATTCTCTAACTATTATATCTTCTTCAACTCCAACATCATCTGGAACTCTTATCAAAGGACCTTCTAAATCCAAGTTGAAGGCACTGATGTATCCTTTTCTCCCTCTTGAGGCCCTTCTTCCAATTCCTCCCCAGTCTAGTTGGTATCTAAATCCACCATTTCTTCCTCCCATCACACTCTATGTCTCCCAAACCTTTCTACAAGGCATGAATATTCCACTTCTTACAATTCCTTCTTTCATTCCCATTTCTTATTTTCCAAATCACATTGCTAATCAAATTTTTATGAGCCATCTCTTAGCCCCTCTGGAACTTGTTCAAATTTAACCAAATTTCCTTTGAACACCACCTACTTTACCATAAGTTATAATGCCTTCTTCTATTTTACCTTCTATAACTACTTTAGTATTTACTACCCAAAAAGGAACATGGACTCATCCTAGTAGGAAAAAGGTAATGACTTCTACTAAGGCACATCTTGAAGATCTAAAGGTGACACTAAAGTATGATTATCCTATAGGTACTCTCAAAAGGGTGACAAAGAGGAATTTTTCCCAAGAGGAAACTCCTATATACATGGAAAAAAAGGAGGATATCTTGAGAATCTCTAAGAAGGAACACATAGGTGAGGAAATCATGGATAGATATCCTCAATCAGTTATTAATACCACTTAGTAAATGATAGTTGAATTGGTTAAAATAATGTAAGCTCAACTAAATTTTTTTCATGCCCAACAATAGGTAATAATGCCAAAGAATATTCTACCAAATGTGCAGCAAGATTTGAGAACTTTATATGATCTGTTAGTAACCATACAAAATCATAAAGATATGGTAGAGAAAGGGTTACAGTAGGTGAAAATCCAACACAAACATGTGACGCGGATGAGTTCTGTGATGGGAAAGTTTTTGGAAGTCATAAAAAAGAGTCTATATCTTAATGTGTTACATATAAAGATATAAGATTTAAATGTAAGTAAAATTTACACGGGTTACATCTTGAAAGAATTGAGCGATTAGATGGAAAAAATGGTAGGGTTGTTGAGAGAGCTAGAAGGAATAGTGAATAAATCTACTGATATTTTAGTTGAATCTCAAATTTCTTCAACGTATCAACCACGTGGTAGGTTGATCCAAAAACCTTTCTTTGAGAAACAATTGCAAGCATTTGTTTCTACTCTCACTTCTAATTTTACACAAACAAATAATTCGGAAAAGCATATACTATTATGGCACTGGAAGCTTATACCTATGGAAAAGTGGAGAAAGCTTCACTTATAAGTGAAAATTATAAATTTATTCACAACTGAGTCCCAATAGTAATTCAAGAAGTACCTGATCTGATGAGGTTATGCATTCTGGACCTGGGTATACTACAAGTGGAAGCTCCAAGTAGAGCTTGAATGAGAAATGAATTTATTTTGTTAGGATTTAATATTATAAAAAAAATTGATCTTAAAAATAATAAGTTCTAGATTTCTTGCATGAATGATTTATCTTGTCTCATTTAATTAGAAATTCATAGACGGTTTGATCTATTTTTAACTAGCTAGTTTAAGCCCCATGACATTAGAAATTTTATATAAGTACATCAATTGTTTACCCTTTTAAGGAGGATGTATTTTATAAAGAAAACACTTAATAGTCTAAGGATTGTTCAATGAGTATTTTTATGTGTATTGATTTTCAATTGTTTTGCACAACTGCTTAAATCTATTTTGTTTATTAATCATTGTTTGATTTACTTTTTCATGAAATATGTGAATATACAATAGTTATTCATGTAATCAGAATTTTTATTAATTTTACTTTGTTTTCGTAAGGTGTTGATGTCCATATGCAATTAAATACTTTTTCTAATACATTATGTGATTAATTAGGCTATATAATGTTTTCATGATTTTTTGTAGCATTGATTTGAATTATGCAACAATAATTTCAATTATTAACTTGGATATTTATTGTTTCAGATTTTTTCTATAGATGGATGTGTGTTAACAATCTGATGTAAAAAATTGGAATAATAAGCATATTTTTAATGAATGTTTACTGATATAGTTATCCATGGACTACTTTCCCTTATCATCTTAAACTTGTGCTAGTCTAGGATTAAGATGATGTAGGTATAAAGAGTGAATTATTTAGTGGTGATATTGAGATAGTGAAACTTAAGAACTTTTAGGAAATTATCTCTTATTCCCTACCCTACTTTACCTTTTTTTTACAGTTCTTTGAGGTGATCCTTATCAACATAAAAACTATCTTTGTAAGGAATTACTACCAATAAAATATGAGAAACTGTGATTATATTGAGAATATCCTGTGTTAAAAACATACATGCTTGTTACACATCTAGTTGGTTATCTATAAAACCACATACCTGCAACTCGTACATTGATTCGACCCCCCTATATGATCTAAAATGAGAGGGGAATGTAGCACTTCCCTGTTTTTATATGTGCGCGTAAAAAACCCTCATCAACAAAATTCTTGTGACTAATATGAGCATCTATGTAAGTGGTTAAACAATGCAATGAGGGGAGCAAGTCCACAATAAATTAACGAATTTTATCGCCTATTTTTTTATTTTTAAAAACATTACTCATTTTCTCACGCTTCCGCTCTAATCTCTTCTAAAGTAAAAGTATTTTTGTTTCTTTTTTTTTTGGAAAATGGTAAATGTTGAAGGTGATGAAAGGACTCGCATCCTTTTGCAAGGAGCCCCAAAGGCCAGATAAAGAAATAAAGCATAGAAGAAGAGATGCCCATAAGAAAAGGAAGAAAAATACAAAACATGCCCCAAATAAACACATAGAGGAAAAGGAACACAAGAAATTAAAGAAAAGAGAAGCACCTATCCAAAAAAAGACAAGTTACATAAGTCCAAAAGGAGAAGAAGTGAAACATAATAGCTATACCCAGTAGCAGCAGAAGGAAGGAAAAAAGAAGAAGAAAAGATGCATCCCAAGGGGGCTACAAGACTGGGAAAGATAACATTAGGATAAAGAGGGGAGGAGAAATCTAGGGAAATCAGTGTCTTCCCTTCTTTCCCTTATTCAAGAAAACTAATTTCCATTTATCCTGCATAATCATCTCTAAAATAAGAGGATTATATTTCATAAAGTCAAAGGTCGAGGATCCCATAAGGGGGAGGCCACTATCCTTATCCAAGTCAGAGTGATCATATTCATGGGGCCGCTTTGATGCCAGGGATGGTCCTTCCGAAGAGGGAGTAATAACAAGTAACTACCCAACTTCTGAAGAAGTGGATGAATCAGTGATAGTAGCTACAACTGAAGGCACACCGGTTACAATAGAAGGGGTTGTAACTGAAACTGAGGGAGTTGTAGCTGTAACTGAAGGATCTTTAGTTGTAGCTCTTTGATTTTCCAAGTCAAAATTATCTTGTTCCTTTGAGAATTATTCATCTTCTAAATCTGGTGTGCTTCAATGCTTAGGAATCGCTCCTTTTTTACGAAGATCTTGGGTTTTCTTCTAAGGGAAGGGTGCATGGAGATGACCTCGTGTTCTAAAATTGTGACATATAAAAGTAGTATTTCCATATTCTAAAATATGGGAATAGCTAGTATCGCCCATTTTAAGGGTCATCATTTCTGGAAATCCCTAGCTAAGATCAAATTTAACACAGATCCTAATATAAGTGTAAAGACCGCTCATTAACCTATGATTGTCCACCTTAATGAACCATCTAAGGAGGTTACCAATATTCTTTAGAGAGGAATCAACATGAATGGGTAGATCTGATAACCTTACCCAAACTGGAATCCACGTAATGGAGAAGGAATTCGGGTCAACATATGGAAACCATGTGGGATAGTGAAAAGTCCCTCCGAACCCCGGAACTTAGGGCCCTCATCTATGGCTCTCTGGTAATCTTGTTGTTCATTGAAAAAGAAAATAAAGTAACCCTGAGCATAGAGGAAATATTTGCAATTTTTTATCCATGAGGTGTGAATCCATTGGACATCTATGTTTGATGATGGCCAGACACCATTAAATTTGTAAATCATGGTTTTTACTTTAATGTCTTACAGTAGGTTCAAAATTTCTTCATCATTGACCTCCAAGAGTAGGTTAATAGAATATTTCTCAACAATGTAACTTGAGGGAGGGGGCGGGAGCTGATGGGCATTTCGATGGAGAGGAATTTTTGAAGAGTGCCTCCTTGAAAGAGGAAAAGCCATGGTTCTTAGTCCCTCCCAAAATAAAAATAGTCACAAAGATCAAGGAATCCATTTCTATCTCGTAGGAGAGGAGAGGAAAATCATCCAAAATCAGTTTTCCCAAAAATAAGAGGCTAAAAGAGCCCATCTTATAACCTAATTTTTGGGCAAGAGTACATTTCAAATCTAACCCAATAGTTAGTTGATTGAGATGCAGGGTCAGAGTATTACTAGTAATAGTATGGGAAAAAATAAGTAGGTGCTATGCACTGTCAGTGAAGTACTGGAAGGCAGCAGGAGTCAGGTAAATATCTGCAGCAGAAGGAGAATACGTAAAATACCACATTTTTGTGGTCAAATATACCAGTGGCGAGTCTATCAATGGCTCATTCCCTTTTGACCCCTGAGATAGCGTGTTGAGGGGGAAACGAGAGCAGAGTGATCCGATATGGGGAGTTGTCATATCCACAAAATCCATGGGAGTTTTCCTTGGCCACAATATGGGACCCCAGGCCCCAAAACAGAGTATTTTTGTTTATTTTATTGGGCATATATATATATATATATATAACACTTATTTCACTAAATTGGGACATATTCCAGTGAATTGAGACTCCAGTATTTCAAGTATTTGAAGAAATCCATCTCCGTTTTTGTGTATATTGGATTCCATTTTTGTCTATATTAGATTCCATTTTTGTCTATATTGGATTCCATCAGTGGAAATATTGGATTCCAATATTGTCATTATTGGAATTATTTTAGTTCCAATTTCATTATTATTGGATTCCAATATCGCTATTATTGAATTCCAATATTGTTATTATTGTATTCTAATTTGGCTATTATTGGATTCCAATTTCGATGTTTTTTAGATTTTCAATATTGAGAGTATTTAAGGCTAGCAACTCTGAACTATTACAAGGCATGAGCCAGTTCAAAGTCATGAGTTAATGCTAACTATTATATGTTGAGACCATTGTATTAAAGTGGGTGGTCGCTAACTATTATAAGTCATGAGCCTCAATCGAAGGTGAGCAGGCGATAACTCTTATAAGTCATGAGCCTCGATCTAAGGTGAGCAGCCGCTAACTCTTATAAGTCATATCAAATGAAAAGTGAAAAAGCCTCGATGTAAGGTTAACTGCCAACAAGGGTTAAATTTGACAGTTGTTTAGACATTTTTTGTGATTTTAGCTGTAAAATACTTGTAGATTTCTAAAATAACTATCACACGTGACTTGCATATTTAAAATCCGACCGTCATTTTTAATATATATGTATATGTAAGTTATATTAACATATAATAAATATAGTTAAATAAATATAAAATAATCTTTTGCATATTTATTAGTATACAATTCTTGAATTTTTAAAGGGCAGTATTGTAAAATTACCGTCACAAGAAAAAAAATTCCAGGCATAGTTGGCCATAAAATTTAACCCCTGGCTATCAATAACTATTATAAGTCATGATCCTGTTGTATTCAAGTGTGAGCTCCGCACTTTGAAAGTGTGACCCTCACACATTTAAATTCTAAGAGCCTCACAGATTCAAAGTGCGAGCCCCATGCTCTTGAAAGTCCAAGAGCCCCTCACTTTCTAAGTGCAAGGCCCGCACTATGAAAAGTCTGAGCCTCAAACTTTCGAAGTGATATCCCCACACTCTAACAAATCTAAGTCTCGCACTCTTAATGTGTGAGTACCGCACTCTAAAATTTTGAGCTCTGCATTTTCATACGCACAATGAAAGTGAGAAGTATTTCACTCACACTTTCAGAGCGTGAATCTCAAACTTTGAAAGTGTGAGGCATGCACTTTCATTGTTAAGTATGCACATATCCTTATATTTGACACTAGCCTTAAATGCTAGTGGTGGTATTTTTAATTTTGGGTGAACTCACAATAAAATTACGTTCTCATCCCCAAAATATAATTTATAACAACTCAAGTATTGTTTTTTTAGATTGTACAAGTTCACTAGGGTTTATTATTATAAACTATATCTTCGAGTAATCATTAAAATCAAAAAAAAAAAAGTTGGGAGTTTATTTATATCACAAATTCTACTACTATGAAAGATAGTAGAATTTATGCTTATAAATTGTTTGATTCTCCATATAAACTATGAGTCACTTCCGTGCGTAAGAAAATGAAATAATCCTTTACACAATACAAATAAAATGTTTGTGAGAAACGTCATCTTGCACCCTCAGAGATACATGGAACCAATATCGTATAGTTTAAATGTAATCAAAATCCTCATTGTGCAACAAATTGTAATTTTTCTGAGTCAATAAATAAAAAAAACTGATATGTCATCATCTTTACATTGAAAGGTTCTATCTATACATTTAAAATTTGTTAAAAATTCATACATATACAATTGTAGATCTTATATGGGGAGTCTTCACCTTTTGTGGACACTTTTATATGTTTTAAGGGTTCTGAGTGGTTTGAATTATTATGGAAAAAAATTGGACTGTAACAGGTAAAAATGGTCATTGTTTACTTGAAAATTGGCTCAGCCATTGAGAAAAGAAGACCCCGAGAAACTGAGGACTCCAGGGGATGCTTTTTTTTCATCACAACACAGTCAAAGTCTCATTCCAATTTAAAATTGTTTTGTGAAATCACCTCACTAAATCTCACAAACAAATGCCTTTCAAAAGCACAGCTTGTGCTCCCTTTAACATCAGTGTGCTTACAATCTACATATCCATCCAAATACATCTTGTCATTATTACTAGGGGTCAGTTCGTTTATTCAAATAGTAGGAAATTGCATAGGATCGGGCACTGGCGTCGTCGACTTTAGAACTCTGACAACTTCATGCATGGTGGGTTGAACAGATGGTCATTTCTTGGTATAAAAGAAGGCCAAATGGAAGTTTTTTCCTATAATCCCAATATCCCTATAGGTTTTTGCAACTTCTGTATCAAAAATTTCGATGAGTGTGTTATAATGTTATTTTGATAGAATTTGGATTCACTTGTCAATTTCAAAGACAATTCCATCCAAATTTGATTACTCCTGACAAAAAACCTTAAAAAATACTCAAACAACATACAAGGTAAGATCTGAATGATAATTAACAAACATACATCTTACCAACTTTGGCAGATTTGAGTTATTGGTCACAACTTTCTTCCCGTCAGCAATGCCAGAAGAGCAAGCCCATAACCGTACAATCCCGTAACTATATTTTATTCATTCTTGATGTTCTTGCATATTATGGGTCAATGTAACAAATGGTGCCAATAACATAGGTAGAGGTGTGGTGTTTGGTTAAGGAAATACAATTGGAAATGCCAAAGTCTGACAAATTTTCCTTGAAATTATAATCCAACAGAATGTTAGAATTCTTCACATCCTTGTAAACAATGTGTGGGCTATAGTCTTAATGAAGACGTGGCTATCATTCTTCAACACCATGAGAAATCTTTAGCCGATCATTCTAGTCTAAGTTTAATCTTCTTTGATGATCCTATACAAAAATAAAAAGTAATAAAACACTTGTTCGACTTTCCAAATATCCATTTTACTATGAAGGTCATAGGTTGATTGGATAATTCTATTTCAAAAATTGAATCTACAATGTACATATTCATTTTTCTTTAGAACATAATCATTTTAATCACCATGTAGGATGTCTCATAAACTTCTGCTTACCATGTAATCATAAAACATTAGGTTTCCAAGTGGAGAAAGCTAACATCCATGCAGACTCTCTAGATTTTGATGCTTGAAGCTTCCAACCGTTTCCACATCAGTTTCAAATGCAAGAAAAGCTTAGTGTGTAGCTACTGTACATTCTCTTTATAGAAATTGTCTTAGAATTCTTTAGATCACGTTTATAAAGATTACTTGTAGCACCATAGAAAATTACATATTTATCTTTAATATTTTTTGTGATTTTCATTATGTCGTTGTACATGTAAAGATCTATGTTCAGGTGCAATATGACCAACCTTGGAGAGCCTAAATATAACAAATAGATGTTTCGATAAAGAAATTGTAATATGATATTTCTTTCTGATTTATCATTTGATAATCTATACAATATGAAATCATGTCTTTCCATTTTAGTTTTAACACCTTGCTCCATGTTGTTTGCAGAGCCTTTTGTAAATACCTTTGGATGATTTGAATGGTACAAATCTATAATTATGCATAATAATAGCACTTGACCCTATCAGATGCAAACAATTACCTATTTTGAGATGGATGTCGTTCATTGCATTGGGCCACAATTTTGTTAGGCAACATCATACATATCCAAGTTTGCCAAATTTTTTATATCACTAGAAGAATGTATCTAGAAACCGAGCTATTTTAAATACAACTACTATTTCTTGCATCAGTTAATTTGTGATATCCAAAAACCATATGAAACAAAAATGAATTGGTTCGCAAAGAAAACTTGTGTTTATATCTAAAACTGCATGGAGGAAAACATGAAAAGTTTTTTAATAATGGGAATTATCCAAGACATAATGTTGTAGGAGAGGTTTCTATAAAAGAAATAGAGCCATTTACAATATCTTCTATTATTAGGGAAAGAGAATTAAATTCATTCCTTCAAAAACCTTCAAGTTTCCACAATGATGTAGTGTAAATCAATTTTTTTAAGTGATGGGAAGATAACCATAAATCCATTATTGGGTCCCCTATCCTCAAGTTATAATTTTTTTTTTACATTGACAGAAAGATATTCTATAATATAGTGATGATAGCAGCTACTAGTCTTCACTTCTAGTAATGATCAAACAAACAGAATTTAAAAGTGATTAATTGTTGAAATTGCATAGCGCAACGTACAACAAAAACTACAAAAACTTTTATTAATGATTTCTTGATTTTTATAACTGTAGAAGGGTTGAAGGATCCCTTTCCCTTTACATTATAGATACAATGATAGGAACAATCTAAAAAACGCAAATGATGCAGAAATATTTGGTGAAAATTTTCTTAAGGGCCTATGCCAAAAACACAAGTGGTTGGGAATACAAAAAACTCATACCCGTAAGACAAACAGGATGATTTGGTAACAATGCAACTGGAAAGGCTATATAACAATAAAAATAAATTTATAGCCTGAAGTATTTTAGAATAAATTTTTTATTTGAATCAAAAAACACCTTCATAACCTCCACTTTAATAGGGATAAAAACAGTTTCTGTGGGAGGTTGTGGAAAAAGATGCTATTTTCCAGTAGCATCCCGACTCTTTAACCAATTGTATGCCTCGTGACCTTCCTAACGAAGAATATCCCAAGGGCCAAGGTTCCAGTTTCTCTTACACCAAAGCAAACATATCATCCAGGTCAAGTAAGGGGATCAAACTATCTCCCGCCCTTGGTGTCTCACCCCATTAGGACACGTCAGACATAAATTTCATTAGGACATCAAACCGTTTGTAAAACTCTAAAAAAATGGCCATGTCCAAAAAACCTTCCTCTTTATAATGAGCCTCAGATAGCAAGGGCTATGACACACTCATTATTTTTTCCATTTCTACTTGCATGCCAACCCTATACGTCAGCTTGATCTAGTGACAACCTATCTTCAAATCCCAATCCTTCGTTGGGTGTATGATAAGAAGATGAAAAATGAATTTCGAAGTAACTTCCACATTTACGGGCTCAGACATCCCTCTAAAGAGATATAATCATCTCCAAGAACTCCCTCAATAGCAACCAATTCTTGCTATGTTTCCATTTGAAAAATGGATTTCAAACGACGACGTGAATTTTAGTATAAAATTCCATTTCACGCATTGAGGTGGAAAATTGCATGAAAGGAAACATTGGAAAGGCCATGACAGATGAAATGAAATCCAATGAAATAAACAAAAAAGGTGTGAAAATAAGGAAGAGTGCATCGGTAAATAGATGAAGTGATTATGCCATCGCATGGTTATAATTAATACAAGCTTGCTACCAACTTTTATTGGAAAAGGTGATGATTCCAGGAAATCAAAATATTTATTTCCAATCTTATCACATGATTTTCTATAAGATATGCCTTTTTAGTACCCTCCAAATATATTTAAGGTTCAATCTGTAATTAATGAAAGCATAAAAAATAAATTTTATTCACACAAGTTTTTTGATGGTGGCATTGGCAATAATATGAGAGTCACCTCAAATAATTAATTCATTACTATTCAAGTCAATATTAATGAACCATCAATGTTCCAGGACTTTAATTTATTGATTCATACATTTATTAATTTACATTAGGTGGGAACATGGTCTGTAATCTAGTGTCAGGGACAACCTCGGTAATCAATATCATGATACTCCATAATTTAATCTTCAATCTGTTAATAATCATTAAAATTTTTTAAAAAACTATATTTGGTCCTTCGAGTAATCATAATAATTTTTACATATACTTTTAATTTACTAATTTGGGATTGATGGTGGGTTTTATTTATAAAATAACATCTTATATTCTATTAACAAGTAAAATGTTATAAGAATATTCACCCAAAAAATGGGCGGTATGGAATCATGCCCCAAAGCCACGAGTTCAAACTAGGGAGACAAAAATCCTAGGAGTACATCCAATTACAAAACATCACACGACACAAAAGCAAAAAAAATCAGCTTTAACTATGAATTATTGATCAATAGGACACAGATCTTGATCATGTCATCAAGAGCAAGACAAGTCTCGAGGATAGACAATTCCCTTCTATTAATTTCCTTCGAAATAACAATTATGGTGTATCTTGAACAAAAAAAAAACTCTTTACTTAAAATTTAATGAAAATAGTCTAAAACTTCCATATTGCATCTTGTTTCATGATAAAAATTATATAGCTAGGCAATATGAACCACTAAATTGGAAACAAAATTGAATGATACAATATTGTATTGACATGGTTGGCTATAAACAATTTCTTCTATATAAATTATACACAACACGCTTTCCACTAACATTCTTTTCTCAATACCCTCTTCAACTTTTATTATAATAACACCTTCCGCATTTGTGAAACAACTTTTCAAAATTTACTACATATCTGCACAACCACACTCCTCTTACATCAATCAACATTATCAACTTCAATAAATCCAATAAAAAATATTTTCATTAGTCCTGTTATTAACTATGTGATTAGCAACTGGAAGAATGTCACCCTTTTTATTCGAGGCTATCTTACCAAACTAGCTTTGAGGATGGGAGAGAGTATGACATGCTCATATAGTACGTAAACCCATATTTTTAATTTTCCTAGGCCTACAAAAGTTTGTTTATTTTATCAAACTCACCATCGGGCATACTATTTCAGAAATATTTGATCAATGCAATAGAATTTCGTCATTTCATACTATATCAGAAAGATTGGGCATACTAAGTGGCTATACTATGTAAAAGAAATTGTCAATCGTAGCAATAGAAAAACCTTCCCTTTCACTAACTAACGGCCCTTATAAGTTGCAAAAATTCTAGTCGTTAGTCATCCTTCACAAAGAATTGTATTCAAGGGCTTGGCTCTGCCAAGGATAGTCCATCGAATATAATATAATTACAAATAATGAATTCAAACCTGTTGAGATTGTTTTTTTGCATAGTTGAAATAGATTCGTCGACAATATATAGGATAACGGTCGATATCCTTCCCATCAACGAATAATTGACAAACATAAAACATGCATTTCTCTTTACAAACTCAGATCATTCATTCTTGAGCAAGGCCCTTGTTCATCTTTGCCTTAAAATTTTAGTAAAAATTTTAGGACTATTTTGTTTAACAGGCTATTTTTGGAAATGTGCAGGGCCAAGATGATCAGGATACGTTTTCACATTTAAAATATGTACTTCTATTATTATATGCTAACTCTTATCTTTGTTGCAAAGATAGTCAGTGAATTTTACTAGCTCGATATTTTTTAAAAATAGAAATAGTAGAGCTTACTGAGTGCCAAGCCACACCTTTCAGTACGTAATATCGATTAGTAGTCACCATGGATTTTATTTGATACAAACTGACATGAAAAATTCCTTACGATGTCATTTCATCAATTCATATAATCTATTATATGAGTGTTATGTTTTATAAGTATCGTATCTTAAACGATCACTACGCATTTTTTGGAATACAAAGTTTTTTTATTTATATTTTCTTAGTTAAGAAACAGTTTAGCCTAGATACCACTAATTTATTCCTTTCTCATTTAACAATAAACAATAAGCGTAGAGCGCTATGTTTTGTAAGTAATCGAGCTTAGCGGATGCTAGGAATTTCTTTTTTACAAAATGTTTTTTATCTCTTATTTCAAAATTAATAAATGGTTAACACTTGAGGCCGCTAATCTTTTACTTTCTCAAAAGACCTCTGTAACTTTCGACAGTAAACAATTTTTATATCGCACATATTCTGCATCTAAAAATTTCACAAAAAATTCCTAGGGCCTAGTAATATCTATTACTATGATCTGTTATTTAAGTGTTATATTCGAAATAAGATATTTTTTATCCTAGTTGTTGGCATATCATTCCTTCCTAAAAGAAATTGAGCTTAGTGGTTGCTAAGAATTTTCCTTAATACAAATTGTTGTTTGATCTCTATATTCAAATTAAAAAATAAGTTGAGCCCAGTAGCCGCTAATCTACTCCTCCTGAAAAGTAGTGGAGCTTAGTAGGTCACTAATCATTTTCATCAATGCACACCGATGTGTTAAAAAATAAAATATGCAAAGGTGTGTGCCTAGCAGTCCCTATGGTGTTATATGAGCACCCTGAAAACATTTTTAGTAATCATATTTCTTCTATAGACTATGCAAAGTCCTCCATAGCTTTTGACATTAAAAATTGTCCATATATCACTTATCTGCAATCAAAATATATTATGGAAAATTCCTAGCGACCGATAATATCTATTACTATGATTTTTTCATAAAGCATCTATGTTATCAAGAAATTGTTTAGCCTATTTTCCGCATAATCATTCCTTTTGGTAAGTATTGAAGCTTAGTGGCCGCTAAGCATTTTCTTTCACACCCATTGTTTGATTGATCTTGTTCAAATAATGGATCTTAGTGGTCCCTAAGTATTTTACTTGATACAAACCGATATAAATTATGTGTTAGACACAAAATAACTTATGAGTAATATAGAAGTTGAGAAATCCTTCAATGGTATGTAGTGCCACACTTGGTTGTGGAAGGAATGCATAGTCAATAAGATAATATTATAGTTAATGAAAATACTAGTGATCGAAAACTGTAAAGATATTTATTTACATTATTGGAAATGAAACATAGGAGTTGTAGAGGCTAGCGACCGCTAGGCTTATTCTCATCAAAAATATGGACAACATATAACATTTATAGTTATTCATTAACACGTGTTGAAGATAATACCCTAATTCGCTATAAAATGTAAATATTTATATATTTTTTAATTCGGTGTTGCAAAAATATCATTCTAATGGAGCTTAGTGGTCGCTATTTTCTTTCCTATCTATAAGGTACTCTCAAATTCTAGTGAAGCATAAAATTATGTTTTAGTTTTTCTAGAGTAAAGCGTTAATAACTCCAAAATATCATCGATCACAAGATATATTAGAAATTTCATGCCACGTGGCAACATTTTAATGGATTACAGTTACAACTTAATAATGCAAATTTTTATAGGTAAAAAATATTTGTTAATGATATCGCTAATTAAAAATTTCTTAATAAATTTGTCAATTATATAATTGTGTAATTAAGTGGTTCAAACTTAAAATATGCCACATTTTATTGGATTTTTTTTAATTAATGCAGACGATGGCTAAAAATATCGAATTCGCACTCGTTAAAAAATAATAATAAACAAGGTGTATATTGCTCTCTTAAAATTTAATTTTTTTGCTTCGTAACATTCAGTTCTATTTTCTAAATGGTTTTTATTATGCTTAAATTAATATTTGTCATTTTCCCGCGAGTTCACAAAGAAACTTTTGACGTTGTCCCAGCAATATCTAAAGTAGGCAGTATTAATAAATTTGATTTCCCTGTATCCCACGCTATTCCCCGAATTAATGCACATTATATTTATAAAATACTGAATTCTCTCTAGATCAAATATCGCTCTCTTAAAATTTAAATTTTTTGTTTCCTAATGTTCGCTTCTGTTTTCTAAGTGGTTTTTTATTACGCTGAAATTAACAATTGTTGTTTTGCCACGAGTCCACATAGAAACTTTTGTCGATGTCCCACTTGTTTCTAAACTAGGTAGTATTATTAAATTTGATTTCCCTGAATCCCAAGCTATCCCCTAAATTAACACACATTATATTTGAAAAATATCAAAATCACACTAGATAAAAATTAATAATTAACGAGGCATATATCGCTCTATTAAAATTTAATTTTTTTATTTCCTAATGCTCACTTCTATTTTCTAAATGGTTTTTTATTATGTTTAAATTAATATTTGTGGTTTTCCCAAGTGATCAAAAAGAAACTATTGTCGTTGTCCCACTTGTTTCTAAAGTAGGTAAAATTAATGAATTTGATTTCCATGTATCCCGCCATATGCCCCGAATTAAATGCAAATATTAATGATGGGTTAATTCAAGGTACGATATGTATGGAATCCCCCACATTGAATGAATAATATTTGAAATATCAAAATCCCACACTTTCACTTTAAGAAGGGGAAATTCAAATTTTGAAATTTCCTATTCCCACTTTTTTTTTCAGTTTTTGGAATTTTTTTCGTTGAATGCATTTGGAAAAAATTAAATAAACTAGAGAAATATATATTAGGGTTTCTGTTTTATTTTGTAAGCATAGAAAAGGAGCTCTTGAAATAAGAATACAACACACACATGCACTAATTTACTGGTCCAAGTGCTCGATTCTTGGAGATTTTTTTGAACGGTAAATTGAGGAAGTGATCATAATCAAGTTTGGGGGTGCACAAAACCAAGACAAAAAAAGAGTGATACTGGATAGATCACGGGTGTGAGTGCAAATAAGGAGGCCGATAAAGGATGGAATCAAAAGAGATAAGCAAAACAGGTTATCAGATACAATCTCGTGGATATTGTGTTTTAGAGAGAATACAGAAGTTTTAATAGACATTATCAATTACGTTAAAATATCAGATACAACTAAAATAAGTATTTTATTAAAAGCATCTATGTTATTATATGTGTATCATAGTTGATGTTAGGAACTTACAGCAGATCTGTATTCGTCTAGTTCTTGTGTTTTACTCTGCAATCTGTCCCTGCCTTTCCCTTTAGTGCCTTTGCAACTATGTTCCATCTTCTTGTCAAAATACGTTGCTCTGTATGAAACCACATTTTTTTCCACCCATGACCAAATATTTTGTAATCCCTTTTAAAATATTTATTCCTTTTGAAAACCCATTTTTTATGTTCATCCATAGCTCAAGTATTCTCATCTGTTAAACGGGTTCCCTATTCAACCCTTCTATCTATCTCTCTAGTTTCTTTTTTGTTGATTTTGTGTTCTTCTTCATCCATTTAATTTTTCTCGTAAACGTTGACATCTATCTCTAGCTGTAAAACATGAATCACATATTCTTTTTTTATAAATCATAATGGTTTTCTTTTATAGAGTTTAGGTAATCATTTTGACTTCATTTAATGTTTTATTAATATGAAAGAAATAGTCGTGAATAATTCTTCAATATTCGATTCTCTCTTGATTTCCATGTTGTTATACATAGTTTTTTATATTAGTTTCTCCATATAGAAATAATTAAATTCATTGTCTTTACAATTTTTTTATGTTTTGTAAAAGGTAAGCACATTATATGTTCTCGTAAACATTATTAAATATAAATTTTAACCATTCTATTTACAAACATATATTTCACTTACAGTTAGTAATGACTTACTTGATAAATGAGGAAATATAAAGTAGTAATTTTAAAATTATAAATTAACATATTCCAAGACTAGAGGCCACTAAGTTATATGTTTACGAAATTTCCTCGCTATTACAAGAAAACACAAGGCAACAAATATTTGAAGACAAGGAAAATATTATAGAGTTTCTTGAATACATTTTTCAAAAAAGAATGGGGACTACAGCCACTAAGTTTCTGGTTGACTGACATACTATATAACTAGGACGGCTCGCTTGAAAACTGAGCTAAGAACCATTATTATATTTAGAGTTACGTATTAATTTATCATAATCCTGCCATGATATTTGAAGCCTAGTGGCCATTAATGTCAAAGATTAGTAAATAGCATTGGTGCAACATAACAAAAACATGAGATTAGTAGCCACTAGGATATCTGTTTCCTTACATACTGGACAATTAGTAACGACCCGACTGAAAAATTAACTAGATTTTTTATTATATTTGAATGTTACATTTCTACCTTCTAAGACTAGCAACCGCTAAGGTAGATTTTTATTTTTTGTGTAACATAATAAAGACTTAGGATTAGTGGCCGAAATGGTAATTCTTGTCTTTCCATTCAAGATATTTAATGACTAGACTAAAAACTAAAAACTAAACTAAACTCCAACACCAATTGTTTAGCCAAGTGGACTCTAAGTACAACATGATATTCAGAGTTTATTACATGATATTCCTAGCGACCGCTAGGATATTTTCTATCTTGCATTAAGGATAATTTATAACGACTCAATTGAAAATCTAACTATGCTCCCCGAAATTAAATTTAAATTTTAAAAGACTTTTTTTAAAGGATGACGACTGTTATGGTGGTTGTTCACTATATTTATTTCTTGAATATTCATGATTGAAAAAAAAAAATTAGGCCTAGTTGGCTGTTGATCTCAATAGTATATTCGTAGTCTATCGCATGAATTTCAAATGAAAATATAAGCCTAGCGGCCGCTAGGTTCAATATTTTTGCAACATCATAGAGGCTTGAGAATAGTGGTTGCTAGGATATTTGTTGTCTTGCATACACGATAAAATAGCAATGAATTGATGAATATCCAAATACACGACTCCAGTTCATAGCTTTGGTATGATAGAAGCGTTTACCATCCAAAATTTACAATCAGAACATAGTGGGGTACTTTGAATGCTCCCCACAATCATATTTCAATTTTAAAAGACTATTTTTAAGGACTGGAAAATGCTAAGGGGGTTTCTCACTACATTTATTTCCTGAGTACTTGTGATTCCAAAGGAAAATTTAAGCCTGTCGGACATTGAGCTCAAGAGAATGCTCGAATTCTATTGCATGAATTCCAAACAAAAATTTAAGGCTAGTGGTCACCTTGTATTAAATTTTAAGCCTAGTGGTCTGTTCGGTTCAAAATGTTATTCAAATTAGCGTTGTTGCAACATCACAGAGGCTTCAGGTTTGCATGGTAGATAGGATAGTTGTTCTCTTTCATACAAGACAATTAGTAATGACTTGACAGATATTCAAATACATGACTAGACAAAAAATATTCAAAGACAAGATGAACTCAAGTTATTGGTCTATTAGATGCTTTCAATAAGAGGCCACATGGACACCTTGAGGTAGGGGTCAAAATTCTCCATATGGACCAAACAAGAACATAGTGTGAGCACTTTGAATGCTCCCCACTATTATATTTCAATTTTAAAATACTATTTTTAACAACCGATGAATGCAAGGGTGACTGATCACTACATTTATTTCATGAGTAGCTCATGATTCCACAATGAAAATTTAAGCATATCAGCCACTAAGCTTAATATAATGATCTGAAGTTCTATAGCATGAATTCCACAATGAAAATTTAATGCTAGCAACCACTGTGTTCAATTTTAAGCCTAGTGGCCATTGGGTTCAAAATTTTATTCGAAGTTAGCATTGCAACATCACAGAGGCTTGAGTTTAGCAGCTATTAGGATAGTTGTTGTCTTCCATATAGGACAATTAGTAATGACTGGACATGGATATTCAATACATGACTAGACAACAAATATTCGAAGATAGGATGATCTCAAGTTCTTGGAATATGTTGGTGAGTTACTAAGTAGTTTGTAATCATGAACCCAAGTTCCATTCCCATTAAGTTCATTGGATGCTTTCAATAAGTGGCCATGAGGACACCATGAGGTAGGGGTCAAACTGTCTCCATATGGACCAAGCAGGAACATAGTGAGGCACTTCGAATGTGGATCACTCAGTGGAAATTAAGGACCCAACCCCATTACCATGTCCCACTTAGAGAAAGTGTTCCTCCACCACTCCAGTTCAAAGCTCTGGTATAATAGAAGATTTTACCATCTAAAATTTACAAGTAGTTAGTAATCATCAACCCAAGTTCCATTCCCATTGTTTTCATTAGATGTTTTGTATAAGAGGCTATGTGGACACCTTGAGGTAGGGGTCTAACTTCTTCATATGGACCAAACAAAACATAGCGGGTCACTACGAATGCTCCCCGCAATTATATTTCAATTTTAAAAGACTATTTTTAATGACTAGCAAACGCGAGGGTTTTTTCTCAGTACATTTATTACCTGAGTACTCGTGATTCCAAATGAAAATTTAAGCATATCGGTCACTGAGCTCTATAGAATGCTTAAAGTCTATCACATGAATTTCAAATGAAAATTTAAGGCTAGCAGTCGTTGCGTTCAATTTTAAGCCTAATGGCCACTGTGTTCAAAATGTTATTTGAATCATCGTTGCAATGTCACAGAGGCTTGAGTTTAGCGGTTGCTAGGATAGTTGTTGTCTTCCATACAAGATAATTAGTAATGACTTGACGTATATTCAATACATGACTAGACAAAAAATATTTGAAGACAAGATGAACTCAAGTTCTTGGGCTATTGGTGAGTTACAAGTAGTTCATAATCATCAACCCAAGTTCCATTACCATTGAATTCATTGGATGCTTTCAATCATTAGCCATGGGGAAATCTATATTTAGGGGTCGAACTTCTCCATATGGACTAAGTAGAACATAGCAGGGCGCTTTGAATGTAGATCTCTCGACAAACATTAAGGACCCAATCCCACCCCCATGTCCCACTTAGAGAAAGTTCTACTCCACCACTCCAGTTCAAAGCTCTGGTATAATAGAAGAGGTTACCATCTAAAATTTACAAGTAGTTAGTAATCATCAACCCAAGTTCCATTCCCATTGAGTTCATTACATGTTTTCTAAAAGAGGTTATGTATACACCTTGAGGTAGGGTTCGAACTTCTCCATATGGACCAAGCGAAACATAGCGGGTCGCTACAAATGCTCCTCGTAATTATATTTCAATTTTAAAACACTATTGTTAACGACTGGAAAATGTGAGGGTGGTTTCTCACTACATTTATTTCCTGAGTACTCGTGATTTCAAATGAAAATTTAACTGTATCGGTCACTAAGCTCAATAGAATGCTCAAATTTCTTTCACAAGAATTCCAAATGAAGATTTAAGGCTATTTTTTGTTGTGTTCAATTTTAACCCTATTGACCGTTGGGTTCAAAATGTTATTCAAATCAGCATTGCAACATCACATAGGATTGAGTTTAGTGGTCGCTAGGATATTTTTTGTCTTTCATACAAGATAATCAGTAATGAATTGACGTATATTAAATACATGACAAGAAAAAAAAAATTGAAGATAGGATGAACTCAAGTTCTTAGGCTATTGGTGAGTTACAAGTAGCTTGTAATCATCAACCCAAGTTCCATTCCCATTGAGTTCATTGGTGGCTTTCAATCATTTTCCATGTGGACACCTAGATTTAGGGGTTGAAATTCTCGATATGGACTAAGTAGAACATAGCGGGGTGCTTTGAATTCAGATCTATTGGCAGACATTAAGGACCCAAGCCCACCCCCATGTCCAACTTAGAGAAAAAGATCCTCCACCACTCTAGTTTAAAGCTCTGGTATAATAGAATATTTTACCATCTAAAATTTACAAGTAGTTAGTATTCATCAACCCAAGTTCCAATCCCATTGATTTCATTAGATGATTTCAATAAGAGGCCATTGGGGCCATTGGGACACCTTGAGGTAGGGCTCAAAATTCTCCATATGGACTAAGTGGAACATAGTGGGGTGCTTTAAATACTCCCCGCAATTATATTTTAATTTTAAATGACTATTTTTAATGGCTGGTGAATGCAAGGGTGATTTCTCAGTACATTTATTTCCTGAGTACTCGTGATTCCAAACAAAAATTTAAGCATATCGGTTGCTTAGCTCAATAGAATTCTCAAAGTCTATCTCATGAATTTCAAACAAAAAATTTAAGGCTAGCGGTCGATGTGTTCAATTTTAAGTCTAGTGGCCATTGGGTTCAAAATTTTATTTGAATCAATTTTGTTGCAACATCACAAAGGCTTGACGTTTGTGACCACCAGGATATTTATTGTCTTGCATACAGGAAAATTATTAATGACTTGACGGATATTCAAATACATGACAGGAAAACAAATATTTGAATATAGGATGAACTTAAGTTATTGGGATATTAGTAAGTTACAAGTAGTTTGTAATCATCAACCCAAGTTCCATTCTCATTTATTTTATTGGATTCTATCAATAATTGGCCATAGGGACACCTTGAGGTAGGGGTCCAAGTTTTCCATATGGACCAAGTGGAACATAGCGGAGTGCTTTGAATGCAGATCACTCGGTGGACATTAAGGACTCAAGCCCACCCCTATGTCCCACTTAGAGAAAGTGATCCTCCACCACTCCAGTTCAAAGCACTGGTATAATAGAAGAGTTTACCATAAAAAATTTACAAGTAGTTTTTAATCATCAACCCAAGTTCCATTCCCATTGAGTTCATTAGATTCTTTTAATAAGAGGCCATGTGGACACCTTTAGGTAGGGGTCGAAATTCTCTATATGGATGAAGCGGAACATAGTAGGGTGCTTCGAATGTTCCCCGAAATTATATTTCAATTTTAAAAGACTATTTTTGATGATTGGAAAATGTGAGGGTGGTTACTCAGTACATTTCTTTCTTGAGTACTAGTGATTTCAAACAAAAATTTAAGCGTATTGGTCACTGAGCTTAATAGAATGCTCGAAGTCTATCACATGAATTCCAAACTAAAATTTTAGTCTAGCGACTGTTGTCTTCAATTTTAAACCTAGTGGACATTGGGTTCAAAATGTTATTCGAATCAGCATTGTTACAACATCACAGAGGCTTGAGGTTTGCAGTTGCTAGGATAGTTATTGTCTTGCATAGAGGAAAAATAGTAATGACTTGATGGATATTCAAATACACGACTAGAAATGAAATATTTGAAGACAAGATAAACTCAAGTTCTTGGGCTATTGGTAAGTTACAAGTAGTTTGTAATCATCAACCCAAGTTCCATTACCATTGAGGTCATTGGATGCTTTCAATAAGTGTCTATGGGGACACCTTGAGGTAGAAGACGAGGGTCTGGCCAGTCGCACCTAAAAATGGAATCCACATTTTCCGCATAATGGAGTAAATATATGTATTGCTCTCCAAGCCATTGAATCCCCCTCCCTCAACTAAATCTTCATGTAAACCTCCTCTATGAACTGGGTATATGAGTTCAATGGCAACAAGCTTGAATTAGGAAGAAACATGATGGATGAGAAGGAAAAAGGAAACAAACACAGCCATAATTTGAGATTTGGCTCATGCTTGATACGAGTCATGCATGTAGGACTCACCCAGAATGTTCTCAATGGATTCAAATTCCTGGGTTGAGGAATATTGAGAGATATCAGAGAGATGAAAATGAGAAATGGCCGAGGCGAGGGCCATCTCCAACTACTCATCACGAAGGGTGATGAACAAAAAACATAGGAATGCCATTAAAATCGATCCAGACAAGCAAAGAAGGGAGGTGGAGAAGAAATATCCGTCTGTAGGTTTAAAAAACAAAGACACATGAGGCACCATTGATTATGGTGATATAGGCCAACTCTCCCTTCATGTGAAATGATATTTAGTAATTTTTGCCAATATTTCATGTTACATGAAATTTTGATGGCATCTAGATCATTAATGGTGGCATTAGCAATAAAATCGGTGGCATGATTTTATTTTCTAAATGCATGGTTAATACTCTAGCTTTTTAATTTTCCTAACCAAAATAGAATATTGGAAATGTAAAAATTAAGATGCCAAGAATGGGTTGATCCTTTAGAAATTGCATGAATTATGATTTGCGAGTCACTTTCTACTAGAAGTGAATCACATCCCCTGGTAACAGCTAATTTGATCCTTCCATAAGAGCTTGAGCTTTTACTAAATTTTAGGTGTGCTCTCTGAGTGGGAAGGATCCCACCATAATTATATCCCCTTTCTCATTTCTCTCAAGACACCCCACCCTTGATTTACCTGGGTTTCCTCTAGAGGCCCCATCAAAGTTAAGTTTAAAAAATCAAACTGAGTTCAATATGTTATTCAAAGTCCACCATATGATATTCGAAGGATAGCGGGCGCTAAGGTCATAGATTATTTTGTGGTATTATTGTAACATAACACAGTCTTGTGATTACCAGCTACTAAGATAATTCTTGTCTTGTATTAAGGCCCTGTTATCACCAAATCACAGCACCCCTGTGCATGTATTTGAACTCACAGTGTGATTGGATAACATGGGTACTATCTCCAAGTTGTGGGACTTGCTACTTGAGACATACCTCCAGAGAAAGCTGGTTCTTTCTCCTAAACTACCTGCCACAATCTACTCTAATGCAGGATAAGCTAACTGTTCTAATCTAAATTTCCAAGGGACCAGGGAGAGAGAATACATAAAATGAAATCCTACACTAAAGCGGTGATACACCAGAAAAGGAGGGTGTGAGAGTAATCTCCAAATGTGTGAAATACAGAGGCAAAGTGCACACTAGAAGAGGTGATGACAGTTCACCATAATTTAGCAGAATGCATTCTCAACAATATTCCAAGCATACACAATGTTAGTGAATTCCTGCAAGAACATAATAATAGACACAATATTCTTGTAGAAAGATAAAAGGGGCAAGAAGAATGTAATAAAACACAGCAGGGGAAGATACATCCACAAACTTTGTATTTTATTGCTTCCTGGTATGCACAGTTCAGTCTATTACAAGATAAGGGCCTGGATCACCATGCAAGGAGTCCACTACAATGGTCTGCAACACACTGGCTTCACAAAGCAATTTTGGCAGAGCTTTGCTACCCAAAAACTCTCCTCTTTACAATGAGCCCAACACTCCAATTTATAGAAAAATGAGAAGAGAAAGAGAAGGGAAAATGTAAATCCCGAAATCTGTCCTTCAACCATTTGTAAGAGGAATTAAATGGAGTACAATGATTATATATTACTTGCAAAAGGCCCCCCATACTGTCCCAGGTGCTGCAGCAGAGAAAGAATGATGACCATGCCTCTTAATTGCACTCCCAGCTACCAAATAAAACACTGTTCTGAACCCGACCACGTTTTTTTAAAAAAATCAATCAATCCCTCATAATTTCTTGATTGTTTTGTGTCGGGCTCGGAGCCACGATTCCAACGGTACCAATTTTGTGTGATTTCAATGAGAAATACAAAAGTTATGTCCTTCTGAGTGCGGGAAGCTATTTTGGGTCTGGCAGGCGTTTTCTGTCATTTGACGGGAATGAACATTAACTGACTGGAGCCGAATATGTTTATCTTAATTAAATATATCTACCCTCATTAAAAATAATAAATCTATTTTCTGTGGCGTAGAGGACGTCGTGCTCGTTCCAGAAAGTCCAATTTTGTGAAAATCGGAGCTCGGAGTCAAAAGTTATGGCCGTTTGAAGTTTCGCAGGTCAAACGTTGACTTTTCCTCTTCTGTCTTCGCCCATTTCGCGCTTTCCCGTCCCACGCGTCCCTCGCATACTTTTGTCCCGGCTGTCCCGGACGAACCTTCGCCCATTTCGCGCTTTTGCGTCCCACGCGTCCCTCGCGTACTTTTGTCCCGGCTGTCCCGGACGAACCTTCGCCCATTTCGCGCTTTCGCGTCCCACGCGTCCCTCGCGTAATTTTGTCCCAGCTGTCCCAGAGACCAAGACTTAGCCATTTTTCATGATTTTTCCTGGCCCGAGCCTGTCTTCTACAACCTTTCCACATTTTTTCAGAGCTTGCTCTTTCTTTCTTGGCCAGGGGAGTTAGAAAAAATCTGACGGGGGACCCCAGCAACATGATGCTTTTCCTTGAATCAATATAATTGCTTGGGACTAAAGAATTTGATGCATGTTATCAAAATTTACCTTGGGGGTGAATTTTGGATAACAGGCCCCTCTAACCTAAACCTATAAAGATTGATTTTTTATATTGATGGAATGATATCCTAGAATATATATACATTAGTGGCCGCTAGCATTCACTTATACCAAAAAATTGACAACTCAAAACAAACCAAATTTAATAGTGATTAACTGTTTAGATTTCCTAGTGTAACACATAACATAAAATTATACTAATGATTTATTGTATTTTATAATTAAAGGAGGGTTGAAGGGTCCCTTTCCCTTTACATTACAGATACAATGAGAGGATCTATCTTAAAACCTAAACGATACAACAATACTTTGGTGAAAAAAATGTAAGGGCCAATGCCAAGAAAAGAAGTGGTTGGGAATACAAAAAAACCCAGACCACTAAGCCAGACAATATGGTACGATAACAATGGAAATGGAAATGTTATACAACAACCAAAACAAATATATTAGGACCACTTATTTATTTGAATCAAATGACATCTCTGTAACTTCCACCTTAATGGGCATGAAAATGGTTTTTGTTTGTGGTTCTGGAAAAAGACGCTCTTTTCCAAGAGTGGCCCAACTCTTTAACCAATCATATACCTCATGACCTTTCCTGCGAAGAAAATCCTAACATTTCGGTTTCTATTTTAGTGGAGAAGACATTGAATCTAGGTTAGGAAAGTGGCGTGACCTACCTCCCGTCGATGATGTCTCGCCAAATTCATCCACTTCACATAAGAAATTATTTAGTACTTTAAATTTTTTGAAAAACTCTCTACAAACATTTAAGTGCACCAAACCTTCTTGTTTATAGCGAGCATTAGAAAGAAAGGGCCATGACATACTCAAGGTTTTGTCCATTTCCACTTCCATGTCAACCCTATACGCTGGCTTGATCCAGTGATGGCCCATCTCTAAAGCCCAATCCTTCATCGGGTGTATGATAAGAAGATGACAAAAAAATTGTAGCATTTACCCTCGGATGTCCTTCTAAATAAATATAATCATCTCCAAGAAATCCCTCAATTGCAACCAGGTCTTGCTCTAATTCAATCCTAAAAATGGATTTCAAGTGGAGACATGAAATTTTGGTATAAAATCCCATTTCACTCACAGCGGCGGAAAATTGCATGAAAGGCAACATTGGTCCAACCATGGAAAAATAAATTAAATATTTTGAAGGAAACCCGAAAGGTTTAAAAATAAGGGGGGGTGATAAGATAAATATATGGAGTGAATATGCATGCCATCGCATGCTTGAAATTAATACAATCTTGCTAGCGGCTTTAATATCAATTTTTATTGGAAAAGGTGATGAGTCTAGCCAATCAAGATATTTATAGAAACTTTTATCACAAAATCTTCTTATTTAGTAGCTATCTTAATAGATAAGATTTAAGTTCCAATCTAGAGTTAATGAGAGCACACAAAAGGAATTTTAATCAAACGAGATTGATTTTCCCTGACAAGGTCTACGTTTTAATGAATGTGTCACATCAAGTATCATCAATAAATTATCCAATGAAATGGTTCCACATAGACAATCCATAAAGGGTGATTTTATTCTCAAGTAATGGGCTGCCTTATATTCCTTTGTACTCCAAAGTATTTATTTTAAATCCCTTTAAAATATGTTCTCCACATAATTACAATGTGTAAGAGAAAAACGGCATATTAAAAATATCATGATCTATTAAAGGGTTTTTTTTTTTTATGATTGTTAAGTGACTCTAGCAACCTCTTACATTAGGATTCACAATAACTGGCTCATTTCCTCTACTATGATCTAAACTTACCTAATTGTGTGTCTATCTTTATTATCAATCTTAACTAGTGGCACTTACATTTCAAATACTTGGCTCTACCAGGGATATTCCATCTAATATAAATTAATTACAAACAATGACAAAAAACTATTGAGATTGTTTTTTGCATCTTTAAAATGGATTCCCTAGTATTGTAGAGGCTAGTGGCCACTAGCCTTCTCATTAATGATTAATTGGTGAACATAAAACAAGCATTGCTCTTCACAACATCTAATACTTTATTCCTTAGCAAGGTTCATGTGCTTCTTCGCCATCGATGTTTAGTAAATTGTTACAGACTATTATGTTTAACGAGTAATTTCTTAAAATATGCAAGGCCAAGATGAACAAGATAAATCTTCTGGTTTAAAATACGTACTTATATTATTATGCTCTAACACATTTTTTATTTTTAAACTCTTTTGACTGGAGCTTTTAACCAAAGGGTTATGGGACCCCACCCATACAAAGAAAACCAAACATGAAAACAAACAAAACTAGGGAACCCAAGTCCCACAATAAGAACAGTACAGAAGAAAGAAATCAAGTAAGAGCAGGCCATGGATCCAAAACAAATCTGGAAACACAAAATCCTATCCGAAGGTAAGCTAAGAGCATGATCGCTTATAGAATCTCGTGAGTGGGTCCATCCAGTTAATGCTAATCTCATCCTCCTCCTCCACTCCCCAAGCATCTTCCACGACCCGACCGATGCTGCCCCGCAGTGAAACCTTGCCAAGAAAAAGGAGGAAGGATCCTTTTGCATGATCCCAAAGAGCATTGAGATAATCAATTGTAGAATCAATAGGATAATGAGCTTAGGGAAGGTCCAGGGATGGCAATCTATTTGGATCTACGCATTCATGCTAGAAGAGAAAATGCACACTCTCCGCATGAAGAAGAAATTCCATGTATTTCTCTCCCAACAAATGAATCCCTCACCTAGCACCAATAGCTTGTTCTTCGATGTCCTCCAACTAGAGCATGGGGTTGGGAATATGACATCCATCCAATTCCTCGTGCAAACCAACTCTATGAACCGGATTAATAAAGTGCTCTGCTACTGTCTCGACATCCACTTAAACTAGGTGACGAAGAAGACAGTTTCAAATAAAGACCACAGTAATATCAGAATTGTCCCTCACCCTGGGAGATTCCAGCAAATGGTCTTCACCGAGCACACATTCAATCACTTCAGCCTCCTAAACAAATTCATATCAGAATACTTCTTGTAAGCTCCTCTAAGAAATGGTCGAGGAATAAGCCATTTCCTTCCTCTCGCCACACAGAGAGATAAAGGGGAAGCTAAGGAAAACCATAATTTCCAACACATAAAAGGAAAGGAAGAATGACAAATAAATGAGTAGACATATCTATTTAAAATATGGGAAGACGTGAATTTCCATTAATGTTGAGAGTTGAATCTGCACCTTCCTTCATGTGAAATGATATCTACCAGACTGAACCAATCTTCAAGTTGATTCGATATTAATGCGACATCTGGCACATTGATAGTCACATTGGCAAGGAGATTAGCTTCCATGTAGACATCATTAATGCTCCAAGAATGAAATTTTCTAAGCCAAAATAAAATGTTCGAAATGAAGAAATCAAGTCTCGTCAATAAATTATACACTGAAATGGTGTCACATAAACAACCCATAAAAGGTGATTTTATCCTCAAGTAATGGGTTGTCTTATATTCCTTTTTACTCCAAAGTATTTATTTTAAATCTCTTAAAAATATGTTCTCCACATAATTAAAATGTGTAAAATAAAATTGGCATATTAAAAAAATCATGATCTATTTTTTTTTTTTAAATTATGATTGTTAAGTGGCTCTAGCAACCTCTTACATTAGGATTCAAGATAACTGGCTCGTTTCCTCTACTATGATCTAAACTTTCCTAAATATGTGTCTATCTTTATTACTAGACTTAACTAATGACACTTACCTTTGAAAGACTTGGCTCTGCCAGGGATATTCCATCTAATATAAAATAATTACAAATGATGATAAAAACATTGTTGATATTGTTTTCTGCATCGTTAAAATGGATTCTCTGATATTGTAGAGGCTAGCGGGAGCTAGCCTTCTCATCAATGAATAATTGGTAAACATAAGACAATCATTTCTCCTAACGATTTCACTAAAAACTAACTATGCTCAATTATTATATTTAAATTTTAGAAGACTAGCGACTGCCAAGGAGGGTGCGCACTACATTTCTTTGATGTTCTAGGACAAGAGAAGACAACAAAAACTCCAAGACAAGATTTTTTTTGAATATATGTGATTCAAAATGTAGATTCAAGAGAATACAATATATGTAGTCAAACAAATAATCTTAATCCTAGTGCCCGTTAGGTAGATTAGCTGTCGTAAGGATCCTATCAGATGCTAGGGTTTCCATGATTTGTTTGTTATTCGATCACTAATTTTAAAATAAAGAAACTATTAAGGCTTGATACCAGGAAATCAAAACTTTCTATTACTAATTGAACCTAGCGGCGGCTAGACATTTTCCTTTATACTAGTCAATTTCAATTATGTGATATACATGATATATCATATGAGAACTATAAAAGGCACCTAATTACAACAGCCAAACACATCACGACATGTATGATTTGTTATTAATAATTAATCAATTCTCAACCCTTATCACCCATGTTGGATTCCAGGTTTTCATAATGATGTAGTGTAACTCAAATATGTTTTTTTACAGTGATGGGAATATATACATGCTAGCGGCCGCTAGTCTTCACTTCTAGCAAAAAATTATCTACTTGAAACAAACCAAATTTAATAGTGACTAATTATTTAAATTTCTTAGTGCAACGCATAACAAAAAATTTAATTGATGCTTTCTCATTTTTTATAACTAAAGGAGGGTTGAAGTATGCATGGTGACTGCTATGCTATAAATATTTATTCCTATTGACTTTTTACTCTATCAAAATAATGACATTACGATACGGAATCTCGTTGTTATTGCACTGTTGAGAAATGGTATTTGTCCTTTCTAATTACTTACGAAATATTAATTTGTTTCATTACTTTTTTCAGGTAATATGTCATCCATTGGCTGCACTCCGTTCATGTAAATTCCTTTGATTGAAGGATCAGTGGATTGGAAAAAGAGAGATGATGATTGTTTTATAGAAATGCATTCCCCAGAAAATTACCACGGTGATCTATGGTTATTTTTTGTTAATGAGGATGTAAACAAAGAAGTCGGTATGGTAGTAACTTCAAGAGTTATTGATGAGCCAACATTGTGTATTTTGGTTGAACACATTGATTCCGTACTGAATAAGTGCCTTATTCTTGGCATGGAGTTGGAAGTTTCATTGTTCAAGAAACTAGAAATGAAGGCTTCTAGCTAAATTAAGGCGTGCTCTTGTCTTAAATATGGTTGGAATTTGGGGAATTTCTTGTAGTCAGACAAAACAGGGTGTGGAAATGCCCTTGAATTTCATAATAACATGAATTTGGTATTAAAAACATTGTATATAACCAAGGATACCTCTTCTATTTGTCATTATTTGAATAGAAAAAAAAATATTTCTCCACCAAAACATGCAAAGCTATTTACAATGCTGAGCAGCTCATATTTATCTAAATTAGAGATAGATTCATCTAATTCAAAGTTGCAAGGGCTTAAAAAGAATAATAAATTGGCTTTGTTGTTGAAGAAAGCGACCAGTATATTTGAGCAAACAGAAACTAAAAATACTGAACAATCAAAAAAAGATTTGTTCAATGGTGATGCTTTTCTAATGGAAGTTTTTAGGTGTAGTTTGGCACCTCCAAAATATCAATTACATGTTGTGCATGATGAGGATGTTGTCCTTCTTTTCTATTCAATGTTGATTAATGTTATTCCTACACTGAGGGATGCACTACTTCTTCCCTTTTTTATATTCTACAAAGGAACTTGTGCAACTCGATGATCCAGATGACCTGAAAAGGGATGAAGTGAAGTTCTACATTCTTTACAGCCAACATACCATTTGTGACCAAAAATATTTTTTGGGTGAAAGAAAATAAAATTCATTATATACTAAGATGCAGTTTATAAAGGCTCGCATTATGTCTTCACGCACTTCTTGCAAAGATATTGTTAAAATTTGCCAGTAGCAAAACGATGTAAGAAAAAATTATATTGATACCAATTTTATTGATGTACTCTACAAGGCTCAAATGATTTGGATATCCTTAGGATGTCCTTGGAGGCCCAAAGCGGTCAACTCAAAGTTAGACGATTTGAAGGTAACAAAACTTAATTTTAGCGAATTTGTTCTTAAAATTTAATTTTGTAATATGTAGAAAATAAATATACTATTTCATATTTCAATGCATTGTTATTTTCAAAGTGTCTAAGGAAGATACCCTTCATGACAAAATGATATTTCTATATTTACTTGAGGACATATGGACAAAATTAACAACCATTGAGTTATTTAAATATGGTGGGCTAGCTTGTTCTCCTCTTAAGGATAACCAGCCTAACTTTCAACCAAATTCATTGGCAAGGTTCACGATGAATTACTTCAGGCCTACAAGAGGAATGACCGATGAGGAGATATCAATTCTAGTAGATAATGTGCAAGTAGGGAAATTATGGCTAACTTGCTCTATTAAAGCATGTGTCATAGCGGAAACTTTAGATAATTACTGCCAAAGAGTAAAAGCTGACAAAAGGATGAGAGAAAAATTTCTAAAATATGTAAAAAGTAAATATCCATGTAATCCTATATTAGTAGAATGCACTCAAAAAAATATTGTTGAAAAATGTGGTGTGCATGAATCTCACTACCCCTAGTTGTTTGAACTCTTGGGAGAAGAAACTAAAGGAAAAATAAAATTTTATTCTGGAGGAAGTGAAAAATCAGCAAAAAGAAAATTTAATGTTGAGGTGGCAGAGGTTATCCCAGCGGTAGCTCAAGTAATTATAGATAACTATGTGATTGCAATGGAACAAAATATTCCAGCAAGGATGGAAGACACTGAATATTTTACATGTTAGTATGAATATTCCTTCTAGATCCATTCAACAATATGTTTTATTCCATCAACTATTCCATTCAATGTCGAAAATGTGATCACATATTTCTGTAATTTTACTAGTGTACTCAATTTCGATGCAATAATGGACCTACTTACAATTATTTGATCTCGTATGTTAAATTGTGTAATTATTGTGCTCTTACATGTTGCTTCTTCAAAAATGTTAAGAGAGACGGTAAAAAATTACATGCAAAAGGTCAAATCCAAGGGGGAATCACTTATGGAAGGCTATTATAGATTTAATGACAGAATTGGAAAATTTAAGAGCTTGTGTCTTATGTACAGAATAATTGATGAGCATGATTGTGATGTTGATGATGGGGACATAGCTAAAATTGCCATGGATTAGATGGATCAACTTCCGCAACAAATGGTGATTACAAGAGAAATTTTCCTACGAGGAAATACACATCCTTTTTTTTACTATAGATCTTTTTTTTTTGGTCTCATATGTTCACTCAACTCACTTTCTGATAATTCTCCGGTTATAGTGTTGTATGGTGGTAGTGTTGCAGTGCAGGCTTTAGTTGACTCAAGTCTATCTGTGGTTTTTATTGTTGAATCACAGGATCAAAATTTTTTTTGAAAACATTATTATTTTCATTTGAAAAAAGGTACTTTGATTAGTATTACTTTAAACAATTCTATTATTTTAATGCATTTAAACTGATACATACAATATTTATGCAAACAACCAAACAATAAAGGAAGACATTGTCTCTTCCTCTCCACATACAAACAGAGAAGATGATGTTGATCTTAGTATGTCACAACCAAGTCAACCTATCGCCCCATATGTCACTGACCATCCATCCAATAAATATATAAAAGGTGACAGTGAAATACTCATTTTATAAATTTATCGCTACAAGATGTTTTCAATTCCCAATGTTTACATATTTTTAATAATAACTTCAGTTTTTCATATTTGATGCAAAATGGGGATTTTTTTGCCACGTCACGCACGAACTCAAAAATGGAAAATGGTTTAATAGTCATATATAATTATAAATAAAACCATTTATAAGACCCTCATAATTAAAGGAACCTATGACGAAGTAGTTTATTTGTAATATGTATTACCCTAGTAGTCGCTAACCTGCATATTTTAATTATATTTACTTTGAATTGAGTAAATTTTTGGTTTATTGGTTAATATTTATTTACGGAAAATCAAAAAAAAAATTACTTTTGCACAATGTGCTATTAGCGAATGCTAAGCCCATCATAGACTGTCAACCTAAACATAGTCTAGGCATTAATGGCTTACGCCTACTGGTCACTAATATACAACTATATCTATGTAATATTGTATAAAAGAGATTTGTTTCACGTATTTTTTTACATCAACTTAAAATTTATTTTGAATTGATTATTGTTATTTTATATATAACAAGCATCACAAGAACCTGTAGAGGGGGAGTGCAATGGAATCCAAAACGGAGACAATTGAGAAAAAAATACTTCTGTGCAGTTGGCCAAGAGGATTATCTAATTATTTTAGATTTTGAGGGTTTACTGTATGAGAAAAACCAACCCTAAAAAGACTTGACAATCAAGTTTGGTAAAGAGACTCTTAACTTGCGAGGTGGGATCAAGGAATTTTTAAAGATATTGGTATCAAAATTTGCAGTGGGATTTTGGTCTAGCTATCTCTCTTGAATTGAAGTTGAAAATTTTATTAAGGATTTGAAAAAAAAAATCACACTTGATTTCAAACCATTTATTATTTTGGGTAAAGAACATTGTTGCGTAAAACATGAAATTGCAGTAAAAGATCTCAAAAAGATTTGGAGTAGAGATGGTATTGTTTTCGGCCTTAGAAACACATTGTGTATTACAATGGCCCCAAGGGGAAAACCTCTGAAAATTTTTATGGTGGGGAAGCAATCCAATGAAGAAAATTGTTTCAAAGATAAGTGGTTCATGACCGATTTGTACATAAACATAACATACATATTGTTCTAGGGTTTGAGTGTTGTGGAGGGCATCCAAATACTACAGAAAATAGAAAATATATAGCTATTAATTATTTCAAAAAAAAATTACAATGATATTCGTTTGTACAGTCATATGGTCACTCTCTATTTTATCTGTTGAGATTAAAAATTTAAAAGTAGACAGTATTTATATCTTCACTGTGATTGAGATGATATTATAAATTTATAAGTTGTTTTATAAGTTGTTTTTGAGTTGTGATTAAATACTTTCATGCCTTGTTCTTAATCAATTTTGGAAGCTTACATTGATTCTCATTTTTTTTATAGATCCTATTGGGAAGCCACAGAAATTACTAGTTTTGGGAGTTGAAGGTTTGTTGTTTCGAATTTCTGATATTGGTGACAAATTACCTCGTAATATGGTTCTAGATTTTAGTTCCGAGAATACTGAATACTTTGAATGAGAGTTTAGTATTGAATTGATAAGTATTCCATCAAAATATTTTAAGAGTGCCTTATGGTCTTCATTTATGGATTCAACAACAATGAAATACATGTTCATCAAAAAAATTAGATGGCTGCAAAAAACCAACTTCAGGTTCATTTGGGTATGCCAAGAATGTAAGTTCAAATAAAAAACAAGCCAACAAATAGTAGACATTTATGGTAATGTCTATGGTGAAAACAATATACTTTTGATCAATTACACAATATTCTTGTCGCACGAGGTCAAACAAGAAATTACTCTCAAAACCACAACATACTGGAGATTTGATGGAAACTATAAGAGTGATTCAAAAATCTATACTGAATTATGTACATGGTTGAAACATGCATGAGAGCACAAAAACATGTGTAGATCATTGAAAATGTTCAAACACACAATTGGCATTTGAATTATACACTTTTCTTCCAAATCCAACAATGTATTGTGCATTTTTACGGAATAGAGTAACTACCTTAAGGTTCTTAAAGATTCGCAGTGTGCAATCATTTTTTTTAATTCTTTTTTGGGCAGTAAAAACATTTTTCTCAGACTTGGGTGAAGAGACAATTGTGGATCATAGACCAATAAAAGAACGAGTTTTCCCAAATATACATAGTTTAAAATTTTATTTCACAAATCGATGTTGGCTTCTCTGAAATAAAAAAATTCCCCGATTATGCATGGTTTAATCTTAAAGACATTTGAAATTGATAGGAACCTTATTCGCAAGCAATAAATAATCCTAGCGGCCACTAGACCTTATAAAACATAAACATGTTATGGTTATTGATTTGCAAATCCATGGAGGCTTCCCTGAAATCATAAAATGTTTTTTACCATATCTTCATATGTTAATCTTAATGATAGTTTGATAAACTTATTCTCAGAGTCGAATGGGCCACTCCTGTGGTATTTTTCTAGATGATTTGTATTCTGCTTTTTTTACCCCTTAAGACAATGCAAGATGTTGAAGTTTTGTAATGCTTGATGTCTTCCACCGACTTTAATGTAAATGATGATACAAAGGATTTGAGTTGGTGTCTTTGTTCTTCTAAGAAACATGTTCTCCTAATATTACGTAAAATTGAGTAAACTTTTACATCCACAAGATTGAAACAATGAATTTAAATGAATTTCTAAAATTAAATTGAAATAAATAATTATAACAAAAATGAGTGCTACCTTATTACATCCAAATTCTTGGTGCAAATTCAATCTTCAAATTTCACATTTACCGCAATAATTATAGTTTTCAATATTTATTTGTAAAAAATTAAACAAATAAAAATAAAAAAAACAATTACAAATCAAAATCAATAGAATAAGCTAAACAAAAAATCAAATAAAAGTAAAACATAAATCAAACAAAATTGAAAATCAAAACTAATAGATTCTTCTATTTCATACTCATTAATAAGATAGTAAGATTCAATTATGTTTATTTTATTTATATTTGAAAATTTGTGTTTTTATTTCTATCATATTTTTCATGAATCTCAAAAATATTTAATACATAATATAACATTTAATTTATTATATATATATATATATATTGAAGGTTAAATTTGTAATATACATGTCTTTTTGGCATTTAAATTATATTTTTGCAATGTCATACGTCGTCTCTCTCAAATAAGATTATTCTCTATTGATTACGTTCAACAGGTATCCACTTTAACGAACACATTTGTTTAGTTTTATTTGTAATAGTAATTTACTAGTTAAATTCACTTACATCTAAATAAAATAGAAAGAGTCGATGGGAATCTAACCCTAAATTATTCAAGATTTTTTGCAAAGAGAATACGGAGCCCTCAGACCCGTCAAACCCTAAAAAAAATTAACTCAAAAACCTTGACAATAAGTTTGTGCAAGCATAAGTATTCTTATTTTTATGTATAGGGTTTTACTACGATAACCAGTGATTTTAATGATTAAGGAGAATGAGACAAGCGCTACATACAACACTCTTTATAGGAAACGAGTTATACATTTTAAAACAAAATGTTAATGACATTTTAAAATAGTTATAAACATTATTCCAAGGCAACAAATAGAGCTTAGTGGCCACTAGCAAGTATAAAACATAAACATGGATGGCCTCGAGTAGAGTGTATGGCTCCCGTCGAGCATATTGTAAAGGATTCCCAACCTTGTGATATAGTTCAGCATGGTGTCAAACCTATATAGGACACCATTGGATGGTTTTTGGTTTTGCTTGGAGCTACTTTTTGGAATAGTGCTTTGGGTGTCGATATGAAAAATGTTGTGGAGAATATATGGAGATTGGTGGATAATTATTGATCCTTATATCACCAGTGGTTAGGAGATTTGGTTTTCGTATGTGACAACGGCTACATATATGGTCAGTTTTGGTGCCTTAGAGACTTACTTTTCCACTTGAGAGAGCAGAGGTCATGTCAGATATCGTATTGGATAGATATTACTTATTTATACCGAGATGCACACTCAATAATTTCTACCCCTTCAGAAAGACTTAAAAGGATGCATAGTATTTTTTATGTGCATTTTTTCATGTGTTATATTCATAAACTTGTAATTTTCATAACCATCATTTTATTTATTGAATTATTAAAATATATGATATTATACTTGTTATTTTTGGTTTTGTTGTGAGATTTTTGAATGGCCAATTGTCCATTTCTTTTCGACTGCTGAGATTTCATAGATTTTATCTCCTTTTGATGACTCAGAGCCTTATGTTTTTTAGGACACTTAGCTATATTGTCATCAATATTGTTACGTGATTTTTGGTGCCTGGTTGTGAGCTGGTTGTACTTAGTTTGTGTTGTGTGATCTTTTCATATGGGTGTATGCCCAAGGTGTCATGATTGTATGCTTTTGGTTGTAGGACATGCCCTTGATTTTGTCGTGACAGACTCTATGAGTCTAGGACCATGAAGTGACCCAGCCTCACTTTGATACTCGACACTTTTTCCTCCTTTCATGGAGTGACACTTGTGATATTTGGTCCTCCTTTGGTGGAGAGACATTCTTGATTCTGATTCCTCTTTGGTTGAGAAACTCCTTTGATGTTTTTGGTCCTATTTGGTTGAGAGACCCCCTTAATGCTCTTTGTTCTCTTCATCGGATTGGATTTGATGATATGAAATATAGATCAGTGGTTTGGCATTTATGATTATGTAGTATTGATCAGTGGATTGGGAAGTGATGTGTGTATCTCCTTATTTTCTATGATGACATTCTTTACTAGTGAGATGGATATGGTAATCAATTCATGATTTTTGGATCATGTGTGGAATGTTTCACTCCTTCATAGCTATGGTTTACTAGAGGATAGTGTACTAATGGGATATTAGGAATCAATGATAGAAATACTAGAAGTTCAAATGCGGTGATGTTAGTATTCTTTGGGAGAAGATCGATGTTTGAATTATAAGAATTCCTTTGGTAAGTGTTGATATACTTAAATTACTTTGGGCATTGAGCTTAAGGAAATTCGTTTAGGTCCTGGGGACCCATCTTCAGAGGGATATAGGTCATACTCTCTTTGTTCAATTTTAATTTTACCACACTATAAACCATTGGTGTCAGGTATATGCATTGACGGTTGTGTTCCTGTAAATTTTTATGATCCCCAGACTTGGTATGGAAGTGTTTTCTTAGCAAGAAAGTGTGATATATTTAAAATAATTTAACTATTTCATATTTGAATCTTAATCGACGATTATTTTTTATAGTGAAATGGTTTATAGCCACTCATCGAGTGATTGCATATTAGGGTTAGTCCATAAATACTTGTACCTTTCTAGAACGGTAACAAAACTCTTTAAACACTTAAAGACCAACTTTTGGCTCCTTAACTTAGTAGCGACTTATGGAAAAAATACTTTGGAATGAATAGGTAAGCATACAGCTCTAAAAAATCCTATATAATATAGGTATGCTTATTTTATTTAATGATCACTTATATAATCTACTCAACTTTGGAGTTGTATTGGGAGGCATTTGGAGATGATATGTATGATCCACGAGTTACTCATGTTATTCATTTTATGAATTGTGATGTTGAGAGCATGATACCCCTCTTTGTTGACATATGCTATTGGATATTATCTTGTTATTGTGTGGTTAGTGTCATGGTTTTGAGTCATGTAAAACATTTTGAATACATATTTTGTGATGCCTTATTATATATTAGGTAGGTGTTATGTAATTGATCTATTTTTGGGGCATATGTGTTGAGTTTTATGTTGTATGGATTACGTGTTCCTTACCACAATTGGGATGGAAGTCTCGTGGTGGTATAGTCTTGAAAATGTGTTAAAAATGTGTTTTCTGGGTTGCTAGTGTTGTGCTTTGGACCTTGTGTGATAGTGTGATGTCAAGTGTTTTGGGAAACCTGTTGAAAATTTGAAAACTAAAATTCTTAACAATCGATAACATTGGGATCATTAAACAAGTGAATAGTGCAACCCATAAAACTAATACATTTTTATTACACTTATGAGAAAACACCTGTGAATGTGTTCAAAATGATTATCAAACTAAGATTTGAATTCACTCTGGATTTGAACTATTGAACAATGAAATCTTATGAGCTTTGAAACTAAGAAAGGTTATTAATGAAAAGATGAATTGAGTAATAAAATCAGCTTAAATGCCAATCTTCAAAGAACATTAAGAAATTAAGAAAGAAATTAAAATGTGTTTAACTTTATGGTATTCATGTTTTAGCTACAGTTCCCTTTTCCCTAAGAGTAGATTCTGTTGTTAGCCTTTCTTTACTTACCTATCGTTTTTCTACATAGGTTTTTTGTCGTATTGAGGATGGTTCTCTTATAAGGGCGGGGGGCGGCGGGGGGAGGGTTGTAATGCCCCTCTTTGTCAGTTGCTAGTACTAGACAGGAAATGGTTTACTGGGCCCAACGCCAGTTTTCTAATATAATACTAATAATAAATTGATACCCTGATACTAGTGATGGTACATTTAAACTTGGTTAAAGTGATCTAATCTGCCTTGAAAAGATTCCACGTGTGTGTATTTATTATTTTCTTGTTTAACTGGATAGTCAGCGTGGGGAATTGGAAGGTTTAAAGATAATTTTTGTAGCATTTTCCAGTTGCCTCACTATTTGCACCAATCTAGGAATTTTGGGGGAAAATTCCACTTTGGCAGAGGCTTTACGGACTGGAACGAGTACAAGATTTGCACAACATTGATTAGTTGAAAAGACTTTGGAAACTTTTTGAAAAAATGCGATTGGCATGTGGAAAGTTATATTTATAAACCGTTGTTTTTTTTCTATGTACATGGAAGAAAACCTCTTTCATTGCTCATATGTGCTAGTGTTGGTGTTGACATGTGTGTGGAAACCCTGCCTTTTGTTGATCACTCAATCTGTGTCAAATGAAGATTTGTTAAATGGTTTTGTAGCCTGCGCGTCCATCAAAGCATAGAGGAAAAAGGAATTTTTTGATTTTTTGTTGATGTCTTGTTATTTGCCTGGTAGACGTGTTGGGGAAGATTGTGAGAACAAAGACAAGGGGCATAGACTGTTTGAATAAGAGACACGTCCTAATAGAGTATAGGGTTTGTTTCACCAAATACAACCAATAGGTGTCCCTACGTTTGGCTCATGTTTGTTGGCATACTCTGAGTCCATGTTACAATGGATTCTTTGAATCAGGGTGGCTAGATGTAACTGTAAGTTATTTATTAAAATGTCTGGAAGTGCAGCGTTTTCAAGGCAGTAGTGATTGCAGGATGCGCAAAAAATGGGTTTAGTTATAAAAGCTTTGGAAACTTCAAGCTGCAGCACATTGACTAGTGTTAAGCAGACTCCACGTCTCGTCCCACCATGTTCCTCCCAACCTGTGCGCACATAGGATCTTGAAGTAGGGCAATAACGTCCACAAAAGCACGAGGGAATTATTTTTGTTTGTTTGAAGTTATTAATGCAATGGTGCAGGTAGAAATGCAATAAATCTAGGTGGTGAAGTCTTTATTGTTTTCATATTTCAATATCTTAGCACTTGAAATGTGAATTATCATCTTCTTCTACAATGGATGTGCTGGCTGCAGGACATGCACATAATGAGTTGGCTAGAAATCCCTGAAATGGTTTTTTTTCCACGAAAAATGCGGCTTCACGAACTGCACGGCGTCCTACAACTCCAGAAAATAACTTTTTTTGAAATGGCCTTAAGAGCTCCAAGGAAAGGAAAAAAGGGTAGGCGTGGAAGTAGACTCCACAAACCTTGCAAGCATATTGCCAAACCAGGAGCCTGCGCCAAAATTTGTATATGGGTACCCTGTAGTGTATCAGATACACAATGGAGTTACAAAAGAAGACATTTTCAGTTTAAAATCCATAGTCTCAACCTTTTTATCATCCTCTTCGCTTGTCCCAATAAAAAAACAGAACGCTGGATCAAGACTTCACAATTCATCAATGCGTACTGAAAAAGAGTTTTATGTCTTAGGATGTAGTTCAAAATTCCCTGGTGGATATGTTTGCAAACATGGAATCAGGCTTAAGGCATCTCAATTGTTTGACAAAATGTTTATAAAAATAAAAAATATCATAGAATGCAATGGTTACAGGATTTTTAAAAATGGGTTTGTTGAAAAGGCCTTGATACCGTTCCAGCAAATGTGTTTGGAAAGTGTTAAGCAAAGATTTCAAAACCACTAAAAGCATCCCCATCAGCCGACCTACATATTTTGTCAAAAAAAAAAGAGTGGTCCCATGGAATGCCATGATTTGTTGGATATGCATGAAATGGATTTGTGGAAAAGGAATCAGAAACTTTCAACCAAATTATTTTTGCCGGTCAAGAACCATGGTGAAAATCCCCAAGATGATGTCTCTAGCAAGCGTCGGAAAAAGGTATGGATATCCCTTCCTCTCGTAGTAAAATACGCACTTCTTCACTACCTGTTTTTTTTTTTTTTTCAAATAAATATGTTGGAAAAGTTGAAGATGTAATTGGAATGTGCGATTACACTTTTACCCTATCCAAAAAAATATTTAAAACATAGGGATGTTTTATCTCTAAAACTACGCACATGGGGAGTCAAACCATGTTGTACCAATTAATAAGATATCTTGTTTGATCCATGTTGGTCCAGGACATGATAAAGGCCCTTAACCAAGCTAAGGAATCAAATTTTATACCTTAACGTGATGATTTTTAAATCCCATTTAACATTTCAGTCACACTAGCAACGTTCTCATCTTAAGAAAATGCAGTCAGTTTTGGTGTGCAGTATTTGTTTTGATTGGGCGAAACAAAAAACCAACCCCACCTACCTGTAAACTATGAAAAGGAGAATTATAGCCAGCTCTCAGTTCAGTGAAAGTGATTTCGAAGGTAAGTTTTGTATATGGGTTTTGGGGCCCACTGGTCATTGTGCGACAGGAGTTTCTTGTGATTTTACGATAAACATTCCTAGAGTTGCATTGGTATATTAAGCCCTACTTGACATATTTAACTTCCATCAGATGCAATGAATTCTATATATACATGTGAGTAAGTAGGAATCCTTAAAATTTATTTTTCAATTTAAAACAAGCATGTTCGGGGCCCAGTTTATAAGCACTTTAAGCATTTTGACCATCTTTCACAAAATTGCAACTTTACCTAGACCAACCTTCTAAGGGCCCCATTTGACTTCTAACTACTCATGGAACCGTTTTAAATATCGTCTCTTACTTCACAAAGTATGAATTGGTAAATTTCTTGTATGAATTATTTTCATAAATTATAATGTTTTCTCTCTCTTTGGAAATAATTATGATATTTTGATTGGATTTGAAAATGTATATGGATTTGAAATGAAATGAAATGAAAATGGATATGTGATGTGTGGTTATTGTAGACACAAAATCATTCACTTGGGTATATTTATAATCCTAATCACATACTCTTATTCATATGATTCCTAAACAAGAAAACTAGTAATTGACATCTATCTTTTTCCTCTTTTATGTCTTTCCAGTTTCCTCTTTGGTCTTGCACACCCCACAACCCAATTTGATCTTCATTGCTTCATCTTTATTGACTCTAGACACCAGTGCCCAGCCAAGATACCAGCGCCCAGGCGCCCCCGACCTCTTTATATCTTCCTCGCCTATTTTGGGCCTCTTTTATTTTTTAGGCATCTTATTTTCTTATAGGTCAGACTTTTAGTTATCAATTACAAAATTCAAACAAAGGAATCATATAAATACAAAGCTATTTGACCATAATAAAGGACCAAACTCTAAACATCTACTATCACCACCTAAGGTTGCATCCAAAGGCATTCTAAAAGCATCAAAGTATCCATCTAGCACTCACTTAAGGGACAAGGGACTACATTTTCTGCAACACGCGTAGCAGGGGAATTTCATTTTTACATCCACACATCTATCTACATTACTACATCTAGTTATTGCTCATTATCAAGTGCATCTTGCATGAGAGTCACCCAGGGCACGATTCTTGTACACATGCATAAGAACTACATGGATTATGAAATGTAGTGCAATGCTCGGTTGTAAGCTCACTCAGTCGAGTGACCACCGAGGTCAGTCCAAATCCCCATTTGTATTTTTTTTACGATTTGATTTGTTTTGGGGTTTCATAGGTTATATCTTTATTTTCAGGTTATAGGTGATCTTGGCGATAAACCAGCAACACACACGTGACAAACAACAAAGGTGATTGACCATCTTACGACACGGGAAAATTAGTTTCTGAGGTATTTCACAGTTACGGGTGCCCAGAAGCCGTCTCTAGTTCCTAGACACCCCTGACCCAGTCCAGGCACCCTGGTCCAGCTTATTCTGGTAGTTACATAATTTACCAGGAACAGTTGCGATAGTTTTCTCATCCTATTTATCAGTTTTCTAGTCTGGAAAACTTTGGGATTTATTGCGAAATCAGATAATTCTTTTATCCTTTATCTTGCACCTAGGGTTTCATTTTTATTTATCTTATTGCTTGTGTTAGATATATACTTCAATGTTTTATTCATTTATGTGACTCTATAATTAGGGTTTTACAAATTTAGTATTTGTTAAATCATTTACTGAGCTCGAACTTTGATCACTATTGGACCTTTATTTCTTATTTTTTCTTCAATATCCTAAGTTCCTTTCATCATGGCTCTTTCCATCTATGACTTTTTACAAGCTCATCCTGAATGTATGGCTAAAATCAACTCTATTCTGAATAATGCTTACAATCCTGTTAATACTTCTTTGGATCAGGTATAATAGTTATTATTTGATGTGTTTACTCAACACCTTACTTTCCCATCTGATGTAACTATCACTCTTTCTGTCTATGATAATTATCATACTCTTTATAGAAATTCTTACATCTTTAACATAGTCATTAGGCAGGTTCTAGTTGATAATGGATTTGAGCTCAATTTGTGTAATATTACATTTCTTCATCATCTTTTCCTTTCCACAACTAATCTCAATCCAACATCCATTTCTATTCGTAGTTATGATTCTTCTACACAACCATGTGTGGGCCATATCACCTTACCTATCACAGATGGTCCAAAAACCATCCCCACGATATTCTTTGTTATTGATGTCAAGATCCAGTATAGTTTCTTACTTGGTATAAAATGGCTTCACGCTATACAAGTAGTACCTTTTATATTTTATCGTTATGTTAAGTTCATACATTATGTTTTTGTGTATGTTGTTCTTGCTGACCTTGATCCATTCAAAAATTGCACTCTAGACCCGCTCACTACTCTTCCTAGTCCATTTATCTATCACAATTCTAGGCATCCCCATAAGCATCATACATATCTCATATATGATTATCAACTCACGGAACCTCCTACCCCTACCACTAATATGATTCATCTCCAAGGATCCATTTATGCATTAGACACCATGCCACCTACTTATTCTTTTCAAGGACACTCTGCTTCGACACCCCCTCGTACTACTAATGTTATGGTAATTTATTGGGGTTTTGTCCATACATTGGAAGTCATACCATCTTCTCAAGAGCAAGCTACATCCACGCTTCCTCCTTCCACATGCACTCTTTTCATGAATAATTATTATTGGCCACACATTCTATTCAATCGCGCTTACTCCGACATTGTTTCAACATATGATTGCTTGGCTCTAATCGGATTCAAACTCAATGATCTCCTCTCTCCACCTCATTCCCCTCATCTCTATCATAGATATGTTTGCATCACTTCTTCTTATGGCCTTCGTGTCTTCCATTTATCATTCTTTGTTGCATGCACTTCTCACACATCTCCATTTAATCTTGGGCAGTCTTGGTTTAACTACATTGGGGGTACTCTAGATCCTGATCATATTGATATCACATTTCCTATTCCCTTTGTCTATGTTTCTATTTGTAATGATTCGTTTCTTGGCTATTCACAAAATATTACTCACTGGTATGCACATAGATTTCCACTACCACCTTTCACCGATAAAGAGTATGCAATGGGCATGTAGAATTTACTCCTCAATGGATCCTTATATGATCAACCGCATACTATCACTTACCAGGTCTTTGACGCATCTCCATTTGGATTTGGCCATGATAGTGACGATATCTTAGATGAAATTACTTGATTCTTCTTCATCATCATACACTTTTGGGACATCATGTGTACTCCCCCTTCTAGCATTATCATGTGTCTCGTATTACGCTCCATGCTTCACATCTAGTCTTTTTCATCCATCCTATAAGACTTGATACACACAATTTGTATCATTATTACCCTATGACACACTCTTGTGCTAAGGTTCACACTTGACTGTTGAGGGCATACAACATCCATGAACCTCAAACATGACACATTCCACACTTTGCACATTCACGACACATCACTTTGGCATCGCATTCTCACACAACCCACTACCCTATGATGCAATCTTGTGCTAAGGTTCACACTTTATTGTTGAGGGTATACTACATCCATGAATCTCATCACACTCACACTCTTTATGCTCTATGCTTCATTGATCTATCTATTTAGCGTACATTTTAAACCATTTCCCGATGATGCACTCTTTTTCTATGGTTCATTCTTGACTGTCGAGGGGTCTTTTATAAATGAACCTCTTGTTGGTATCCAAACATGTACATCTTATTTTTTTAAATTATTCTATTATTTAAATCCTTTTTTAAGATAAATATGTGATGAGAACTGATTTTGAGTTGTATCTTTCATATCTTGCTTCGTCTTTCTGCAATGGGGTTTTCAAGTATACAGTTGGTCTTATCATTGCTATGAAGGTTCTTAAATTTTTGCACACTTAAGGTACATAAAATATTGTATTTTGTTGTAAGGTCGGGACTTTGGACGTGTTTAGATAAGTACAAGTATGGTGAGTGCAATTTTTCCCCGAAGCCCGAAGGTTAGGTATCTCTGGAGTTGTATGGCAAAACCTAAAAGTAGACTCTAAATTTCCCTCAGAACTCCGATCCAGGTTATATCTTCCATAGTAAAAATGGATGGGTGTTATCTATTTCTGGGCCCTACCCATTAATATTCAAAAATTATTTTCTCTCCGGTATCTAAGAAAATATCTTTACTTGACTTATAAATTGAATAACATTTTAGAGCCAAAGGTCCGATTTGCTGTTTTTTGGCTTTGACACAATTCATGATTTTTGTTCCAGACCCAGCCATCTGATTGAAGGTAGAAAGGAATAAAGAAATGCATTTTTTCCCAATTTTTGAGGGCAAACAAGGTGAAAAATGTATGCTTCTTTCTCCCATGATTTTTTTTAGTTATGTGTGATATATGAAGATGCATTCGCAAGGTAGAATGTCCATTTCTATGGTTTTCATGTTGCAAAAAAATAAAACAAGGAAATGCAAGATATGCCTGAATGATTTTAAAGAAACAATATTTTCACGCGTCATACATTTTAGCATCAGAAAGGTAACTCGGAGAAAAAATTAGAGTGAACAAAATGGGGTTCTATTTTAGGGGCCCCTTCCCTAGAAAACACATATACATTGATGGATTTATAAAAGGAAAAACATAAACATCAATCCTTTGCAAAAACATCTTGACCCTGAGGAGCTGGAATACATTTTAGTGGGTCATCCCTGCGCTGAATGAAATCATCATGAGCCACCAAATTGAACACCAAATGGACATCGGTCACCAAACCCTTAGACATACCCATCTCCATCAGTTCCTGATTTACTAACCATGGCCCACTTAGCAATTGGATGAAATCCATTCTACTTTTAGTTGATTTTACCCAATAAAAAAGGGAACAACCCCCTCTTATATATGTTTTGGTTTTGTACCTAAGGAGAGCCGAGATATGGGAAAATGAGGAATTCTGCTAGAATAACCTTCTCTCATGGTTCTTCTCTTCTTGAGAGGGAAATCTTAGGTGCCTTTCATGGACCGTACCTCAACAAAGGAAGCATTATTAGGCTCATAAGATACTTCTCTATTTCGTTCTTTGGAGAATTTGGTAGTTGATGTTCCCCATGTTGAGTAAGTAGAAGGCTAGAAATTGAAATTTTCGAGGTCAAATTGAGGGGTTAGTAATAATCCCTATTCAAACACCAACGATCATCGTTAACAGAAGGGTAGTAGCAAAACCAATGATATTTCAATTTTTTGTATCCGTCCTAGTATGATGGGAAAATTGGGTGGAAATTAAGAACTTGAAAAATAGGAAGTGAAGGGCACAATTCTAAGAGGCGCTCCAAGAAAGATGAAAACATGTCCTTTAGAGAGGAAATATCTGAGAGGAATGGCCTTGGTATCTAATATGATGAGGAGATGATGATTGAGGGCCTCATTTAGCACTATTCAACTAGAAACACTCACCCAGATGGGTGAGTTCCCCAAGAAGATGATTCAAGTCAAGAGGTAAAGAAGACATGGAAACAAGATGGTTGATGGAAGGTAAAAAGATAGAGGATGCAGTAGGAATTTAGGTAGTTAAGTCAAGTAACATGATAATCCAAGATTAACTATTAAGGCATGTATTTTAAATTTACATTATATAGGAGAAATCATTTCTCCATTAATTTCATATCCTCCCAAAATCGATGGCCTTGAGGTGAAGTTTAATTGAAAATTTATTATCCGTGTAAAGTGCATTGGTCGCAAGAGATTTAACTTGCACCCACGCGGTTCATAGATGTCTCATAAAATTTAATTATTTTTCCACGTCATATTTTCAAAAATGAGGGAAATAATATATTTAATAAATATAGGAAACTCTTTATTCATAAAGGTGACATAGTAATGATGAGCCAACGTTGGATATGGTTTAATGCTACTGTGAGCAATTATTCAACAATGATTCCCATATGTCTTAAGAATGTAACATGAAATTGAATCAGTTAGAATCTAGCTTAATATTACCTAAAACCCTTGATGGATAAGGATATAAAAAGGGGGTTTTAGAGGGAGAAAGAAAGAGGTCTTTGCAAGAAGTAAAAAAGGGCGGGAAGATTTGGAGGGGAAAATTGGAGGGAATTTGCAGACGCACTGCCAACCAAGAGATGTCACAATGTCTGATGAAGGTTTTTTCTATGTAATTCAATTATCAAGAATCTCTGTTAAGATGATTGCATATGTACATTCATTAACAAGATTTGAGAGCGTAAATATATGTCTCCCTTTTTTTCCTAAGTTTTATGGGTTTCACCTAGAAATTTTATAAGGATTTGTGATATTTCTTTGTTGTTATTTTGAAATGATGTTGAGGGTGAAGTGATATGTGTATTTTTTTATGATTTTGTATGAATTGTTCCTGAAATTAAATTGTGAAAGTATCCTATTACTACTTAGCTCTTGTCTATGAAGGGTGTGAGCATTTGACATTTTTTGGGGGTACCTCAAAGCATCATTTCTGAAACCTATAAAAATATCCCTGTGGATTGAGTAGGATTTGGGGATGTGATTTGGTAAATCTTGGGGGTCCCTTGATCCAGACTATTCAACATGATTTACATTGGACAATCTAGCCTTGGGTGTATTAAGCTAGATTGTTAGGAATTTTGATATTGGCTTGTCTAGAGCTTTCCCCACAAACCAGTCTCCTACAAAAGGCTCATTCATTTTTTTATTCGCATTCATGTAATAATAGAAACATACAATAGTTTACATTTTGTTTCTAAATTTCCCCAATTCCCTTTGAATCTTTTCCCCTTTTCCCCATTATTTAGTTCAATTTTATCATATCCCAACTAAAATCAAAACAACCTTTGGAAGAAATTTTAACACACTATGTAGATCTCATATTATCTATTCGTACTTTACAAATCCTCTTGGGAGAACACATTTCCAATGCATATATCTTGTGTGTTCTCACCCCTGATCTGAGATCCCCATCATCGACCTGAAAACAACTTGTGCAAACCCTTAGGATCAATGTGTGGTTCAGGCTAACACTACCTTTAGCGGTCCATATTGGGTCTTTGAGTGCTTGCAGTGCTTAAGTGACCACCATTTCGAATGAGCGTTGCATTCAATGTCTAGGACTGACCCCGATAGTCTACTCTGATGGATCCAAGTTTTTATTCCAATATTTGGTCATGCCCTGTGCTCCCCTAACCTCATTTCAATTCCTCTCACCATAACTAAGGTAGGGTCAAAATCACAAATGATATCAGCCACAACCTTTATTTGAGTGCCTCCCTATCACTCCCTTGGGAAAGGTTTACAGGAGAGCGGAGGAGGACCCCAGGCTCGGCTACCAAATGATGTTTCACGTGGGTCTGACTCCATTACCCCATCTCCCTTCACATTATGTGCCTTTTCCCCCTTCCCTGGGGGGTAAATTTGGGAGCCAACATCCTTTTTGGCACCGTTGCAGGGGATCCTACATTGGGTATTCATATGGGTTTTTTATGTTACCTTATTTTGTTGTCTTTGTAATATTTGAAAATACATTTTGATTTTCCATTTAATCTCATGACTTCGTATTGTTTATCTTTCTAGAGTATCACTCTAGTGGCGGCTTCATTATCCTTTTAATTCTAGTAGACCAATGGTTTTTTCATTTTGATGTGTTCCAACTAAATTTTTGTGTCATTTTAAAAAAAAAATCATGTTTACCATTATGTCATCTAGACTTTATAAGATGAGGATTTATTTGTATAAATCAGTTCTCTATGAATAGGTCCATGGGTATATGTGATAGTAGTGAGGTTTGTGTTCCTTCTAAAGTCCCTTTTAAACCAAATTTGTTCAAACCATTTGACTTTAGAAAAATATGTGGATACCCCCATCAGATATCTACCAGAATTAGACTCAAATTGCATATGTTTCGAGGATATGGTGATACTTTTGTGGAACAACATCTTTCCATGTTTAAGGAAATGATGCATGAATAACAGGTGAGTTATGAAGATTTTTTTATGAGGTTATTTTTGAAAACACTGCAAGAAAATGCTAGAGACTATTAATTTTTTACCTCAGAGCTATGTCTATTCATAGATGGAACTGGTAATAATATTTGGAAATAAATTCAATGATGACCCTACTTCCCTTTTATGTGGGAATGGATGAGATGACATGTATTCAATTGAAGGAAGATGGTTCATATGTTTTAGGAATGAAGAAATCAACACTACAAAAAATGTGTCAAGTGTTAAGACACTGATTGAAGAATGTGTTGAGTAGAATGATCAAATTAATTATGCTTGTGTCTAGTGTGACAAGTATTTTATGCCCCATGCCCCCTATGTTTTGGATAGTATGCTTAATTTTGAAAAATTAAAACTAAGAACTGAAGGAAGAAATGTGCCACATGGTTCCACTGACCAAAGCGATGGGGTGTCTTCCACTGACCTTTTATGTTCCTGAAAAAGTTGATGAGTTATAGAATGTTTTCTCCAGAATATGTCAGGTTTTGATAAAAGGATTTGATATAGTGGTTTTATACATATGTTGTACTTCATCTGCTCATGATTTTGTTTTGTTAAAGGATTAAATGATTGCTAAGTATAGTGAAGGTGTTCCCTTAGTAGAAGATAGATGTCTTTTTCTTGACGCAATAGTGGAACAAGAGAAGCATCTCAGACTATGGTGAAAGTTATCATATGCATCTACAAAGTAGAAATTTTGGATGAATCATGCACGCTTTTCAGACCTAAATGTGGTTGAGTTGATCCCCTTATATGTTCCTAAAACTGATATAGTGGACTTGGATAAAGAGGAATTTCACTTTGGTGATCATTATACTAATATATATATATTAATTAGTAAGAAAGATAGAGAGGGTGATCTAGTTTTTTTCCAAGAGTTTCTCATATTTTATTTATTATTAAGCCAGATTTGGGTGTTTGCAATCCCCTTTTTTCTGATCAAGTGGCCGACCATGCTTTGTATCCAAATTTTGTGGAGATGTAGAGGGTTACTTCACTTAATGATTGTGGGATGCAAATGCAAGTTGATTTCTATCTTTTGAGAAGTGAGACTGAGTTATGTGTGAGGTTTGATGTTGGTCTCTTTCCTTTTAAATGAGATACGTGAAGAATAGATAATATCCCTTCGAAAATTGATATGACAAATACAAGTAACAGTGGGCATGCAGATTTGTGTCTTAAGTCTTACATTGAATATAAGAAGACTGGATGAATGGGGAATTATCTACCGTTGAAAGAAAGTAATTTAGTGAGCACCCTGATGTACACCTAGAAATCTTAAGAGTGCTATATTGTAAAATATGTTGTGAAAATAGGGCTATTTATGAGAAGGTTGTACTTTATGAGCAAGGTGGATCCATGGATCTAAATTGTGGTGTGAAATTATTTCTATAAGATGAGACGGTTCAAGATAATAATAGTTTGTTGATAGTTTGTATTTAATGTGAAGTAGTTGGTATCATTACCTTTAGAATTTGGCAAGTTAATTTGTGTGTCTTGATGGGACAAGTACGTGTTGTATGGGATCCTGATGGATTCTGATGGAGGTTTTTGGGTCCTCTGGACTCTGGTTGTTTTCTTGTAAATTGTATAGTTACATGCTTTATCCTTTTTGGTTCCTATTTGGGTTTCTATTGGTTTTTTAGTTGTTGTATTTTCTCTCATGGTGAAGACTTGCAGTTTTGATCATATTTTTACTTCATTTCCTAATGGATAGGTGTCTGGTCTTATCTTCCCTATACTGTTTCTAGTATTCTTTGGACACCCACTGGGGGAGTACATCCCAGAGATGGAGCCGAATTTGGTACCCACACATGTTCGTCTTATTTTTTCTAATTATTCTATTCTTTAAATCCTTTTTCAAGAGAAATATGTGATAAGAACTGATTTTGAATTTTATCTCTCATATCTGGATTCATCTTTCTACAATGGGGTGGTCAAGTATACAGTTGGTATTATCACTGTTATGAACATTCTTAAATTTCCGCATACTTAAGGTACATAAAATAATGTATTTTAGTGCAAGATTGGGACTTCGGACGTGTTTGGCTAAGTGTGAGTATGATGAGTGCAATTTTTCCCCAAATCCCAAAGGCTAGGTATCTCCAAAGTTGTGTGGCCTAACCTAAAATTAGACTCTAAAGTTTCCTCGGAACTCTGATCTGGGTTATATCTTCCATATTAAAAACAAAAGATTGTTATCTATTTTTGGGCCCTTCCTAGGAATGTTCAATAAGCAGTTTTTCCCCGACATCTGAGAAAGGATCCTTACCTAACTTATAAAGTGAATAACATTTTAGATCCCGGGGTCTAATTTACTATTTTTTGGCTTTGACACAATTTGTGAGTTTTTTTCTGGACCTGGCCATATGATTGAAGGTAGAAAGGAATAAAGAAACACAATACTTCCCAATTTCTGAGGAAAAACAAGGTCACAAAGGCCCAATTCTTTCTCCCATAATTTTGTGTGGTTATGTGTGATAAATGAAGATGCAACCACAAGGTAGAATGTCTTTTTTGAGGGTGTTCTTATTGCAAGAAAGTAAAATAACGAAATGCAATATATTCCTGAATGATTTTAAAGAAATAATATTTTCACACGTCATACATTTTAAAAACAGAAAGGCAACTCAAAGAAACAATTACATTGAACAAAATGGGATTCCATTTTAGGGGCCCCTGCCCTTGAAAAAACATATATACATACATATACATAGATGGATTTATAAATGGAAAAACATAAACATCAATCCTTTGTAGGGAAATCTTCACCCGAAGGCACTGGAATACATTGCAGCAGGTCATCCCTGTGCTAAATGAAATCATCATGAGCCATCATGCCGAACAAAAATTGGACATCGGTCACCAAACCTTGAGACATACCCATCTCCCGCAGTTCCTGAGTTCCTCATCATGGCCCATTCAACAATTGGGTGAACTCCATTCTCCTTTCAAGTGAGTTTACCCACTCAGAAAGGGAACATACCCTTCTTCTATATTTTTTGGTTCTCATACCTGAGGAGAGTCGAGATACGGGGAAATGAGGAATTCTACTAGAAAAAACCTCTCTCATGGTTCTTCTCTTCTTGAGAGGAAACGCTTGGGTGATTATCATGGATCATACCTCAATAAGGGAAACCTCTAAGGCCATCAGATGCTTCTCTGTTTAATTATCTAGTGGAGTTGGGAGTTTCCCTTCCCCATCTTGAGTATTTAGAATGCTCGACATTATGATTTATGTGGTCAAATTGAGGGCTTGGTAATAATCCCTATTCAAACACCAGTGATCATCATTAGAAAAAGTGTAGTAGCGAAGCCAAAATGATTTCAATTGTCTGGTTTCCACCTGGTATTCTAGGAAAACTAGGTGGAAGTGAAAAACTTGAAAAATAGGAAATTAAGGGCACAAATCTCAAGGGCGTTGCAAGAAAGATGAAAGCATGTCCTCTAGAGAGGAAACATTGGGAGGACCAACCCTAGTATCTGATATACTGAGGAGATGATGAATGAGGGCCTTATTTGGCCCAGTCAATTGGAAACACTCACCTAAATGGTTGGGCAATCTAGGAAGAAGATTCAATTCCATAGGTGAAAAAGACATGGAATTAGGATGATTGATGGAAGGAAAATAATGGAGGATGCGGGAGGCATTTAAGTGGTAAGCCTGTAACACAATAAGCCACGATTAAATAGGCACATATTTTGAATTAACGTATACGAAAAAAACCATTTCGTCATTAATACCATATCCTCCCAAAATTGATGGCCTTGAGATGAAGTTTAATTGAAAAGTGATTATCCATGTAAAATGTGTTGTCGGAGATTTAATTCACACCCGCGCGGTTTAGAGATGTCTCATCAAATTTAATTCTTTTGCCACGTCATATTTTCAAGCATGAGGGAAATAATATATTTAATAAATATGGGAAATCCTTTATTCATAAAGGTGGCATAGTAATGATGAACCGACAGTGGATATGATTTAATGCTACTTTGAGGAATTATTCGACAATGATTCCCATGGGTCTTAAGAATGTAACATGAAATTGAATCACTTAGGATCCAGCTGAATATTCCCTAAAACCCTTGATGGATAAGGATATAAAGAGTGGGTTTTAGACCGATAAAAAAAGAGGTCTTTGCAAGAAGTAAAAAAGGGTGAGAAGCTCTAGAGGGGGAAAATGGAGGGAATTTGTAGACGCACTGCCAACCAGGAGACGTCACAATGTTCTGGTGAAGGGTTTCTCTATGTAATTCAATTATCACAAATCTATATTAAGATGATTGCATATATACAGTCATTAACAGGATTTGAGAGCGAAAATATGTCTCCCTTTTTTTTCCTAAGTTTAATGGGTTTCACCTGAAAACTTTATCACGATTTGTAATATTTCTTTGTTCTTATTGTGAAATGATGTTGAGAATGTTAGTGTAGGTTATTATTTATCCTTTTATTTATTTATTAGGACAATTCATACACTTGTGTTAGACCTACACTTGTTTTGTTAGCTTTCTTAGGTGTACTAGTTGTGTGGAGTTAGCTTACTAGCTGTGTTGACTTAGCTTCTCAGTTATGTAGAGTTAGCTTACTAGTCTTCTGAAGTTAACTTAACTACCAATATTAGTTAGTGGGAATTCTTCACCACTGATTTAGTTAGTATTTTCACTTCCCTCCTCTTATATGTACATCTTTCTTGTTGAGTAATTCAAGTCATTGTATTGAAATGTATTGAGCATTATGGATTATGATGGATTTCCATATATGGTATTTTAGCTCTTCTGTTTTGAAAATATAATGTGGTGTACTATTATCATCTGAGATCATGGCTTGGAACAATCTTATTATCGTTACTTTCATGGTATCAGAGCTATAGATGATGTAGACATCCATCTGTAAGTTTTTCTTTGCAAGCAAGGGTTTATTATTTTCATGTTTTTGGAAATTTTTAGTACTTTTCTGTAGCATGGATTTTTATGCAAAATGGAGTGTGCTATTGGATTTGGAAGGTGCCAAAACCCTAGAATCGACTGTAAACTTGACCATGTTTTGAGATAGTAAAATCTGGACATTTTAAAGGGTTTTTTGGGCACATTTTTCAAACAATCAGTACAATTATGTACAGATATATTTTTTGACTCAAAAATTATATCAGCTTTCTGGGTTTCTCTCTATTTTTTCATATAGGTCCCAGAAAAAGAGATATTTGTAGTCAAAGTTTGTATTAACAATTGTACTTTTTTGGTGCATTCTTTTGTCCATTGGATATAAGTGCGTACCTTCCAGATGAATTCTTTTACCCTCTGCATTTTTTTTTGGATGTAGTTTTTTATCCACTGGAAGCAGATTTGTACCCTCTGGATGCATTATTTTATCCATTGGATATAAGTGTGTAGCTTCCGCTTGCATTCTTTTACCCTCCAGATATTTCTATTTTGGATGTAGTGTTTTATCCACTGGACGTAGATCTGTACCCTCTTGGTGCATTCTTTTAGCCATTGGATATTGACGTGTACCCTCTAAATGCAATGATTTACCCTCTGGACATTTAGATTTTGGGCACAGGATTTTATCCTTTGGTCGCAAGTCTGTATCATGTGGATGCACTCTTTTACCCTTTGGACATTTGGGTGTCACGTGTACCTTTTATTAAAAAAAAATCAGCATTGAAATATTATTTTAATAGCAAAACCTTCTAGAGCTCGTAACTTTTGATATGTATCTCGGATTAAGGTGATGTTTATTTTTAAATTGTGTATTTTTTCGAGATCTACGCATTGTTGACATTTTTATACACATATTTCAAATGTAAAAGGTACTATTAATCATCATAATATTCACATTCACTCAATTATAAAGTGTCAAATTTAGGATGGTGTTGTAATCACTTGTGGATGTAATTTCGGTTGATCCCGACGTCCTAAACTTTTGGGTGTTGTATTCTTATATCTATGTGTATATTCATTTATATCTCTCTTATTTGTTGAGATATTTTAGATCTGTATTTTCGACACATTTTTTGGCATGTTAACAGTCTCTCTTGTGGGGGAGCTATTTTGGTGAAGCCCAGTGTTAGTTTTTCAGTGTTCGAGTAGTTGATTTTGGAAACTCATACAGATCTTTGGTATCACTCTACTCATTCAGCAGTATGGGAGGGTGTGGTGTTGATACTGATTCTTAAGGTTTTGTGTCCTTGCCTTATTACCTTGGCTTTTCTTGGATCGTGGCAGTCATATTTATTTGGATCTTGTGTCCTTGCCTTGTTGCCGTGGTTATTGTTCTTGGATAGTGACACACCTATTTGTAGCAGTTGATTTTGCTTCTTTATATTTTGTGTCATTGTCTTGTTACCTTGGTTTTTCTTGGATCGTGGCACTTCTATTTATTTGGATCTTGTGTCTTTGCCTTGTTTCCTTGGTTGTTCTTGGATTGTGGCATACCTATTTGTAGTAGTGGATCAAATTATGTTTGGTATTTTTTTGTATTTTCGACATCACTCCATTGACAGTCTCCTTACATGGAGCTATTTTGGTGAAGCCCAGTGTCAGTTGTTTTTGAGTTCTATGATTGAGTAGTGTATTCATACCACAATGCACACCACACTTCTTTAGCATTGTATGATTTTTTGGAGCCGAGATTCTGAGGATATCTTGCAACGGTATTTTTCTCTCTCTACTTTGTTATTACTGGTTTTTGGTGCCTTATTGTGTCCAATTTTCTCAGTTATTGTATGTGGGTACCTCATCAGGCCTTGTTACTAGGACCTGCCTTATTTTTCATCCACCTAAGCTATGCTTACAGGAGGGTGTTAGTGTAGGTTATTATTTATCCTTTTATTTATTTATTAGGATAATTTTTACACTTGTGTTAACCCTACACTTGTTGGGTTAGCTTGTTTAGGTGTATTAATTTTGTGGAGTTAGCTTACTAGTTGTGTTGACTTAGCTTCTCAGCTATGTGGAGTTATCTTAGTAGTCTTTTGAAGTTAACTTAACTACCAGTATTAGTTAGTGGGAATTATTCACCACTAATTTAGGTAGTAGTTGCACTTCCATCCTCCTATATGTACATATTTCTTATTGAGTAATTCAATTCATTGTATTGTAATGTACTGAGCATTATGGATTATGATGAATTTCCATATATGGTATTTTATCTCTTTTGTTTAACAAATCTAATGTGGTGTGCTATTATCATTTGAGATCATGGCTTGGAAAAATCTTCTTATTGTTCCTTTCAGGTGATGTGATATTTGTCTTTTGTTATGATTTTGTGTGAATTGTGGTTGTAATTAAGTTGTGAAAGTATCCTCTTACTACTTAGCTCTTTTCTAGGATGGGTGTGAGCATTTGACATTTTCTGGGGGTACCTAAAAGCATCATTTCTGATACCTATAAAAATATCCCTGCATATTGAGTAGGATTTGGGGATATGATTTGGTAAATCTTGGGGGTCCCTTGATCCAGAGTATTCAACATGATTTACACGGGACAATCTAGCCTTAGGTGTACTAAGATGGATTGTCAGGAATTTAGATATTGGCTTTCTTGGAGCTTTCCCCGCAAACCAGTCTCCTACAAAAGGCTCATTCTTTTTTTCATTCAAATTCATGTAATAATGGAAACATATAATAGTTGAGATTTTGTTTCTAAATTTCCTTAATTCCCTTTGAATCTTTTCCCATTTTCCCCATTCTTTAGTTCAATTTTATCCTATCCCCACTAAAATTTGAACAACATTTGGCAGGCATTTTAACACACTATGCGAATCTTAGACTGTCTATTCATACTTTACATATCCACCTGGGAGAACACATTGTCAATACCTACACCTTGCATGTTCTCACCCCAGATCCGAGATCACCATCATCAACCTACAAACAACTTGTAAAAACCCTCAGGATCACTGTGTGGGTCGAGTTAACATTTCCTTTAGCAATCCATATCAGGTATCTAGGTTCTTGCACTACTTAAGTGACCACTCTTTCAAGCAATAGTTGCATTTGGTGGATGTTCCTGACCCTGATTGTATACTTCGATAGATATGGGATTTCATTATGATATCTGGTTGTGCCCTGTGCTCCCTTGACTGCATCTCGGGTCCTCTCACCATAATTAAGGCAGATTCAAAACCGGCAGAGATATCAGCCACACCCTTTGTTTGGGTGCCTCCCTATGAATCCCTCAGGAAGGGTTGGCGGGCAAGAAGAATAATACCCCACCCTCGGCTACCAAATGACATTTCATGTGGGTCTGAATCCATTGCCCAATATCCTTGCACATTTTTTTCCTTTTTCCCCTTCCCCGAGGGGGTAAATCTGGGAGTTAGCACCTCTTATCATACTCATTCACATTCGCTCAAGGGGAACGCTGCTCCTATCACATTCACTTTACATTCCATTCCATTCACACTCACAATATACTGCATATTTTGGCTACACATACTCTTGTTTTATTTTTCTAGTTACATGTACACTTTGTTTCACATGCTAGACAGATACTTCTTATGTCATTATCTTTCTATATATACACATGCACGTTCACTTGTTCTTTAGTTGTGGATTTTTAATTTCTACAGATCCTTACACACAACGTGGATGCTTTGCACTATACCTCTTACCAGTATCACCAAGGCTCCTAGTGTAATCCAATTTCGTACACACTACAGGTACTATTGTTTCTATTTGTACTACTTCATATTATTCCTATCAAACTACTTTATATCAAAACATAAAATCTTTTCTATACTTTTTATCTTTCTAACAAGTTAACAGGTGTTTTATGTGCAACATTTATCTTTCATGAAATTTTTTCCACCATGGTTGTCTAATATTTTGCTTGTTGCAGTCTGTCATTGTTTTCCATTTTATGTCATTGTTTGCGGGCTTGGCCCTATGTCTTTCTTGTTCATTTCTTATATGCTTTGGGCTTCTTAGGCCCTTATTTTCTTGTGATATTGTGAGTGATCTCCCATGTTTGAAACACACTTTTCGTGGTCTATATTTTCTTCTTGGTTGCTCTATTACACATTGTATTATGTATGTGTATTTTTCTTAATTTTACTAAGATATGTTTTTATCTACTTTGCTTGCATGTGCCTTGCTTTCTACCATGCACATTCCCTCCCCCTACAGGGTATCAATTTCATATCAGTGTTTGGTCCTCTCCTTTAGGCCACATATTCCTAAATACATTGCATAAACTCCAAACGAGGGAGGACATACATTGGGTGAAACAATCACCCCATTCAACATTTCAAATCTTTACTACAACACAGTTTAGTACAGAAACAACATAATCTGTAGTTACATAAATGGCCTAGAATCTGACTTGGGTCATTAGTGTAGCACAGACATTAGCATCTAGATATAAACATGAGTTCCTGAGCACTCGTAACCCTTCCTATGCACCTATGAGCAGGGGATAGTTATAATAATTTTCTCATATCAACGCAATTTACATAGCAGTTTGCACATCACAGGAACAATCCTCCAGTAATCATAATGCATTCTACCTTCATTTTCTACTTAGATCAAACTAGATTGAACTTGAAAAAATTAGGATTACACCATCTATATTGGTGTATAAATTTCACGAAACTGTTAGGTATGGAGAATAACACTATATCTTTCTCCCCAACACTCTTTTTTCATGGCATGAGATCACCAGAAAAACTCTCACTTTGCGTGAGATCGCCAAAAAAACTCATTCTTGGTGTGATATCACACAAAAAACTTGTTCTTCTATAGAATTTTAGGAGACTTTCTATCCTTTTCACTTGTCATGGATCAAATGCACATGTTCCTTTTACTACTTTTTCACATTTTTACATACTTGGATCAAATTTTTCACATTAACACGACTTTGACTACTCTTTCTCTCTTTTTTTACAGGTTCGTCCTTAATATGCAACAAGAATCAACCCTTCATCAAGCAACAATGATAATAGGTAAAAACATGAAACGACACCTACGCTTCACCCCTAGGGTCACTTCCTCTTCCTTAGATTACATGCTTCATTTTTATCACTGCACATTTTTTCTTGTCTCCTTGGCACACTTTCACCATTGATTTACATTCCTATCTAGTACACATCTCTTATCTACTTTATGTAATCAAGTATTCACTCAACAACATAAAGTGAGGGAAAATGTAGACACAAAATCACACACTTGGGTAAAATTCTAGGTCCTAATCACATACTACTATTCATATGATTCCTAAGTGATAAAACTAGTAACTGACATCTATCTTTGGCCTCTCTTTCTGTCTTTTTGATTTCCTCTTTGGTCTTTCACACCCCGCAGCCCTGTACGATCTTCATTTCTTCATCTTTATTAACTATGGACACCAATACCTAGCCAGGAAATAAACACCCATGTGCCCTAATCCCCTCTCGTCGGCCCCGACCTCTTTATATCTTACTCACCTCTTTTGGGCATATTTTTCTATTATGGGTCATCCTTTTAGTTGTCAATTATGAAATTGAAACAAAGGAATCATATAAATATAAAGCTATGTGACCATAATAAAGGACCAAGCTTTAAGAATCTACTATCACCACGTAAGGTTGCATCCAAAGGTATTCTAAAAGCATCAAAGCATGCATATAACACTCACTCAAGGGATAAGGGATTGTATTTTCTACATATATGCATAGGAGGGGAAGTTCATTTTGACATACACACATCTATCTACATTGCTACATCTATTTATTGCTCATTATTAAGTGCGTCTTGCACGGGATCCACTTACGGAACGATTCTTACACACACACACAAGAACTACATGGAGTCTAAAATGTAGTGCAATTCTCGGTTATAAGCTCACTCATTCGGGTGACCCTTGGGATAAATCCAACTCCCCATTTACATATTTTTATTTTTAGGATTTGATGTGTTTTGGGGTTTTGTAGGTTATCTCTCTCTTTGTATGTTTCAAGAGAACTCATAAATCATGCAACAACACACTGGTGACAAACAACGAATGAGAATGACCATCTTGCGACATAGGAAAAATCAGTTTCTGAGGTATTTCTCAATCACGAGCACCCAAAAATAGTCTCTAGTGCCTAGGTTCCCTTAACCTATTCCAAGCACCCTGGTCCAGCTTATTCTAGCAGTTATAGGATTTACCAGGAACATTTATGACATATTTTTCCTCTTGTTTATCATTTTTCTAGTCCAGCATACTTCAAAAAATTTATACAAAATCTAGAAATATTTTTATCCTTTCTCTTACACCTAAGGTTTCATTTTTATTTATCTTATTGTTTGTGTGAGATCTGTACTTCATAATTTTATTCATTTATGTGACTCTACAATTAGGGTTTTATAAATTCAATATTTTTTAAATTAGTTATGATATGGTGAATAGAAAAGAAATTGAATTCTAGTCTTTCTCTCTCTTCCTCACTCTCTAGAATCAAAAAAAAAAAAGTACAAAGAAATGTGAAAGTGTGAATGTGTGATGAAATGACCTCTCCCTCTCTTTATCTCTTTCTCAACCTTGTTTTGAATTTCTTGAAATGATGAATGTGTTATTTCGTGCTTGATTGTAAGGTATTTTCATACCATTCCTAGGATTAACCTTGCGTTGGTTACACGTATTCCAAGCAAGAAGGATTAAAAATGTGATATGTTGTAATCAGTGAGATGACATTGAAATATTCTACATTGATATAGATTACAAATGTTAGATAAAATTGAATTAAATATATTTTCATTATTAAAATTAGTGTGTCAAAAACCGTTGTTCCTTTTAGATTCTTATGTTTCAAGAATTGTACCTAGAAAACTATGTGGTTTGTATCTGCTTTGTTTTAAAGCTAACCTTTGAATACTAGGAGTGACACATAATGAATGTAGGACCAACTATGTTAGCTATATAAATGAGGAAGATAATTGAAAATGTAAATGGGTAAAATGTGTATTGTTTACTTCACGGGTGTTAAGTTCATTTGGATTTAAATGTGCTTCTTATGGTTTAGATGATCGAAGTAATCACTTTCCGAATAGATATTGTGGTTTATACATAAAATCAAAATGTATGATAGTACCTTATTATTATTAAACCATATAAAGGGATTTATTATTTAACCTTTTTTTATCCTCCCTCTCAATATAGTTACATCCAAGTTTGCAAAACACAAACGTGTTAAGAAATAATTTAATCCTCACAACTAGACTTCTTCTACTACACCTAAGAAAAGTCTTCAAAATATCATTTCTTAACTTAAGAGTCCTTTCTTGAAGCAATGAATATGAGGTGTGACCTTATGTAGACACAAAATTACGCACTTACTACTATTTACTACACCACCAAGTAGTTTGTTTTTATATATGGATCTTGCATAAGAAAAGTATTCACTGATGGCAAACTATCTAGTCTATCGGTTTCTTTTTCTTGTTTCTATTGTTTTATCTTTCAAATTTTCACTCATATACCCATATTTGGTCAAATCATAGAGATCTTTGTCAACCATTTTTTACTCATTTGTCATTATTTGTCTCTGGACACTAGCACCCAGGACTAGACACTAGTTCCCAAGCGCTCCTGTCCATCCTGGGCACACGTGCCCTCTTTATGTTTTGATCTTATTTTTTACACTTGAGTTCGGTCCTTTCGGTTTTCCCACTCATATCTCAAGGTACTAGTTGGAATTTCATGTCATTAGTGTCGAAATTCAAACAAGAGATCCCTATATAAACACAACATACATACCATAATAAGGGAAGGCAATTCTTATCAAGTGTTATCTATCTACATATCTCAAGGGACTAAATTTGGGCACATTACTCTGCATAAGCACTACATTGGAAGGGGATTTCATTCTATTCCACCCATAAATTTGCATTTTATCTAGCTATCACCCATTATCTTTGCGTCATTAGCGCAAGGGTGGCCTAGGATAACTATTGCACACACAAGAAAATAGAACTAAATTGGGTCTGAGATGTACTTTAGTGCCCAGTCTTTATTTTTTAGGATTTGATGTCGTTTTTATGGTTTTGTTGGAGGATATTTGTGTGTAGGTTTATAGGTAACTCGAAGATCTAAGTGTGACATACAAGTGACCAAAGGCGAGCAAGTGTGAAACCCTAGCGACAGTATTGGAACCAACTTTTGAAATTTTTTGTAGACTTCAGCTCCCCCGCAAAGGTATTGGGTGCCCGTAGGTGCCCCTTGTTCTTTCCCAGGCACCCATGTTCAGGAATTTTCACTTGCTCTGTATTTTTTTAGGTTTGTTAAGATGGTCTATATTTCTATTTCATCACATTATTCATCCCAGGAACACTTTGGGACAAGTGAAATCAAGGTAAGTGTCTTATATTTCTCATTTTCATTCATAGTTAAAATCAAATAAATTGCTTAGCATTTATATTTCGTTATATGTCATTTACAACAGCCATTTATTTCAAATTTTAATAAAATTATTCAGAGTTTATTAAATCATTTTGATGAACCTGTAGATTAGAACTAATTACCCTAGGATCCACTAAAACCCTAATGGATCAGATTAGTTCTTCTCTTCTTACCCAAGTTATGCCTCATGAGAGTATAAGTCCTATATATGATGAAGCAGAAATCACTAAACTTCATGCTCTCTATCACAATATTACTCTTCTAAATGAGGTGCAAAGACATCTTGTGGCCAATGAATGCAATATTCCCAATAGCTTTGACCATTCTATTATTATTAATCTTTGAGATCCAGCAAGATTTTTAGGTTGTCTTATTAGCCATCCTATCAGCAATATGCCTATTCCTTCTTCTTCTACTTTTGTTGCAACTCTAAATGAGGATATTATCAATTATCTTCTTAACCTTGATAGTGGTATTACAAATACAACGCATAATGGCAATGTACATGTGCATGATCTCACTTATAATACTAGTCAAGATAATTGTATAACTACATCTCATACTCACATTTCTGAAAATGTTTCAATTGATTCTAAGGTTACATCTTATATTATCTCTTCTTCATTATACATTTATGATACAATTGATGAAATCCTTACCTCTGAATATTTTTCTGATATTGATGAGGCACATGATAGTAATGCTTCCACCTCTTTGCATATTGTTGAATGTGAATCTCCCACTCCGCTTTCATCTCCTTCTAATATTGTGTCTAGTAACATGCATTTTGAATCATTTACATCCATTACTTCATCTCCTAACAATTCTTCCAATGATATTTCCAATGATGTTATTGATATTCTATGCTCTTCACCACTCATTTATTCTTCCACACCTGCACCTATAGTGCCTATAGCATCAATATCCTCCACTTATTCTTCTGATATTCCTATGATCACTCATAATGGAAAGATACAACTGCTCAATACACCATCTTCATCTCCTATTATTCCATCACATGATATCTTATCGCTCATGCATGTTATTGGTCAATTCCAACTTCAGGTCCAATCTATCACTCTTGAAAGAAATGCCTACTATGCTTCCATTGATAATAATTCTTTACATGGCAATCCTATTCCAAAGAAGATTCATAACTCAACATTACCTAAGGATTTCATTATGCCTACATTTTCATAATTTGGTGGTACTGGAAATATATATTTGCATCTCAAACATTATCATCTAACTATGGCTTAGTACTCCAATAATAGATTATTGCTAAAACCCTTTCACCATAGTCTTACTACTAATGCTCTTCAATGGTACACACATTTACCTTTTGGATCTATTAGTACCTATTGTGAGATGGAAGAGGTATTTCTTTATTGCTTCATACTTTAAAATGTCCCTAGAATTTCCCATGTTTTTTACCTGGCTTGCATCAAGAAAAAACATAACATATCATTGATTACATTTTACACTTCAATGCTTACATGCATCAGTTAGTCTTTTAGTCCATTGACTTAGAAAAACAATTCATCTTTCTTCATGTCCTGAGTCCTACTTTAAAAGAATTCTTGCAATATGACACATGTGAATAATTCACACTCTTATGATATAAGGTCATCGATCTAGAACAAGATATCATTGTTGCATGTGGTATACATCCTCCTTCTATCACTGCTACTTTTGCATCATATATTTCTTCTCCACTTCCATCTGTTGATCATCTTCCATAGTTTCAATATCCTCTACCTCGCAAGAAATTTCAATCTTTTCCATTGCATTAGATTCCTTCATCTCCTCCCCCACATCAAGATCCACCTCATACTTCCACATATCCTTCACGAGAGTGACCTGTAAACTTCTACTTTGGAACTCTACGAATCACACAACTATGTTGTTCTACTTTCAACTCTGGAAACTAATAGATTTGCTAGACAAATTAAAGCTTTGTGAATGATTATCTAGTGCTATAAAAAGGAAATTGCAGAATAGGAAAGAATTCAAAACCCAACAATTTTATCCTGGAAACCTCCAATGGAGGAAAACCAGTCAGGAAGGGAAATTTATATTTCTTCCCACTTTTATTGGTCTAATATAGACAATTACATATTACAATAAGTATGAAAAGAAGCAACAATGTAAACCTTCTCTCCAATTACTTGCTTGCTTTGTTTCTACACCTTGCTCCTACAATTCCATTCCAGCACTGAAGATTTGTTAGGTTGTGGATCCTATTTTCATGTGAGAAAGTGTTGAAGAGTGTACACTAAGAGTACTGTATACTTTCCACAGTTGTCTTACAAACTTTTGGGCCTTAAAACGTGCCTGATATATCGGGAAACATGATTTTCTTGTATGGGTGGGTTTTTTGACCCATAGGTTTATGGGACGGTTTTGGCCCATGGTTTTGATAACCACGGTTTTGTAAAACTACTTAAGCAGTTGTCTATTTATATGGTTTTGTGCATATGGTAGATATAATGTAAACATTGCATATGTGTTTTGAATTTGGCTGTGAATTATGTAGAGTTTGTTGAGCATAGCTCCAAACGGATCTGGGTATTGTATTGAGAGAGCAGTGGCTTATAATAAAATATGAGCAAGTGATTCTTTGTAGATGTATCCCAAATTAGGTGAACCATGTTAAATACTATCTCTTTGTGTTGTGTTATTTTATTCTGCACTTTTATTTGAGATCTATAATATTTTCTGCATATTAGTTTCTATTGTTGCAATTCTGTGAGGGATTATTCCACATATTTTATCCCTTATTTCCTAACAATTGGTATCAGAGCCTGGTTTGGTTTACTGAAGTGTTGAATCATAGGGAAAGTTTTATCTTGAGTGGGAGCTATGGAAAATTATGTAAGATCTAGGGTTGATAAATTCAACGGAAATAATTTCAGTCTTTGGAAGATGCATATGGAAGATTACCTTTATCAGAAGGTTCTTTATATTCCGCTGTCTGAGAAGGTAAATAAACCCTCAAGCATGATGGATGCGGAATGGGATTTTCTGGATAGGAAGGCACTTGGGACAATCTGGTTGTGTCTTGCATCTTTGGTATTATTTAATTTTTCAAAGGAAAAGACTACAAAAGAACTGATGGATGCATTAGGGAAGTTGTATGAAAAACCCTCTACCTCTAATAAGATATTTTTAATGAAAAATTTGTTTAATATGAATATGTCTGAGAATGGTTTAGTAGCAGATCATCTAAATGATTTTAATACGGTTGTAAATATGCTAGCTTTGGTTACAATAGAATTTGATGAAGAAGTTAGGGCTTTATTAGTTCTGTGCTCTTTACCTGAGAGTTGGAATAGCCTGGTAATGGCGGTAAGAAACTCGGTTCTAGCTAACTCAAAGTTAAAGTTTGAGGATGTTGTAGGGGTGATTCTAAGCGAGGAAATGTGAAGAAAAAGCTCTAGTGAATCTTCTACTTCAGGGAATGCTTTGACAGTGGAAACTAGAGGGAGACAGAAGAATAGAGGAAGCCGTGGAAAATCAAAGGATCGAGCAAGGTCAAAATCCAAAAGCAAGATAGTATGTTGGAACTGTGGAAATTCTGGCATGCAAAGAAGGACCATTGGGAACTTTAGGACAATAAGAAACAACAGGAAGAAAACAAGGAGGCAAATGTGGCAACAGGTAATGTATGTCAGGATGCTTTGATTCTTTCTTTGCACAATATTACTGAATCTTGGTTTTTAGATTCGGGGGCTTCTTTCCATGCTACTCCACATAGGCATTATTTTGTTGATTATGTTCAAGGAGATTTTGGGCATGTTTTTCTTGGTGATGATGAGCCTTGTAACATAGTTGGAAAAGGTTATGTTCAGGTTAAGATGCAGAATGGGAATACTTGGCTATTGAAGGATGTCAGACATGTGCCTACATTAAGATGAAATTTGATATCGGCAGGGCAGTTAGGAAGTGATGGTTATACTGTGATATTTATAGTGGACTCTTGGAAGGTTACCAAGGGTGCTCTTGTGGTGGTAAGAGGTAAGAAGGTTGGAACCTTGTATTTAACCACTTATAGCACTAATGTTTGTAATCTTGTGGCTTCAGAAGTAGATACAACATTGTGGCACTATAGGCTCGGTCATATGAGCCATAAGGGCATGGAGATCATAAAGAAGGATTTGCCTAGATATACAGAAATAGGTTTGGAGTTTTGTGAGGACTGCATATATGGGAAACAAAAGCGAGTAAGGTTTCTCAAGGTTAGACCTACAAAGAAAGAGAGTAAGTTAGAGCTGGTGCATTCTGATGTGTGGGGGCCGGCTCAGGTATCATCTCTTGGGGGTTCAAGTTATTATGTTACTTTTATTGATGATGCAATAAGGAAAGTTTGGGTTTATTGTATTAGAAACAAATCTGATGTATTTGATACTTTTGTTAAATGGAAAGCCTTGGTAGAGAATGAAATAGGTCTTAAGCTAAAATGTCTCAGGTTAGATAATGGAGGGGAGTATTGCAGCAATGAATTTGATGATTACTATTCTAAGAATGGAATCCGCAGGAAAAATATGGTTCCATGAACTCCACAGCAGAATGGGGTGTCAGAAAGGATGAACAGAAACAATAATGGAACATGTGCTAGGAGCATGAGGTTACATGCAGGACTGCCTCTTTCTTTTTGGGTAGAAGCGGTGAGCAAAGACTGTGTACTTGATAAACAGAGGACCCTCAAGTGCCTTGGATGGAGGCATACCTGAGGAGGCTTGGTATGGTAAGAAAGTTGATTATTCATTTCTTAGAGTCTTTAGATGTGAGGTGTTTGTTCATATAGACAAGGATGATAGGACCAAGCTAGAGGCTAAATCAAAAAAATGTACTTTCATTGGTTATGGTGGTGATGACTTTAGATATAAATGTTGGAGTATTAAGGACAAGAAAATCATTTGATCTAGGGATGTGGTCTTTAATGAGAAAGTCATGTATAAGCAGCAGTTGCAGGAAAATAGGGAAGAATCCAAGAAAGAATATGCAGCGGTAGAGGATCTTCTCGGATGGAAAAGTGACACATGAATCAGTTCAGGAACCTCCTCAACAGGAACCCCAAACTCCTATATTGAGGAGGTCTTCTATGGTAAGAAGAGAACCTAAATTGTTTTTCTCCTTCTCTTTATTATTTATTACTCACTGATAGTGGAGAGCCAGAGAGCTTTGATGAAGCAATGTAGGTAGATGTCAGGAAGAAGTGGGAGCAAACCATGGATGAGGAGCATTAGGCTCTCATGGAGAACCAGACATGGGATTTGGTAAAGCTACCCGAAGGAAAAAGAGCATTACAGAACAAGTGGGTGTTCAGAGTCAAAGAGGAAGAAGGAGGAAAGAAAAGATACAAGGCCCGGTTGGTGGTCAAGGGGTTTGCACAGAAAAAAGGTATAGATTTTGATGATATTTTTTCTCCTGTAGTAAAAATGACTTCTATTAGAACTGTTCTTGGAATAGTTGCAGCAGAAGACTTGCACTTAGAACAACTTGATGTAAATATTGTATTTCTCCATGGTGATTTGGAGGAGGAACTATATATGCAGCAACCAGAGGGCTATGAGGTCAAAGGTAAAGAGGAGATGGTGTGTAAACTGAAGAAGAGCTTGTATGGCTTGAAACAAGTTCCACGTCAATGGTATAAGAAATTTGATAGCTTCATGATGGAGCAAGGTTATATTAGATGTCATTCTGACCATTGCATGTATACAAATAAATTTGAGGATGGCAGTTATATTATCATGTGTCTGTATGTGGATGACATGTTGGTTGCAGGTAAAAACATGCAGGAAATAAAAGTACTCAAGAAGCAGCTAAGTGAATCCTTTGCTATGAAGGATTTGGGGGCAGCCAAACAAATCCTTGGTATGAGGATATCTTGGGATAGGAAGGAACGGAAGCTGACTTTATCTCAGGAAGAGTACATTAAGAAGGTATTGGAGAGGTTTAATATGCAGAATGCTAAACCGGTTGGGACTCCTTTGGCAGGCCATTTCAAGTTATCAAAGGAGCAGTGTCCCAAGACAGAGCAGGAGAGAAACCAGATGTCCAAGGTACCTTACTCATCAGTAGTTGGTAGTTTGATGTATGCCATGGTGTGCACCAGGCCTGATATTTCCCATGCAGTGGGAGTGGTGAGTAGATTTATGAGTGATCTAGGTAGAGATCACTGGCAGGCAGTAAAGTGGATCCTTCAGTATTTGAGAGGGACCATGGGGATAGTTTTGTGCTATAGTGGATCAAACACCACTTTGTGTGGTTATGTAGATTCAGATATGGTTGGAGATGTAGATAGCAGGAGGAGCACAACAAGTTATGTTTACACTATAGGTGGGATAGCAATGAGTTGGATTTCATGACTACAGAAGTTGGTGGCTTTGTCAACCACAGAGGCTGAGTATGTTGCTGCCACAGAGGAAAGAAAAGAAATGATTTGGTTACAAAAATTTCTTGAGGAGTTGGGGCATAAGCAGGAGGAAGGAAAGTTGCATAGTGATAGTCAGAGTGTTATACACCTAGCTAAGAACTCTTCTTTCCACTCTAGGATGAAGCATATACAGTTAAGGTACCATTTCATCAGGATAGCTTTAGAGGAAGAGAAGTTGAAGCTGGAGAAGATTCATACTAGTCAGAATCCTATAGACATGATGACTAAGGTGGTCATAAGGGAAAAATTGAAGTTTTGTTTAGCTTTGGTTGGTCTTCACAGAAACTAGTGAAGGGTTGAGAAGCTTGCTCAGAGGAAAACTAGTCTCCAAGTGGGAGATTGTTAGGTTGTGGAGCCTATTTTCATGTGAGAAAGTGTTGAAGACTGTACACTAAGAGTACTGTACACTTTCCACATGTATCCTCACTGAGGTTTGGAGGCCCGGCCAAGCCCTGAGCATGGTGGTCCGGGGGTGGCATCCCATCGGTAGCAAAGGTTTGAGGGGTGCAACCCCCAAAAACAAATTGGCCTTAAAACATGCCCGATATATTAGGAAACGTGATTTTCTCATATGGGCAGGATTTTTGACCCATAGGTTTTTGGGACGGTTTTGGCCCATGGTTTTAATACCCACGGTTTTGTAAAATTTCTTAAGCAGTTGTCTATTTATATGGTTTTGTGCATATGGTAGATATAATATAAACATTGCAGATGTGTTTTGAATTCGACTATGAATTATGTAGATTATGTTAAGCATAGCTCCAAACAGATCTGGGTATTATATTGAGAGAGCGGTGGCTTGTAATAAAATCTGAGCAAGTGATTCTTGGTGGATGTAGCCCAAATTGGATGAACCACATTAAATATTGTCTCTTTGTGTTGTGTTATTTTATTCTGCACTTTTATTTGAGATCTGTAATATTTTTTGCATATTAGTTTCTACTGTTGTGATTCTATGAGGGATTATTCCACATATTTTATCCCTTTTTTCCTAACAAGATATTGCTCACTACTCTCATTAAACTCTGCCTCTCGATATCTCTAGAACTTCGAATGATCATTCTCTTTCTCCTTGCATGTATTTATAGGCCTTCACCGTATGGAAAGGGAGAGGTTATAAGGATGTGCAAGGGAATGAAGTTTAAAGACACTGTTGTGTGTGTCAAATTTGATTCATGATCCATTCTGGCTTTTCAATTAGAAAGTTGTTAAAATTTCCACCCTTAGTAGACCGGTGGTCTAAGGACCACCATCTTACATATGGCTGATACTTATCAAGATTTACCCGCCCCTGCAGGGAAGAAGTTCTGAAACCGTCACTCTACACAGAGAGGTGGTTCCTTCCAGAACCTCTATTTACCTCATATAGTTATTCATTTGGTTGGATCTCCTTCTTAGTGTTGACTGGATTTAATGAAGAAGTGTGTTGATCTAGCATCCCTATGAAATCATACCTCAAGTACTTAGGATTTTGATCTTGGTTTTAAAAAATATTAGTTTCTTAGTGTTAGAGGAAGTACAAAATAGGGTGGAAATGAGTTCTGAATAATTGCTCTATACAGATTCAGCATTCCTGTCCAGTGAACTAGCAAGTGAGAGTTACCTCATTTTGACATTCACGTGCTAGTTTCATCCTTGCTTGGTGTTGATGGTTTGATGAAGTGCCATTTCACAACTCCATATTGGCATCATCTTGCAACTATTAGGAGGATCTATTAGTCCCATAAAACTTCTTTGTGGGGAATTATTCAAGTAGTTCACATTCCTTAATAATTCCTCCACATGCTACATTCGATGTCTACCCATGCAGCCTACATTATTGTCTTCTCTCAAACCTACCAAGACTTCTAGTAAAAGTCACTGGTTTATTGCTCTAGTGCTACTCCTCCAAGAACTGAGTAAGCACATCCAAGTAACACCATCCTCAAGTTGTAGTAGGCAATTGATGAAAAATTCCTTAGTTTCCATCATAGATAGTTGGCAAGGCCATGTGATCCACATGCAGACTTGATAAATCTTAGTGCATGATGTATAAGAGTGATCATGCCTATGAAGTATTTCTTAGCTCCTAACCCACTCAGACTTTTATGGCCAAGGTCCCATACTAAAAAATGAATCTTACTCCTGGTCAAGGTATGTTTGATCTATTCCTCATGGATTGCCCAAAATCCTCCTGATTCACGCCAATTTATAATAGTCACCATTGTAACTATAAAATCTAACTTAAATTGCCCCATGGTTCAGGTCTAAAATGAATCCAAGGTAGATTGAGAGACTACATAGCAGAATGTTTGTATCTAATCCTTGAAGGAGTATATTCCTTAATGGCATCCATTGTAAATATGATAGCATTAATTTGAGAAGTGCTAAAAACTTCTCCATCATTTGGTCAGATTTGGATGCCGTAAATCTTAAGTCCATTTATCAATTTAATCTTCCATAGGTTGAAAGTAAACAAAACTAAGATGATCTCACATGATTGAACCAATATCTTGCTTCCCCTTCATTATGCACTTATGAATTCCATAGCCTTCTATTCAACATCTCCCATCTGGTAGTGCCTAGGATGATAAGGACATGGGGAGTTTATTTGACCCATCTGGATTAACATTTCTACCACCTTGTGATTTGCAACATCCCTGGCATACAAACCTTGTCCCTTCTAGAATATCCAACCATGCACTATCATGCATCAAGTCCAACCAATATCATTCCAATACATCTGCAGTCCGCTCCTTTTGAGTTTTATTTTATTTACTTGAAACTTACACTTCCTTATTTTATTTTATTTCATCACCCTTATTTTTTTAATTTTCAATGGGTATGGTTGTCATTGCACGTAAGTTATCAAGAAATAATTGATTCTTAACCACATTCAGAAATTCAATATCATGAGCTGAGTCAGGTACCAGACAATGTGTAGTAAATCACTTACCTTAGTGGGCTTGTTGAGCATGGATTCTTTTGGGATAGCTTACTCAAAATCTTCTTCTTCTTCATAGAATGTTATTGGCCATGCATCCCAGCCTCTCGTCTACATATAAATCATCCTCAATATCCACCTCTCTTTTTGTCTTCACAGTGGCCATGGATTTATTTGAATCCTTGGTTCGGTGCTTTGGGTGTAATTCTGGATGCAACTTCCAACATGTGGCATCATTATGTCCATATACATCACAATTATTACAGAAATTCTTAGGATATTTATAAGTATGCAAAGTAGTAGTGTCATTTTACCTTTCCATTTACCTCTACTAATTGTCTTTCCTTTTTCTTTGCCATGTTGCTTTGTTGACTGGTCTCCCTTTGGCTCTATTTCTCCTTGATTCTTCTCGTCATCAATGTAGTGTGCTTATATACAAGCTTCATTGATATCCTTGGGATTCATGGAGATTACCTTCCTCCTAAAAAACCACAACACATAATTAAATAAATTACACATGAAGGTGAGTGTGAAGTCCTCCCAAATACTTGGTCAGAATGTCCTCATCCTCCAAGTCCATATTAAGCAACATGGCTTGTCATATCTTGAAATTCCCATAGTGTAGTCTTGCAACGCTTTGACCATGCCCTGTCTAAAGTACTTCCACTTAATCATCATGTCATGATACTTATGGCTAATAGGATAGAATTTAGCTCTAATCAATTCTTTAAAACCTTTTGAGGTACTGATAATAGGATGTTTCTTCTTCTCACAAGTGGCTAGATGGATTTCCCACCAAACCAGAGCATGACCTTCCATTTTGAGACGTGCAAAGGTGATCCTTTGTGCCTCAGTGACATTATGCACACTAAAGTAGAATTTTAACTGTTTTATCCATTTATCCATTAATTTTGCAAAATTTATTTCCACTTTCGTTTCAACTTTAAAATGTGTATGTGAAGATTTTACCTTCTCGCTTACAATTGGTGTCTCGTCACGCTCTTCCCATTCTTCTTCTTCGTGGCTCTTTCCGATACCAAATTTTTTGGATAGTGCTCAAACCACCAAGTCCATGGAGTATTTATTAACTGAAGCCGTATTTTGTAGATCTGAAATGTCTTCTTGTTTTCTATGCAATCTATCCATCATGGTCTTTAGCATCTCGACTCTACAGACCAAGTTCTCTTCCTCCATTTGAGCTCGAATTCTCTTTTTCCACTTCTTCGTAGAAATATCTGGCTTGCAAGGTAAAACTTCTTCACCTTTGGAACTTATTACTATCATATAAAATCACAAGAAATATTTGAATACCACATTCCTGGATATATAATCAGCTATGATACCAAAATGATACGTAAACTTCTACTTTGGAACTCTACAAATCACACAATAATGATGTAGTACTTTCAACTTTGAAAAATAACAGATTTTCTTGAAAAATTAGAGCTTCATGACTAATTATCTAGTGCTATAGAAAATAAATTGAAAATTAGGAAAGAATTTAAAACCCAACAATTTTATCTAGGAAACCTCCAATGGAGGAAAACCAGTTGGGAAGGGAAACTGCTCTTTCTTCCCACTTTTATTGGTCTAATATAGATAATTAAAGATTAAAATAAGTATGAAAAGAAGCAACAATGTAAACCTTCTCTCCAATTACTTGCTTGCTCTGTTTCTACACCTTTCTCCTATAATTCCATTCCATCATTAAAGATCTTGCTCTTTGCTCTCATTAAACTCTACTTCTCGATCTCTCTGGATCTTCAAATGATCATTCTCTTGCTCCTTTCATGCATTTATATGCCTTCCCATGTCCTCCCATGCACTAAAGGGTGTGAAATGGCATGGAAGGGGAAGAGACACTGCTGGGTGCTTCAAATTTGTGTCCATTCATGTTCCATTCTTTTTTCTGTTCGAAAGTGTCAGGACCGCCACCCTGAGTAGAACGGCGGTCTCAAGACTGCCACCTTGGCTGGGTAGTGGTTTCAAGACTTCCCTTACAGGGCAATGGTTCTGAAACTGCCACTCTGTATGGAGTGGCGGTTCCTTCCAGAACCTTTGTTTACCTCATTTTATTCACTTTTCTTGTTTCTCCTTCTTGGTGCTGATGGAATTGATGAAGTGGTGTGTTTTTCTATATCCCTATGGATCAGAGATCCATTACACTTTTCTCATCATGCTAGACCTCATGATGTGTTGTGTGCCTTACCTGATAAGATTTTCATTTGTTTACCTTCTAATCAGCATCATCCACCTCATCATTTGTAATGTCAGTGTGATCAACCTTATTGCAACTATCATCGTATCAATGGCCATCACGACAATGAATTTTGTGCCCCTTCATGATAGATTACCAGAATTAGACTATAAAGGTGTCATTTCATTTGGCTCTCACTCTCATGAGCGGTCTATATCTCCACTTCCATGCAAGTGTGGTATTACTTCAGTTGACTTATCTCCTTCCTCTAGTTATAAGGTCGTTATTCATCCACCACAAATATTATTTTTCATGCACGCTCTCCATCTCATTCATTCACTGTTGCATCATCTCATCTATTGCCTAATGCTACTACTCCACATTGGCTTCTTAATTCATCAACATCTCTCCACGCCAGCTTGGTCTCTGGTAGGTTATTTTCTTAACTTACCCCCAATGATGCACTCATGTTATCATGGTTATTACATGAATGTCGATGGATCTGTTACAATAGAAACCTCATTTCATATCTTATACTACAGGCTTCATCGATCTATATATCTAGCATAAACTATCCAATAATTTTTTGATGACACACTTTTAGGGGTCTTATATAAATGAACCTTATCATCTACACACTATGGGGCATCATTATTCTCCTTCCCCCCTCTTCATCATATTCACATGCACTTTATTACACTTTAACAACCATATCATTCACATACTCTTTTATATCATTCATTTTATATATACTTTACCATTCATCACAACTCTATTTGTGCATACAATACACTATGCCATCGTTTATCTATCTATAATCACATTAATCGTAATTATTCATTAGTTAATGTCAACAACTATTAATTGCAAATCAAATCAATAAAACAATGATCAAAACATCACACATAAAATATAACGACAATAATCAATGCATCATACATCAAGATACGAGTCCTAATCATCACATCACACATCAATAAACATCAACTACAATGAACATATGTCAATATTCCATATATATATATATATATATATCATTCACAATCATAGTTACAAAAATTTCAATACTAGGGGGCCACCCCCCACACATACTATATATCATATCTCATCATTGCTATCACTGTCTATAAATGCAGGTGCTTGAGAACTAGATACTTCACCGCTCATTCTACGTCATTAATCATGGCCCCTATAACTCTCTACCTACTGACGCAATAATGTAACCTTGGTCGACTGCTCCACAAAGAGGCCTTATAGCTCTACGAACCTCACAGATACATCATGCGCTAAGGGACCTCCACCCACCACCTCTCTAGCTCATTGTGTCTCCTCTCACACCTCATCCCTCTCACTCAGTAACATGGTACACATCACCGCCACTAGCACAACTAGATTGAATAAATGAACATGCTCACCCGCAATGGCCTCCACCCACTCTAGCATACTGCCACCTATGAGTACATTGGTAGACACATTCCATGTCAATGTGCAGCTAAATGTGTCCATAATCAGCGACCAATAAGCATCACCTACATCCATAGATCAACACATTAGACAATAACAACAATCAATCAACCTAATAACAAATCACAAGTATCACTATAGCAAATACTCACGCTCTTTTCAGACTACTGCTACACTATCGAGGGCATGTTCATGCCCCTATAATCCTCCCCTCAGTAGTTCTCTTACTACATCCACAAAGACTGGAAACAACAATACCCATTGATGTGATGCCCACCATGCAGGGTATACCTCCATACACCCTGCATCATCCACATCTATCATCTCTTTTTCCACATCTTCCTTATCTAACCAAGGGGTACTAGCTGTGCTCATATGGGCCCTAGTCTAGATCCATCCCTCCTCGATGCCCTAATGGCCCTCACCCATATATATATATCTCTGGGGGCACATCTTGGGCCATACCAAACTGTCACGAAACTTGCTCCACCTGAAATAACTTGGTCACCCCTAGAAATTGATCCTCTATTCAAATAGTCTGTTGAATACATCGTAGATATACCAGATCCTTTGGCCATCCTTCGTAGTCTCAGTATGGCCTCCATTTCATGGCCTCTGGCCCCATAGAATCTAACATCACTTTATAGGTATCGATGTGCATTTTCGTACTACAAAAACCTAACCATCTCCTAGAAAATATATCTGGCCTCACCCACTCAACATGTGGTCTTCCAATTGGCCTCAATATCGTAATATGTTTGTAGGCCCATGCATGTAGCAATGTGGTAGCTCCAATCCTACCCCCATGCTCCTCCTGCATAAATATAATATAATATATATATATATATATATATATCTGGATATGTGGGCCAATACACATCGTGCCCAAGTATATCTCGTCCCATCCTCCTCGATTTGATGGTAAATATCATGGATCTTATACAATAGGCCTACACCACCACCCTCCACTGCAACTGATGAAACAATCACAAAAAAAGTGAACTTCTGCAATCGTAGAACCCCTAACCTCAAAATCATATCCAGACTAATGTGGACCTCAATATGAACTCGGGTCCTTGTAAAGTAATTCCTAGTGGTCCTCATCTATCTATGAACATCATCTATAGCCATCATCTAAACCCTCTCACTAATAATAGGAAATCACAATATGTGATATACATCCTCCAAATTAAAAATCATCTCACCTGTAGGTAGCCAAAATGTGTAATTATATGCACACCATCTCTTTCACAATACAGTGATCATCATCATATTAAGGGGCACATCCCCTATCCTCTCTATGTACTATAGGCTGGCATGGTCCAATACATCCCACTCATCATCTGAAAAACCCAATCCTAGCAATGTGCTCAAATGACATCCACCAAATAACTCTCGTGAATGAATATTCCTTTGCACATCAAAAAATGACAACAAACAAAATATTAACATCTCATCTATATGAAAATACATATACCTATAACATTAACAAGCATCAATTTTCACATTTGCAACACCTTGGGCTTAACCCTAGCCTTCTGGGTTGTTAGCACCCAGAAGTAGGACTTAGATGCCTCAAAACAAGTTACTAGCACCCATTCCTGGGTGCTAGTGTCCCAAAGGTCATTAGCATCTTTTCCGCTCTTTCCCAGGTCAAAAATGCCAAGAAAATTAAAACCAAAATTTCACAAAATTTCATGAAAACAACCCAATTCAACACATTTTTTTGATGAAAATTACACTTACTAGCTCATCTATCATACATGACGCCACAACTTTCACCACCATCTCAAATCGTCTCAATCACAATGTTGTCACTTGAGGGATATTAACACACCCAGAGCTCTAAATCATACTTGCATAATAATCAAATGAATTGCTTATTCACTTATTCATATTACTATTTATAGTAACTTTCGATCACGTACCACATTATTGTCATTATTTACACCTATCCTCCAAACTAATACACATCTCATGGTTTTATTCATATCAAGATCATCCCTACTTTGATTCTTGTCCCATTTATGTTGTTCTCTTCAACATTACACCTACTATTGCATCGTATACATTTCATAAACACTATATTCCTCCTTGACATTGTTTCAACTTGATATACACACACTTGTGTGATACATATCGTACATTCATTATTACATCAATACACGCTTACTTCCGGATCATCTTTAATTCTCATTATCACTCCCCCTTTCTCTGAAAGGGGGGCATATAATTGGGGCATCCTATAATGTCCCTTACACTCTTACATGATTATTTTACATATCTAACAATCTCATTATAAAAAAATTGCTCATACATTATGCGACATTTCACACCACTTTCTAGTGATCCCCCCTAATGACCTAATCTGGGCATAACAAGTGCAAAATAACTCCATGAGTAATCAATCAATCAATCAATCACACACATTCAAATATCGACAACACAAATATTTTACTATTCAAGATCACATAAATCAATTGATACAAACATAACATATTTTTCCTCCCAGATGACTGTTATCTCTCGAAAGTGCACCCTGTAGAGAGATGGCTGCAGATTTTCTAAGCCTGCAAAATTGATCTCTCTCTCTCGTAGATACAATGGAGACACCTCAGGTCTGTGGGTATACCTATTGTGAGGTGAATCTCTAGGATTAAAAGGTCAGTTCCTTCTTGGTGTATACTAGACTACTTTCTCGGAGTTTGAGGGTAAAAGATGACTGTAAAATAATTAAAGTTAAGATGATACACCAAAAATTGTATGAGAACTTTGACTAAGTAAATGCACAATTGATTTGAGAAGGATTTTTGATGCACAAACCAATTAATGTTTTTTTATTATTTTTTGCAAAATACCTAAGGGCAAAACACTTGATTGTACTGAGGGAGATTCACAACAGTACTAATAAGTTAACATGTGCATTAAAATTAAGTAGAAAACACTGAATTTGCAGCAGGGTAAGGTGGTTGATCAGTGAAATTTTCATTCACAAGATTAATATAAACACACACAAGACTGCAAAATAACTTGGAAAGACATAAAATACTTCACACTCAGGGGGAAAAACTGGCAGAAATTGCTTCAGTACTCCTATATCCAAAAATTCCTCCTTATGCCTTGGAAGGGCACACAATATATAACAAAATCAATCCTCTCACCCTTCCTAAAAATAGCCTAAGGTTGTACTCACCCATACATCCTAATTTTATCCTTATATTTAATAATAAATAAAGGGATAAAATAATACAAACTAGAGCATGCAGTTTAAAAATAGGCATTAATGGCCTTAGATACAATACAGTCAAACTGAAGTTGACTGTTCTATTTTAAGGAAAGAAAGCGTGAATAATTTTCTAATAATACAATTTGCTTGCTAGGCAAGTCTTCCTCCTTTAAGCATGCAAATTTTTCATCTTCTCTATTCTATCTTCTTGTGAAGTATGCAAAAATATAACTCTTTGCATGTGAGAAAATAATTACAACACTTAGCAATATTTGCAAAATAATTATCTGTGGGGACCACCCCCTTATGTGCACATGTTATGATATTTGATCCTTTTCTTGAGTGGTCACATGAGTGATACTTTACAATTTCACTCCAACCTCCTTGTGGGGACCACCTTTAATTCACTTCGTTTGGCCACCTTGTGGACTTAGCAAATTTATGTTTTGAAATAATACAAGGGGGCACCATACTATACTTGTCCACCATGTGGACTTAGACATGTTTATAAGGTATACCACCCCACTCTTACCTTTGATTGAAATAAGGTTATATTTCACCTTTTCGGTGATCATTATGTATGATTTGATCGACCTTTTGATTTTTGGAAGCATACAATAAGGTTTAGACTTTTTAGAAGGTCATTTGAAAATGATTTAATTTTTGTGGACACGTGGGTTGTCCCCTCCTCACGGTGACTCAACCTTTAGCAAACTCGGTCAGTGGTAATCTGACCTATGTTGAGTTAGCTTTGATTTTGGTGAATCATCTAGAGCCCTTGATCTATGTACCTCTGTGCTCGATGTCATTGATCCCAAACTCACAGTTAGGGTTCCATACCTAGCATTAAATGTGGTCAGTGGTGTATTACCCAAGTGGTTTGCTTTGGATGTGAAGCTTGATTTTTGGCCTTTGATCTGTGTACTTGAAGAAAATGAGTTGTCGATTCTTGATCATGGTTGAGTTGGAGTTGACCCATGCTGAAGTGAAGAGTTAAAACTTGAGCTCCTCCAGTTTGATCATTTCATTTGGTTTTTTTGGGCTCATGGGCGAAGCCCTGGAAAAAAATTTTATGGCCGCCATAGTTGAAGTTCCTAAAGCTCGTATCAGTCCATTCTTTGGCCTTTTTAGCCTTCAAGCATCTATCTACTATTTGGTCTTTGAATTCTTGGTCATTCTGAAGCTCATTTTTCTTTGTTTGGGGTATTTCTTTGTTCTGAGCACGGTAGTTGTGGGTATTTCACCATTGTATTGAAGCTTGAGCTCTATGTACTTGTGAAGTTTTTTATTTCTTTTCCCCAAGCTTTCAAAGTGAAACATTGTTGTCATGGCCGCGTTCTCTTGCGAACTTCGAGCTTGATTTTCGACTGTAAAAATGGTTCCTTGTTGTTGTCAGGCATTTGTATCTTCTTTTTTTGAGCAAGGTGGTTTTGGATTTTTTCTCCATTGTCATGATCTTTGAGCTTTGCGAGGTTTTATTTGTTCTCAAGATCTCTGTTTGGTCCCTTGGCTGCCATTATTGAAGTCCTTTGAGCTCGGGACTATGTAACCGTTATACTGTTTAATGAGGGAAGGTAAGTTTCGACCTTATAATTACCACTGCTACTTTTCTCTTGCTATTTCAACTTCACAATACTGGTAACCATTTTCCCTTTACATTTTCATGTGATCCATTGGTTTGACCTTGGTTATTTCGACCTGAAAATCATCATAGGTACTCATGTTTTTTGCTCTCATTTGAACTTATGACTCTGAGTTCCATCTTGATTCACTGACATCTATGGGAGAAGGTAAACCTGTGGATTCTCTTTAAATACTTGGGCACCACTGTTTATTAATTATTGACTTTCCAAAACCGTAGATATGTGCATTTTCAGGTGTGGGTATTCAGGTTTATCATCCCAGTGCTCATTTCTTGAATCGATGCACTTGTCTAAAAAGACAACTATACTTTAAATATGGGATATCATAACTTTTCATGGCCCTTTTATAGTTGTAAATGTTACTTGAATTGCTCCTGGTATGAACTTCATGAGCTCTCTTGAATGATGTTTTGAACTGTAGTCATGGAAATCTGTAATGCTAGCAATATTTTATTTGTATCATACTGAGTTTGTACATAAGGATTTTTTTTCTATTTAACCATGACTCTCTTCTATACTTGCTACTACTATATGTTGAATACAACTCCATTCCTTGAATTTGTACTTTGTAGATAGTTACATCTTTTGAACTATATCTGGTTAACCATAATTTGTAACTCAGATGATAGCCTAGTTGTTATTTCATCAAGATGATTACATTGTATATTCCATATCATCATCCTTCTCTATTGTTGTTGTGTTAAGCATAGGTTGTGACTTTGTCTTTATGGGATGCAAATACTTGATCCCTCACTATTTGGTCTTCTTGTAACTCTTTGATATCTACAGTAATTTAAGCAATTCTTGATCTATTTTGATGTTACTATTAGGTTCAATCCTTGATTCGGATACTTTACTCTGTTACTTTCACTATATTTCTTTGATTTTAGCTTTATATAGATGCTGGAAAAGTTGTAAATGTTGGTTTTATAGGGCGAAGCCCTACCAAATTTTTTCCAGAATTATCTCTCTTTCAAAAACCTTTTCAAACTAGACATCTTCCTTTCTTGTAGTATCCCCTCTATTCTGAGAAGTTGAGCTCTTGAAGACCTATAGCTTAATCTAGTCATTGCTTGTATAGCTAGTATATGATGATCTTTCATGCACATTATGTCTTATGTATCTTATTTCAAACTGTCATCACGAGATAGATTTTGTTCACCTGTAATGGCTTCTTCTTATATTGTAGATGAGTACAACCTTGCTTGAATGAATGTATTTCATTGATATTGTAGTAATTTTGTGCTCTTATATATGCTTTATTCTAAAAAATGCAACTTAGAAAGACTGAAATTTGTGAGATTATCTTGGAATTTCAATTCTTCTCACCTGTTTAAGCTATAAAGAATTCTTTTCTACAATTATATACTACTTTTCCTTTCATTGCAGCTTTGATATGTATGCTGAAAAATCTGAAATGTTGATTTTACATGGCGAAGCCCTGGCAAAATTTTCCCAGAATCTTCTCTCTCATCTTGTTTCATCTATAATACTTTTTACTTTTAACTTCAACTTGTGAAATCTGATTCAGATTCTTCTTTGTAAATTGAAAAATGTACTTCTATCTTCCATTTGCAAAATGTTTGCTGAAATTTGAGTTGTACTCTTCCTTCTTCTTAGCATGTACTTATGATTTGTCATATTTTCATGGTTGTAACCTGTACCTGCACACTTAAGAAAATAGTTAGAAAAATAATTAAGCTTTTTGGCCTCTCTTATATCCATTTTTTTCTTCTTTCTTTTCCTTTTCTTCTTTCTGAGTGAAAAATCATGCATGCAGTTTGTCCTTCAAGTAGAATACATCTCCTACTTAGGATAAGATTCATATGCATGAAGTAGGACAGTGTAGGAATATGGTTTGATCCTTGAGCTCGTGACTGATGGTTGATTTTTTTTTCTTTTCAGGTACCATGACTTAAGGATGAATGGGCTGGCATGGAGATGCTCTACACAAAGAAGAATATATAAGGCAATGATGGGTTCCCCTCATACTCCTCTTCTTTCTCCTTCATGCATGTGTATCTTTATTTTTAGTAGTTGTACTTTACTTTTCAGTTACATCCCATGGCTTGTATGGGAAAAATTTGACTCTCCTTGTGAATAAAGCATTGAATTCTGTAAATTAGTTGTATATCTCTTTCTGCATTTCTTCTTTCTGTATGGATTGTATAATGAACTAAACAAATCAGTAACATAATTGAATGTCTTAATCATAAAGGAAGAGTTTAAAGAACCTGTAACATTCATTAATGAACTCTTATTTTTGTATCTGTACTAATGTTTGCTGCTTCAAAACCAAACACTTCACCTATTCTATAATTTGGTGTCTTCATCAAGACAACACAACTGTCCTTCAGGATTTTGTGTTCTTTTGTTGAAGGCATAATGAAATTACAGACTATGTGATCTATTACATTTTGTAATAGTACACATAACTACAGACTTCATGTAATATTTATCAGCAGTAACGATATAGTTTTGATATTATTTCCCCTAGCTTAGGTATACTTACTCAATATTTATTTTCATTGTTCAACATTTATCATCCTAGACACCAACACCCAGCTAGGACGCCAGCACCAAGTGCCCTTATCCCCTATGGGTACCCCTGTCCCCTTTGTACTTTAATCACACTTTTTGGGTCATTTATATTCATTTGAGCATCTCATCTTTTTGGTATTCAACCTTTTCAGGGTTAATTACAAAATTCAAGCAAAGGAATCATATAAATATAAAGTGATATGATCATAATAAGGGACCAAACACTAAGCATTAGCTATCACCACAAAATTTTGTATCTATCAAGGCATCTAAGAGCTCCATTGCATCCATCTAGCATCATCACAAGGGACACAAGGGCTAATTCTTCTACATACACTTCATAGTAGGGAAGTTCATTCTATTCCATGCACACATCTATTACATTTCTTTACATCTAGTTATTTTCTCGCTATCAAGTGTGACATGCACAAGAGCCACCTAGGGCATGATATCTACACACACATATATAGAACTACATTATGTATGATAAGTAGTGCAACACTAAGTTGTAATTTCATCATTGTGACAATTGAGGATAGTCTGACCCCTCATTTTGCATCTTTCTTTTTTAGGATTTGATATTTATTTGAGGGTTTTACAAGTTCATATTTCATTACAGTTTTACAATGGCCTCGGTGATATTGGTGTGACCTCGGAGTGAAAAATGGAAATAAAATGTGAACACCTTGCGATACCTCAAAGGAAATTTTCTGAGATTTTTCACAGACCCAGGTGCCCTAAAATAGGCCTAGGGCACCCGAGGGAGCCCCTGTCCAGACTATCTCTCCAAATTTGCATTTTTATGGGTCTCTGTGCGATGCTCCTACCATTCTGTTCACTTGGTCATCACTCTGGTAAAATTCCTAATTAATTATGAACCATCTAAGTACCTTCTTATCCTCCTTGAAACTAGGGTTTTATAATTTATTGATTAGTTTTCTTGTGTATCATTGTTGTACTTTGTTCATTTATTTACTGTTACGATAACAATCAGATTAGGCTTACATTTCACATTTTAGCTTAATCACCTTTACTCTACTTGAATTTCATTCAAATAACATAAAGGGGGGGAAATTATAGACAAAAAATCACACACTTACTACTATTTACTATACCATCAAGTATGTTATTTTATATATGGATCTTGCATAAGAAAAGTATTCACTGATGGCCCATTGTCTAGTTTGTTTTTTTTTTTTCTTTTTTCTATTGTTATATCTTTCATGTTTATCACTCATACACATAGCTCTAATCAAATCACAATGATCCATGTCAATCAATATCCACTCATTTTTCATCATTTGTCTCAGGATACTAGCACCGAGGTGCTTCTATCCATCCTGGGTGCTCGTTCCCTTTTTATATTTTGATCTTATTTTTGACACTTGAGGTGGTTGGTCTTTTTGGTTTTCCCACTCATATCCTGAGGTACTAGTCAACATGTCAGGTCATTAGTGTTGAAATTAAAGCAAGAGATCCCTATATAAACACAACATACATATCATAATAAGGGTGGACAATTCTTATCAAGGGTTATCTGTCTACATATCTCAAGGGACTACATTTGGGCACATTAATCTTCATACACACCGCATAGGAAGTAGATTTCATTCTATTCCATCCACACATTTGCATTTTATCTAGCTAGCACCTGATATCTCGACGTCATTGGTGTGAGGGTGACCTAGGAGCACTATTTCACACAAAAGCACATAAAACTACTAAGATGTAGTGCAAATCTTAGTTGTAAGTTCACTAGTTGACATCTAAGGATAGTATGACCCCTCATTTTACATATTTCTTTTTTTTTATTTGATGTATTTTTTAGGGTTTTGTAGGAGGATATTTATGTGCATTTTTACAGGTACCTCAACGATATAAGTGCGAAATATAGGTGACCAAATACGAGAAAGTGTGAAACCCTAGTGATAGTATCGGAACCAGGTTTTAAATTTTTCTTCATACTTCAGCGCCCCCACATAGGTCTTGGGCACTCGCAGGCACCCATGTTATTTCCAAGGTGCCCATGTCCAGGCATTTTCACTTGCTCCGTATTTTTCTGAGGTTCATTGTGATGATCTATATTTCTATTTCATCACATTCTTCATCCCAAGAACACTTCGAAGCAAGTGAAATCAAGGTAAGTGTCTTATCTTTCTCATTTTATTTCATATTAAAAATCAAATAAATTTCTTAGCATTTATATTTCATTGTATGTCATTTATATTAGTCATTACTGTCAAATTTTAATAAAATTATTCATATTTTATTAAATTACCTTACCATATATGGCGTAAGTAGAGCTAACACTTCCTTGGTATCCTAATGGACCACAAATTTCTTATGAAGTTAGATCAAGGATTAAATTCATCATCAAATGAACTCTTCGTGGGATCTAGATGATACAAGTGGAGTTAGTGAACTAGTTGTTATATGCATTTAACTCTTGTTAATGATATCTTTAGTTCCTCAAAGATAAATGTGTTACCTTTGCTAGTAACAACATAACATCTTGGTCTTTTACAAAGGTTTTATGGGAAAATATGTTTTCACACATTAAATTGATTTGTAGTTGGGTGTAGAGCCCTGAGTGCAATCGTGATTAAACTAAAAACCTCAACTGATTAGGAGGTTAGCTTGTGGGTGGAAATTATAACTAACTCTTAGCAAATGATTTTTTTTTTGGAAGATGTTTACTTAAGAGAAATGGGGAAACTGAAAACTTGGTCGCGTAACCCCTAGCTATGTTCGTTAATGACATTTACGATAAAGGAAGTGTCCTATGTATGATCATGAAATACTGAAACATAAGTTCTCACCTGGAACACCAATCACTTGTGATTGATTGTAGACACCAAAATTGGGTCACACTCCCCTTGGTCCCCTTTTGAATAACCAACTTAAACACATTCACCTAATTGTGACCCTTATACCCCACATTAATATTAATTTAATTATTTAGAATTAAATTAATACTCATCCTCACTTTATTCATTATTTAATTACCTCAATTAAAACTAATTTCCACCTCACCTAGACACCTCACCATAGACCTATCCATAGCATGTTTCCATAACTAACTAAGACTTAGCCCTACTTACCTTAATGAATTGAGACTTAGTATAACCTTAAAAGCACATGCCTATTCTTCCTCTAACCACATTCCTGTGTATCTAAGCGTAATGTTCCATTTTGAACTGGCACAAATGAGAAAAATTTGGGAGAGGATAGCCAAGATCTGTTATTTTAGGCAACCTAGGATATCCCACCTTAACCGACCCCGATCAACCCAAAACCGACGCTGGTAACCCTAAACTATCATCGGTTACCATATAACCATTTTGGTAACCTTGTTCGAGAGGTTAGACACGTCCTCAAGTTTTTGAGCAAAGGAGATATGCATGCAAGCAAGAACCAAAGCTCTTTCACACATCCAGACATCCATAACTAGCGCAACCATTAATCAGAAGATTTTTGCAACTCCAGGAAGCACTGCCACGACACTGATCGCCATTTAACTGATCAACCATCACCACCACCCAATCATTGAACCTACACAATAGTAAGTGTGTCCCTAACTTGCATCATTTTATTTTCATTCAGTTTATAAATTTATTCACCTTTTTTATCAATCATCATTTATATTTTCACCCCACCACTATTTCCTTCCTGTGAACCTGACCATTCCCATCACTCATAACCCTTTTAATCACCTCTATTTGCTCTTGAGAACCTTTGAATATTCCCAACATCTCCCCAAGCCTAAACGAACTCCTCAGCATCACTGATCCAATCTCAAAAAAATCCCCAAAACCATGAACTATTAAGTTATTACCAACCCACAGTAACTATCGTTGGTTCTTACTAAACCATCTTTGGTCACACAAGACCAACGTCGGTCTTTGTATTTGGTAGTCATACTAATACCAGATCCCAATAACCCTTTTTAAGTGATTCAAGTGACCCAGAATCTGACCTTGACCTATTCTAGCACCTTAGTTTACCTTATTTTTAGAGTTGATCATAGCCTAGCCTTTTATGTTAGATTTTCTCATTGTGTTTAGATGAGATACCTAAATCATATCAAATACAGTAGGATTCTATTTACTTACATCATTTATTACATTAAATTGTATTAAATAGTGGGTTAACTGCCATCGAGGAAGTATCACACTTCCTCGATCTAGCACATGTTAGGAAACTCACTGACATATATTAATTAATCCTCTTTTTATGGTCTTGTTGTGTATTTCAAGTAGTTCCTCCTAGCCAAAAGAAATCTCTCACAATCAACATTAGATCAAGAAGTTATAACACCTGCAACGACCTTCAAATCAACTGTCACTATAGGTATTCCTTGTTGGCCCACACCCTTATCTATTTTGTTCAAATCCTTAAAGAAAACGGTGAAACATTTTGGAACGCCCAGTGGGGCCCATCTGGGGTTCCTTACATTTTATTCATTCCTAGGTAAAAGTTGTGTGTTTGTTTCCCTTCTGAAAAGGTTAGACATTAATTTTCATCTCTGGAATCTTCATCTCTTTCTATTGTCTAAAAGAGATCGTGTTTTAGGTGCTATAAAAATAATACTTCTTTTCTTTCGTTTCTAATACATTAGTGAAAGAGCATCCCTCTTCCTGTTCAGTACTTGTTACATCAAATATCACACTTTGATTTGGGCTTAAAACACTTGCATAACATTCTGATTCATTATATCTTAGCTCACATTAAAATGAGGGCAACCTATATGTTGGAAGTCATGGCCAGCTGATGGTTGACACAACTAAATCGTAGAAAAGAACATTCTTTCTTCTCTCTCTTTTCCAAACTACACAAATTGGAATATATGCATCTTCTTAAACAACATCCCACCCAGAAGAAGCTATCAATGACCACACGATTAGAGGATTGACAGTGGGCACCCAACTGGTTATCTCTGTCCAGTACCCCATCAGAGGATGGCCTGCCCCCACCATAACATAACCTAAAACCTCACCTTTAAAATTTCCTTCTTCGTAGGAAGCCTTCCCAACCAAAAACTCTACTCTTAATTTATGAGTCAGTCTTTTAAATAACATAAGCTACACACTCTAAAATCACTTGTTGGATTACATATTTTTCTTAGCTTTGTGCCTGACTTGTGTTTTGAGGTGTGAGGATACGATTCTTCATTTTTCTTTTTGCCATTCACACTCTACCATCAAAGTTGGAGTATTGTGACTTTATCAGAGTGTTTCAGGACCTCATCGTATCATTCCTTGACTTCTGGGTTGATTAATCATCTAATCTAAATTCAAAAAATTTCATTTTTTCTCATTCTTCATATTTCACAGTAACCGATATTGGTCCATTGACCATCGTTGGTTTACATCTGACTGCCTTCAGCTTACATAATTAGCGTCAGTTCCTTGTTCTTTTGGTTAATTTACCTAAAAGACACTTATCTCATCTTCTCTTTTATTTTGAGTCTATGTGTGTCATTGTACTCTATGTACTCTGCTAATAATCACCCTATACAACTTTCCTATCTGATAATCATCAGTTTCTACCTCATTTGCTGAAACTATCATTTCCTCATAGTAACCGGTATTGGTTCCTATAACTGACATCGGCCACCCCTTAACCGTCATCGGTCAACTAGACTAGCATCGGTCACTTTGATTTTTATTTTAATCAAAAAAATTATCAACTTTTCCTCCCAAGATTTGTTTCGTCCCATCTCTATTGTTCCTTGTGTCATTTACAGAGTACAGTTCACCTGATATAAGTTGATTCACATGGCATTGACTCGCAGCCAAACTAATGCCCTCATGTTTCATGCTAGCCGTCAGCCACTCCAACCTATTCCATCACCGTCTTCCATTCTATCACCTATGGATCCGACTCAACTTATCCCAATCACCATCAGTGATGAGGAGTTTGCAAGACTCCTCAACCAAAATCCCATTGCCATCCAGTACTACCTTTCTCATTCTTCCACCTGAGATTTATTAAGACAGTTAATACACGGCATGCTCGCATCTATCCCCCCTGCTCTAACCCCCACTTTTACGTCAACTAGCACTATTTCAGTGTTATCGTCATCCAATTTATCACCTGTGGTGTCTCAGCTAAATCTCACATCCATTATAACTACAACATCTATGTCATAAATCGTACTCGTGACATTGATTGTCCCTCCGACAGTCACTATGAGTATAGCTTCATATGCACCCGCCATTTCACATATACCCATCGCATCGCAACCATTTCCAAAACCTCGTCCTTCATATCCCACAATCCTTACCCCCCAATCGCCAATAGATTTTTTACGACTACCCCACCCACTTACACATACTACCAATAACCCCTGACCTCATCTATCACTTATGCTAGCTATGTGCCACCTACATCTATTCCTCCTATGCAATTCTCATACTCAGTGCCACCATACACCAGCATACCACCTACCTCTTATATTAAACATCAACCCCATCTTTCTATAAGGGGCACCCATTCATCCCAACCTACTAACGACCTCATTAAAATGATGATGGAGAAGATGTAGACCTAGAAGCATCTGTTTCTAGCTCCCGTAATTCTTTAACATATGATGAAATTTGTAATGAGCCTATCCATCCATCTATTCCCATTCGTCCTTACCCAGTGCATTGGGAAATTCCTAAATTCAATCACTTCAATAGTAATGAAGACCTGTAGTAACACTTGCATTTGTTCAAATATGGGTGTTATCTAATCGCACACGACGACGCTTTACTCCTACAAACTTTTCCAATGTCCCTGACAAGACCAACATTGGATTAGTACAGTGGACTACCTCGACATTCTATTTATTCCTTTAATAAAGTAGCCCAAGCTTTCCTAGATCATTTTTTAATCAATATTACTAAGAGAGTCACCATGACCAATCTCTATTCAACCCGGTAGTAAGAAGATGAATCTATCACAGATTTTGTTTCCTGCTGGTGGAGTCTTATTAACCAATTGATGTTCCAACTACCTTAGACTGAACTTATTGAGTTGTTCACTAGAGCTTGTTCCAAACACATCTCACCAACTCTGCAAGTCTAAACCTTCCAAACCTTTGATGAAGCATTCACCATGGCCTGAAAACTAGAAATTCGTGCCATTGAAGAAAAGAAAATCCAATTACAGATCAAGAACACCCCCTTCAAATCAAATGATTCTTCTTCATCTTCAAAACCCTAAAATAACTATTCAAATCCCAAAGGATCTTCCAATGTGGTAGGCCTCAAGGCAGGTCCACCTCATCCTTCTAATTAGGCCCAACCTTCTTCTAATCTTTCTCCTATCCAATCCTTTCAAATTTGGCAGGAGCAGTGGAAGTACACTTCGATCGAAGAGCCCTATTCTTCGGTCTTGGAAAAACTTCTTAAATTTGGAGCCACTACAATTCCTCCCATAAAACTTCATACAGGTTTCGATCCCGCTCATCCTATGCCCACATGGTATAAAGAGCACGACCACTATAATTATCATCACGATAAAGGACATAGTGATGGTAACTACATAACTTTAAAAAAAAATTCAAGAGATGATAGACAATGGATACCTTTTCATAGACAACCTGAATGCACCAGAAATAAATATTTGCACATCTTACAAAATCCATTCCCTTATCATAAACCATCATCGAATCAAAATAGAAAACCTTCATCTAGCGACAGTAATGTCCGTGAGGTTCACACAATTTTTGATATCATGCCAACTGTTAATCAAAACCTACCTACTTCACCTATTGAGGAAATCCTTGTACGTGCTCCTTCACCCATAGAGGAGCATACCTATTCTACTCCTCTACCCATAGAGGAGTCCCCCTCATCTCCCCTTTCTCTCACAGAGGAACCCACACTTTCTATCGATGTTGTGTCATCATCTGCTTCCCAACCTTCTAAAAAATCAACACTTGTTATTCTCACATCCACAAGAGAATCATCATCGCCTTCTCCTCCACCAAGAGAGAAGTCTACCTCACCTGGCCTATTATCTCTCCTACCCATGGGAGATTCTTCATACATGTCACTACCTATTGGGGACAGTTTTCCCCTAGCATTACAGGACCCTATTGACATGATCTTGTCTCTTTTACCTGCAGAATTTGAGGCTAGCCAATTCCCTATCTCACAGACCTATTTTACAGGTATTACCACCCAATCCATTCCATCCTCTTCTTCAGAAGGCCCATTTTCATGATTTGTCAATTTTTTGGATTACGTTTATCATTCCATGCTCTGGGGATAGCTTTGGCTCCCCATTTCAACCCAAATGAAAATGTTTCCTAAAGATACTCCCATGATTTACCCAAAGGGATTTTCGGCAACCAAAACTACACTGACTATGTCGATTAAAATAGATTCCTCTTCATCATCCATACCTCCATCCAAACTTCTACCCATCACTACAACTATTCCAAAACCTAAAAACCTACCCACACTTATCCCCCCACCCGTATCTAGACCCATCACTACTTTGGGTGTGATGCCGACATCAAGTCTTACTCACCCACCTATCAGATTAGACTTAGCCATGTCTTCCAAATTCCACTCTAGAATTATCCTCCCCCCTAAAAATAAAACCTTACCCTCTATGTCACATACACCAGTCTCACCTACTACACCCTTATCACCTTCCCACCTTCTGTCCATCCTAGGGCCTCATCCATCAACCTTGACCAAACAATCTCATACCCAAGGCCAATCAAAATCTAAACAACCTACCACTGCATCATGAGCCTTTGTTACACCTCATTCACCCAAAAACCAAACTCCCTCACCCTCACCCATGCACTTCTTGCCACATATACCTCCACCATTTACTATAACCCCAACCTTGCCTATACAAATACAACCAATTCCACCTACCTAACCTCTACCAACCACCTCCACCATAACTTGGTTACCCACGTGGGTAACCCATCCTCTTCCACCATTTGTTTTTCCTTCTACATCCTATACTCCTGTGTCACCTTAACCTAAGAAGGTGCAACTCAATGCTAAGGATCCGCCACCCTCCAATAAGGTAGTCAAACCACCCAGACCTTCCATCGCCAGCTCTTCTACCCCTCCTTTACCAAAATAGATGCCAGCAAGAACTAAGACCACTCCACATACCAACCCAATAGACCAACCCATCCCCCCTCCTATAAAGCCTCTTCCCTCACAATCATCCATACCTATACCCAAACCTACACTCACTTCCTACTGTGATCCGTTAACGGGGTCCTACGCTAACATTTTAACCAATCTCTTAGGGAATTCCGTCATCACATTACCTCCACTTTGACCTTATGATCCTCTTAAACCCAAACTAAAAGGGTTTGATGAAAGTAATATTTTTTCCTTTCATCGTGTGCCAGGACATGATGTCGAAAATTGCAAAGCTCTGAAGACTATTCTTCTCCAACTTTTTCATCCTAAAAAAAGTTCAACAATGATGACCTTCTTGATGAGGACCATTATCCACCTTCACCTGTCACCACACATCATTGTCCTTTAACGATTCAGCGACCATTATCTCCACCCCGACAACCTTTTTTTCCACCACCAAAATTTGAGGTCAACATGATCTATATTAGAGAGTTCGTCAAACCACCACCCAAATTTCAGTGCACCCTACTCATTTCACAAGACTCTTATCCAACCCTAGGATTTTTCCCGTCATGCCATTATACCTTTCATGACACACCCTCTCCATACACCTCCCTTTAGATTAACATGGTTCAAGTTGCTACCCGTGCTCAAAAATACAAAGGCAAAGAAAAATAAACTAGCCCATCAACCAACCTTGTACCCAATATACCATCTATACCCGCTTCTAAAATCACCATCCATGGACTTACATACTCTATCTCTGACGGGGTCACCCATCGCACAATGATTAAAAAATTACATCAGTCTCCTCTAAAGATGCCTTTGTATGATCCAGTCCAGTCTTATGAATCCCACAAGCAAGCCCTTATCGAGGTTCGACAATCCATTAAAGTTCTACCCAATAACCTCACACCAATGGCCTCAATTATCACCCCTCACCATGTGGCCTCACTAACCAAATCAGCTCCTCCTTCCACCCCCGAGAACACTCCTCACGTTGCTGCCCTCACCTTCTCTAATGAGGAGATTATACCTCTCTAGTTAGATGACCTTGATCCTACCCTATTCATTTCTATTTATATTGATAACATATGTAACACCCTAAACTGCTGTTACTTTCTCCTGAGCATTCAAGTGTTGATATATGATTTCTTCCATATAAGGACATGTTCCTTTGGTTTTGGGAATTCATGCTTGATATGGATTATATCCTTTCTGCTCTTGAAGATCTTTGAATGAGCCAGATTATGTTTGGACTATTTTGTTTCTTTCATTCTTCGCACTTGAGTTCAATTTGATTTCTGGATGGTTGTGGATTTATCCACCTTTATGACTCAGCCTTGGATCAGTTACATTGATCCAAGGAATGTTTTAAGTTTATTCAGGATGAACAGATTTTATTGACTTTTTGAGAGTTACAAAGTCTGATTGAGCTTTGAATGATCAATTCTGGAGGTTAATTATGGCTGATCATGGTAATTAGAATTTGGCTCCAGTTATCATAACATCAGGAAGGACCTGGACCTTAAACCAGGTAAGATGTTTATGTTTTATATCTAAGGCTTAATGTACTTGATGTCAAACAGAATCTGATCCAGGAATGTTTTATCCTATTTTGAACTTTATTACTGATTAGTCCTATTTAGGGGACTTAGACTGGAATCAGTAATGTTGGTAGTTTAACCTAAACTATAACCTAATGTTATCAGGTTAGTCCTAAAACTATGAGCTTAATACTCCTTAGGGTTAACTAAACCTATCTCAATGGGGGGTGACTAATGTTATATCCTATGGAAATGAGACTAATGTCATATCCTATGATCTAACCTAAGTCACTAACCTATCCTAAACTAATACTATGAAGGGGAACTAAGGATGGGTCGTGAGTAATGGGCGGTGGTTTCCATGGCATTTAAGAAGGAATAAGGATGAAGGACAGGGAGTGCTGCCAGGTTTAGTGGAGGGTTAAATTGCTAACAGAGCCTTATGTGGCGGTATCTCTAAAGATGGGAATGTTTGTTTATTTTGTTTTGGCGATCACCAACTTTGGCAATCAGTGGCAGTGGAAAATAGGTGGGAGAATAAAAATAAATGCCATTAATGAGCATCGGGCCTTGAGAGCGGATTTCTTGGGAAGGCATGCAAGTGGAATTTTGTTTGGCTATTTTGTTTTCCATGCATTCCATTTTTTTCTCTGCATGAGCACTAGTTCTTCGAACCAGCCATCTACTCTTCATTGCATGGAAATTTTGAAAGTTTCTAGTTTACTTCTCTGTCGGGGAAAATATATAAGACATGGAGGTAACAATATTTTGTTGTTTAATCTCTCGTGGAAGAAGAAGAGAAGGTGTGAGAACACTCAGAGGTCTTCTTTGAATTTTAGCGACACTATCAGGCATGATAGGCCCTAACTTTTAAAAATCTTTCTTCCTTTAAATGCTTTCATTAGAACAACTCTGTTCAGATGATTTTTTTTGTACAGTTGGCTTGGCTGGTAGCAAATGTATTGGTTTTCCTTTTGTGTTGATTTGGGAATTCTGGGTTATACATAGATCCTGATGAAATCTACTTCCTTAATCTTCTTTCCATGCTGTGAATACAATTTGGGCTTCGTTTTCTATTGTAAATGTTTTATGCTTTCTTGTCTGGCTGAGGTATTGAATTTAAAAACTGGCAATATGATAGACTTCGTGCTTGATGATTTCGTGTTTGGAGACACTACTGTAATAAACTGTTGTTTCAAATATGGTTGGTTTATATGATTGTTGCTTAACCGTATGAACCCTAACTATTACTGGACATCTTCAGGAAAGTAAATAGTTGGATTTATGGGAAAATGTTAGTTCATTCTGTAAAGTTTTACTGGTTTAGTTGCATGACTTGGAAATAAAGTTGAATTCTAAGTCTGTACCTTTATTTTAAAGGAGTATGAATTTCCCTAAGTATACAGAGTTTTGTGAGTATGAAAGTGTTTGATTAAACTATTGTTTTTGTAATTTTGCATTAATAGAAGAAGAGAAAACCTATTTGGATAACCTCTATATCTCCTGGCAATTTCGCAGGTTAATCTAGGACCCACCATAGTAAGAGTTAGGTAATAAGTGTGGTTGAGTTATGGCTGTGTATACCCTGAGATGACTGCAAATTCTACTGTTAACACCGCATTTTACAATGTCGGGAATTCTACTATATAAGTAAAACAACGACTTCAACGTCATTAAGTTTATTTAAGTACAGCTAATGCTTTTCCTTTCTCTAGTGGGGATTTGGGTTGAAATGATCCATATACCACAAAATGATTTATTTATTTCACACAGTTAAAGCATGGATAATTACTATGGTATAGGTAGTTTTGATTTTGAGGTATTGATGAATCTGCATTTGGAATCCTATTATTGACTCTGTACAGGCATTTCTAGTTTAATACCTTGAAATGATTTAATGACTTATCTATGCAATGGTAGAAACAATGTAGTTTTGATCTATTAATAATAAATAGATAATGGAAGATTATCCTAACTCTTAGACCAAATGGTATGAGAAAGGAAGAAATGTAGACAGTTGCTTTTGAACAGAATGGTGGTCCGAGATTAGATCGTTTTTAACATATTATGTAAAGGAAACATTGTTGGCATTCGTTTAAATGTATAGTTTTAGATCACAATGGTCTATTGGCAAATCTGAAGGTGATTCTATTTGATCTGAGCCTGAGTCTAAACATATGTATTGCTTTACTTTCCTTCCTTTTTCCTAATAGGATTAGAGTATATGTATATTACTTCATGGAAGTTGTACAGTCCTGATTTCGGGTAAGATAACGATCAGAATTTCTCTGTTCCTTACTCTAGGTAATGGAAGATAGTAGTTATAAGTTTTGAAATACAAAGGTACTCTCTCTCTCTCTCCCTCTTTCTCTCTAGAAATTATGAGTGTTCTCTTCCTTAGAATTTCTATAAGAACTCTACATTGTGGGTATGAGATGAAAAGACTGTTAAAATTAGGTGGAAAAAGTGGTAAGTGTTGAATCTTAACTAGAAGTCACCTATCCTTCTTTTTAGCAGCATTTTACCCTGATTGAGAATTTCAGTTATTATCTACTTGTGTAAAAGAAGCACTATAGTAACATTTTTTTCTACTTATCAATGCTTAAGAATTGATATGAAAAAGTTAGAGGAAATCCGTTAGATGAACTAGCTTGAGGTAGTATTCTATCCTTGCTGAATTGTTATATGCAAATCTGTCAGTTGCATACCTTAAAAAGGTTTCATTCTTTTGATTAGAGTGATTATAACATGATTGATACTGTTCTTGGTTTTCGGATGGCTAGGTACTAAGGATTCACATCATTTCTTCTTACTTTATTGTATAAGATGAATCATCCGAAAAGGATTAAAGTTGAAATAGTAATCATAATATGAGTTACGTTATAAATTCATATTAGAGTGGTAGAAAGAAAATTAGCGTGATTCATGATTATGAATTTGATGGAATTGATTTCATTTAAACAGGTTGTTTAATGGAAACAATTGGTGGAATGCAATTGTTTTAGAAATTAGTGCTTATCATGGTCAGTTCACGAAACTGACCCGTGCCAGCAATTTTTGTAGATGGTCATCTTAAGTGGTAAGGTAGGCAGAACTGAAATGATGCACAGACTGTTTAATCTGATTTTTATGAAGAATTTCCAGTATGATTATTCTAATTGTACTATAGGAGAATGTTACTCTTTTGCTATTAATTATTGTATTAAAATATGCCGAAGTGCATAGTTTGTAATTGTATAGGTTTGGAAATAAATGAATGGAGACATATTACTTACGTGGTTTGTGTTCTTATTGTTGAATTGATCTTCTCTTAACTGTATGAATGAGAGTGCATACTTACTATTATGTGCAATGGGGTCTGGTGGATTCCCTAAGTAAGCCTTGTATAATTATGTGGCTGAATACTACATGTTTCTGGTTAGTAATAATAGTATTGGGAGCAGTTTACGAAACTCCTCAAGTACATACTGCAGTATCAAACTGACGAGAAGTTCAGAATACGAAAATTCATCATGGGACTGAATCCTGTGATTGGAGGAGAGGTTGATGTTCACAGCCCAACCACGATGGAAGGGGTTGTTGAAAAAGCCATAAGGCATGAACAGAAATTAAAGGCTATTTTTGCTCATAAAGAGGAAGTGTGGAAGAAGATTCCAAACTCTTCTTCAACTTCTCTTGCACCCAAGAAGGGGCCATGGAAAAAGTTTGGAAACAAAAATAAGTTTTCAGTGGATAATAATAAGAAAACAACAATGAATAAGCCTGTTGGAAATGTAAGGGATAGTTTTGCCAAGACTTATAATAATGGGCAGAAGTCCTATGGAGGCCAACGTGATAATTTTAAGGCTGGAAGTAATTTTGAGGCTAAAAAGGGACCTGTAGGAGGCTGCTATAATTGTGGCAAAGATCACTACGCGAACCAATGCCCTTTGAAGAAGGATGATCGTAATCAGCAGCATAAGATACATGTTACAGTAGTAGACAAGTAAGCTGAAAAGCAAGTGACACCTATAGAAGTTCCTGGTAAGTTATTTGGCATACTTGTCACTATTATTTTTGATACAGGAGCTACTAAATCTTTTATTTCTAGTAAACTCACTTCTAAACTTAAAAGAAAAGCTAGAAAAATGGATAAATCTTGGACTATACAGTATGGTAATAACTCTGTTCATACAGTTAGTATGTGTCTTTTTGGGGCAGTCCTTGACTTACCTAACTTTTCCATGGAAGTTGACCTCTATGTTGCACCTTTGGGATCCTATGATGTTGTCATCGGCGTTAATTGGTTAGCTAACCATAAAGCAAAAGTAGACTACTTTGAAAAATATATAAGGTGTTTAGATGATCGGCTGAAAACAATAGAGATTTAAGGTGTAAAACGGGAAATTTCGGTTAGGAAATTGTCAGCTATGCAACTTAAAAAGGCTAAAAACAAAGGATGTACCTTATATGCAGTAAAGATATCTGAATCTGCAGAAGGAGAAGGTGATTTCATGAAATGATACCCGCTGTTACAAAGTTTCAAGGATGTATTTCTGGACGAATTACCAAGTTTACCACCCAAAAGGGAATTTGACTTCACCATCGAAATCAAACCAGGGACGGAGCCTATTTCTAAGGCACCTTATCAAATGAATACTATAGAGTTAGTCAAAATTAAGGCTCAATTGCAAGAAATTTTGTCTAAAGGTTTGATTAGACCAAGTGTTTCACCTTGGGGAGCACCGGTGATATTTGTGAAAAAGAAAGATGGAGCACTTAGACTGTGTATTGATTATCGGATGTTAAACAAAGAAACAATCAAGAATAGATACCCACTTCCAAGAATTGACGATCTATTTAATCAGATGCACGGAGCATCAGTTTATTCCAAGATAGATCTTCAATCTAGGTATCATCAATTAAGAATTAAAGAAGAAGATATTCATAAAATAGCTTTTCAGGAAAGGTATGGACATTATGAATTCACGGTTTTACCCTTTGGATTAACTAATGCACCCGTAGCTTTTATGAACTTAATGAATAATATCTTTCAAATATATTTGGACAAGTTTGTGCTTGTATTATTAGATGACATTCTCATATATTCTAAAAGCGTTGAGAAGCATAATGAGCATTTGAAGGTAGTTTTTGAAATTTTTAGAAAAAGAAATTTATACGGTAAGTTATCCAAATGTTCTTTCTTTGATACTGAAGTTCACTATTTGGGTCATGTCATTAGTAAAGAAGGAATTGCTGTAGATCCTTAAAAAATAGTTTCAATAACCGAGTGGCCTACACCGAAGAATGTACATGAAGTAAGAAGCTTCATGGGTCTTGCTGGTTATTATAAAAAAATTGTTAAAGATTTTTCTAAAGTGGCTGCACCGATAACTTCATTGCAGAAAAAGGATAATAAATTTATTTGGAATGATAAGTGTGAATCTGTTTTTAAAAGTTTGAAAATTCAGTTGACTTCAGCACCTATTTTAGCTGTACCTGACCCTAATGGAGACTTTACTGTTGTAACGGATGCTTCTGGGGAAGGCCTTGGAGGTGTTTCGTTACAAAATGATCATGTCATAGCTTATGAAAGTAGAAAACTTAAGTTAAATGAGCTGAATTATGCCCCTCATGATTTAGAGCTTGCTACAATTGTTCATGCACTTCAAGTTTGGAGACACTATTTACTTGGGAAACCTTTTGAGTTGAAAACTAATCATTTAGGACTGAAATATATTTTCACTCAGCCTAATCTAAATGCAAGACAGCGAAGGTGGTTAGAGTTTTTGTCTCAATATGATTTTGATATTAGTTACATCAAAGGAAAAGAGAATAGAGTAGCAGATGCTCTAAGTCGTAGGAAGCACATTTCTGCTCTTATAACATTAAGAACTCAGTTTAAAGATGACTTGAAAAGTGCATTAGAATCTGATATATACTTTCAGCAAGTAAAAGCAGCGCTTGTTGGAGAACCAAAAGATGAGAGGTATAATGGTTTTCATTTCGATAATGAAGGAATCTTACGTTATGAAAACAAAGTATACGTACCTTTGCTAAATGATTTGAGAAAGAAATTGTTAGCTGAATTTCATAATTCACCCTTTTCTGGACACCCGGGTATTACTAAAATGCTTGCTGATCTAAAACATCAATATTTCTGGAAAGGAATGAAAAAGGATGTTATTAATTTTGTGACTCATTGTCTGGAATGTCAATAGGTGAAGGCAGAACACATGCACCCTGCTAGATTATTATATCCCCATAGCATACCACAGTACAAATGACAAGTAATAAGCACGGGCTTTGTACAAGGGCTTCCTATGTCAAAAAATAAACATGATGTTATCTTGGTAGTTGTTGACAAACTAACAAAGGTAGCTCATTTTATCACTAGAAATATAAAATATGATTCTCTTGTGTTAGCCAAAATATTTGTGCACAAAATTTTCAGGTTACATAGAGTACCAGAATTAATAATATCTGACAGAGATCCTAGAATGACATCAAGATTTTTGAAAATGCTTAATACAACTCTTGGAACTAAACTAAACTTCAGTTCTGCATATCATCTGAAAATGGATGGACAAACTGAGAGAGTAAATCAGGTGTTGGAAGATATGTTATGAATGTATTGCATGGATCAACAGTATAAATGGGAAGAGTATCTCCCATTAGTTGAATTTACATACAACAACACATATCACCCTTCTCTTAAAATGACACCTTTCGAGGCACTTTATGGAAGAAAGTGTAGAACCCCTGTTAGTTGGGATAACGTTGAGGATAGAGAGGTGATTGGGCCTGAAATCCTTACTGAAATGGAACAGCAAGTTAAAATGATTTGTGAACGATTGAAGGAAGCAACAGATAGATAGAAGAGTTATGCTGACTTAAAGTGGGTTGATCAGAAATTTGAACTTGGTGAAAATGTTTTTCTTTGTGTTAAACCAAGAAAGAGTTCTATAACTTTTGCGAAGGCTGCCAAGTTATCACCTCGTTATGTGGGACCCTTCGAAATTGTTGAAGTAATCAATCCCGTAGCTTACCGATTAGCATTACCACCTGCTTTGTCTCGCATGCATGATGTTTTCCATATTTCTTTGCTTAAGAAATATGTTTCAGACTTGTCACATGTTTTAAATTGGAATTCCTTACAGGTCCAAAACCCAGGAATAATCGTGGTTAAACCCACTCGAGTGCTGGAAACTCGCCAATTGCATTTGAGAAATCAAGAAATGCAGCAATGTAAGTTCCAGTGGGACCAGTTTAACGAAGAAAGTGCAACTTGGGAAAATCTGGAAGAGATGAAAATTGTTTTTCCCTTTCTTTTTGAACAAAATTGAATCTGTTGACTGATAAAAAAAATAATTATTATGAATTTATCTTTTACATGTCCTTATGTAAGCCAGTTTTGGGGCAAACATTTATTCAGGTTGAATGAATAGTATCATGATATTGATTTCTAAAATGTTCAAATTTGAAATAGTAATTTGTTTAGTGAGCCAATAAGTTGATTGATCAGAAGGTAAATCAAAGGATGTAATCATCAGAACGATGAATCTTTTAGGAGGGAAGCATGTAACACCCTGAACTGTTGTTACTTTCTCCTAAGCATTCAAGTGTTGATATATGATTTCTTCCGTATAAGGACATGTTCCTTTGGTTTTGGGAAGTCATGCTTGATATGGATTATATCCTTTCTACTCTTAAAGATATTTGACTGAACCGGAATATGCTTGGACTCTTTTGTTTCTTTTATTCTTCGCACTTGAGTTCAATTTGATTTCTGGATGATTGTGGATTTATCCACCTTTATGACTCAGCCTTGGATCAGTTACATTGATCCAAGGAATGTTTTAAGTTTATTTAGGATGAAATGATTTTATTGACTTTTCGAGAGTTACAAAGTCTGATTGAGCTTTGAATGATCAATTCTGGAGGTTAACTCTGGCTGATCATGGTAATTAGAATCTGGCTCCAGTTATCATAACATTAGCAAGGACCTGGACCTTAAACCAGGTAAGATGTTTATGTTTCATATCTAAGGCTTAATGTACTTGATGTCAAATGGAATCTGATCCATGAATGTTTTATCCTATTTTGAACTTTATTACTGATTAGTCCTATTTAGGGGACTTAGACTGGAATTAGTAATGTTGGTATTTTAACCTAAAATATAACCTAATGTTATCAGGTTAGTCATAAAACTATGAGCTTAATACTCCTTAGGGTTAACTAAACCTATCTCAATGGGGGGTGACTAATGTTATATCCTATGGAAATGAGACTAATGTCATATCCTATGATCAAACCTAAGTCACTAACCTATCCTAAACTAATACTATGAAGGGGAACTAAGGATGGGTCGCAAGTCATGGGCGGTGGTTTCCATGGAATTTAAGAAGGGATAAGGATGACGGACGGGGAGTGCTATCAGGTTTAGCGAAGGGTTAAATTGCTAACAGAGCCTTATGTGGCGGTATCTCTAAAGATGGGAATGTTTGTTTATTTTGTTTTGGCAATCACCAACTTTGGCAGTCGGTGGCAGTGGAAATAGGCGGTAGAATAAAAATAAATGCCATTAATGAGCATCAGGCCTCGAGAGCGGATTGCTTGGGAAGGCATGCAAGTGGAATTTTGTTTGGCTATTTTGTTTTCCGTGCATACCATTTTTTGCTCTGCATGAGCACTGGTTCTTTGAACCAGCTGTCTACTCTTCATTGCATGGCAATTTTGAAAGTTTCTAGTTTACTTCTCTATCACGGAAAATATATAAGGCATAGAGGTAACAATATTTTATTGTTTAATCTCTCGTGGAAGAATAAGAGAAGGTGCAAGCACATTCAAAGGTCTTCTTTGAATTTTAGCGACACTATCAGACATGATAGGCCCTAAATTTTAAAAATCTTGCTTCCTTTAAATGCTTTCATTAGAACAACTCTGTTTAGATGATTTTTTTTTGTACAGTTGGCTTGGCTGGTAGCAAATGTATTGGTTTTCCTTTTATGTTGATTTGGGAATTTTGGGTTATACATAGATCCTGATGAAATCTACTTCCTTAATCTTCTTTCCATGCTGTGAATACAATTTGGGCTTTGTTTTCTGTTGGAAGTGTTTTATGCTTTCTTGTCTGGCTGAGGTATTGAATTTAAAAACTAGCACTATGATAGACTTCATGCTTGATGATTTCGTGTTTGGAGACACTACTGTAATAAACTGTTGTTTCAAATATGGTTGGTTTATATGATTGTTGCTTAGCCGTATGAACCCTAACTATTACTGGACATATTTAGGAAAGTAAATAGTTGGATTTATGGGAAAATTTTATTTCATTCTATAAATTTTGACTGGTTTAGTTGCATGACTTGGAAATAAAGTTGAATTCAAAGTCTGTACCTTTATTTTAAAGGAGTATGAATGTCCCTAAGTATACAGAGTTTTGTGAGTATGAAAGTGTTTGATTAAACTGTTGTTTTTGCAATTTTACATGAATAGAAGAAGAGAAAACCTATTTGGATAACCTCTGTATCTCTTGGAAATTTCACAGGTTAATCTAGGACCCGCCATAGTAAGAGTTAGGTAATAAATTTGGTTGAGTTATGGCTATGTATACCTTGAGTTGACTGCAAATTCTACTATTAACGCTGCATTTTATAATGTCGGGAATTCTACTATATAAGTAAAACAATGACTTCAACGTCGTTAAGTTTATTTAAGTACAGCTAATGCTTTTCCTTTCTCTAGTGGGGATTTGGGTTGAAATGATCCATAAACCATAGAATGATTTATTTATTTCACACAGTTAAATCATGGATAATTACTATGGTATAGGTAGTTTGGATATTGAGGCATTGATGAATCTGCATTTGGAATCCTATTATTGACTCTGTACAGGCATTTCTAGTTTAATACCTTGAAATGATTTAACGACTTATCTATGCAATGGTATAAATAATGTAGTTTTGATCTATTAATAATAAATAGATAATGGAAGATTATCCTAACTCTTAGACCAAATGGTATGAGAAAGGAAGAAATGTAGACTGTTGCTTTTAAACAAAATGGTGGTCTGAGATTAGATTGTTTTTAACATTTTATGTAAAGGAAACATTGTTGGCATTCATTTAAATGTATAGTTGTAGATCGCAATGGTCTATTGGAAAATATAAAGGTGATTCTATTTGATCTGCGCCTGAGTCTAAACGTACGTATTGCTTTACTTTCCTTCCTTTTTCCTGATAGGATTAGAGTATATGTATATTACTTCATGGAAGTTGTACAGTCCTGATTTCGGGTAAGATAGCGATCGGAATTTCTTTGTTCCTTACTCTAGGTAATGGAAGATAGTAGTTATAAGTTTTGAAATATGAAGGTGCTCTCTCTCTCTCTCTCTCTCTCTCTCTCTCTCTCTCTCTCTCTCTCTCTCTCTCTCTCTCTCTCCCTCTCTCTCTCTCTCCCCCTCTCTATCTCTGGAAATTATGAGTGTTCTCTTCCTTAGAATTTCTATAAGAACTCTACAATGTGGGTATGAGATGAAAATATTGTTAAAATTAGGTGGAAAAAGTGGTAAGTGTTGAATCTTAACTAGAAGTCACCTATCCTTCTTTTTAGCAGCATTTTACCCTGATTGAGAATCTCAGTTATTATCTACTTGTGTAAAAGAAGCATTGTAGTAACATTTTTTTCTACTTATCAATGTTTAAGAATTGATATGAAAAAGTTAGAGGAAATCCGTTAGATGAACTAGCTTGAGGTAGTATTCTATCCTTGCTGAATTTTTATATGCAAATCTGTCAGTTGCATACCTTAAAAAGTTTTCATTCTTTTGATTAGAGTGATTATAACATGATTGATATTGTTCTTGGTTTTCGGATGGCTAGGTACTAAGGATTCACATCGTTTCTTCTTAATTTATTGTATAAGATGAATCATCCAAAAAGGATTAAATTTGAAATAGTAATCATAATATGAGTTACGTTATAAATTCGTATTAGAGTGGTAGAAAGAAAATTAGCGTGATTCATGATTATGAATTTGAAGGAATTGATTTCATTTAAACAGGTTGTTTAATGGAAACAATTGGTGGAATGCAATTGTTTTAGAAATTAGTGCTTATCATGCTCAGTTCACTGAACTAACCCGTGCTAGCAATTTTTGCAAATGGTCATCTTAAGTGGTAAAGGCAGGAAGAACTGAAATGATGCACAGACTGTTTAATCTAGTTTTTATTAAGAATTTTTGATATGATTATTCTAATTGTACTATAGGAGAATGTTACTCTTTTGCTATTAATTATTGTATTAAAATATGCCGAAGTGCATAGTTTGTAATTTTATAGGTTTGGAAATAAATTAATGGAGACATATTACTTACGTGGTCTGTGTTCTTATTATTGAATTGATCTTCTCTTATCTGTATGAATGAGAGTGCATACTTACTATTATGTGTAATGGGGTCTAGTGGATTCCCTAAGTAAGCCTTGTATAATTATGTGGCTGAATACTACATGTTTCTGGTTAGTAATTCTTTTATATTGAATATGGTTAAATTGGAAATTAGACCACCGCATTTTATTTAGGGAAGTAGAGGTTGAACTATGCCTTAAAAATGTAGCTACAACGGGAAGAGTATTTTATTACTCTCTTAATGTTCTAATTCAGACAATGTAATTAATGGTTATAAATCACCATGCCGTAATGGTAATTTGTTGATATATTTTTGTCCTCGAGATTGTTGTGAACCCTTACTAGTTAGTTATCTTCCTTATGAGAAAACTTAGGGCTTTTTTCCTATTAAGGGGATTCAAGATTATTAGGAAATAATCGGTAACTTGAAACAATCTGGAATCTTATCGAAAGCTTTTCTCTGCGTTGCTGAACCTAATTATGAAAAGTAACTTAAAAAGTGTGGGACCCAGTGTTAGCAAAGGCTACCCAATTAGGAGGGTCGGTAATCCAATATAACTCAACTTATGTAAATTCTTGGGGTTACATACATCTTTTCGAGGTTGTTTCATAGGATGTTGAAACCTATCAACTGCAGGATTGTACCTTCAAGAAGATTAGGATATTCTCAAGGATACAATAATGCAGGTGACATATGGCAACACCCTTTTGCATTGATCGTTAAGATTTACACCTGAAACTTGATCAAGGATTTCCCTTCGGGACTGGTTAGGACCATAGACATGTTATGAGGTATTCCTTTGAGACTCAGGGTACACTGACACACGGGGTTAACATTGGTTGACCCAGTATGTCAGCTTACCCCTAGTCTTCAAGGGCATCCTTGTAACATGAATTATGATATTAACCCGATCCGGAGTGAAAACTTGGGTCAAAGAGACTGACAGAAGTCAGTATAAGATGTTCTATATAACATCGGAGTGGGGTGAAGGATGTATTCCCGATTGACGAGTATGTCATCAAGGAATAAGAGACATGAACAGTATGTTTCAAATCTTTGGCAAAAGTATCGCAAGTTGTTGATTGCGTTGTCCTATGTCACCTAGTCTAAAGGACGTGATGCTGATGGATAATGGTAACAATTATTCAGATAGGTTACTTGGACAGAGCACTCAGAATCCTGGATTAGGGAAGAGAACCACAAGAGTGAAGTGTTCAGATGAAAACACCAACTCTATGATACACATGAATAGATTGGTAGTTCACCGAGTCATGGAATGAATAGATCGGCGGTACACCGAGTCATTACAGCTACATATGGTTATCTGTTATAAGAATGATTGTCATGATCTGTGAGTTCTAAATTATGTATTTAGAAATAGAAAACACTAATAAAAAAAATATTGTTCTAATGTATTAAAATGAGGATGTTACAACATATGCATACAACGTGTCATGATTGATGGAGGTGCTAGCATTAACATCATATCCTCACACGCATACAATTAAATTTTTATTCATTATAAATATATGCATACCAACCCAATTATGTTGCGCTCCTTTAACAATTCCATCACCTCCACCCTTGGCACCATTATCCTTCATGTTCACGTAGGACCTTGCACTATCCCAGAACTATTCTACGTATTAGAGGGGGATATCTAGTATAACCTATTACTCGATAGACCCTGGATTCGTGTCATGGGTTGTGTCCCTTCAACTTTACACCATTGTGTAAAATTTGAGCATGAGGGACATAACTACACCATCCCCACCGACCCATCACCATTCAAGACCTGTAACATGTTGTATCGGCCCAATAATGTGCTTATACGAGTCAAGGCATCTACCACTACCCCCACTTCAACTTCATCCAGAAGCCCATCCACCAATGCTGCCACCGCCCCTCCCACATCAAACCTTGCTATTCCTACTATCACTGCAGCCTCTACAGATGACTCATCTGCTTCCCAATCATTTAGTGATTCATCTATCCCTGCTACCCACATATCGACTACTGATCCCTTAGAATGTGTTTTTCAACACCTCACTTTGGGGGGTACCACTTATACAATATGGACACATTCCTCACTCCTCAAGAGTATGGGAACCTACGCCACCACCCTAGTTATGACTACCACATAGGCGAGATTTTTCCTTATGGTCCTCCCTACCTTCACACTAATCTAATGTATGGGGTACTTGATATTGCCACTTATTTTCCTGAACCTCCATCCCAAACACGACCATTTTCATCTGACCTACAATCCCTTACAAATGGCCACTTCACCCACACTTTCCTCTGCCATTGCACATGGAAAGGTTTTGGCTTTGGTTTTTACGAATAAGGTTGTCATACTATCATTTCCTGTACCACTCGTAAACACAATGACCGTAGTGGCATTGGCTTTTCTGCACCACCTCTCAAGAAGGCCCGCGACGACCTCGTTAAGGAAGAAAAACCTTCTCCACCTCATTCACCCACAACACCATCTTCACCCATGGTGTCCATATATCCTGAATTTACACCTCCTAACATTTTTTTTTCGTAAACACAATTTCCATGGGACCTCTAACCTATCAATGCGATGGCGAGACTCCCTCTTCTCTCCCCTTCCTATATCTTGACATGATCGATGATGATACACCTTCTATTAATGTCATTCAATATCAGGATGATGAGTCCATCCTCACCTACCTTGGTGTTGAAGACTCTTATATTCACCGGTTGTTACCCTCTGAGACGTAAACCATGTTGAACGAGACTATCAAAATCAACATTAATACTTAGGATGACCCACACATTCTAAAGATAGGCCAATCTTTAAATGTTGCTGAACATGAAGCTTTTACTTATTTCCTTCAAGACCATAGCAATACTTTTTCCTGGTCCTATGCCGATATGCCTCATATTGACCCTAAAATTGTGGTCCACAATATCGTAACCATTCGTAATGCCAAACCCATCAAACAAAAGCTGCGGAAAATGCATCCTTGCATTACTCTTCTGGTCAAAGAAAAACTTCAGTGCCTTCTCTAAGTTTCTTTCATCCTACCCATTGATTATCCCCAATGGATTTCTAACGTCGTTCCTGTCAAAAAATCAATAGGGGGACTCCGCATTTACACGGACTTCCGTAACCTTAACCTAGCTTGTCCCAAAGATGACTTTCCTCTACTAGGTATTGACCAACTAGTTGATCTCACCGCCTACCATGAAATGTTATCACTCATGGACAGTTTCTCGGGTTATAATCAAATATTACTTACTCCAGAAGATCAACACAAAACTACCTTCATCACTCCTTGAGGGACCTTCTGCAATCGAGTCATACCTTTTGGCCTTAAAAACACTTGTGCTACATATTAACGAGCCATGACTTACATCTTTCATGACATCATGCATCACATATTGGAAGATTACGTAGATGATATTTTTGCCAAATCCAAACATCGAGCCAAACACATGACCATCCTTAAGGTCATCTTTGACCGCCTCATCAAGTATTATGTTCATCTTCAACCAAAGAAGTGTGTCTTTTTGGTAATTTCAAGAAAACTCCTTGTTTTCATCGTTTCTTTACGTGGCATAGAAGTTGATCCTGCTAAAGTACAGGCTATTCTAGAAATGCCTCTGCCTACTAATCTCCATCAACTTCGAAGCCTACAAGGTAAGTTACAATCCATTCATCATTTTATCTCGCAGATTTCCGACCACTGTCAACCATTTCATCATCTTCTCAAGAAGGATGTTTCATTCAAATGGGATGATGAATGCCATTAAATCTTTGAAGCCTTAAAACAATACCTTCTTCAACCACCAGTGCTCATTCCTCCTAAGGATGACCAACCCTTTTACCTATATATTTTCGGCACTGACCATTCTTTAGGTGACATGCTCACTCATCGCGATGCACAATACAAAGAGAAAGTAGTTTATTATATAAGTCGTACCCTTTTAGACTATGAAACTAGATACAACCACGCCAAAAAAATATATGCTTATCCTTTGTTTCCATCACCACCAAACACTGCCATTACCTACTCAACCACAAAACCTTTGTTGTTACCAATACTGACCCCCTACACTATATGTACGCCAAACCCTATCAACTTCAACGTGCCGCACGTTGGCTTATGCTTCTTACTGACCACAAACTCAAATTCACTCATCAAAAATCCATCAAGGGCCAAACCATCGTTGACCACCTAGTAGACGCAGCTCTTTCTGGGAATAAACCCTCTAACTTTGATTTCCTAGATGAATCCATAGCTACCCTCTCCTTGGACGATACCGCTTACCAAATGAAACTCTTCTTCGATGGCTCAAAGTGTCAGCGGGAAGGTGGGGCTGTTGTTATCCTCATTCCTCTTGATGGTGAACCTATGCCTTTATCTTTCAAACTAGATTTTGATTATACAAACAATATCACCAAATATAAAGCACTCATATTGGGTTCCAGGCTGCTTATGCCCCAGATGCTAAGTCAATCAATATCTTTGATGATTCCTAGCTGGTCGTAAACCAAGTCAATGGTATATACCAGTGTCATAATGAGACACTTAAAAGTATAAACATCACATAGACATACTTTTGATGACCTTTGATTGTTACGAACTTAAAACCACCCCACGTTCTACATATAAATCTGTGGATACCATGGCCTGCATGGATTCTTAGATACCCGCTTCACCTAATGACTCTAAAATCTTCGTCATAATACAATAGTTGCAATCACCCTCTTACTTACCTTGTGAGGTCTACTCCGTCAGAACCGTTGCCCCTGACCTACGTGACCTTTACTATAAGCAATTTAAAGACTATCTTTTCCTTTCCATTCTACCCACTGATCTCACTCGTAATGGACAATGTGCCTTTCTTAAAAGTGTCTCTCATTATGTCATCATGGGAGGTCTCCTTTATAATCGTATCTTTGACGATATTCTCTTACGATGCCTTACAAGTTCTGAAATTCCCTACACTATCAAGGAAGTTCACAATGGAATTTATGGAGGTCACTTCAATGGTTTAGTTGTCGCAAAACACATTCTTCACCTTGGCTATTTTTGTCTAACCCTAAATCATGATTATTGTAACTATGTCAAACGTTGTGTCAAATACCTGCAACATGCTAATCTTCATCACACACCTAGTCATGTGTTACAGGTCGCACAAGACCTTTGGCCTTTCTCTCAATGGGGCTTGGATCTTGTTGGCGAGATTAATCCCAATTCTTCACAATGCCATCAATGGATTATAACCGCTACTGAATATTACACTAAATGGGTAGAAGCCATCCCCCTCGTTTCTACAAAATTCAATAAAATATGTGAATTTGTCAACCATCACATCAATTGTCACTTTGTTGTTCCTTGTCGTCTCATCACTGATAACGGAAATTAATTCAAAAATAAAACCCTATGTAAGTTATGTAATGCTTTTGGCATCCAACTCAGTTTCTCATCACCTTATTACTTGCAAACTAATGGCCAAGCAGAATCGACCAATAAAACCTTAAAAAAATTGTTATGAAAGTAGTTGACGATACTGGCAAGGATTGGCATTCACACATTCCTTTCACTTTGTGGGCTTATCGCACTAGTATTCCCACTTTGACTACTTCCACACCTTTTTCTCTGGTCTACGGTACCAAGGTTGTCTTGCCTCTCGAATCCCTGATTCCATCTCTTCGCATCTCACTACAACACATGCTCAACCACAATGACTTTCACCAGGATCGTTTGAGGTAACTTGAGTTATTAGATGAATGTCATCTCAATGCCCTTGACCATCTCCAAATCTACCAAAAATGTATCAAATGTACCTACGACAAACTTGTCCACAAATAAACCTTTCAGTTCAGTGTCCTTGTCTTGAAGGAAAATCAACATGTAACCAAAGAAGAGAAAAGTAAATGGAGAAAAATTTCTCATAATTGGCTTGGACCCTATATCATTACCCATGCCTATAATCAGGTACTTATCATTTGTCTTCACTCGAAGGTAAACCCAAAACTGAGCCTCTGAACGCCTTGCTTCTTTAACCATTTTAATGTTGACATCAAGTTCTATATCACTTTATGTCAATTGATCACTCGTCCCTTGAGTGATGTTCACCTTCCATATTAACCATTTTTTAGGATCAATGACTAAACAAGAATCCTGTGATTAGTCATCACCTTTTGATGTTATCTTCAATATGAGTACCATGGCTCTACTCATAGCATGATTCTCATGGATACTTTTTGTATTTTTAAAAATGGAACCCCATGGTCATTCATCACTTCAAACCACCTCTTTCATAGTTAACCCCCATGTACTATGGTTTTGTCTTCTAAACAAGGACTTAATCTTCCTCTATAGTCTTGTTCATGACTTAAACATCAAAAACATAAAAAGGGATTCAAATTCTTCAGTCAAACTTCCAAGAAAATATGACTCCCTCAAAAAGGGAAATCTCTTATTTCTACCTTACCACTATGAATAGATTGCTCCCTTGAAGGACAACTATATTCTTCCCTAGCTTATGGGAGAACTACATTGGCCTAAGGCCCCTTTTCATCGAGGCTATATAGGAAGCACTTTGAGGGCATGGGGCCCTTGAAGGTTAGCTCGACCACTCTTCACCCTAACCTATTTTCCCCTTCCTTTTATTATTCACATCCTACCTTAGTTCATTTCCATTTTTTATCAACAATTGGAAATTAAGCCAAAAAAGAAATAATTAATAAACATTTTGTTACCACATCATCACATCGGTCATTTATAATTTTCACATTTCCACTCTAGAAAATATTTGGAAACTTAAACCATAACATTCATATACATCATCATTTCTCTCCCTCATGCCTATAACCTAACTCCATCATGCCTATGACTTAACTCTATCATGCCTATAACCTGACTCCATCATGCCTATGACATGCCTCTATCATGTCTATTACCTGACATGCCTATGACCTAGCTCCATCATGCCTATAACCTGAATCCAACATACGTAATTGACCTCACTCAGCCATGCTTATAAGACCTCAACTCAATCATGCCTAATTCACCTATTTTCCATCATGTACACAAATAATGGAAATTAAAACAAGTACACCATCCATACCATAAGTATCATCATCTATATAAATGAGAAATTTTGTGTATCCATACATATGTCCATAGATACAAATAAATATGAATATCTCAAATCGCTCATATACAATCTCACTATCTTCGGCACGCAGGCCAGTATAAAAATCCAAATCACAAAACACACATATAAAACATCACTATCTTCAGCATGCAAGCCGATATATATATCAAAAAAATCAATACAATAATCATCTCCAGCGACTAATCATCACCCAACCTAATATCCTATGGGCCAGTCTCACATGTCTCCTCCTCTTTGCCTGTATTCCGTCCCACTAGCATCTCACCACCCTTCATTGGCCTTGGTCTTACCTCTGCAGGTACCTCACTAGGAGCTGGCCTCCATGAACTAGTGGCCTCGCCCTGACCCTATCTCAAGGATCCTCAGCCCCCTGTACTCTCCACACTCTGATTGAAAGACTTGGTTCTCTTACTCGAGGCCTGATGTGCTCTATACTCTACATACCTAGGGACATATATCCCTACGGTCATTAGGTGATCCTAATAGTACCTCACCTCACCTAGGGCATCCTTGAACCTAGCCATCGATACTATCTACGGTGGTGCCATTGGTCTCTGGCCCTGTACCTATACCATGGGACCCTGTCCTGCCCTTGCCTATAAAATGGGACCCTGTCCCTGAGCTTGTGTGGGTGTCAGTGCATGTACCTGGGCCTAAAGGACCACAATCTGCACCTGTGTAGTGACCAGCTAGCCTTTAAATGTACAACATGTGCCTGTAGGGCGGCGACCTCTACCCCATCTCCATATCCACCCTATGCAGGTGCCTATCCCTATGTAACCTGGGCCTGAAGGGCTACTACCTATTACTATAGAGTAGCAACCTGTACCTCTAACCCTATTAGTTACCTTTGCACTATCCCCAACTGTGTGTCTAGGGTAGTCACCTGCTCCTGTAGGGTGTCCCTCTGAACTGTGATAGTGGCTAAGTTAGTGTTGTATATATCTTCCCCTGGGTAGATATAGACAAGCGAAGAATATGGAAATCAAAGGAACTCAAAACCTGAAATTTATTTATGCCAAAAGTCATGCCTTGGCGCACGTAAAGGGGGCATGACATGGAGTGTCGACATGGCAAAAGTCACGCCTTGGCATAGGAAAAAGGCGCATGACAAAGAGTGTCGACATGAAAATGGATGCGCCAAGGTGCAAGAAAAAGGCGCACGAAAAAGAGTGTCGACATGAAAATGGATGCGCCAAGGCGCACGAAAAGGGCGCATGACAAAGAGTGTCAACACGAAAATGGATGTGCCAAGGCATAGGAAAAGGGCGCACGACAAAGAGTGTCGACACGAAAATGGATGCGCCAAGGCACAGGTAAAATGATGTCGACGGGGCATTTTCAGTGCCTATGGTGCATTTAAGGGTATGTCGACATGAAGATGGATGTGCCAAGGTGCACCTTCAGGAGGCGCAACATTCTGAGCGCTGACAGAAAAAAAACCCTGGTACAGATATTCAGATGGCCATAACTTTTCACAGGGAGCTCGGATTCATGCAAGGTTGGAATTTTCAGAAATCTTACGAGGTCCTCTGTCCAACTACGACTGGATATCTTTAATTAGGTGGTAAAAAATTCTTAAAAATTCAAAATACAGCATGCCACTTTTTGGGTTTGCTAGGGTTCTCACCTACCACCATAATGAGATGAATTAAATGCAACCTGGAGGTGGTTGGGGTAGGTTTGGAAATCCTCTCTTTTCTCTCTCATTCTTCCTATAAATTGTAAGGAGGGGATTCTTTCTAAAGGTTGGACATTCTTGTTTTTCCCCTCCCTTCTTCTCTTTGGTAGGTGAATCTATGGAGTTCAGACCTCCCATCTAAAACTGTAATGCAACTTTGCCTCTTGACATTTTGTAGTGTATTGTATCAATCCTTGGAGCAAATAATGCATGTCTGTGGATGATTCTCAACCCTCTTTGTGTTCATTTGCATCCTCCTGATCTTTCACTACAAATTTGGTTATCTGTGCATGATCTTGCATTACATTTTAATGGCTTGTGTTTATTAGCAAGGTAGTTGTTCTTCATTCCTCGGTGCATCACCTCTGTTAGTTTATGTTTTATTTTTATGCATCTTCTTACCCTGTCTCCTTGGAAAGTTAGATTAGGTTTTTGAGTAAACCCTCTGCATTTTTACGTGTGCATATGAACAGAGGAATAGGAACCGGCCTTCATCTGGAGAGCTTTTCCGATTTCGCAAGGTCCCAGACTTGGGAAAAGCTCCATTTTATGCAATCGCACTGAGAGTCTCAACCCATCGAGTTGCAGACACACAGGGGTGTTGTGATTCGCCATCAACAGTTAGGTTGCCCTTGCCTTGGTGATACTGCCCGTAGTTGTGCTACCCACCACTATCTATATCTATCTGTCACTTTTTCATCATCAATCCATTGGTCTACTGTCTGCTCCTCCTTCCCTATTAGCACCATCGGCTGTGGTAGAGGCACAGGCCTCTCCACGTCATCCCTCCTATACTATGGGAAGAGTGGAGGCACATCCTACAGCAACCCAAACTGTCATCTGACCCTTTCTACAGGTATCATCTCGTACTCCCCGGCACGGCATCCCTCTATCCATCTGAGTACTTGTAGCTCATCTAGCTCCATGACCATCTACCTATATGATGGGAAGCCCACATACGGCCGCCAAATAATGTCAACCCCAGATAACCTCTCCAACACCCACCTGTAATATGCTACATCATGTGTAGCCCTGATAGCTCGGTGCTCTTCAACAGTAGGTACCCATCACCTATAGCCTACTCAGACCAAACCCAACTCAAATGCATCTAGACATGGCATACCAACTGGACGCACACACACGCAATCTGCTTATATGCCCAGTAGTGTAGTAAAAATGTGCAACATAGGTTGAACCTCTGTAGCCTCCCATAGGCTCATAACTCTCTATATAGTTGCACCAAGAATGTTGGTGCTCATGCAAATGAGATCGTATCCTACATCATGTCGTGAATAGCCCCCATTAATTCCCATGGGAATTTCTCACCCTCCACATCTGGCAATGCAAAACAGTAAACTACCTCCATAATCAGAACCACTAATCTCATCTCCTCAGGATGGCCCCTATACATGTCTCCATATCTCAGGCTAGCATCATGGATCTGAAGCTTCACCAGCCCCTCACCAAACAATGTCAACATCAACTCCTTAGATTCCTCTGAGGTAATGGAGTACACCTGCATCCCTACTATCATTATTCATAGGATCCTATAAGCATCCTCCAAGGTGACGATGATCTCACCTGTCGGTAGATGAAAGGTGTTGGTCGCTGAATCCCATCTGTCAATGATGGAGACCATCAGGATTGGCTCCCGAACTACATTCCGATAGCATCTGACCCCAATCAGGTTGACATCTACAACATGGCACCACTCCTTACCTGTCGCACTCGCTCATAACGATATGAATAAGGGCGGTACCCTATCGCACATCCACAATTGGTCTCTCACCTGCATCCAAGAAACCATAACATCATTGAACATCAACCATACCCAACTTCACCCTTGGTACCCCACCTATTCCCAAGATTCTTCCTATCTCATGACCTCACTCCCTCACCCCATCCCTCGATTCATCACTATTTATACCTATTACCCTATCTCTTTTCCTTCGACAATATCTTCCTATCTAGTGACCTATCTCAACACCACCCCCTCTCATTTGTTGGCCCATTTTCCTCTAATACCAACTGGCATCAGTTCTTCTTGACCAACAACGGTCAATAAAAACCAACATTGGTCACCTCATCTGTGACCGATGCCAGCTAACTCCCACTGACATTGGAAAACATTTGACCGACGTCATGTTATCCTGTAAAATTGATAAGGGAAATTTTATAGGTAACCTTACCAAATTTTTGTTCTGGTTCCTCCTCAGGGTCCCTCAATGTTCGGAATGTTGTAAAATCCCTTTTTGGGAAATCTAGTTTTCCGAACTTAGTCATTTTGGTCCTTTTTTGGATGGGTGCACCTTTTGTCTATGTAACACAGGATAAAATTGCACCCCCTTTATTCCTTTGACACACCCTTTGGAGTGTTGACACAACAATTGTTGCACCTTCCCGTGTTGCACCTTTCTTGCCTTCGCCAAGGCACATGCGCCTTCCTGTCAAGAACAAAAAATGTTGCACCATGTTTTGGTGCGCCAAAGCGCTCAAAATATCATGTTGACAGTCTTAAATTTGCGCTAAAGGTGCAAATAATTTCATGCTGACAAAAACATATCCGCGCCAAAGGGCGCAAATTTTTTCATGTCGACAAGCATTTTGGTGCGCCCTCTATAAAGTGGTTGGCACATTTATTACAATTTTGGCTATATATAAGTGCATCCACCCTGTCATTTTCACAATAAAAAATACATGAAAAACTTTATTCCTCTACACTTGTCAGCACGCCTGTCATCCTCATGTCGCATTCGTGGACCCCACTTCATTTCTCTCTTTCTATATATTTTGGGTAAGTGGTCCTTGCTTCTATTGTGTTTTTGTTTTTTTTATTGTTTATGAAGTGAAATGAAATGAATATGAGGAAACCATAAACCCCTCTAACCATTTTTTGCAAATCTTCATCCCCGAGCCATTTTCACCCTCTTTTCGGATCTGCTGGCCTAGAGGGCTCTGTCTCAAAAATGAACCAAGACCTCTTTGCTAAGTTCCCTTCACTGTCGAATCATGTCGATAAAACCTAAAAAATCACAAACTCAAGAGGAAAGAAAACTTAAAAAGTTATCATTTCCACCCACGATTTTCTTTTGGCACAAACGCCATTCCTGTTACATAAAACATAGTCATGCCAAGAAGGCACACTGACCCTGATTACAGCATGCCAATTTCTTGCTCCATACAAAACTAGGAACTACCTTTATTTGGTGCTGGCGTAATCCCGCTTACAACAACATAATTGCCATGCAATATTTTCCTGCGCTGAGCCAAAGGCCACCTTTGTGCACATAAATTTAGTGCTACACGCATTGATCCTGCACCCCTCGGCGCACCAAAATTCCCTGTTACATGTTACATACCTATGCCATAGGTGCATCATGCTGCCATGAAACACCTAACTTATTTGCGCCTAGTATAAAAAACTTCATGTAATGGCGCAGGCGCACATCTGTCTACAACAACAAAGATGTTATATGCATATTTCCTATGCCCTGCGCCCTTTGCTGCTAATTTCTTCCTTGCAACACTCTGCTTCAGTGCACCATACTTTTGACCCTGCATCCTGCACATTTCCTGCACCCTGCACCCATAAGCTTTAAATTGCTAACTCCTCATTCTCTAAATCTTTGATGGAAGATTTGATAGCTAGCATGGCTCTTCTACGTTGGGCTTCACTCCTTGCAAATCAGCAACTAAACTCAAATCCACATATGTCTACATCAAGCAAAAGACCAACCAAGTCTAAGGGTAAGGCTAAACTCATAGAGGAAGAGATGAAATACAAATATCAAAGGGTCAGAATGCCCGAGTCCCAGGAAGAATGTGACCTAGATATCAAAGATTTCAAACTTGGCCACATTGATATGGAAGATTTTTGGGCCAGAACCAGAAGGGTCATAGGCAGTCCTTGGATGGACAAATTGGTGGGTAGTGGTCTGCATTTTGCTAGGGGAATCCCCGTCAGTGTAGTGAATAACGAGTTTATGATGGTGGTGGCCTGCTGTTATAACAAAGACACAAGGTGTGTCGAGAACGAAAAGGGTGAGGTTATAATCAACCTCACTGCCTGGCACTTCGAGATCATGCTAGGCATTCCCCACCACTGACATTTTGTGGCTATAAGCCAAGAGGACTGCATCAAGGCATGGGAGGATAACGAAGACAAATGCATGCAGTTGATGAATGAAGTGTATTTGAAGAACAAGAAGGTGATAACCAGGTGGCTGCAGGTTATTCACCGCAACGAATTCTCTGAGGAACTAAGTGATACCATCACATTCCTAAGCAGAGTTTTTGGGATTTTTGATGCCCATTACTTTCACAAATGGATGCTCAGGTACCTAGAAACCATGAATAAGAACGTGCCTGATCAGCACTTTGAGTGGGCAGAGATCATAAGCAGCACCATCTCTGAGCAGCTCTAACAACTCACCACAACAGGGAGGTTCTACATGAACTCCTACGTAGTCTACACTGCATCCTCAAAGAGGGATTATCCAGCACTGAGCCGATGCGGGGTTTTTCCTCAGGTGAAAATATATGAATACTACCCAGAGTTGAAGCTGGAGAACAACATCCCACAGTTCACCAAGATCAATGATGCTTTCTTCTACAGCATCATCTACCTTTTGAGGCCAAATATGACTCATGGTCAGATGACCAAGAGCATAGTCACAGCAACTGAGAAGTGGGGGGCATTATTTACGTAATTCCCCACCTTCACCTATCTCAGAGCAGCCAACTTCTTGGGGGAGCCCACCAAATTGCCAAGGTATGCAAGCCCTAAGCTGATCTTGCTGGATCTGTCCAGGTAGCTCATAACATATCATGAGAAGTGTCTGAAAAGGAAGAAGGGTGGAACTCCTTTTCCCCTGACAGTGGGTAGGTATACCTGTAATTCTCACACCAAAGCCCGAGAAATGTTTACAGAATTGGAGCTGCTTAACCTAAAGCACAATTTCCCGGAAAGGCCCAACTTCAATCAAAGAAATTACCTCCCAAAGGAAAAACTTAGTCTGATTCACGTTCCATAGATCAAGGACATCTACATCGACGTGTATCACAAGGTCAAAATCAGGAGAAAGGATCACTCCCGCCTGGCCCTAGCAGAGATTATTCAATATGGCGTGGCCATTGTTCCAAAAGGTTATCAAACAAATGATCAAGAAGTTGATCAGGTGTATCTAGACACAGATGGGGACAACTGGCCATTTGCTGAAATAGATAGGACAAAGGCACCTCAGACCATTCAGGTAAGGGTTAAGGAAACATTGCGGCGAACAGAACATTGGTGCAGAATGAATGGCCTTATCTACCTTGGAGTAGATTTCACTACGTCTCCTTTGGGAAATGCACCTGCCAGGCCGAAGCATCTACCAAAGGGAAAAAGTAAAGATAAAGAGGAAGAATCAATCTCTGCCCAAGAAGAAGCTCCTGAGAGCCCTCCTTCCACCACACAAGAACAGGTTGTGAGCCTGGTATCCCCAGAGAAAGAAATGGTAGAAGGTGTTCCGATGGGAACATCCATTCAAAATGTTGCCACTGCTACAACTATTGAGGTCCCTCCTATCCCTTCTCCCTCTCCTCATTCCCCTCCTCGCGTGACTCAACCAACCATCCCCTTGGTTGTTTCTTCTCCCCCGTCTTCTACTGTTCACCCTTCCTCTTCCTCCATCTTCTCTTCCCTTGCGGAGCTGTCCCCCATAATTTCTTCTCTCATTTCTCAGCTCCCTTCCACCCCCACAACTACTTCCCCTACAGTATCTCCTCCTTCCGTGAGCACTTTGCTGGCCTCTGTTTCAATGTCGCAACCAAGTGTCTCTACACATTTCCCCTCATCTACTGCAGCCGCTCCCTCTTCCACCTCTGGTCCCACTCCCTTAAGTCCAGCATAGATCTCTCAGCACCTGAGCTAGCATAAGAGGAAAGTCCCTATTGCACCTATGGGCCTCTTCATCATCCCAGCAAAGGGGGCTAAGAATAAAAATCCCATAACCCGCTTCTCTCAGAGTGCATCAGGAGAGAGAGTAATAGAGATCGTGTATCCCGATCCCTCCAAGGATAAAAAGGATCTGTCCCCTACAGATTATACAGTGACGCAGGTCGCAATGGGAACATCATCTGAGAGCCTTCAAGGAGAGGCCCTGTCTACAGTGGACGCCCTTTGCAAGAAACTCCAAGAAGCAAAGGAGGAGAAGAGGCTGCTAAAAGAATAGAATAAGCATCTTCTCCATGCTCTGCAGATAATGGGTAGTGCACCTCCTATAACTGCCACTAAAACTCCTGAGGTCCTCAGTCAAGATAAGATAAATGAATACGCCGAAATTGGTGAACAAGGCATGGCAGTATCCACCTAGAGAGACCAAATCCTCAAAGAGAGTGAGGGAGTAATCATGAAGTTCACCGAGCTATATCAAAACATTGAGCAGGCGAACAAGGAACTCCAAGTGATTGCAGGACCTATCTTCGAAGAGTTGGACCATGCTAGGTTACAACATGAGACATTCAAGAAGATGATCGACTGTTCAAGCAAATATTTAGTTAAATTCAGTGTCTTCGATCACCCTAGAGCACCCAACAAAATCCTCGCTGCTTTGGACTACTAGGTCAATCAGATGGAATTTTTCCTGGAGAAGATAGATAAGGTCAAAGAGGAAGCCCTAGATGCTATACATCAAATGGAGAAAAATTTCCTGAGAATGTCTCCGGGCTTGCTCACTCCTTCGTACGCCTTGAGGAAGGTAGATGAAACCATTTAGATCTTCAAAGAGATCATCTCACAAGGGCTAGGGCCAGAAGCCACTTTTAAAACTGAATCCATCAATAACCTTCTGTTCTATCATGATTTCATAGGGTACCTGATGGAGGCAGGTAATAAATACTTCAAGCTCCCAGAAAAAATCAGAGATGAACGGGAGACTTGTGAAGTTATCGGCGATCACCACAAGGGTCCTGCCCAAGATCTACTTCAACCGATGATTAGCAAGTTCATGGAGTATCGGACCTAATTCCACATTACCTCTCCTGAGCAATAGCAGGATACTCCTTTCCAGCCGCGGGATGAAGACGAATAGCCTTCCTCCTCTTGGCATTCTTTTTGTAATATTTAAAATTATGTTGGCATAAACGAGGACATCATCCATGTTGCATCATGGGATGTTGTCATCCACCAAGTTGCCCTAAGTCAACATTTGACTTTTAGATATTTTGTAAATATTTTTGTAGTTAGTTGTTGGTTTCTTTTTACCTTCTCTCTTCTCCTTCTTCTATATATACTTGAATACTTGTTGTATTCAAGAGGGTGAACATTTTTTAGATGAAAAATAGAAGTGAGGAGAGAAAGAATTTGAGCTTTCCTGTAACAGAAGAAAACATTAATACAAATATTGAGCCTTTGTGCTGAATACATGTGTTATGCATCAAACCTTTCTTATGTTAGATCTATATGCTTATTCGGTTAGATCTATCTCTACTTTTTTATCATTTGCTCATCAGTATTGCTTTGTTCGTTTATGCAAGTAGGTTTGGCTCCATTTATTACCAATCCCAAAACATCAAACCCTCTAACCTTTCTGCTTTGGAATTCATTTCTTTTCTCCCTTCGGATCTATCATTTCTTCATCTTTCCTTTCATTCCTTTCTTTTCATAGTTGGAAACACCCCTACTGGGATGAGATCCCAAACGCTCGAAGGTGGAATATTGTGATACTTGCACAGATTCCTGCTGGTAGGATAGCAATAAACCAGTTTCGCTTTGCTGTCTCAAAGAGGGGCCATGCCCTGCACACTGTTGGCTCATCTATCCATAGATCTACCCAAGTGACATATTTTTGAACCAACAGTTTTTTGATGACTCCGCTGGGAAATCGAAACAGATCTATGGTAGTGGTATGTCAGGAAATCATTAAAAAATCAAAAAAATCACTACCTGTTTGCAAATTTTAACTTTTTTCTTAAAATCCATTTTTTTGTAAAAATGCTCCAAACTGAAAATTTTCTTCAGAGATACATATATCTGAACTAATTAGAGATCTTTAGTTGGCTGAGTTTTTACAAAAACCTGTATTTTTTCGTAGATCTGAGATTTTGATAGTTTACAAAAATTTCAAACCCTTGAAAAAAGTCAACTCTAAGATCCGAAAATCAGCTTAATAAATTTTACCATCATTTTATCCTCGTAGATATTTGTCATTAAACCGCAATCGGTTTTCAAAAGAAGGATAAAATTAAATATTTAGAAAAGTACATGCTGCTGATTTTTGTCAATAAAATCATAAAATCAGAAAGTACGATCAAAAAGAGTTCTTTAATCTGCTCCGAAATATTACGGATCTGAAAGGTACACTGGCGGGTGAACCATTTACTCGTAGCAGGAGAGCTCATGGAGAATTTGATCCTACTTTCGATCTCCTTCAAAGGCACAACTTCAGTGTTACACCATCACGCTTCTCATCACTAAGTTCAGCTGATCGGTCAACCAGAAGTGTCTCACCTCCACGAAGGTATCATTCTTTACAAGTAGCATCCACATCCCTTTACGATGATTTGTTGCTTAGTGGAACTGTCCTCCCGGCTAGCTTCCTTTTACTAGCCTTTCAAATGGCGGTACCATGGGGAAATGCTATGAGTCCTCTTAATTTGCCACATCCTGTTCACACAGTCCCTCATGGAAACTGAAAGAATTTCCCAAGATTCGATGGGAGTGGAAACCAGAGTACGGATTCACACATATTTGCATTCATCATGTCATGCAGCATTCTGGATGTGACCCATGAAGATGTGTCAGTTCACCTCTTTATAGAGACCTTGCAAGGGCCTATAGTAGAATGGTTTCAACATTTGCTGGCCAGATCTATCACTAGTTGGGCCACATTACAAACTGCATTTGAAGACAAGTATAAGCCTTCTGAAGATGCGTTCGCATTACTTTCAAAGATCACTCACTTGAAGAAGGAGGTCAATGAGACCATGCACGATTTCATTGCCCGTTTCAATTCACTAATCAACCGTGTTCTGCCTACCATGCTGCCAACACCAGAAAATCAAAATTGTTTCTTCGTAAACGCCATGAGCTCAAAAGTAAGTTTCTTACTCTTGCAAGAACAAGTCGCTACTCTGGTTCTCACCCAAGCTGCTGCCATACGGATTGAAGATAACTTGCTAATATCTGGTGAATTAAAATGAGAACCGTCCAAGCCTAAAGCTTCTACTTCTTCTCCCGCCACTTCATCTGATCTGGCATTTCAAAAGATGGCGAATGACTTGCTCAAGTTGAAAAAGTAGCTAGCTCAAGCTTCCCCCAGCTCTTCGTACCGAGATGTCCCATGAAGAAATTTCACTTCTAACAACATCCCACAAAGGCCGCATTTACCTGCAACTGCTCTGTGGTTGGATCTTGAGGCTCCTTCGGTTAATTCCTTAGTCGAGATCAATGAGGAGGAGCAGAATTATGAAGAACCTTCATCGCCAGGAGAAGATGATCAAGATGTCAGCGAACCGACTGGCGACTCTACTATCGGGTATATGGAATTTGATGAGGAGGAATCTGATGAGGAAGAGGGTACCCAAGGATATGCGAGCGGATAGTCTTATGATGTTTTCACCCGCTCTCAAGGAAAAGAAGTAGAAGTTGCTGCCAGGATACAAAACGAGAAGATCGTGTCAAACACGCCTCCAACCATTGCAAAAAGAGGTAATCCCCTTCCCGCTCAACCTGTTATTAAGTCTTTTTTGAAGAAATACTTTTCTCCTATCTCCCCTCCGAATCAGCCCTCTCATATTCCTATAAAGACTAGTAATCCTACCCTACCATCGCGAAATGAGGGACTCGTTCCTTCATCAACGCAACCCTTGGCTGCGTTTGACATAATTGATCATGCTAAAAAGACCAAGATCCAAATGTCTGAAGCTGAGTATCTTCAGTCAAACCCTGAGCAGCTCGTAAGTTTGACTGAATATATTCAAAGCCAAGCTGTCATAAATTCTCAGGTCTCCCATAAAGGAATTCTTTCTACTCCTCCTACATCTCGCATAAATTTTGCCTCGACTTCCACATTAGGTAAAATAGATACTTTCTATCTCTCCCTCCTAATCAATGGTCACAAACTAAGCAACTGCATAATTGATTCTGGGGCTTCCGATAATGTCATGCCGGTAAAAGTAGTCCATGATGTGGGCCTCACCCTTACCAAGCCTTTTGGCAGATGTTACTCCTTGGAAACCAAACAGGTTCCGTTGATTGATCAGATTAAAGACGCACAGTTCACATTTACAGTGTTCCGAGAGAAAAGAGTAAAGATGACCGTCCTTGTTGCTGATATTCCAGAAGCATATGGAATTCTTCTAGGAAGGAGCTTTTGCAGTGAAGTTGGTGGAGAGATTCATATGGACTGGTCTAAGGCCAGAATCCCCGTCAAAGGTGTAATGCAAAAATTGGAGCCGGAATCTCAAAAAAAATACTTGGTTACTAATTCCAATGACCCCAAAGCCCAAATTCTCTTCGAATCATCAGGGGTGGGAAACTATTTCTTATCTACAAAGTTAGATAAAATGGACATTCTCATCCAAGAGAAAGGATCTTAACAAGATATGGATGTTGCAGTTTGATGGTATCTGTGCAACTAGCGGTTGCGGTGCTGGAGCTGTGTTAATTTCCCCGGAGGAAGAGATTATTCCTCTCTCTTTCAAGTTGTAGTTTTTCAACATGAATAATACTACTGAGTATGAATCTTTGCTACTTGGCATGCAAGCTGCAAAAGAAAGGGGAATCAAGAACCTAAAAGTACAAGGTGATGCAGAGCTGTTCGTAAATCAATTAAAAAGGATATACCAAGTAAAAAATGAAAGGCTCAGACATTACCGCAACACAGTATGGGATAGCATTGAAGAATTTGACACTTTTTCAATAAAATCCATCCCAAGAGCTCAGAATGACATGGCCGACTCATTAGTCATCTCAGCATCCCTCATGCTCCCTCACCCCGGTTTGAAAACAGACACATATAACATTGAAGTATTTTTCCACCCAAGCGTGCCAAACAATTCTCAGCACTAGCAGGTATTCAACGGTGACAATCAACTTATTTCCTTTCTGGAAAAGGAAAAAAATTTCAGTGAGCTTCATTTTGAAGGATCCACTTCTGCATGCCATGAATCTGTTACTGATCAAGATGATGAATCAAAAAGAAGTGATGGCATATGTCAGCTCAAAGGGAATAAAATTCCAAAAGGTTTGGTTTCTCTGGAACACTTGTTTGACAGACATGATCGTTTGTCAGGAACAAAAGGAAAGATAATCCTAACTCCTCCCTGGAGATTGAGCTGGTCAATTTAGGTACTACGAAACATCCGCAGTTTGCGAACATCAAACCATTTTGCACACCTGAAGAAAAATAGAAATTTGTCAAATTGTTGAAACAATATATGGACGTATTGGCATATTCTTACGCTGATCTAAAGTCTTTCAAGCCAAAGGACGTCTAGCATGACATCCCGTTGAAGGGAGATGTTAAACCCTTTCGCCAGAAACAAAGGCACTATAATCCCAAGGTCTCGGGTACCATCCAGGTGGAAATATAGAAAATGTTGGATGCAAGAATCATTTTTCCTATCCATCATAGTACCTGGGTCACAAATATCGTGCCGGTACAAAAAAACAATGGAGAAATACGCATCTGCGTAGATTTTCGCAACCTGAATCAGGCGTCCTTGAAGGATAACTACCGGCTTCCCATAATGGATCAGGTTTTGCAGGTAGTAACTGGATCAGAAATTTTTTCCATGCTTGATGGTTTTTTGGGCTTCAACCAAATTGAAGTCTCGCCTAAAGACCAATTCAAAATTGAATTTACTACTCACTGGGGTACATTCGCCTACAGCAAGATGCCCTTTGGCTTGATTAACGCTGGCGCCACCTTCCAGCGGGAAATGGACTTCGCGTTCAAAGGCATGATGGGGAAGGTCGTCGTAGTTTATTTGGATGACTTAACTATGTTCTCTAAATGGTGAAATGATCATTTTGATCATTTGGAGCAAGTATTGAATAGATGTCAAAAATATGGGATCTCCCTAAATCCAAAAAAGTCTATTTTCGGGGTTACAGAAGGAAAGTTGCTGGGACACGTGGTCAGTAAAGAAGGGACAAAGATAGATGATGAAAGGGTTAGGGATATTCAGAGCCTTACTTTACCCATGAGCAAAACCAGCATTCACTCCTTCAGAAAAGTGAATTTTCTCAGGCGCTTTGTTCCTGAATTTGCTAAAAAGACTCACCACATATCAAACATGATGAAAGGGTCACAAACTTTCCGGTGGAGCGAAGAAGAAAAGACGTCATTCGAGGACATAAAATCCTCCGTCACTCACGTGCCAGTCTTGGTATGTCTCGATTTCTCCATGGATTTTATCATGTGTACCTATGCATCTGAGCATATTGTATCGGCCATCTTAATGCAAAAGAATTCTGACAATGTTGAATCCCCGATCATGTTCATGAGCTCTCCCCTCAAGTCTCACGAATTGAAGATGTCACAGTTGGTAAAGCATGCCTTCTCCATTGTCAAAGCAATCAAGAACTTCAGGTATTATATTCTAAACTCTCATACAGTGGTTCTGGTTCCTGACATGGCAGTCAAGTCAATCTTAACTCAACAGGAGTTAGGGAGCTTGCGGGGGAATTAGATCACGAAGGTCCAGGAGTATGATCTAGATATAAAACAAACCAAGCTGGTAAGAAGAAAGGGTCTATGTCAGCTCATGGCTGAAAACCAAGATTTAGAAGATTCTGGAGAAAAGAATGATTGCATCGATGGAACACAAGGCCAGCTAGAGAAGGTTGATTCTCTACCCATGGTTCTATTTGTCGCAACTAGCGACGAATGGTATTCTGATATCACCTTCTTTCTCACTTATGGTGAGTGTCCAACTCATCTAACTTCAAAGGAGAAGCGTACTATAAAGCTCAAGGTGGCCAGATATGTCATCTGGGATGATGGTTTATACAAACATGGAATCAATTGCATCTTCTTGTGATATGTTGACAAGCCACAGCAGATAAAGTTACTTGAGAGTTTTCATGACTCAACCTGTGGTGGTCATTTCTCCTCTTCTGTGACAGCACACAAGATTATCCGGGCTAGGTACTATTAGCCAACACTATTTCAAGATACAGCCACCTAGGTAGCGAAGTGTGAGCTCTACCAACAATTTGTTGGCAAACCAAAATTGGATGCTTTTCCCCTCAGGCCGGTCGTTATTGACAAACCATTCAGGTAATGGGGAATCAACTTTATCGGAACATTCCATCCCCAATCGAGTGTTGGACATAGTTATGTCCTAACAGCAACAGATTACTTCACCAAATGGGTGGAAGCCATACCCGTTAAGAACACCACCTCTGAAGTTGTTTGCAATTTCATCAAAGAGAATATCATTGTAAGGTTTGGCGTTCCAAACAAGATTGTTGCTGATAATGCCTCCAATATTTCCTCTCATGAAGTTATCAATTTCTGCTATGAATATGGGATAACCTTGGCCCACGCTTCGGATTATTACCCCTAGGGAAATGGTCAGGCAGAATCAAATAATAAAAATTTAGTGACCATCATACGGAAGCTAGTTGATGAGAATCAGCGAACGTGCCACAAGTCATTGTATGATGCTTTGTGGGCGGACCGCATTACTCCCAAGTGGTCTCTTGGTATGTCACCTTTTCAAGTGTTATATGGAATCGACACTGGGCTTCCCATTTCTGCAAAAATTCTTGCTCTGTGCTTGGCACGAGCGATTGAAGATGAGACTTTCCAAAATTCTCTTGAAAATAGGATCATGTATCTAGTAGAGCTCGAAGAAAAAAGAGAAGGGGTGGTTGACAGAATCACTGAACATCAGAATCGAGTCAAAAGACTATTCGATAAAAAGGCCAAGTAAAGAGATTTTCAGGTGGGAGATCTCGTCCTTTTGTGGGACAAACGAAGAGAGCCAAAGGGCATGCATGGGAAATTTGATTCTCTATGGAGAGGGACTTTCAAGATCAAGCAGCTCAACAGAGAGAATATCTTCTATCTCTCGTATCTAGAAAAAAATGATCTCTCGCTTTCCTATAGCGGGCAGCATCTCAAAATATTCAGGAAGTAGAGCTTGCCCTCTTCTTTGTACAGTTTGCTTTTGTCGTGTGTTTGCTTTTGTTGTCACCCTTGTTTTTGACTCTGTTACCCAATGGATAGGCACATGTTGATCTGGGGCTCTCTACCCTTAAGCTTCACTGAAAGATAGTCCCCAGAAAGAGCCAGCTGTTATCCTGTAAAATTGACAAGAGAAATTTTACAGGTAACCTTACCAAATTTTTATTCTGGTTCCTCGTCAAGGTCCCTCAGCGTTCGGAATGTTGTAAAATCCCTTTCCGGGAAATCTAATTTTCCGAACTTAGTCATTTTGGTCCTTTTTTGGCTGGCCACACCTTTTGTCTATGCAACAGAGGATAAAATTGTGCCCCCTTTATTCCTTTGGCACACCCTTTGGAGTGTTGACACAACAATTGTTGTGCCTTCCCGTGATGCGCCTTTCTTGCCTGCACCAAGGCGCATGCACCTTCCTATCAACAATAAAAATGTTGCATCGTGTTTTTGTGCGCCAAAGTGCTCAAAATCTCATGTTGACAGTCTTAAATTTGTGCTAAAGGCGCAGATAATTTCATGCTGACAAAAACATATCCGTGCTAAAGGGCAGAAAGTTTTTCGTGTCGACAAGCATTTTGGTGCGCCCTCTAAAAAGTGGTTGATGCATTTATTACACTTTTGGCTATATATAGGCACATCCACCCTGTCATTTTCATAATCAAAAACACGTGAAAAACTTTATTCCTCTACACTTGTCAGCACGCCCATCATCCTCATGTCGCGTTCATGGACCCCACTTCGTTTCTCTCTTTCTATATATTCTGGGTAAGTGGTCCTTGCTTCTATTGTGTTTTTGTTTTGTTGATTGTTTGTGAAGTGAAATGAAATGAATCTGAGGAAACCATAAACCCCTCTAACCTATTTTTGCAAATCTTCCTTCCCAAGCCATTTTCACCCTCTTTCAATATCTGTTGGCCTGGAGGGATCTGTCTCAAAAATGAACTAAGACCTCTTTACTAAGTTCCCTTCATTGTCGAATCATGTCGATAAAACCTGAAAAATCACAAACTCAAGAGGAAAGAAAACCTAAAAAGTTATCATTTCCACCCACGGTTTTCCTTTGGTGCAAACGTCATTCCTGTTACATAAAACACAGTCACGCTAAGAAGGTGCACTGACCCTGATTATAGCATGCCAATTTCTTATGCCATACAAAACTAGGAACTACCTTTCTTTGGTGCTGGTGCAATCCCGCTTACAACAACAGAATTTCCATGCAATATTTTCATGCGCCGCACCAAAGGCCCCCTTTGCGCACATAAAGTTAGTGCTACACGCATTGATCCTACACCCCTCGGTGCACCAAAATTCCCTATTACATGTTACATACCTGCGCCATAGGTGCATCCTTCTCCCATGCAACACCTAACTTATTTGCACCCAGTATAGAAAAACTACATGTAATGGAATAGGCACACATCTTTCTACAACAACAAAGATGTTATATGCATATTTCCTGCACCCTGTGCCCTTTGGCGCTGATTTCTTCCTTATAACACTCTGCTTCAGTGCACCATACTTTTGACCCTACAGCTTGTACATTTCCTGCGCCCTATGCCCAGAGGCTTTAAATTGCTAACTCCTCATTCTGTAAAGATTTGATAGCTATTATGGCTCTTCTGCATTGGGCTTCGCTCCTTCTTCTTGTAGATCAGAAACTGAATTCAGATCCGCATATGTCTAGATCAAGCAAAAGACCAACCAAGGCTAAGGGTAAGGCTAAACTCGTAGAGGAAGAGATGAAATACAAATATCAAAGGGGAAAAATTCCCAAGTCCCAAGAAGAATGTGACCTAGATATCAGAGATTTTGAACTTGGCCACATTGATATGGAAGATTTTTGGGCTAGAACCAGAAGGGTCATAGGCAGTCCTTGGACGGACAAACTGGTGGGCAGTGGTCTACATTTTGCTGGGGGAATCCCCATCAGTGCAGTGAATAACGAGTTTATGATGGTGGTGGCCCACTGTTATAACAAAGACACAAGGTGTGTCGAGAACGAAAAGGGCGAGGTTATAATCAACCTCACTTCTCGGCACTTCAAGATCATGCTAGGCATTCCCCACCACCGAAATTTTTTGGTTGTAAGCCAACAGGACTGCATCAAGGCGTGGGAGGATAACAAAGAAAAATTCATGTAGATGATGAACGAAGTGTATTTGAAGAACAAGAAGGTGATAACCAGGTGGCCGCAGGTTATTCACCGCAGTGACTTCTCTGAGGAACTAAGCGATACCATAACATTCCTAAGCAGAATTTTTGGGCTTTCTGATGCCCATTACTTTCACAAATGGATGTTCAGGTACCTGAAAACCATGAATAAGAACGTGCCTGATCAGCGCTTTGAGTGGGCAGAGATCATAAGTAGCACCAGCTCTGAGCAGCTCCAACAACTCACCACAACGAGGAGGTTCTACATGAACTCCTATGTAGTCTACGCTGCAGCCTCAAAGAGGGATTATCCAGCACTGAGCTGATGCGGGGTTTGGCCTCAGGTGAAAATATATGAATACTACCCGGAGTTGAAGCTGGAGAACAACATCCCGCAATTCACCAAGATCAATGATGCTTTCTCTTATGGCATCATGTGCCTTTTGAAGCCAAATATGACTCATGGTCGGATGACCAAGAGCATAGTCACAACAACTGAGAAGTGGGGGGCGTTATTTACGCAATTCCCCACCTTCACCTATCTCAGAGCAGCCAATTTCTTGGGGGAGCCCACCAAATTTCCAAGGTATGGAGGCCCTAAGCTGATCTTGCTGGAGCTATCCAAGCAGCTCATAACATATCATGAGAAGTGCCTGAAAAGGAAGAAGGTTGGAACTCTTTTTCCCCTCACAGTGGGAAGGTATACCTGCACTTCTCACATCAAATACCGGGAAATGTTTACAGAACTGGAGATGCTTAACCTGAAGCACAATTTCCTGGCAAGGCCCACCTTCGATCCAAGAAATTGCCTTCCAAAGGCAAAACTCGATCCAATTCACGTTCCACAAATCGAGGACATCTACATCAACCTGTATCATGAGGTCGAACTCAGGAGAAAGGATCACTCCCACCTGGCCCTAGCAGAGATTATTCAATATGGCATGGCCATTGTTCCAAAAGGTTATCAAACAACTGATCAAGAAGTTGATCAGGTGTATTTAGACATAGATGGGGACAACTGGCCATTTTCTGAAATAGATAGGACAAAGGAACCTCAGACCATTCAGGTAAGGGTTAAGGAAACATTGCGGTGAACAGAACATTGGTGCAGAATGAATGGCCTTATCTACCTTGGAGTATATTTCACTATGTCTCCTTTGGGCAATGCACCTGCCTGGCCGAAGCATCTGCCAAAGGGAAAAGGAAAAGATAACGAGTGAGAATCAAGCTCCACCCAAGAAGAAGCTCCTGAGAGCCCTCCTTCCACCGCACAAGAACGGGTTGTGAGTCTGTTATCCCCAGGTAAAGAAGTGGCAGAAGGTGTTCCAACGGGCACATCCATTCAATATGTTGCCACTACTACAACTGTTGAGGTCCCTCATATCCCTTCTCCCTCTCCTCCTTCCCCTCCTCATGTGACTCAACCAACCATCCCCTTGGTTGTTTCTTCTCCCCTGTCTTCTACTGTTCCCCCTTCCTCTTCCTCCATCTCCTCTTCCCTTGCGGAGATGTCCCCCACCATTTCTTCTCTCATTTCTCAGCTCCCTTCCACCCCCACAACTACTTCCCATGTAGTATCTCCTCCTTCCATGAGAAATTTTCTGGCCTCTCTTTCAATGCCGCCACCAAGTGTCTCTACGCATTTCCCTTTGTCTACTGCAGCCCCTCCCTCTTCCACCTCTGGTCCCACTCCCTTAAGTCCAGCATGGATCTCTCAACACCTAAGAAAACATAAGAGGAAAGTCCCTATTGCACCTATGGACTTCTTCATCATCCCAGAAAAGGGGGCTAAGAAACAAAAGCCCATAACCTGCTTCTCTCAGAGTGCATCAGGAGAGAGAGTAATGGAGATCGCATATCCCGATCCCTCTAAGGATAAAAAGGATCTGTCCCCTACATATTATACATTAGCACAAGTCACAATGGGAATGTCATCTAAGATCCTTTAAGGAGAGGCCCTGTCTGCAGTGGATGCCCTTTGCAAGAAACTCCAAGAAGTGAAGGAGGAGAAGAGGCTGCTAAAAGAACAGAATAAGCATCTTCTCCACGCCCTGCAGAAAATGGGCAGTGCACCTCCTACAACTACCACTAAAACTCCTAAGGTCCTCAGTCAGGATAAGACAAATGAATACGCCAAAATTGGTGAACAAGGCATGGCAGTATCCACCTGGAGAGACCAAATCCTCAAAGAGAGTGAGGGAGTAATCATGAAGTTCACCGAGCTATATCAAAACATTGAGCAGGCGAACAAGGAACTCCAGGCGATTACAGGACCTATCTTCGAAGAGTTGGACCATGCTAGGTTGTAACATGAGACATTCCAGAAGATGCTCGACTATTCATTTGAAGATTTAGTTAAATTCGGCATCTTCGATCACCCCAAAACACCCAACAAAATCCTCACTGCTTTGGACTACTAGGTCGATCAGATGGAATTTGTCCTAGAGAAGATAGATAAGTTCAAAGAGGAAGCCCTGGATGCTATACATCAAATGGAGCAAATTGTCCTGAGAATGTCTCCGCGCTTGCTCACTCCTTCGTATGCCTTGAGGAAGGTAGGTGAAACCATTCAGATCTTTAAAGAGATCATCTTGCAAGGGCTAGGGCTAGAAGCCACTTTTGACACTGAATCCATTAATAACCTTCTGGCCTGTCGTGATTTCATAGGGTACTTGATGGGGGTAGGTAATGAATACTTCAAGCTCCCAGAAAAAATCAGAGATGAACGGGAGACTTGCGAAGTTATCGGCGATCGCCACAAGGGTCCTACCCAAGATCTACTTCAACCGATGATCAGCAAGTTCATGGAGTATCGGACCTAGTTGCACATTACCTCTCCTAAACAATAGTAGGATACTCCTTTCTAGCCGTGGGATGATGACGAATAGCCTTCCTCCTCTTGGCGTTATTTTTGTAATATTTAAAAGTATGTTGGCATAAATGATGACATCATCCATGTTGCATCATGGGATGTTGTCATCCACCAAGTTGCCCTAAGTCAACATTTGACTTTTAGATATTTTGTAAATATTTTTGCAGTTAGTTGTTGGTTTCTTTTTGCCTTCTCTCTTCTCCTTCTATATATACTTGAATACTTGTTGTATTCAGGAGCGTGAACATTTTTTAGATGAAAAATAGAAGTGAGGAGAGAAAGAATTTGAGCTTTCTTGTAACAGAAGAAAACATTAATATAAATATTGAGACTTTGTGTTGAATACATGTGTTATGCATCAGACCTTTCTTATGTTAGATCTGTATGCTTATTCTGTTAGATCTATCTCTATTTTTTTGTCATTTTCTCATCAGTATTGATTTTTTCATTTATTCAAGTAGGTTTGGCTCCATTTATTACCAATTCCAAAACATAAACCCTCTGACCTTTCTGCTTTGGAATTCATTTCTTTTCTCCCTTTAGATCTATCCTTTCTTCATCTTTCCTTTCATTCCTTTCTTTTCACAGTTGGAAACACCCCTACTGGGATGAGATCCCAAACCCCCGAAGGTGGAATATTATGAGACTTACACAGATTCCTTCTGGTAGAATAGCAATAAACTAGTTTCACTTTTCTGTCTCAAAGAGGGGCTATGCCCTGCACACTGTTGGCTCGTTTATCCATAGATCTGCCTAAGCAACAAATTTTTGGACCAACACGTCAGTCACTGTCGCGGCAACAAAATCCATAAAACCCCTCCCTTTTTCTCTAAAAATTCAACATTCTACCCTACCTACCTACCCTTCCCTACCCAAATATCACCGCAGTCCTTCCTCACCCCTCTTTATGATACATAAGCCTTCCTCCATTCCTATTTCATCCCTATACCTTCCAAATTCAAATTTAATTCCCCCCCAAACCCATTTTTGCCCAAACCTGATTTCTACAAATAAATTTACCTAACCAACGTAGAATGGGATCGAATCCTACCTCGTCGCTATGTTTCCTCCATGGGGGTACGTTGAGCCGCTACACTGGTGGTCCACCTAACCCCTCTCCTACCTCTACCATCACCAAATTCTCTCTTCACCTCCAACCAACCGAATCACTCGCACCGATCTCGTGGACCCGCCTATCGAATGACCGATCACCTGCTCCGAGGCTAGCCAACTCAACTCTCCATCTCGCTTTGTCACTTTCCACTTTTCCATTGCTCCTTTTTCATTTTCTACTATTGGAAAATGACATAAGATTCCACAAAAAGTGGAATTTTTCTTTTTAATCCCAATCCACTATGACCGACGTCAGTCATATTGGTGTCCTAGTCAACCATTGTCGGTCAACATGTAACCGGTGTCGGTCACACTTTAATACAAATATATGTGCGTGTGCATTTGATTGTCATTACCCATGACCCAATTTTTACCACGACCTACTACCCATTACCTGAGTTGACCATCACCCTTTCCCTCAATACTTAAACCCTTCCCCACCTATCTTCCCCACTTACACCTTTATCAAACCACTCACTGATTCTGTCTTATACCTCATCAGTGCTCGGTTTGAGGGGGACCACCTTCACCCACACATGGGGCATTCACTTCCTATTTTTGTTAGCGTCATTTACCAATACAAGCTACGCAACAAAAAGGGGGAAAATGTAGACACCAAAATTGGTCGACACTCGCCATGGTCCCCTTTCGAATAACCAACTTAAACACATTCACCTAACCATGACCCTTATACCCCACATTAATATTAATTTAATTATTTACAATTAAATTAATTCTCATCCTCACTTCATTCATTATTTAATTACCTCAATTAAAACCTATTTCCATCTCACCCCACCACCTCACCTAGACACCTCACCATAGACCTATTCATAGCATGTTTCCATAGGTAACTTGTTAGTGTAGGTTATTATTTATCCTTTTATTTATTTATTAGGATAATTCTTACACTTGTGTTAGCCCTACACTTTTTGGGTTAGCTTGCTTAGGTGTACTAGTTGTGTGGAGTTAGCTTCTCAGTTATGTCGAGTTAGCTTACTAGTATTTTGGAGTTAACTTAACTACTAGTATCATTTAGTGGGAGTTCTTCACCATTGATTTAGGTAGTAGTGTCACTTCCCTCCTCCTATATGTACATATTTATTATTGAATAATTCAAGTCATTCTATTGTAATGTATTGAGCATTATGGATTATGATGGATTTCCATATATGGTATTTTAGCTCTTCTACTTTGCAAATCTAATGTGGTGTGCTATTATCATCTGAGATCGCGGCTTGGAACAATATTCTTATCGTTCCTTTCATGGTATCAAAGTGATAGATGATGTAGACATCCAGTAAGTTTTTATTTGCAAGCAAGGGTTTTTTTTTTCATGTATATGGAATTTGTTAGCAATTTTTTTCAGCATGCATTTTTATGCAAAATGGGGTGCAGAATTGGATTTGGAAGGTGCCAAAACCCTAGAATCGACTGTAAACTTGACCATGTTTTGAGATAGTCAAATCTAGGTGCATTCTTTTATCCATTGGATATAAGCATGTACCTTCTAGATGCATTCATTTACCCTCTAGGTATTTCGATTTTGGATGTAGTATTTTATCCACTAGATGCAGATCTATACCCTCTGGATGCATTCTTTTATCCATTGGATATAAGCATGTACCTTCTAGATGCATTCTTTTACCCTCTGGGTATTTCAGTTTTGGATGCAGTCTTTTATCCACTAGACGCAGATCTGTACCCTATGGGTGCATTCTTTTATCCATTGAATATAAGTGTGTACCTTCCGGATGCATTCTTTTACCCTCTGGGTATTTTGGTTTTGGATGCAGTCTTTTATCCACTGGACGCAGATATGTACCCTTTGGGTGCATTCTTTTATCCATTGGCTATAAGCGTGTACCCTCTAGACACTCTTTTACCCTTTGGATATTTGGGTGTCACATGTACCTTTTAAAAATATCAGCATTAAAATATTATTTTAATAGCAAAACCTTGTAGAGCTCATAACTTTTGATTCGTAGCTCGGATTAAGGTGATCTTTTTTTTGAAATTGTGTATTTTTTGAGATCTATGCATTGGTGAAATTTTTATACACATGTTTCAAATGTAAAAGGTACTTTTACTCATTGTAATATTTACATGAACTCAATTATAAAGTTTCAAATTTGGGAGGGTGTTGTGATCACTTGTGGATGCATTTTCGGTTGAGCCCGATGTACTAAAATTTTGGGTTTTGCATTCTTGTATCTATGGGTGTATACATTTATATCTCTCTTGTTTGTTGAGATATTTTGGATCTGTATTTTTTGACACTTTTTTTGGCATGTTGACAGTCTCTCTTGTGGGGGAGCTATTCTGGTGGAGCCCAGTGTTAGTTTGTCATTGTTCAAGTAGTTGATTTTGACAAGTCATACAGATATGTGGTGTCACTCTACCCATTTTGCAGTATGGGAGGGTGTGGTATTGATACTGCTTCTTCGGGTTTCATGCCCTTGCCTTTTCACCTTGGATTTTTCTTGGATCGTGGCACTCCTATTTATTTAGATCTCATGTCCTTGCCTTATTGCCTTGGTTTTTCTTGGATCGTGGCACACCTATTTGTAACAATTGATCAAATTATGTTTGGTGTTTGTTTTTCACTTTTTGACGTCACTCCATTGATAGTCTCCTTGCATGGAGCTATTCTGGTGAAGCCCAGTGTCAGTTATTTTCGAGTTATATGATCGAGCAATGGATTCAGACCATAGTGTGCACCACACTTCTTTAGCATTGTACAATTTTTTGGAGACGAGCTTCTGAGGATATCTTGCAGCAGGATTTTTCTCTCTACTTTTTCATTACTGGTTTTGGGTACCTTGCGGTGTCCATTTTTCCTAGTTATTGTATGTGGGTACCTCATCAGGCCTTGTTGTCGAGACCCATGCTTATGGGAGGGTGTTAGTGTAGGTTATTATTTATCCTTTTATTTATTTATCAAGATAATTCTTACACTTGTGTTAGCCCTACACTTGTTGGGTTATCTTGCTTAGGTGTACTAGTTGTGTGGAGTTAGCTTCTCAGTTATGTCGAGTTAGCTTACTAGTCTTTTGGAGTTAACTTAACTACCAGTATCAGTTAGTGGGAGTTCTTCAACATTGATTTAGGTAGTAGTTACACTTCCCTCCTCCTATATGTACATCTTTCTTATTGAATAATTCAAGTCATTCTATTGTAATGTATTGAGCATTATGGATGAGCATTATGGATTATGATGGATTTCCATATATGGTATTTTAGCTCTTCTACTTTGAAAATATAATGTGGTGTGCTATTATCATCTGAGATCACAGCTTGGAACAATATTCTTATCATTCCTTTCATAACTAAGACTTAGCCCTACTTACCTTAATGAACTAAGACTTAGTATAACCCTAAAAGAACATGTCTATTCTTCCTCTAACCACATTCCCACGTATCTTAGTGCAATGTTCCATTTAGACCAGACACAAATGAGAAAAATATGGGAGAGGATAGCCAAGATCTTCTATTTTTGGCAACCTAGGATATCCCGCCTTAACCGACCCTGGTCAACCCGAAACCGGCGCTGGTAACCCTAAACCATCGTCGGTTACCATATAACCATTTTGGTAACCTTGTTTGAGATGTTAGACACATTCTTGAGTTTTGGAGCAAAGGAGATCTACATGCAAGAAAGAACCAGAGCTCTTTCACACATCCAAGCAGCCATAACCAGCACAACCATTGATCAGAAGTTTTTTGCATCCACATGAACACTCCGGGAAGCACTACCATGAAACTGATCGCCATTTCACTTATCAACCATCACCACCACCCAGCCATTAAACCTGAAAAATAGTAAGTGTGGCCCTAACTTGCACCATTTCATTTTCATTCAGTTTATAAATTTCTTCACCTTTGTTTATCAATCATCAGTTATATTTTCACCCCACCACTATAGCCATCCTGTGAACCCGGCCATTGCCATCAATCATAACCCTTTTAATCACCTTTCTCTACTCTTGAGAACCTCTTAATATTCCCAACATCTCCCCAGACCTAAACTAACTCCTCACCATCATTGATCCAGTCTCAGACAAATCCCCAAAACCATGAACTATTGAGTTATTACCAGCCCACAGTAACCATCGTCGATTCTTACTAAACTGACATTGGTCATACCAAACTGATGTCATTCTCTGTGTTTGGCAGTCCTACTAATACCAGATCCCAATAACCCTTTTTAAGTGATTCAAGTGACCTAGAATCTGACTCTGACCTATTCCAGCACCTTAGTTGTTTACCTTATTTCCAAATTTGATCATAGCCTAGTCTGTTATGTTAGATTTGATCATTGTGTTTGGATGAGATACCTAAATCGTATCGACTATAGTAGGATTCTATTTACTTACGTTATTTCTTACATTAAATTGTATTAAACATTGGGTTGACTGCCACCGAGGAAGTATCACACTTCCTGGATCTAGCACGCACTAGGTAGCCCACTGACATATATTATTTAATCCTCTTTTTGTGGTCTTGTTGTGTGTTTCAGGTAGTTCCTCCTAGACAAAAGGAAGCTCTCATAGTCAGGATTAGATCAAGAAGTCAAAACGCATGCAACGACCCTCAAATCGACTGTCACTATAGGTATTCCTCCTTGGCTCACAACCTTATCGGTTTCATTCAAATCCTTAAAGAAAATGGTGAAACATTGATGTCTAGATTAAAATGCTTCTAATCATGTATAATTCAAGATCTTAAGAAAATACTTTGTAACTCATTTTATCATAAAAGGGATGCCAATAAGAGACCAAAGTAACCACATAAATGTAATGGAAATAAGACTAAATAAGATATTTGTTTAGGAATAAAGTGATACTTGAAGTCTTTATAACTGGTTTAGGAATTGTCTTGTTGTTAAGAATCAATATGAATTGTTCTTGGAGAAATCAAACATTTGAGCCAACATAAACTCTTATATATAAAAAACAAATTCATGATGTGTAAATTTTAAATTGACTTAATCTAAATTTTGAACTATAGTAAAAGTAACAGGAGAATAAACTAGCTCTAATGGATGGAAGTTTACGCAAAGAGGTAACTCGAACATTCATCTCTTTTAAATCATAATATTTCCTCCCCATCGACTTCATGTTAGTTCCCTTACGTAATGAGGGTAAAATTAAATGTCAACTAAACATATTTTGAGAAACAAACCTTTAACGTAAGAACGAGTATTAGGAGACCGTAGCTGTTTAAAATGAATTTAATTAACAAATGAGCTATCATAGATAATTAATGGAATTTGAGAAAGGAACCAATAGTGCATTCTCCTTTAAAGATTAATGCTCTGCAAAATCAAATAATTGAAGTTTAAAAAATAAGAAATTTTACACCTTGTTTAATTCTCTTGAAAACTGTAAGGTCATGTAATGGAAACCTAAATGTAATAAATACGCAAACCTTGAAAAGGCTATGTTGTGGAGTATGCATATCCTTTTGTTTCTTACTATAGTTGGGTCATTGTCATGGGTTACATCATTTGAGTAACACATTGATGTGGACTTTATGTTATCTTGTTGTATGAGTGGGTTCATGTTTGTATAAGTGCCTCATATGATGTGGAGTTTTGTGAGTAAGCCCATGTGTTATCTTGTAACAAGTAATGAAAAAAAAAAAGCCTGGAATCATTGGGTGTGTATTTTTGGGCATTACAATTCTATGGGATATGTTTATGTAACATGTTCATATACCACCAACATTTTTTGAAAATAGAAATGTAATAACTAGTTATTTCATGAGAAACAAAAAAAACAAAAAAAAATAATCAACTTTAATACCCAAGGAGATTAATTGGGCAACTTAACTTGTAATAATGTAGATACCAATTAAGTAGTTCTCCAATCGCAAGTTCACGTTGAATTTTCCGATGAGTACCTACTACCGAATATGCCACTCTAAATTATCCTTTAATATTTTTTATTAAAGTTCATAATACGAATGGATAAAAAGTAAAGGATGCAAATAAAAAGCAATTTCCTTTTTCTGTTTAAACTTAAGTATAAAGATGTGGTCTGACAACACATGAAAATGCATGCCAAGCCTTTCAGCTTCGGCAGGAGCAGCGGAAGTACACTTTGATTGGAGAGCCCTATTCGTCAGTCTTGGAAAAACTTCTTAAATGTAGAGCCACTACACTTCCTCCCATAAAACCTTATACAAGTTTCGATCCCGCTCGTCCTATGCCCGCATATTATAAAGAGCACGACTACTATAATTATCATCATGTTAAAGGTCATAGTGATGGTAACTGCATAACTTTTAAAAAAAAAATTCAAGAGATGATAGACAATGGAGACCTTTTCATAGACAACCTGAATGTGCCAGCAAATCAGAATTTGCACATCTTCAAAAATTCATTCCCTAATCATAAACCATCATTGAATCAAAATAAAAAAACCTTCATCTAGTGAAAATAAGGTCCGTGAGGCTCACATAGTTTTTGATATCATGTCAACTATTCCTCAAAACCTACCTACTTCATCTATTGAGGAAATCTTGGCATGCGCTCCTCCACCCATAGAGGAGCATACCTCTTCTACTCCTCCACCCACAGAGGAGTCCCCCTCATCTCCCCTTGCTCTCACAGAGGAACCCACACTTTCTATCGATGTCATGTCATCATCTGCTTCCCAACCTTCTAAACCGTCAACACTTGTTATTCTCCCATCCACAAGAGAATCATCATCACCTTCTCCTCCACCAAGAGAGAAGTCTACCTCACCCGGCCTATTATCTCTCCTACCCATGGGAGATTCTTTAGACATGTCACTACCTATCAGGGAAAAGTTTTCCCTAGCATCCCAGGACCCTATTCACATGATCTTGGATCTTTTACCTACAATATATGACGCTAGCAAATTCCCTGTCTCACAGACCTATTTTATAGGTATTACCACCCAATCAATTCCATCCTCTTCTTCAAAAGGCTCGTTTTCATGGTTGGTCGATTGTTTGGATTACATTTATCATTCCATGCTCTAGGGATGGCTTTGGCTCCCCATTTCAACCCAAATGAGAATGTTTCCTGAAGATTCTTCCATGATCTACCCAAAGGGATTTTCGGCAACCAAAACTACACTGACTATGTCGATTGAAACAGATTCCTCTTCATCATCCCTACCTCCATCCAAACTTCTACCCATCACTACAACTATTTCCAAACCTAAAAACCTACCCACACTTATCCCCCCACCCGTATCTAGACCCATCACTACTTTCGGTGTTATGCCAACATCAAGCCTTACTCACCCACCTGTCAGATTGGACTTAGCCACATCTTCCAAATTCTACAATAGCATTATCCTCCCGCCTAAAAATAAAACCCAACCCTCTATGCTGCGTACACCAGTCTCACCTACTACACCCTTATCACCTTCCCACCTTCTGTCCATCCTAGGGCCTCATCCATCAACCTTGACCAAACAATCTCATACCCAAGGCCAGTCAAAATATAAACAACCTGCCACTGCATCATGAGCCTTTGTTACACCTCATTCACCCAAAAACCAAACTCCCTCACCCTCACCCATGCACTTCTTGCCACATATACCTCCACCAATTACTATAACCCCAGCCTTGCCTATACAAATCCAACCAATTCCACCTACCCAACCTCTACCAACCACCTCCACCACAACTCGGTCTCCCCCGTGGGTAACCCATCCTCTTCCACCATTTTTTTCCTTCTACATCCAGTACTCCCATGTCACCTTTACCTAAGAAGGTGCAACTCAAAGCTAAGGATCCATTACCCTCTAATAAGGTAGTCAAACCAACCAAACATTCCTTCGCCTGCTCTTCTACCCCTCCTTTACCCAAGCAGCTGCTAGCAAAACCTAAGACCACTCCACATACCAACCTAGTAGAACAACCCATTCCCCTTCCTATAAAGCCTCTTCCCTCACAATCATCCATACCTATACCCAAACCTACACTCACTTCCCACTGTGATCCGTTAGCGGGGTCCTACGCTAACATTTTAACAAATCTCTTAGAGAATTCCATCATCACATTACCACCGCTTCAACCTTATGATCCTCTCAAACCCAAACCAAAAGGGTTTGATGAAAGCAATATTTTTTCCTCTCACCGTGTGTCAGGACATGATGTCAAAAATTCTAAAGCTCTGAAGACCATTTTTCTCAACCTTTTTCCTCTTGAACAAAATTTCATTGATGACGACCTTCTTGATGAGGACCATGATCCACCTTCACTTGTCACCACACATCATTGTCTTTTAACAATTCAGCGACCATTACCTCCACCCCAAAAAACTTTTTCTCCACCAGCAAAATTTGAGATCAACAGGATTTGTATTAGAGAGTTGGTCAAACCACCACCCAAATGTCAATGCGCCCTACTCATTTCACAAGACTCTTATCCAACCCTAGGTTTTTTCCCTCATGCTATTATACCTTTCATGACACACCCTCTCCATCCACCTCCCTTAAGATTAACATGGTTCACATTGCTACCCATGCTCAAAAATACAAAGGCAAAGAAAAATAAACTAGCCCATCAACCAACCCTATACCCAATATACCATCTGTACCCACTTCAAAAATCACCATCCATGGACCTACATACCTTATCTCTGACGGGGTCACCCATTGTGCAATGATAAAAAATTATATCAGTCTCCTCTAAAGATGTCTTTGTATGATCTCTTCCAAACTTATGAATCCCACAGACAAGCTCTTATCAAGGTTCTACAATCCATTGAAGTTCTACCCAGTGACCCCACAACAGTGGCCTCAATTATAACCCCTCACCATGTGGGCTTACTAACCAAATCAGCTCCTCCTTCTACCCCCACGACCACTCCTCACATCGCTGCCCTTACCTTCTCTGATGAGAAGATTGTACCTCTCTAGCCAGATGACCCTGATCCTGCCTTATTCATTTTTATTTATATTGATAACATATGCATACAACGTATCATGATTGATGGTGGTGCTAACATTAACATCATCTCCTCCCACGCATACAATCAAATGTGTATTCATTATAAATATATGCATACCAACCCAGTTATGTTGCGCTCCTTTAACGATGCCATCACCTCCACCCTTGGCACCATTATCCTTCATGTTCGCGTAGGCCCTTGCACTATCCCGGAACTATTCCATGTCTTAGAGGGGGGAATCTAGTATAACCTATTACTCGATAGACCTTTTATTCAGGTCATGGGTTGTGTCCCTTCAACTTTACACCATTGTGTAAAATTCAAGCATGAGGGACATAACTACACCATCCCTGCCGACCCATCGCCATTCAAGACCTGTAACATGTTGTGCTGGACCAACGATGTGCTTGTATGAGTCAAGACATCTGCCACTACCCCCACTTCACCTTCACCTAGAATCCCATCCACCAATGTTGCCACCGCCTCTCCCACATCTAACCTTGTTATTCCTACTACCGCCGCAACCTCTACAGATGACTCATCTGCTTCCCAATCATCTAGTGATTCGTCTATCCCTGCTACCCACATCAACTACTGATCCCTTAGAAGGTGTTTTTCAACACCTCACTCTGGGGGGTACTACTTATATAATATCGACACAGTCCTCACTCCTCAAGAGTATGGTAACCTTCGCCACAACCCTAGTTATGACTACTGTATAAGCGAGGTTTTTCCTTATGGTCCTCCCCACCTTCACACTAATCTAACGTATGGGGGACTTGATATTGCCACTTATTCACCCGAACCTCCTTCCCAAACATGACCATTTTCATCTAACCTACAATCCCTTACTAATGGCCGCTTTGCCCACACTTTCCTCCACCATTGCGCATGGAAAGGTTTTGGCTTCAATTTTTATGAATAAGGCTGCCATACTATGATTTCTTGTACCACTCGTAAACACAATGACCATAGTGGCATTGGCTTTTCCACACCACCTCTCAAGAAGGCCTGCATCGACCTCATTAAGGAAGAAAAACCTTCTCCAGCTCATTCACCAACAACACCATGTTCACCCACGGAGTCCATTTATCCCGAATTTATTCCTCCTAACGTTTTTTTTTGTAAACACAATTTCCATGGGACCTCTGACGTATCAATGCAATGGTGAGACTCCCTCTTCTCTCCCCTTTCTATATCCTAACATGATCGATGATGATACACCTTCTATTAATGTCGTTCAATATCAGGATGATGAGTCCATCCTCACCTACCTTGGTGCGGAAGACTCTTATATTCACCAGTCGTTACCCTCTGAGACATAGACCATCTTGAACGAGACTATCAAAATCAACATTAATACTCAGGATGACCCACACATCCTAAGGATAGGCCAGTCTTTAAATGTTGTTGAACAAGAAGATTTTACTTATTTCCTTCAAGACCATAGCAATACTTTTTCTTGGTCCTATGTCGATATGCCTCGTATTGACCCTAAAATTTTGGTCTACAATATTGTAACCATTCCTAATGCCAAACCCATCAAACAAAAGTTGCGGAAAATGTATCCTCGCATTGCTCTTCTGGTCAAAGAAAAACATCAGCGCCTTCTCTCAGTTTCTTTCATCCTACCCATTTATTATCTACAATGGATTTCTAACATCATTCCTGTCAGAAAATCAACAGGGGGACTCCACATTTACATGGACTTCCATAACTTTAACCTAGCTTTTCCCAAAGACGGCTTACCTCTACTAGGTATTGACCAACTAGTTGATCTCACCACCGAGCATGAAATGCTATCACTCATGGACGGTTTATCAGGTTATAATCAAATATTATTTGCTCCGAAAGATCAACACAAAACTTCCTTCATCACTCCTTAAGGGACCTTCTACAATTGATTCATACCTTTTGGCCTTAAAAACGTTGGTGCTACATATTAACGAGCCATGACTTACATCTTTCATGACATCATGCATCACATATTGGAAGATTACGTAGATGATATTTTTGCCAAATCCAAACATCGAGCCAAACACATGACCATCCTTAAGGCCATCTTTGACCGCCTCATCAAGTATTATGTTCATCTTCAACCAAAGAAGTGTGTCTTTGTGGTAATTTCAAGAAAACTCCTTGTTTTCATCGTTTCTTTACGTGGCATAGAAGTCAATCCTGCTAAAGTACAGGCTATTCTAGAAATTCCTCTGCCTACTAATGTCCATCAACTTCGAAGCCTACAAGGTAAGTTACAATCCATTCATCATTTTATCTCAAAATTATTTGATTGGTGTCAACCATTTCATCATCTTCTTAGGAAGGATGTCTCCTTTAAATGGGAAAATTATTGTCACAAAGACCTTTGAAGGCCCTAAAACAATACCTTCTTCTAACCACTCAGTACTCATTTCCACCTAAAGATGATCAACCTTTTTACCTATACATATCTACCACCACTGATCATTCCTTGGATGAGCTATGCTCGCTCATCGTGATGAAAAACACAAGGAGTAGGTGGTTTATTACATAATTCATACCTCTTTTAGACTATGAAACCCAGATACAACCATCCAGAAAAGCTTTTATTAGCCTTAGTTTTCATTGCCACCAAAATCCGCCATTACCTACTCAGCCATAAAACCTATGTCATTAGACCAACACCGATCCCCTACACTATCATGTATGCCAAACCTTATCAAAATCAACGTGTGCTGTGTGATGACTTATGCTTCTTAGCTGATCTTGACCTTGAATTCATTCACCAAAAGTCCATTAAGGGCCATGTTATCACTAACCAACTGGCTAGATGCACCTATTTCCAGGGACCAACCCTCTAATTTCGAATTTCCTAGATGAGTCAATTGCTACTCTTTCCCTGGACGATACCCCCTTACCAAATGACACTGTTCTTCAATGTTTCTAAGTGTCAGCATAGAAGGTGCGGCTAGTGTTATCATCATTCCTCTGGATGGAGAACCCATGAATTTGTATTTCAAACTAGACTTTGAATGTACCAAACAATATTTCACTGCGTACAAAGCACTCGTACTAGGTCTCCAAGCTGTTCCTATGCCCTAGATGTCAAATCAATCCACATCTTTGGTGATTCACAATTAGTCGTCAACCAAGTCAATGGTATGCACCAATGTCGTAATGAGATAATTCTAAAAGTATAAACATCATGTAGACATACTTTTGAACTACCTTTGACTCATTATGACCCTTCAAACCATCTCACGATCCACCAAAAAATTCATAGATACCATGGCCTACTTAGCTTCCCAAATACCTGCTTCCCCTATCGATTCTAAAATATTTGTCATTGTACAATGCACTTGCATTCACCTTCTTATTTACCTCACAATGTTTATTCAATTGGAACCATTGACACCCCTGACTTGACGTGATCTTTGGTATAAAAAAATACTCCAGACTACCTTTCCCTCTCCATTCTTACCTCCTGATCTCACCCATAACGGACAACGTGCCTTCCTTAAAATGGTCTCATCGTTTTTTCATTCATGGGGGGAATCCTCTATAATCGCATGGCTTTGATGCTATTCTCTTACGATGCCTCACAAGTTTTGAAATTCCTTATACCATTAAGGAGGTTCATGATGGCATATGTGGAGGTCACTTTAGTGGCCTTAGTTATTGCTAAGCACTATTATTCACCTAGGCTATTACTGGCCGACCCTTAACCATGATTGTTGTGACTATGTCAAACACTGTGTGAAATTTCAACAACATGTCCAACCTTCATAATACACCCAGTCATGCGTTACAGAGTTTCTCGTGACCTTCGGCCCTTCTCCCAATGGGGTTTGGATATTGTTCGTGAGAAGTCAATCCTCAATTCTTCCCAATGACATCAATGGATCATAACTACTACCGAATACTACACTAAATTGGGTGGAAGCCATACACCTCATCTCTATGAAAGCTAAGAAAATATGTGAGATTCATTAACCATCACATCCTTTGTCACTTTGGTGTCCCTCATTGCCTCATCATTGACAATGGAAAAAAATTCATAAAACAAAACCTTGCACGTAATTTTTCGTACATGCTTTTGGCATCTCAACTTAGTTTCTCATCACCCTATTACCCACAAACCAATGGCCAAGCATGAATCCACTAACAAAAACCCTCAACAAAAGTGTCTCATGAAGGTGGTTGATGATATCGAGTAAGGATTGGAATACACACATTCCTTTCTGCTCTATGGGCATATCACGTACTAGTATTCGCACTCTCCATTGCGGCCACAACCACCTTTTTCTCTGGTCTACGGTACTAGAGGTTTTCTCTACCTCTTGAAGTCTAGATCCCCTCTACTCTCGCATTTCTCTTACAAGATATGTTTAACTGATGATGAATTTTGTCAGGATCATTTGCTCAGCACAACTATAAGTTATTAGATGAACATCATCTTAATGCACCTCTGGAGCACCTTCATGTTTATCAACAACGTATCAAACGTGTCTATGAAAAACGTGTGCATGAACGAACCTTCCAAGTTGGTGACCTTGTCTTGAAAGAAAATCAACACGTAACCAAAGAAAAGAAAAGGTAAACTTGAGAAAATTTTCATTCCTAATTAGCTTGGACCATACATCATCACTCATACCTATGGATCGGGTGGCTTAATCATCTATCCTCACTTTAGGGTAAACTCGAACCTGAACCCCTTGAATGTACCTTACATCTTTGACCATTCTATTGTTGACATCATTTTCCTACCTCACCCTTATGTCTCTTTATCAAGATCATCCCTTGAGCATGCTATTCACCTTCCATATTACTCGTCCCTGAGGATCAACGATTAAAACAAGAATCATATGAGTACCCTTCACCTTGTCGATCATTCTCTTCAAATATGTGTACCATGGCAACTACTGCACATAGCATGATTCTCATGGATACTTTTCAGTCTTACCTTAAAGATGGAGATCCCATGGTCATTCATCACCTTCAAACCACCTCTTTGAGTAAGATTAACCCCCGTATCAACTATGGTCTTGTCTTCATGATTTCAAAGACCTTCAATGGGACTCTATAGTATTTTCCATGAGTTAAACTTCTAATACATAAATATGGACTCCCTCCAAAGGACATCTTCTGCTCGAGTCAAATTGTTACTCTAAATAGACTGAATCCCTCGAAAGGGGACAACTATGTGAAGCTTTAAAAAAAAATAAAAAAAATGAGAGAAACTGAAGCTTCCCTTGAAGGACAACTGATCATTCTTCACGAAGACCTCAAGGGAGTACCATATTATTTATCCTATATAGACTTCCGTCATCAATCACTCTATCAAAATAAAAAAAAAAATTGAGGGTCATGGACTTACCCATTGTGACCTCATACCTCTTGCACAAAATCCCTGTCACTTCAAACATACGAAACTAACTATCTTTCACCCACCTTACCATTTCCATTCTCATTTCCTCAATCCTACCTCAAGGGACATATTGGAATTTAGACATTTGGTGATCAACTGTGACTGGACCTTCATCGTAGAACAAGTTAATCATGCAATAAACTTTTGGGTCTTGTACCACATCACCCCCTCCAAGGTCATGATCTACTCAGTATGATCCTACCCAATCAGGTGGCTTTATTGCCCCCCTATAGATAATATTTAAACCAACTTTGTTTACCTTAACATTCATATACCTTATACAGGATTCTCTGGCCCTCAATGCTTACCTTTGGGGTAATCCTCCCTTTTTCATGCCATAATCACCCTCACTCTAAATCATTTTTACCTATAATATGACTCCATAACATGCACACATGACCTACCTCTACTCACTCTCATATTCATCCCTAGCTCCATGAGAGAACTACATCGGCCTGAGGTCCCTTTTCGCCGGGACTATGTAGGCAACTGACTCCAAGGGGATGGGGCCTAATTAGAGGTTAGCTTGGCCATTCTCTACCCTAAGACAATTCAACTTAGCCATGCCTAACTCACCTATTTACCCCACATTTCACTTAGTTCCCCTTTTTCTAACAATAATGGAAATTAAAATAAGTACACCATACATAACAAGTTGTTTTCATCATTTATAAAAATTCTCACAACATATATTTATGTATCACTTATCATTTATCTATCAGATACTAATGCATATGATTATACTCACATTGCTCACATATGACCTCATAGTATCATTCCGTTGGAAAAACGGTATAATGAACCACAACTACACCTACTTTCAACTCAACCATGCCTAAACCAAACCTCGACTCAACCATTGGCTACGTAGACCTGTACTCAATCCATGCCTATAACCTAACTCAACCATGCCTCTAACCTGACTCGATCCATGCCTAAACTGACCTAACTCCATCATGCCTAACTCACCTAATTTCCATTCATGGGTCAAAATAAAAACTCACATATCTCATCTACCACAAGCCATACATCTGTATTCCATCTCAAAAGCATATTAACACCCTCACAAAATGGCCATCGAATCTCACCTCATATAAATAAATCAATAAGATATGTACCTCAATGATACATGCCTATCCTCATCATGACCATCACCTCAAAAATCCTCGGCACCCTGTAGGCTTCACACTATACAATACAAATACCTAGTTCATCGGAACACGAGGTCTGATGTACTCATATACTACTGCAAAAGAATGAATGACATTAATAAAAAATATCTTCGACACATTAGGCCGGTATCATGCTCAAAAATACCTACAACAATTCCCTCAGGACATCCCTCACTATCTTCGGCACACAAGCTGGCATACTATATAAAAATGGTAATGCCACTACTATACATCAAAATCGGGTGGTACGTATATCATGACATCTCGCCAGACCGTCGTCCTATCTCTAAAATGGGACCCTATACCCTCAGCCTCTTGTGCCCCTGTTGGTACCAATCACCTAGATCTAGACACTATACACTGGTGGCCTCGCCCTAATCAGCACCTCGTGTAGCTCACTAACCTGGCCTATGCTAAACCTACAACATGTGCCTGTAGGGTAGGCCATCTCTGTCCCATCTCCATCTGGATGCCTGTGTGGGTGCCCTATACTCTCCATAGGACCTGAGGAAGTATATAGTTGCTACTTCCATGAGCTAGTCCTGTATAGTATCACGCCTACACCTAGGAGCATGTCAACGTAGCCTAGATCACTAGGCACAGTCTGTGGTGGTCCCAGGGTAGGTCACCTGGCACCTGTAGGGTCTCCCTCTGCGCCATGATAGTGGCTAAACTAGGATTCCCAGGCCTCCTTGGTACCGCCTATGGTGGTGCTACCCTACCACTATGTATATCTGTGGTGTCACTTCGGCGTCATCAATCCATTGTGCCTACTATCTGGGATTCCTAAGACCCTCAATCTGTGTTTGGGGCTATGGCCAAATGGCCCTATAAACCTCTCCACGTGCATCCCTCCTATATTGTAGGAAGGGTGGAGGCACATCCTGCTGTAGACACCAAATTCGTGTCTCACGACCCCTTGTGATCCACATCCCATTTCGCAACCTAACCTCATTACCTAAACTTTACACAATTATTTATTAATTACCTTGTAATTGATAAATCCACATCACCTTACCCGCCACCTCACTTTGCCACCTCATCATGACCTAGCCCTAACCCTAAACTAACCTAATTAAGACCCATGACTTGGTCTAGACTCACATCCATAACTAATGCCTCCTTACTCGCACCAAAAGCCGACCTTCTAGCCACTTGACCAAGCCCGCAACTGATCTCTCGGGAGAAAAGCAGGGAAGGTGGGCTATTTTACTAAAATAGCCTACTTTTTCCTAACCGATGCCGGTTCCTACTCGACCGCCGTCGGTTACGCAACCGCCATCGGTTCCCTGTAAATGGGCTCCCCAAACCAAAACAACGGATCGGAATTTCATTTTGGAGATCAGTCGAAGGATTTCTGGATCAACACAGAGCATTGCGAGCGAGGAACAGAGTCCAGATCTTCATTTGACCAGAGCAGAGACGAGTGAAATACCAGAAGTGTTTACAACCAAGGAGATCAATTTGCATCTTCGTCAAAATCAGTAAGTTGCATCTTCGTCAAGTTCGGTATAACATTTCTTATGCTTCTTGGATCTCAGTACTCCTAAATCCATTTCTGAATCCATTATCCAACGTACCATTGCCTCTAACTGTCATTCTTTTGCTTCTAACCATCCCATTTCCTAATACTATCCAAAAACCAGCCATTACAAACACCACAACCAGCCCAGAAGATCCTATCACCCACCGGTATCGGTTATCAGTAACCGCCATCGGTTATAGGTAACCGCCATCGGTTCCTTTGATCAAAACCAGGAAAAAACAGCCTTTCCCCTACCCAGTTCAGCGAAACAATTTAATTGATATTTTACTGTCTTTTGTGTTAATTCATGTTAGCAGGGAAACTGACCACCTTCGAAAGGAAGTTTTATATTTCCTGGCCCAAGGCAGTTTCCCTCATTTATTGTTTAATCAAATCTTGTGGTCTTGTGTTCTTATTTGCAGGTAGTCCTTCCAGACAAAAAGGAGTTCTCCGCAGTCAACCTGATCTTTCTCTACGGTACGCGCACATCATCTCGACATTCTACAGGTATTCCTCCTAACCCTAACCTTATCTGTTTCTAAAAGGAACGAAGCATTTCCGAGTGAAACATTTTGGCACGCCCCGGTGGGACCCATTTTGGGTTTTTCTTTATTTCTTGCTTGCTTTCATTATAGGGAGCATACTTGCTGTTTTCTTCTTCTAAAATATTCACGAGGTATTTTATTATTTTGGTAAAGGAACTTGCTTTGTTTTTGCATCTTGCATTAGTGAAAGTCATCTCTTTTGCTTCATCAAATATAATTTTCGATTTGGGTTTTAAAACACATGCATTGCATTCCTGCCTGTTGTTTTTCAATTCTAGTGAACATAGATTAAGTAACAGGTCGTACACGTGGGGGTGATATCCACGGTATTGACAGGAAATTAACCTTAGTTTCACTGCACAACACATACCGAATCACTTCACAATTAACACAACAGCTCAAACATCCCCCCTTTTCCGCGGTATTCCTCCGCCCGATTGAGGTAGCCTTATAAGCCAAAACAACTTGACATTTCCCCTAGGTCTTGTTGTTTAGGATTCTGACATCATCTTACGTCTAAAGGCATAAGCCCACGATAACTAAAATTAACCCTAGGGTTAGTCTCTGGATTTGTCGTGTGCCTCTTGCTTGTTTTAAAATCCTGTTTTCTCTGTCATACTTTGTCTTCTGTGATCATAAGTTGCTAAATATACTCAACGTTGCTAAAATCAAATCAGCAGCCCTTTTATATCTTTTTATCCTAGAATTTTGACACCGGCATCGGTTAAGGGACCGACGTCGTTTGCTCCGTGACCGACACCGGTTACTAAACTGATATCGGTTACTGTCTTCATCAGCCCCTGACAAACCAGCAACTTGCCAAATTCATCATTCTGAGGTTGTTTTTGTTCTTGATAGATTGAAACTTTCCTGTGTGTTCTTGTCTATGGTTGTCATCACTCGGAAGCAAGCCGCCGCCATGGTTTCACATGCCTGCTCTGTGTCTTTGCCTGAATCACCCCCTTCACATTCTATAGGGAACCCTACGGACACCAGTGAGATCCCCCAAATTCCTGTAGGAGACAAGGACTTTGCCAAATTTCTGGATGCTAATCCCAGCGCTGTACAATACTATTTGTCTCATGCCCCTGACCGTACGCCTGATGGTCAGCTCCTTATTGGGATGCCTATTAGTATAGCTGCTCATTTAGCTCCCACTCCTCCTGATAACACTGCCTTACTTCCTGCATCTCTAGCCCCGTCTCCCAATCCGACGGCTTCAGAGGTTCATACGACCCCGATTAGCTTTCCTTTTGTTAATCTTGGACCCCACGTATCGTTACCACCAACTGCCCCTATTCTCATCTCTCTTTCAGACCACTCCATTCATGACTTACTCTCTGCCACCTATTCACACGAGCTTTCCTTCTCAAGCTCTGCCTACCTTTTCATTCCCATACACATATCCAGTAACCTCAACACCTTATATGGGACATCCCTATTCTGTGGCACCATCATCTCATCCAACCACAGATTTCATCAAACAAATGATGGACAAAATGCAAAACCTGGAGGCTTCGTTTCAGGAAGTCGTAGCGCCTTGACATACGAGCAAGTTTGTCGGGAGCCCATTCACCCTTCTGTCCCCCTTCATTCATATCCTCCTCAATGGGAGTTGCCAAAGTTTACTCGTTTTAACAGTAAAGAGGATCCTCAACAACACTTGCGATCATTTAGACATGCTTGTTATTTGATTGCCATGATGATGCCTTGTTACTCCGCACCTTTCCCATGTCCTTATCAGGACCTGCCTTGGAGTGGTACAGTGCTTTAACCCAGCACTCAATCTTCTCTTTTAACCAACTAGCCCAATCTTTCTTGGATCATTTCTCCATTAACATTGCCAAGAAAGTATCTATCACTGACCTCTATGCCATCCGACAATTTGAAGACGAATCTATCACAGATTTCGTTGGACGATGGCGGGGCCTTATCAACCAACTTACGTATGCCTTGCCTCAAACCGAACTCATCGAACTATTTACGCGGGCCTGCGCTAAGCACATCTCCCCTACCCTCCAAATTCAAACTTTCCGCACATTCGACGAGGCCTTTACCATGGCTCGAAGCTAGAAATTCGAGCCTTAGAACAAGAGAAATTGCGGTTGCGTAACAAAAACCCCAATTTCCGAACTCCTGATTCTACCAACAAGTCAAACACCACCACTCCTCACGCGTCCACTTCTTCTAAATCAAAAGGAGCTGTCCACGCGGTAATGGTCAAATCTCAACCACCGTCCAATGCTCCGCCGAAAACCACTTATAAGTACAAAGCCGAGCCCACCAATTACACTCCCTTGGGAGAAACTTATGGCGTCATCCTAGAGAAATTGCTCAAAGCTGGGGCTATCACCTTGCCCCCCTGTTAAACCTCACTCTGGGTTTGACTCCACCCGCGCCATACCTTCCTGGTACAAAGAAAATGACTTTTGTAACTTTCACCGCGTAAAAGGACATAGTCATGAAAACTGCAAGATGTTGAAAAACATAGTGCAGGAAATGGTTGACGCAGGGGATATAACACTCGATAATCCTAACGCCCCTGCTAACCGAAATTTGAAAATTTTCAACAAGCCATTCCCGAATCACTCGTCCAGCAGTAACGTGAACCAAGATATCTTAGCCGAGGAGAGTGTTCATGAGATCCATGCAGTCTTCGATTCTCAGCCAAAAGCCTCTATTGAAAAAATTTTAAATCAAGCCTCTCCACCAACACAGGAGTTTGAACCTCCTTCACCACCATCAAGCCAAAGTGAAATTATTCCTTTACCCATAGAAGAGTTAACTGCCCAGACTTCTCTTCTCATCAACGAGTCTTCTTACACCACATCCCTACAAGACTGTGAGCGGATGCTATCTAATTTATCTATTTCCCTAACGTCCCCTTCTACCACTCTTGCTACACAAGAGGAAGGCTCACCACTCCTTTTGACATCCTTAGACGATAAATATCCTACACTAACATCACCACATTCTTTTAACGTGACAGATCCCCTCGAACACGCCCTCCTACCTATTAGTCCCTCATCGCCTAAATCTTTTCAACGACCGGTTGACCTCCTAACATCTATTGATACAGTGCCTCATCTACCTCCTGTGTCACACCCGCAATGGACTGGAATTACAACCCACCTTTCTTCCGTACCAAAATTACAAATCACACCTGGAGACTGTCATTCCACAGAAGATAGACAGGCCCTATGGGAACGTTTGAGTACCCATTTTTCTACTCAAATGCAAATGACTGATCCTGATGTCTCCACCATATACCCGAAGTGCTTACAGAAGCTTAAAATGCCCCTGTTCTTGCCTTCACCCCCCTCACCTCTACCAAATGCCCCGTCCACTTCTATCAACTTAACCGGATCTTCCCCTACGCTTGGGACCTCACCAATGCCCAGTCTAACACACCCGCCTAAGTGACTCGATCTATCCAAAAATAAATCCGTTCCGCCACCTAGGAGACGAACACAATCCGGGCCTCTATCACAATTAAAACCCTCATCGTCACACCCACCTTCCATATTGGGACCTCATCCCTCCACATTACACCAATATATCATACCTCCTTTGTTTTCTGCAAAACGACCTACGCCTTCTACACCTATACAGAGATCAAAGGGTATCACAACATCGTTACCCCGCGTATCCGGTCCACCTATCAACCCTAAACCAATCCCATCATCAAAGGATTTATTTTCTGTCACTCCCCTTTCTCCGTGGTTGTTTCCCGCTACCACGCCATCTGTAGCCTCATCATCTAACCAGCTGAACGTAACTTCTGTGTCCAAGAAACCACGTTTAGTGAAAAACATGTGTCAGCACCCCTCGGCTAAACCACCACCCATACGAACTAAACACGCCCAAACATTACCACAACCCACACAATCAATACCCTCATCCTCTTCCGATTTTGACCCACTCAAAGGATCTTACGCCAAAATCCTTGCTATGTTGGTGGAGAATGCGACCATTTCCCTACCTCCACTTAGACCTTATGACCCGTCTAAGCCCCGACCTATGGATTATGATGAGTCTAAAATCTGTGCCTATCACCGCACACCTGGACATGATGTGGAGGGATGCAAAGCTCTAAAAACCATCCTTCGCCAGTCACCTCTTCCGGATAGAAAGATTAAGAAAGACAACTTACGAAGGGAGAGACCTTTAGTTTCCATTCCCTCTCCTATACCATCTGTCCCCGCCTCACCAAGATCGATCATTATTACAACCCCACCTCTTGAAGACCATGAATTATCCCAACCATCTTCTTCATCTCAGGTCTACAAGATTAATATGATTAGTGTCGCTACTCGAGGACAGAAAAACAATGGGAAAGCAAAAGAAAACACACCTGCGGCATCTCTTTCTCCGTCAAACATCCCGATTGCACCACCACCTAAAGTGGTCATTCGCGGACCCGCCTATCCCGTCTCTAATGGCATTGCCCACCGAAATATGATCAAACAGCTTCATCAATCACCCGTAAAAATGACACTATATGATCTCATTCAGACTTCTGAATCTCATCGACAAGCTCTCGTTGAGATCCTTCAAGGGATAGAGGTTTTACCCAACGAAACCCTGCCCGTTGCCTCCATTCTAACACCCAATCACGTTGCCTCTCTCACCAAACAATCCATCTCCCCCACCACTTCTGTCTCAAAACAACAAGCCGCTGCAGTTAGTTTCTCGGAAGATGAAATTGTCGACTTTGGTACAGAAGACCCTCACCCTGCTCTTTTCATCTCCGCTTACGTTTGGGACATTCGAGTACGTCGGGTTATGATTGACGGGGGCGCTAGCCTAAACATCATCTCTTCAAAAGCCTTCCAACAGATGAATATCCCTTCTAGTTGCATGTGTGCCAACCCCATCATGTTGCGGTCATTTAATGACGCTATTACTTCTACCTTAGGCACCGTGATCCTCAACATTCGCGTAGGCCCACGTACTTTACCCGAACTCTTCTATGTCCTTGAAGGAGAGTTCCAATATAATATATTGCTGGGTCGTCCTTGGATCCGAGCCATGGGATGCGTTCCCTCAACATTACATCGATGCATAAAATTTGAGTACGAGGGGAAGTCCTACACTGTAAAAGCTGATCCTCCCCCCTTCAAAACTTGCAATATGTTATACCGCCCAAACGATGTGCTTATACCAATTAAGACACCCATACATTCAACCCAACCATCCTCTTCGAATGTACCTCAACCATCCACCTCAACTGCACCTACGCCTTCAACTGATGAAACCACCGTCGCACAAACCACTTCTCTTCCCGCAGCTAACATCCCAACCTCCGACCCCTTAGTAGATGTTTTTCATCGCCTCACGCTGGGGGAGTACCGCCTATATAACGTTAGTTCTTTCCCTACCCCGCAGGAGTACGGACAATTACATGCACATCCCACCTACGACCGTCGCGTGGGGGAGGTAATCTCTTACGGACCACCCCATTGTCGCACTAACCTAACGTATGGGGGTGTTGACGCATCCTCCATTACCCCTGAACCTCCTCTTGGTGTGGTTCCCTTCCAATCCGATTTTCAATACCTGACAAATCGTCGCTTCGCCCTCACCTTCTTGACTCGCTGTGCGTGGAAAGGCTTTGGTTTTGGCCTTTACGAACAAGGCCGACATACTCTCATCCCCATCACCACACGCAAACATAATGATCGCAGTGGTCTTGGTTTTTCCGAAACACCTACACAGGAGACACCTCCTGTCAGCTGTATCCTGGAAGACGAAGGCGTCGCCCCTACCGAACCATCATCACCCACTTTGCCATCATCACCCACAGAATCGATGGACCCTGAATCTATCCCCCCTAACTTTTTTTTTTCATAAATTCCATCTTCATAGGTCCTCTCACTTATCAACGCGATAATGAGGACCCATCTTCTCTTCCCCTTCTGTATCCAGACATGATCGAAGAGGATTCACCTTTGATTAATGTTGTTGAATGCCAGGATGACGACTCCATCCTCACTTACCTTGGCGCGGATGATTCTTATATTCAACGAGCCTTACCATCTGAAACCCAAACTATGCTGAACGAATCTACCATAGAAATCAATATCCACACGGAGGAGGATCCTCATATTGTGAAGATTGGACAATCCCTTAACACATCAGAACAAGCCGCCTTTACTACCTTTCTCCGTGCTCGCAACCAAGCTTTCGCATGGTCTTACGCTGACATGCCAGGAATTGATCCTACCATTTCCGTCCATAACATCACCCTAAACCCCGATTCCAAACCAGTCAAACAGAAATCGAGAAAAATGCATCCACGCATTGCTCTCTTGGTCAAAGAGGAGCTCCAACGACTCCTTTCTGTTTCCTTCATTCTGCCTATTGACTATCCTCAATGGATTTCTAACATCGTACCTGTCACAAAAGCGACGGGGGGACTTCGGATATGCACGGATTTCCGGGATCTTAACCTCGCTTGCCCTAAGGACGACTTTCCCCTCCCCAGTATTGATCAACTTGTTGATCTCACTGCGGGTCATGAAATGCTTTCTCTCATGGATGGTTTTTCAGGATACAACCAAATTTTGGTTGCCCCTGCCGATCAACACAAAACTACCTTCATAACTCCTTGGGGAACCTTCTGTTATCGTGTCATGCCGTTTGGCCTTAAGAATGCTGGTGCAACCTATCAGCGGGCTATGACCTACATTTTTCATGACATTATACACACTATCCTTGAAGATTACGTCGACGATCTTCTTGGCAAGTCTAAACATCGCAGTGAACATCTTGATGTTTTAACCATTATTTTTGATCGCCTGTTGCAATACTCTGTTCGTCTTCAACCAAAGAAATGTGTCTTTGGTGTCCTTTCGGGAAAACTTCTTGGCTTTATCGTCTCTTTGTGTGGCATTGAGGTCGATCCATCTAAAGTAAAAGCTATCCTAGAAATGCCCCCACCCAAAAACCTCAAACAATTGCATAGTTTACAGGGTAAACTTCAATCCATCCGGCGTTTCATCTCCCAACTCTCGGATCGATGTCACCCTTTTCATCACCTTCTAAAAAAGGACGTTGCCTTTCAATGGAGTGAGAAGTGTCACCAAGCCTTCGAAGCTCTCAAAACGTATCTCTTGCAGCCACCCGTGCTTATCCCACCCCATGACGACCGCCCTTTCTACCTTTATCTTTCCGCCACTGACCATGCTATAGGAGCCATGCTCGCACATCGAGACTCGGCATGCCGAGAGCAGGCCGTTTATTATATAAGTCGTACCCTTGTGGATTACAAGACTAGGTATACACATGTAGAAAAATTGTGCCTGGCCCTATCATTCGTCGCCACCAAACTCCGACATTACCTCTTGAATCACAAAACTTTCGTCATCACCAACACAGACCCCATTCATTATATGTACGCCAAACCACACCTAAACCAACGCATCGCTCGATGGCTCATGCTCCTCGCCGACCTTGACCTTGAGTTTATACAACAGAAGTCAATCAAAGGACAAACTCTTGCAGACCAACTTGCGGAGGCCCCTCTACCTGGGGAACAATTTACCAATTTTACCTTCCCCGACGAACTCATCGCCACTCTTTCGCTCGGAGAAGAGTCGTATCAAATGACCCTCTTCTTCGATGGATCTAAGTGCCAGCGCGGCGGAGGAGCCAGCGTTGTTCTCATCCCTCTTGATGCTGAACCTATGCCTCTTTCATTCCGGCTTGATTTCCCCTGCACTAATAATACAGCGGAGTATGAGGCCCTTGTTCTAGGTCTCCAAGTTGCGTTACACTTAGGTATCAAATCTATCAACATTTTTGGCGACTCTCAATTGGTAGTCAATCAAGTTATGGGCGTCTACCAATGTAAAAACGAGGAACTTCAGAAGTACAAACACCACGTGGATTCACTTCTATCTTTATTTACCCACTATTCTATACAAACCATTCCCTGCTCCACTAACAAATTTGCGGATACTATGGCTTGCTTAGCCTCGCAGATTCCCGCTGCGCCAACTGACTCTGAATTATTCGTCGTGGTCCAACAACTTTTTGCACCATCCTATTCAACCCCGGTAGTTTGCATGATAAATACTGTGTCTACTAATTCACAGGATACCTGGTACCACCAATTCCACAACTACCTTACAATCTCTGTCCTCCCACCTGACCTTACTAGTAACGGCAAACGTGCTTTTCTTAAAAGTGTTTCGCGTTATGTTGTCATGGGGGGACTCCTCTATAAACGTGGCTTTGATGGTATCCTCCTTCGCTGTCTAACTGGCGCGGAGGCCACTCATACCATCCAACAGGTCCATGACGGTATTTGTGGTGGACATTTTAGCGGCCTTGCCGTGGCCAAACGAATCCTTCGCCTTGGTTATTATTGGCCTACTCTCAATAACGACTGCTATAAATATGTTAAGCGTTGTGTTATGTGTCAGCAACATGCCAACCTTCAACATACTCCTAGCCACCCGCTCCAGATCGCTCGAGATCTTTGGCCCTTCTCACAATGGGGTTTAGACCTTATTGGTGAGATTCACCCAACCTCTTCACAACGTCACCGTTGGATACTCACAGCGACCGAATATTACACAAAATGGGTGGAGTCTATTCCACTCATTTCAATCAAAAAAGAAAAAATTGTCGAGTTCATTAACCACCACATTATCTGCCGTTTTGGTGTTCCTCACCGCCTGATAACAGATAATGGAAAATCTTTCAAAAACAAGTTGTTACAAGACCTTTGTGACAACTTTGGTATCAAACTTAGTTTCTCATCGCCTTACTATCCGCAGGCCAATGGTCAGGCTGAATCTTCTAATAAAACTCTAACCAAAATCCTCATGAAAGTTGTCAATGAATCTAGAAGAAATTGGCACGATCACATTCCCTTTGCCCTTTGGGCTTATCGTACTAGCATTCGTACTTCTACTAATGCCACACCTTTTTCTTTGGTATACGGTACCGAGGCTGTTTTGCCTCTCGAAATACAAATACCCTCCCTTAGAATATCTCTTCAGGATATTCTCACCAACGATGATTTCTGCCAAGAACAGTTAGCCCAATTGGAGCTTCTTGATGAACGACGTCTTACAGCTCTCGATCACCTTCAAATCTATCAAAAACGCATCAAGCGTGCTTATGATAAGTGACTTCATGAGCGTAACTTTAAGGTTGGTGATCTTGTCCTCAAAGAGAATCAACATGTCACCAAACTAGAAAAGAGCAAACGTGGAAAATTTTCTCCCAATTGGATTGGGCCTTATATAATCACTCACACCTATGGATCAGGCACTTATCATTTAGCTTCGCTTAATGGTAAACCTGAGCCTGAACCCCTGAATGCCTTGCATCTTCGACCATTCTACTGTTGAATCTAGTGTTATATCACTTCTTATCTACCTACTGCTCGTCCCTTGAGCTCATTTACCACTACATACGCTTTGTTTTCTATATCTCCGAATAAAATCAAAATCACTTCGCACCTCCCCTTGATGATGCCTTCCCCTCTTTAGTCTAGTCCATGACTTCAAAGTATTAAAATAAGCCGTATTCTTAAGGGATTTTCTTGAGTCAAACTTCCTACTAAACTAGATGCTTCACGCCAAATGAATATCTAGTCATCTAAATTAAATATAGACTGCTCCCTCGAAGGACAGATATATGCCGAACTATTGCCGCTACTATAAATAGACTGCTCCCCTCAAGGACAGCTATGCACAAAAATCATCTCTGCTACTATAAATAGACTGCTCCCCCGAAGGACAGCTATACACAGTCAGCCTTTATCAGAAGCTTCTCGCATTGATCAGCTTCGTAAAGACCTCAAGAATAAAATAATCAATATCCCTTGTAGACTTCCCGCATCGATCAGTCTACATTCAATAAAATAAAAGCCTCAGTCAAAAGAACTTTTTGGGTCATGGACTTGTCTATTTAGGGTAGGTTCTCTTTCGTTGTAACAAGTTCTTTGTACCTCAGCTATATCCTCCACATCACCTCACCATTTGTTTCAACTCAAGGGATGTAACGTACACCTGATATATATTGTGATCATACAACTATTTTCACCTATGGACTTCTCGTCTATGCACGGCACCTAGGGCTTCAAGCTCGTTCTACGTTGTGTGGTTTGTTTAGCTCTTTTCACCTACGGAACACTCTTTCTGCTTTGCCTCGCATCTAGGATTGTGTGTTGATCTTAATCAGGACACTATTCCCTCCTACTTAGGTATGCTAACCTTTGCTTTACCTATACCTACACCAACAACATTATCCTACCAGCACCAACAACATTACCCTACCAACATCAAATTTTTACCAAACGACCAATTGCCTAAACCATACCAAATTGCCTAAATTCACCCCTCCCTGATCCTAAGGGAGAACTTACATCGGTCTGAGGCCCCTCCTTGCTTTGTGCAATGGGCTATGTAGGCAGCACTTCGGAGACATGGGGTCTCCCAAGGTTAGCTCGACCATCCCCTACCATAACCTATCATGTGTGGTAAATATAAATATTTTTGTGTATTTCTATTTAATTACATTCCTCTTTGATCCTTTTCAAAACACCGAAAGTCAAAACGACAACATTCTTATTATTATAACGCAAATCAACATACATATCTCGTTTTATTTAGATGTTAAACAAATACATCTTCTATATCATCGACGCGCAGGTCGGTACTCTTATTTATTCTTCTACCTTGCTAGCATTTATTTAGACCCTCACGCCTCATCCCGAACTAGGTGATGATCGTGATCGTCGACCCCTCTCGCCAGGCCTCTCTGTCCTCAAAGGTACCATGGCTATTGGTACCGCCCACTGATCTGCCAATCTCTCCTGTAACGTATGAATACGCCCTCTCGCATGGAGGACTCCAATCTCTAGTCTTGCTGCTCGTGACTCCGTAACCGCTAACAATCTTCTTGTCTCATTCACCTGCATTTGGAGCTGCCAAACCAAACGCTGCAGCCGATCCCTCTCTGCTGTAATCATAGCTATGTCAGGGTGATCGCGTACACCTCGCAACTCTGCTACCCACCATAACCTATAGGCCTCTGTCATTCCTGCATCCATTACACTGCGATCGGCTGCTATCTCCTCGGGCCCTTCTGGAGGTGTTGGCCGGGGAGGTGAGAATGTTGCCTCGGCATCGATCCTCATATAAATGGTCTATAAGCCTGTGGTATGTCCTGCACAAATCCAAATTGTCACCGCACGCGATCTATAGGAATCCTCTCATATTCACCTGGCCTGTGCCCCGCGATCCACCTCAATCGCTCTACACCTCTCAACTCCTCAGCTATGTTCTCGGTTACCATATAGTTCCCGTAGGGCCTCCAACAGATATCCGCAACCATCAACCTCTCCCATACCTGCCTGTAATACTCAATGTCACTTGGCACGGCCTGAGATCTTGCCTCTTGTTCTGTCTGGACCCATCGTCGGAATCCCAACCTCTGTACTCCGGTCTCTCCTGCCTGGATGGATCGGCCTATTGGTCGCACACAAACAATGTGCTCATAGGCCCAACAGTGTAATAAGTATGAGCAATCCAACGTTGTCCTGTGATTTCGCCTACAAGCCCATAAACCCCTGTATAGCTCCGCCAAATATGCAGGTGCCCATGCAAAAGTCATGTTCCTTTCTATCATCTCCCAAATAACACCCATCAATGCCTTTGGAAATCTTCCCCCTTCTGCCCTCGGTAACGCATAATACCCTACCGCTATCATTAAAATCACTGCTAACCTTGTCTCCTCAGGGTGTGTTGCATACATTACCCCATATGTGAATGACAAACCTCACTGTGTTAAGTCCCGTGCATATGGACCAAACACTTCTGTTATCGCTGCCCGCCCCGCGCTAGGTAGTGCCTGATATACTAGTTCTCCTATAATAGGGAGTCTCAATATACGAAACACATCTTCCAATGTTACTGTCATTTCACCTGTTGGCAGATAGAAGGTATTTATCTCGGGATTCCATCTCTCAATCAACGCCTGTAGCATACCATGGTTACATGTGATTCGTGAATAATATCGGATCCCACTTAACCCCAAACGGTTTATCAACATCCATTCCGCTGGTGTTACATCCGCTCGGATTCGCGACAACAGCGCTGGCACACTATCATTCATCCTCAACCCTGCCTCTGCCTGCATACACCAAAACAACAAACAAACATTCAATCCATTAGGGTTTTTTTCAAACATTCTGGAAATTTCTCTCCCTAACTGCTACCAGTCACTGTCAATTACATACATCTTACCTGAAACACCCACCTACGACAATAAATTGATCGTTTATTTCTTTCTATATACACAGACATACCCAAAACCCTGAATTACCTACCCCATAACACGCACCTCATCTATACCCCTGGCTATCATGTTGTCTTTCTCATATCTACTTACCTATTCTCCTCTAGCTCATTCACAAAACATGCAGAAATCAAATCACAACCACACCGTTTACCTCTTGGGTTGCAGTAGCTTGAGGTTGCCCCTGTCTTCCCTCTTGTCCTTGCCTGCTGGATGCTTCTCCTCGTTCGGCCATGATCACCACCCTTTTCAACTTTGTCTTTCTACCTTCTGAACCTCGGATCACATTCACTTTCCTTGTCTCTTTTCTCCTTCTCACCCAAATCTCTCATGCAAATACCTGTCTCAGTCGTCAAAAAGTGTCGCGTTCGCATATTTAACCTCTTGCATGGCTCTAAAACTACAACTCAAGTTGCCACCCTAGCTTTTCTATTTTTAGAAAAACTCATACCTAAATAACCGGTATCGGTCATGTGACTGATATCGGTCATACAGCTACCGACATCGGTTACCTAACCGATACCGGTTACACACATTCCTTTTTGAAACAGGGTTCTTTTCTTCATTTCTCATCTAAATTTTTGTCACGCCCGCCTCTTTTCCTGCATAACCACACCATTTACCACATTTGTTCATCCACCACACATAACATTACAATTTCATTAACATCATTTATTTTATACAAATACACAAACCATCAACTACGGATATCAAGAAACTATCAATCTATACATCATTTGGATCCAACTCATCAGTTACATATATCACAATGTCACAAAACCACCAATTCATCACATAACATGACATTCATATATACGTACACAAAAAAGAAAAACATCAGCATCATCCATCTATCAACATGTCAATTAAACTCATCACACATTCTATATATTACCAGCCATTAACCAAATATTTAAACACATTTTGAACATTGCATATGGATCAAAACATCGTCTCTATATATATACAAATTTTCAAAAATACAATGCGTCCTACATCGGGGCCTCTGTGATCTCATAATATACCAAAGCCGGCACGCAGGCCGCAATACCTACCAAAAATCTCGACTCGGCTCGCCGGCCGGTCTCTCATATCAAAAATATACTCGGCTCGCAGGCCGGTATCAAATGTACAACCTGTACTCGGCTCGCAGGCCGGTATATAATAAATAAATGAATCAATGCAATGAATAAGTGTCGGCACGCAGGCCTCTATCAATACAACTGGTTCGCAGACCGGTGCCCATGTCCCTATACAAAACCATGTCTGGGATCTATCAGCTCTCCCCACCGCCCTCGGCACCTCTCCCCGCTGGTCCCTGTGGTGCCTCTCACCTCCTGCCCGTCACAGACACGCCAGTTGTGGCTGCCCCTCCCTGAGATCTCTGGCTGTGCGAGGTCTCTACCCTATGTGCTGCATACGCCTGATACTCGACTCCGGTACTATCAAGAATATCTTAATAGTAACGGGCCTCTGCTCTAACCTCCATATAACGATCTCGCGCCACTGAAGGAACTGGGGCTGGTCCCCTGGCACCTAACACTAATACCCCCTGAGCCTGTACCTGCACCTGTGGCTGTGGTGCTAGTGGTGGTGCGACCTGTGCCTGTACCTGCACCTGTGGCCGTGGTGGTATCTGGGGCTGTGGCTGTACTGCTGCTGGTACGGCTGCCTATACCTGTACCTGTGGCTGTGGCTGTGCTGCTAGTGGTGGTGCTGCCTGTGCCTGTACCTGAGCCTGGGCTAACTGCCCCTGTAGGACACCTATCTATGCCTGTGCAACAGCCAACTGTCCCTGTAATAGCTGCACCTGCCCCCGGAGCTGATCTCTCTCTGCCATAACTGCAGCCAAGTCTGGCTGCGCAGGCGGTACTATCCTCGCTACTCTCTGCCCAGCCCACCACACCCTGTATGCTCCCGTGCACCCGACATCATCCACACCCTCACCTGCTGGTCTCTCCGCTACCCAGTCTAGATCCAAAGGCTGTGGCGCTGGCAGTGGGGCCTCTACATCATCCCTCCGGTACTGAGGGAAGGGAGGTGGCTCATCCTGTCGTAACCCCATCTGCCTGCATACCCTCTCTAGGGGTATCCGCTCGTACTCTCCCGGCCTCCGTCCTGCTATCCAGAATGTATATTGGATCAGGCACAGCTGTACGCGGGCTCCTCTGCCAGGCTGATGACCTCTGTAGGGTCTCCATACAATGTCTACTGCTGTAAGGCCCTCTAGCAAGTGTCTATAATAGGCCACATCCCAACCTGCAACAACTACTCATGGCTGGCCCACGACCCCCAACCACCTCTGAAAGCCATATCGGTATACGACCTGTGGCCCTGGCTGCTGGGGTAGCCCTACTAGCCTGATGCATATGATGTGCTCGTATGCCCAACAGTGCAACAAAAATGTAGAACAAATACCAAATCGCCTCCTCCGGCGATAGCCCCATAACTCCCTGTATAATTGCACCAGATACACTAGTGCCCATGTGAAACAGGTGTGCTCCTCCACCATCTCCAGCAGCACCCCCATCAATGCCCATAGGAAGCGGCCTCCCTCTGAATCCGGGAGGGCGAAGCAGGTGATCCCTATCATCATCAACACGGCAAGCCGTGTCTCATGTCTGTGTGCGCGGTACATATCACCATATCCAATGCTCGCGCTATGATACGTAAGAAGCGCGGCTGCATCCCCAAAAACCTGCAGTATGCTATCCATGGTAGTCTCTGAATCTACCTGGAAAACTGCCTCTCCCTCGATCGGTAGCCACAGGATGCGATACACATCCTCTAATGTGACGGTCATCTCCCCAGTCAGGAGATTGAACACATTGGTCGCCGGATCCCATCTCTCGATGAGGGCGACCATCAGACTGTGATCTCTCTCTATCGCTCTGTACCTCTGGACCCCGCCGAGTCCCACCTCGCGCATGATGGCCCAATGCGCCGCAGATATGTGTGGCCTCATCCGACCCAATAGTGGAGGCATCCTATCACGCATCGTCAACTGCTGACGTGCCTGTAAAATCAACCCACATTAACATCTACTTTACCATCTAAACCACCTTTTGTAACACCCAAAACCTAACCCCACACCTAACCCTTCTCCACCCCACACCAACCCCCACACCGACCCGCAACCCAACCCAAAAACCCAAAACCCAACCCAACCCAACAAACCCAAAATCTAACCCCACACCTAACCCTTTTCCACCCCTAAACCCTAAACCCCATCCCAAACCCAAACACCCAACCCCACTCCAACCACACCCCAACAAGCCACCCAACCCACCTTCAAACCTAAACCATAAACCCTAAATCCCATCCCAACTCCACCCAACCTCCAACCACACCCCAACAAGCCACCCAACCCACCTTCAAACCTAAACCATAACCCTCCAAATCAACTCTCCACGTCAGACAAGTCAATTTGGATTGCAAATAAAAAAAGTGACAATGACAGGCCGTATTTTTCGTTTTATAGGTTTTTCGACCTTAACCGATGTCAGTTTCATTTTGGCCCTAAGAAACCGGTATCGGTCCCTTAACCGATATCGGTCATCCAGAATCGACATCGGTTTGATACCCAACTTTCACCCCATTCTTTGCCGTTCTTTACTCCTTGCCTCTTTTTCACCAATATCGCCTCTGTCCACCTTTGCTGCACAACATTTGTTCACTTGTCCAGCCTGACCTACGGCCTCAACCTACCATTCGGCCCAACCCAAGGCCTCAACCTACCAATTGGCCCGACCCAAGGCCTCAACCTACCTATTTGGCCCGACCTAAGGCCTCAACCTACCAATTGGCCCGACCCAAGGCCTCAACCTACCTATTTGGCCCGACCTAAGGCCTCAACCTACCAATTGGCCCGACCCAAGGCCTCAACCTACCAATTGGCCCGACCCAAGGCCTCAACCTACCAATTGGCCCGACCCAAGGCCTCACCCTAACAATTTAACCCGACCCAAGACCTCAACCTACCCACCTAACCTGACCCAGGGCCACCGCCCAACCACTTGGCCTGACCCAAGGCCGTATCACTTCCATACCATACCCACAATCAACGTTTTATTTTATACATCCATCATGTACCTTGTGTTCAATCGAGCTCACCTGTTCGTGTTTTAGCATGATTAGGGTCCTTGACTTGATCTGTCGACCAGCTTTGCCCAGACCTAGACCGTAACGTTTATCTCAACCAAACCAACCTTTTGGTACTGCCGAACATGCCTAAACGTTCCGGTACCTTACCTGTTATATACCCTGGAGCTACTTCCTATGCCTTGGATACCAGGATTATATCACCCTTGTTTGGATAAACTATCGACCTTTTCCTATACATTGCTGGTTTGCTAGTCAAATCATGTACCCTAGTCGTACTATTACATTTCAACGTGCGTCTGCTTCCTTGGACCTACCCCACCACCTTACCATCCTCTCTACCACATATACCCTTTATTAACCCTAACCCTGATTTCCCGTTCACTCAATCTGTGATAGATTTGAGGGGGATTACCTATATCCTTAACATGAGAAACCACTTCATATTATTGTCCGCGCAGCTTTACAGAACAAGCTACACGACAATAAGGGGCTAATGTAGACACCAAATTCGTGTCTCACGACCCCTTGTGATCCACATCCCATTTCGCAACCTAACCTCATTACCTAAACTTTACACAATTATTTATTAATTACCTTGTAATTGATAAATCCACATCACCTTACCCGCCACCTCACTTTGCCACCTCATCATGACCTAGCCCTAACCCTAAACTACCCTAATTAAGACCCATGACTTGGTCTAGACTCACATCCATAACTAATGCCTCCTTACTCGCACCAAAAGCCGACCTTCTAGCCACTTGACCAAGCCCACAACTGATCTCTCGGGAGAAAAGCAGGGAAGGTGGGCTATTTTACTAAAAATAGCCTACTTTTTCCTTACCGATGCCGGTTCCTACTCGACCGCCGTCGGTTACGCAACCGCCATCGGTTCCCTGTAAATGGGCTTCCCAAACCAAAACAATGAATCGGAATTTCATTTTGGAGATCAGTCAAAGGATTTCTGGATCAACACAGAGCATTGCGAGCGAGGAACAGAGTCCAGATCTTCATTTGACAGAGCAGAGACGAGTGGAAATACCAGAAGTGTTTACAACCAAGGAGATCAACTTGCATCTTCGTCAAAATCAGTAAGTCACATCTTGCATGTCCTTCGGTATAACATTTCTTATGCTTCTTGGATCTCAGTACTCCTAAATCCATTTCTGAATCCATTATCCAACGTACCATTGCCTCTAACCATCATTCTTTTGCTTCTAACCATCCCATTTCCTAATACTATCCAAAAACCAGCCATTACAAACACCACAACCAGCCCAGAAGATCCTATCACCCACCGGTATCGGTTATCAGTAACCGGCATCGGTTATAGGTAACCGCCATCGGTTCCTTTGATCAAAACCAGGAAAAACAGCCTTTCCCCTACCCAGTTCAACGAAACAATTTAATTGATATTTTACTGTCTTTTGTGTTAATTCACGTTAGCAGGGAAACTGACCACCTTCGAAAGGAAGTTTTATATTTCCTGGGCCCAAGGCAGTTTCCTCATTTATTGTTTAATCAAATCTTGTGGTCTTGTGTTCTTATTTGCAGGTAGTCCTTCCCAGACAAAAAGGAGTTCTCCGCAGTCAACCTGATCTTTCTCTACGGTACGCGCACATCATCTCGACATTCTACAGGTATTCCTCCTAACCCTAACCTTATCTGTTTCTATAAGGAACGAAGCATTTCCGAGTGAAACAGATAGAGATAAAATCAAGACACAAACATACCTCAAATACCTCATTTGTTCTTTTTACACAACAAGAAACAAGATACATGATTATTTTATCTCAGTAACAAATCCTCATTTCTTCTTACTTATATATCTAGGTCACAACACACTAAAATTATGATCTCAATAACAAAACATATCCAAAATCCTCCTCTTAGTCTTAATTTGGCACATTAGGGTTGATGACCTCATCATTTTCTTTCTCTATATAAGATGACAACATGTGTTATTGAATCTCTACAACATCTTATTTGTTCTCTTTTATGGAAAACATACAATCTTGTATGTCTCTTTCTTCTTAGCCTTGTCTATAGAAACTGGCTTCTTGATTGTATCAACAAGATCAGATTCTTTCCAATGCTTGATTGTCTTTGTTCCATATTTCTTGACCTCATCTGCATGATCAAAATTTGGTAACCATACTTCCTTGATTTTGGGGACATCAATTTCTTAACTTTCCTTAGAAACTCATGGTGACAAACTTTGCAATATGACCTTCTTGGTGAAAACTATAAAAAAACAGCATCATGCATACCCCTTGATTGATTCTGACTGTGATTTCTTTCATTGTATCCATGGATTCCAACTCTTGAATAAACTTCTTCCAAATTTCACTTTCCCTATGAACAAATTCTGTGCAAAAATAACAATAACCATGAAAATAACTAGCATACCTCATCCCTATTAGGTTGTTTAACTGAGTTTTCCTTATTAATGTTTCCTTGCTAGCATCCTCCTTTCTTTTATCATATTCTTGTGATGTGTCATCATCCTTTAGGTCTCCTTGAAACCTATGCATGTCCTATCACCTGAAACCCTATTACTATTCAAAAGGTAATCTAGATTCTTGGAATTATTTTTAAAGTTCTCATAGAATTCCAAATTTCTATATATCTAAACAAACTTAGCTTTTAAGGATTTCATCTCACCTCCATACTTGATATAATTTTCTTATTTATCTTTTAGGGCTTCAACTTTAGTCTTGAGTATGCTACATTCATCTTCTTTGGTCTTGAGAGGTGCTGACATAGACTCAATTTGAACCTCATATTATTTGATACATCTCTTCATATACCCTGATTTCTCAATGTAACTTTTAGTTCTTCATTCTTTGAATCACCAACTCTTCATGCAAATCTACCCCAGCCTCTTCATTGTCATGATCATCATAAACACTACTAAAACTAACCTCTAATGACTTTTTATTATCACTGTCTATAAGGGACATAGCTTGGTATTCAATGGTTACACTCATATTCCTTTAAAATCAAACTTATTCTTACAACCTCGGTAACTAACTTCTAAGCTCTTTGATAATCTTTTCATCTCTCTTGATCATAAATATTAACTCTTGATCATCTTTCCTTAACTTATTATCCATCTTATGCTTCCAAGGATCACCTCAAGAATATTAATATTGCATTAGAGGCCTGATCTAATACCAATTATTGGAAGCATAACCATTGATGGGGGTTGAATCAGTGGGATATTAAAACATTGAGTCACTTAAAATTTATCCATTCATTATACATTCATTAATTTAACCATTAACCATTAATCATACATTCAAGAACCATAGAAAAAAATGAGAAAAGGAGAACACATCCTCAACACATGGAAACAAGATATAAGTGGGAAACCCTCAAGGGGAATAAATACCACTAAAACAAAACTTTATTATATCCATGTTTCAAATTTAAATAAGCACCAACATAACAAGGAGCACCAACTGCACAAGCAATACCAACCCCTAATTTTAGTAGATCACCAACCCTACACAGAGGAACCAACCCCCTAGATGACTCATCACCAAAAAAATTCACCAGATATATTTTTCATCTTTGACATTTTCATCAACAACTGATGATGATACCATGAAGCTCACCTTTTCTATATCTTCCTCAAAATTTCCTTTTATCCTCCATGCTCAAGAACTTATTCCTTCAAGATGATTTCAACATCTGGCCTAGCTTGCCAATATCTGATATCTCTCTAAAACATAATCACATATGCATTTCCCTATATTCATGGTCAAAAATACCTCCTTTACCTTAATAAACATCCCTCTAACTCACACTTTTTCTTATCTCTCACAACTAGCTCAAATGAGCCTTATAACTTGCTCATATACCTATATCATCATTGTAAGTTACCTAAGTCAAGCATCATAAAGAAAATAAACTTAAAAATCATTATTACATCCTAGAAACTTCATCCATAAGACCATATAGGTCGGAAATAGCATGAGAAACCTCAAACCCTCTAGTAGGAAAAAAGAATCCCTAATACACTTGGAAACTCCGTATTTGCATTGTTTATTTCCAATGTCAAGCTAGCAAGAATGGAGTATACTCAAGAAAAATGATCTAAAAACAACTTTCATGGCTATGAAAAAACCACAAGCTCTGGTTCCTTGGGGTTATAGTAATTAACCCTCTTGAATTGGTCTAACCACTGACCATGAGTTGCCACATAGATCACATAAGAATTTCCCAAAAGTCAATGGCAACGGAAAACAACAACTGGATGAACATATAGCTACATTTTTGTAGCTCATGTGGAGTTGTGGGAGTTCCTCATGAAGATGTATCTATTCTAATGTTTGTTGAGATGCTTCAAGATGTTTTGATGAAATGGTTTTATCACCTTTTTTTTTCATGTATCACCAACTAAGATACTATGAGAACACGGTTTGAAGCCAATGTAGACACCAAATTTGGGTAATGCTTCCCCTTCACCCCACATGTATATTAATTTAATTACCCACAATTAAATTAATACCCATGCTTACAATAGTCATTATTTAAATACCTTAATTAACCTAAATTCCACCTCACCTAGATACCTCATCATAAACCTATTCTTAACATGTTTCCCTTTTACTAAGACTCAATATCCAATCACCATAACTAATTAATACTTATTCCTACCTACCTTAATTAACTAAGACTTAGTTCAACCCTAAAGCCACATGTCTATTCTTCCTCTAACCAAATTCCATCTTATCTAAGTGTAACATTTCCATTTTGATCCGCGAGAATGGATAAAGCTGGCCAAAAAGATTGTCAAGATCTGTCATTTTAGTAAACTTAGGATTTCCCACCTTAACCAATGCCGGTCAACCCTAAACCAATGTAAGTCTCCCTAACCATCGTCGGCTACCATATATTCATTTATGATAACCTTGTTTGAGAGGTTGGAAAATATTCAATTTTTGGAGAAGAGAGACCTATATGCAATCACACACCAGAGTACTCCTGCACATCTAGACACCCTAAACCAACAACCAATCACTGATCTGAAAAGAAAGAATTCATGGTAACTTTCCGGGAGCACAAATGTGATGCTAACCACTAGTTCTATGGATCAACCATCACCTCCATCAAGCCACCAGGTCTATAAACTCCAAAAATTACATTTGGATCTGCACCTTCCCATTTTTATTTATATTATCTTCTTCATATCTATTTTTGGGAGTTCTAATTTCCTTTACATCCCATCCCCCATAATCTCCCTATCAACCTCCCTTTACCCAATCAACTACAAACTCTCATCCTCCCATGCCTGACTCCACACACCTCTGAATATTCCCACCCCCCAACATTTTAATCTACCTCCCCATTATCTGTCCATTCCCTGGGAAATCCCAGACAATCACCAAAACCTACCTTCACTAATTTTCTATTAGCTCAACCCTACTGATGCCAGTTTCCTCTCAACCAAAATTGGTCATTACAAGACCGATGTCAGTCTCTATATGTAATAAACCTTCTTATAACAATAACCTCAAACCTTTCATTCAAACAACACAAATCACCTAAAGCTTGACCATGACCTTTCCCAATCACATTATTTTCTTGTCTGACTTCTAGATCTGATCATAACCTAGCCTGTTAGATTATATTTTTTTATTGTACTTGAATCAGATACCTAAATCATATCAACTATAGTAAGACATTATTAGTTTACATCATTTCTTGTATTAAAATGTTTAAACAGTGGATTGAAAACCATCTAGGAAGTACTACACTTCCTAGATCTAACGTACGCTAGGTAGTCCACTAACATAGAATGTTTAATATTACTTTTGTGGTCTTGTTTGTATTCACATGTAGTTCCTCCTAGCCAAAAGGAATCTCTCACAATCAACATTGGATCAAGAAGTCAGAACGCACACAATGACCTTCAAATCGACCGTCACTGTAGGTATTCCTTCTTGGCCCACACCCTTATCTGTTTCGTTTAAATCCTTAAAGAAAATGGTATTTTTGAGCATGGGTAGCAATGTGAACCATGTTAATCTGAAGGGAGGTGGAGTGAGAGGGTGTGTCATGAAAGGTATAACGGCATGAGGGGAAAAATCCGAGGGTTGGATAATATTCTTGTAAAATGAGTAGGGCGCACTGACATTTGGGTGGTGGTTTAACCAACTCTCTACAGATCATGTTGATCTCAAATTTAGTGGTGGAAAAAAAGGTTTTCAGGGTGGAGGTAATCGTCACTGAATCATTAAAGGACAATGATGTGTGGTGACAGGTGAAGGTGGATCATGGTCCTCATCAAGAAGGTTGTCATCATCGATATTTTGTGCAAGAGGAAAATGTTTCGCATGGAATGTTTCAGATTTTGGGAATAGAGTTGCTTCTATCCTTTCATTCCTTTGAGAAACAGATAAGGGTTAGGGTTAGGAGGAATACCTGTTAAATGTCGAGAGGGTGTGCGCGTACCGTAGAGAGAGATCAGGTCGATTGCGAAGAACTCCTTTTTGTCTTGGAAGGACTACCTGCAAATAAGAATACAAGACCACCAGATTTTGATTAGACAATAAATGAGGGAACTGCCTTGGGCCCAGGAAATATAAAACTTCCTTTCAAAGGTGGTCAGTTCCCCTGCTAATATGAATTAACACAAATGATTGTAAAATAACAATTTAATTGCCTCGTTGAAACAAGTAGGGGGAAAGGCTGGTTTTTGGTTTTGAGTCACAGTAACCGGTACCGGTTGCTATTAACCGATATCGGTAGGGGCTATGTTTTAGGGACTTTTGGTGAGGGTTGGTTGTAGGGTGGTTGTGTTGTTTATAAGGCTGGTAAATGAGTGGGATTAGGTAACGGGGTGATGAGAGGGTAGAGGAATGATAGTTAGATGTAGTGTGTTGCTGGGTAGTGGATCCAGGAATAAACTTATTAAGGCTGTGATTCAAAAGTCTAAGAAATGTTATTAAAGAGGACATACAAGATACTACTTACTGGTTATTGACGAGAATGCAGGTCCAAGAACTGTGATGACAAAGGCAGAACTCAGGTAGGATGACCTGACAATCAAAAGATGAGATATCTTCCCTCCCGATGATCAGATGAGTGTCACAAGGCTCTGGTTACTCAGTTGCAGTCTTGGGCTTGATGTCCTTCTCTGCAAACTCTTCTTATTTCTTCACTTGTCTCTGCTCGGCCAAGTAAAATCCGGATTCTTTCGATGACTTCTGATGATCCCGATTAATCAAAAATCCTCGCTCTTTTGTTTCTGGTTAGGGGAGCTCATTTACAGGGAACCGATGGCGGTTACGTAACCGACAGCGGTCGAGTAGGAACCGGTATCGGTCAGGTCAAAGTGGGCTATTTTTAGTAAAATAGCCAACTTTCCCTCCTTTTCTCCCGAGGGATTAGTTGCGGGCTTGGTCAAGTAACTACAAGGTCGGTTTTGGGTGCGAGTAAGGAGTCATTAGTCATGGGTGTGGATGTAGACCAAGTTATAGGTCTTAATTAGGTTAGTTTAGGGTTAGGACTAGGTCATGATGAGGTGGCAAAATGAGGTGGTAGGTACGACGATGTGGATTTATTAATTATAAGGTAATTAATAAATAATTATGTAAGGTTTAAGTGATGAGGTTAGGTTGCGAAATGAGATGCGGGTCACAGGGGGTCGTAAGACACAAATTTGGTGTCTACATTAGCCCCTTATTGTCGTGTAGTTTGTTTTGTAAAGCTGCACGGACAATAATATGAAGTGGTTTCCCCTGTTAAGGGTATAGGTAATCCCCCTCAAATCTATCACAGATTGAGATAGCGTGAAATCAGGGATAGGGTTGATAAAGGGTAAATGGTGTGGAGATGATGGTGAGATGGTGGGGTAGGTCCAAAGAAGCAGACGCATGTTGAAATGCAGTAGTGCGACCAGGGTACATGATTTGAAGAGCAAACCAGCAATTCATAGGCAAAGGTCGATAGTTTATCCAAACAAGGGTGATATAATCTTGGTATCCAAGGCATAGGAAGTAGCTCCAGGGGATATAACGGGTAAGGTACATGAATGTTTAGGCATGTTCGGTAGTACCAAATGGTTGGTTTGGTTGAGATAAACGTCACGGTCTCGGTCTAGGTAAAGTTGGTCGACTGATCAAGTCAAGGACCCTAATCATGCTAAAACACGAACAGGTGAGCTCAATTGAACAAAAAGCTACATGATGGGTGGATAAAAGTGTTGATGTTGGGTTGAGGTATGGTGCGGTTTGGGTCGGGCCAAATGGTTGGGTTTGGGTCGGGCCAAATGGTGGTACAAATGGTTGGGTGCCTTGGGTCGGGCCGATTGATTAGTGAGGGCCGTGAATCAGGCCCAAATGATGGGTTGAGTGCGGCCTTGGGTCGGGCCAAATGGTTGGGTGCGGCCTTGGGTCCTTGGGCCAAGTGGTTGGGGTGCGGCCTTGGGTCGGGCCAAATGGATGGGGGCCTGAGGCCTTGGGTCGGCCTTGCCAAATGGTTGGGTTGGGTCGGCCTTTGGGTCAGGCCTTGGGTCGGGCCAAATGGGTTGGTTGGGGCCAAATGAAGTGGGTTTTCAGCAAAGGTGGAGGCGATGTTGTGAGAAAGGGCGATTAGTAAATGGTTGGGGAAGAGTTGGGATTGGGTCCAAATGGTTGGGTGATACGGCCTTGGGTCGGGCCAACATGGGACATTGGAATTGTGGCCGTTGGGTCGCCAAATGGTTGGGTGACGGCCTTGGGTCGCGAGCAAATGGTTGGTTGCGGCCTTGGGTCAAGGGCCAAATGGTTGGGTGCGGCCTTGGTGGGCCAAATGGTGTTGGGAGATGATAGAAAGGAACCTGGGTCGGGCCAAATGGTTGGGTTGCGGCCTTGGGTCGGGTCGGATGAAGTTAACAAAGGGTTTTCAGCAAAGGTGGATATAGGAGTTGAGGGGTGTAGAGCGATGTTGTGAGAAAGATCGTGATTGGTGCAGGATATACCCCTGGCTTATAGACATATATGAGGATGCGAGGTGCACATGAGAGGGAGATAACAGATCGTCCTGACTTAGCTGTGATTAGCAGATGGAGAGAGACCGACATAGCTGATTACAGGGTTTAGTTCATCAGCTCCAAACGCAGGTGAATGAGACAAGAGGATTGTCAGCGGTTGCAGAGTCATGAGCGGAGGGACTAGAGGCGAGAGTCCTCCATGCGAGAGAGCGTATTCATATGTTACAGGAGAGATTGGCAGATCAGTGGGCGGTACCAATAGCCATGGTGCCTTTGAGGACGGAGAGGCCCGGCGAGAGGCGTCGACGATCCCACTCATCACCTGGTTCGAGATGAGGCGCAAGGGTCTAAGTTAATGTTATAGAGGTATATAGAAATAAATAAGGATGCCGACCTACGCGTCAATGATAGATAAGATGTATTTGTTGAACATCTAAAATAAAACTGAATATGTATGTTGATTTGAGTTATGATAATAATAAGAATGTTTGTGTTTTGACTTTTTTTTTGTTTTGAAAAAAGGATAAAGAGGAATGTGATTAAATAGAAATACACAAAAATATTTATATTTACCACACATGATAGGTTATGGTAGGGGATGGTCGAGCTAACCTTGGGAGACCCCATGTCTCCGAAGTGCTGCCTACATAGCCCATTGCACAAAGCAAGGAGGGGCCTCAGACCGATGTAGTTCTCCCTTAGGACCAGGGAGAGGTGAATTCAGGCAATTTAGGTATGGTTAGGCAATTTGTTGGTTGGTAAAAATATTGATATTGATATTGGTAGGGTAATGTTGTTGGTGTTGGTAATGAATTGGTGATGTTGGAATAGGTATAAGTGAAGTGAAAGTTAGCCTACCCAAGTGGTAGGGAACCATGTCCTGATTAAGATCAACACATAATCCTAGATTCGAGTCAAAGAGGAAAAAGTGCTCTGTAGGTGAAAAGAGCTAAACAAACCACATAATAGCGTAGAATGAGCTTGAACCCCTAGGTACCGTGCATAGACGAGAAGTCAATAGGTGAAAAGAGTTGTATAATCACAATATATTGGGTGTACGTCACGTCCCTTGAGTTTTTATTGTTTTAACAAATGGTGAGGTGAGGTGGATGGTGTAGCTGAGGCACAGAGAACTTGTTATAAAGTGAGTATTCTGATGAAAGAGAACCTAACCTAAATAGACAAGTCCATGACTCAAAAGTTCTTTTGAATGTGGCTTTTATTTTACTGAATATAGACTGATCGATGCGGGAAGTCTACAAGGGATATTTATTGTATTATTCTTGAGGTCTTCACGAAGCTGATCAATGCGAGAAGCTTCTGATAAAGGCTGACTGTGTATAGCTATCCTTCAAGGGAATAGTCTATTTATAATAGCAGATGCGGTTTTAGTGCATAGCTGTCCTTCAGGGGAGCATTCTATATATAATAGCAGCAATAGTTTGGCATATAGCTGTCCTTCGAGGGAGCAGTCTATATATAATTTAGAGGGCTAGATGTCCTTTTGGTGTAAAGCATCTAGTTTTGTAGGAAGTTTGACTCAAGAAAATCCCATAAGCATATAATTAAGAATGTTTCATTTTAATACTTTGAAGTCATGGACTAGACTAAAAAGGGGAAGGCATCTTTAAGGGGAGGTGAGAATCAAACTATGTGAGCTTGATTTTATTTTGAGATGTAGGAAACAAAGTGTATGTGGTGGTAAGTGATCTCAAGGGACGAGCGGTAGGTAGATAAGAAGTGATATAACACTAAATTCAACAGTAGAATGGTCGAAGATGCAAGGAATTAAGGGGTTCAGGATCAGGTTTACCATTAAGCGAAGCTAAACGATAAGTGCCTGATCCATAAGTGTGAGTGATTATGTAAGGCCCAATCCAATTGGGAGCAAAGTTTCCACGTTTTCTCTTTTCTAGTTTGGTTACATGTTGATTCTCTTTGAGGACAAGATCACCAACCTAAAAGGTACACTCATGAAGTCGCTCATCATAAGCACGCTTGATGCGTTTTTGATAGATTTGAAGGTGATCAAGAGCTGTAAGACGACGCTTGTCAAGAAGCTCTAGTTGGGCTAACCGCTCTTGGCGGAAATCATCGTTGGTGAGAATATCCTGAAGAGATATTCTGAGGGAGGGTATTTGTATTTCAAGAGGCAAGACAACCTCGGTACTATATACCAAAGAAAAAGGTGTGGCATTGGTGGAGGTAGGAATGCTAGTACAATAAGCCCAAAGGGCAAAGGGGATGTGATCATGCCAATTTCTTTCGGACTCATTGACAACTTTCATGAGGATTTTGGTTAAGGTTTTATTAGAAGATTTGGCTTGTCCATTCGCTTGTGGATAGTAGGGTGATGAGAAGCTAAGTTTGATACCAAAGTTGTCACAAAGGGCTTGCAACAACTTATTTTTGAAATATTTTCCATTATTTGTTATCAGGCGATGAGGAACACCAAAACGACAGATAATGTGATGATTAATGAACTCTACAATTTTTTCTTTTTTAGTTGAAATGAGTGGAATAGCCTCCACCCATTTTGTGTAATATTCGGAAGCTGTGATTATCCATCGGTGACATTATGGAGAGGGCGGATGAATCTCGCCAATAAGGTCTAAACCCCATTGTGAGAAAGGCCAAAGATCTCGTGCGACCTGAAGCGGATGGCTAGGATTATGTTGAAGGTTGGAATGTTGTTGACACATAAAACAACACTTAACATATTTGTAGCATTTGTTATTAATAGTAGGCCAATAATAACCTAGGCGAAGGATTCGTTTGGCCACGGCAAGACCGCTAAAATGTCCACCACAAATACCGTCATGGACCTGTTGGATGGTATAGGTGACCTCCGCGCCGGTGAGACATTTAAGAAGGATGCCATCAAAGCCACGTTTATAAAGGAGTCCCCCCATGACGACATAATGAGAAACACATTTAAGAAAAGCACGTTTTCCGGTACTGGTAAGGTTAGGTGGGAGAACGGAGGTTGTAAGGTAGTCGTGAAATTGGTGATACCAAGTATCCTGCGAATTAGCAGACACATTATTTATCATACAAACAATCGGGGCTGAGTAAGATGGGGCAAAGAGTTGTTGGACCAAGACGAAAATGTCAGAGTCAGTTGATGAAGCTGGAATTTGCGAGGCTAAGCAAGCCATAGTATCTGCAAATTTTTTAGTGGAGTGGGGAATGGTTTGGATAGAATAATGAGTAAATAAGGTTAGAAGTGAATCCACGTAGTGTTTGTACTTTTGAAGTTCCTCATTTTTACATTGGTAGATGCCCATAACTTGATTTACTAACAATTGAGAGTCGTCGAAAATATTGATAGATTTGACACCTAAGTGTAATGCAACCTGGAGAGCCAAAAAAAGGGCCTCGTATTCTGCTGTATTATTACTGCAGGGGAAATTGAGTCGGAATGAAAGAGGCATAGGCTCAGCATCGAGAGGAATGAGAACAATGCCGGCTCCTCCGCCGCGCAGGCATTTGGATCCATAGAAGAAGAGGGTCTTTGGATACGAATTATCCCTAAGGGAAAGAGTAGCGATGAGTTCGTCGGGGAAATTAAAATTAGTAAATTGCGCCCCAGGTACAAGGGCTTCCACGAGTTGATCGGCAATGGTTTGTCCTTTGATTGACTTATGGTGTATAAATTCAAGGTCGAGGTAAGCAAGGAGCATAATCCATCGGTGATGCGTTGGTTTAGATGAGGTTTGGCATACATATAATGGATGGGGTCCGTGTTGGTGATGATGAAAGTTTTGTGATTCAGGAGGTAGTGTCAGAGTTTGGTGGCCACGAATGATAGGGCTATGCATAACTTTTCTACATGTGTATACCTAGTCTCATAGTCCACCAAAGTACGACTTATATAATAAACGGCTTGTTCTCGATTCTCGGAGTCACAATGTGCAAGCATGGCCCCTACAGCGTGGTCGGTGGCGGAAAGGTAAAGGTAGAAAGGGTGATCGTCCTGAGGTGGGATAAGCACGGGTGGCTACAAGAGATAAGCTTTGAGAGCCTCAAAGGCTTGGTGGCACTCTTCGATCCATTGAAAGGCAATATCATTTTTAAGGAGATGATAGAAAGGTTGACATCGATCCAAGAGTTGGGAGATGAAACACCGGATAGATTAGAGCTTACCTTGTAAACTACGTAATTTTTTGAGGTTAGTAGGTGGGGGCATTTCTAGGATAGCTTTGACTTTAGATGGGTCGACCTCAATGCCATGCAAAGAGATGATAAAACCAAGAAGTTTTCCCGAAAGGACACCAAAGATACATTTCTTTGGTTGAAGACGGACAAAATATTGTAACAGGCGATCAAAAATAATGGTTAAAACATCGAGATGTTCACTGCGATGTTTAGATTTTCCAAGAAGATCATCGACGTAATCCTCAAGGATAGTGTGCATAATGTCATGAAAAATGTAGGTCATAGCCCGCTGATAGGTTGCACCAGCATTCTTAAGGCCAAATGGCATAACACGATAACAGAAGGTTCCCCAAGGAGTTATGAAGGCAGTTTTATGTTGATCGGCAGGGGCAACCAAAATTTGGTTGTATCCTGAAAAGCCATCCATGAGAGAGAGCATCTCATGGCCTGCAGTGAGATCAACAAGTTGGTCAATACTTGGAAGGGGGAAGTCATCCTTAGGGCAAGCAAGGTTAAGATCTCTGAAATCCATGCATATTCAAAGTCCCCCCCGTCACTTTAGTGACAGGTACGATGTTAGAAATCCATTGAGGATAGTCAATAGGCAGGATGAAGGAAACAGAAAGGAGTCGTTGAAGCTCTTCTTTGACCAAGAGGGCAATGCGTGGATGCATTTTTCTTAGTTTCTGTTTAATTGGCTTGGAATCGGGTTTCAGGGTAATGTTATGGACAGCAATGTCAGGATCGATTCCTGGCATGTCAGCATAAGACCAAGCGAAAGCTTGGTTGCGAGTACGGAGAAAGGTAGTAAAGGCAACTTGTTCTGATGCGTTAAGGGATTGTCCGATCTTCACAATGTGAGGATCCTCTTCTGTGTGGATGTTGATGGCTATAGTTGACTCGTTCAACATGGTTTGAGTTTCAGATGGTAAGGCGCGTTGAATATAAGAGTCATCCGCACCAAGATAAGTGAAGGCGAGTCCTCTTCAATCATGTCTGGATATAGAAGGGGGATAGAAGAGGGGTCCTCATTATCGCGTTGATAAGTGAGAGGACCTAGGAAGATAGCATTTATGAAAAAAAAAAGTTAGGAGGGATAGATTCAGGATCTATCAACTCTGTGGGTGACGATGGAAAAATGGGTGATGATGGTTCGGTAGGGCTGACGCCGTCATCTTCCAGGAGATAACTGACATGAGGTTCCTTCGGTGTAAGTGTTCCAGGAAATCCGAGACCACTACGATCATTGTGCTTGCTTGTAGTTACAGGAATGATTGTATGTCGGCCTTGCTCATAAAGACCAAAACCGAAGCCTTTCCAAGCACGGCGAGTCAAGAAGGTAAGGGCGAAACAACGATTTGTCAGGTATTGAAAATCGGATTGGAAAGGAACCACACCAAGAGGAGGTTTAGGGGTAACGGAAGATGCGTCGACACCCCCATATGTTAGGTTGGTGCGGCAATGAGGTGGTCCGTAGGGGATTACTTCCCCCACACAACGGTCATAGGTAGGATGTGCATGTAACTGTCCGTACTCCTGTGGGGTATGGAAAGAACTAACGTTATATAGGCGATACTCCCCCAGCGTAAGGCATTGAAAAACATCTACTAAGGGGTCTGTGGCTGGGATGTTAGCTGCGGGAAAGGAAGTGGTTTGTGCGACGGTGGTTTCATTGGTTGAAGGTGTAGGTGCTGTTGAAGTGAATGGTAGAGGTGTGGTTGAAGTGGATGGTTGGGTTGGATGAATGGGTGTCTTGACTGGTACAAGTACATCATTAGGGTGATATAACATATTGCAGGTTTTGAAGGGGGGAGGATCAGCTTTTACGGTGTAGGACTTCCCCTCGTACTCAAATTTTATGCATCTATGTAAGGTTGAGGGAACGCATCCCATAGCCCGGATCCAAGGGTGGCCTAACAACATATTGTATTGGAACTCTCCCTCAAGGACATAGAAGAGTTCGGGTAAAGTACGTGGTCCTACACGAATGTTAAGGATCACGGTGCCTAAGGTAGAGGTAATAGCATCATTGAATGACCGCAACATGATGGGGTTGGCACACATGCAGCTAGAAGGGATATTCATTTGTTGGAAGGCTTTTGAAGAGATGATGTTTAGGCTAGCGCCCCCATCAATCATAACACGACATACCCGAATGTCCCGGACGTAAGCTGAGATGAAAAGAGTAGGGTCAGGATCTTCTGTACCAAAGTCAACAATTTCGTCTTCGGAGAAACTGACAGCAGCAGCTTGTTGTACAGAGACAGAAGTGGTTGGGACGGTAGGTTGTTTGATGAGGGAAGCAACGTGATTGGGTGTTAGAATGGAGGTAACAGGTAGGGTTTCATTAGGTAAGACCTCAATCCCTTGAAGGATTTCAACGAGAGCTTGTCGATGAGATTCAGAAGTCTGAATGAGATCATACAGTGTCATTTTTACAGGTGATTGGTGAAGCTGTTTGATCATGGTTCAGTGGGAAACTCCATTAGAGATGGGGTAAGTGAGTCCACGAATAACCACTTTAGGTGGTGGTGTGATCGGGATGGTGGACGGAGAAAGAGAGGACGCAGGTGTGCTTTCTTTCGCTTTCTCATTATTTTTCTGCCCTCGAGTAGCAACACTAATCATGTTGATCTCGTGGACCTGAGATGAGGAAGATGGTCGGGATAAATCATGGTCTTCGAGAGGTGGGGCTGTAATAATGATAGATCTAGGTGAGGCAGGGACAGGTGGTATAGGAGAGGGAATTGAAGCTAAAGGTCTCTCCCTTCGTAAGTTGTCTTTCTTAACTTTTCTATCTGAGAGAGGTGACTGACGAAGGATGGCTTTCAAAGCTTTGCATCCCTCTACATCATGTCCGGGTGTGCGGTGGTAAGCGCAGATTTTAGACTCATCATAACCTATTGGTCGAGGTTTAGACGGGTCATAAGGTCTAAGTGGGGGTAGGGAAATGGTCGCATTCTCCACCAACATAGCAAGGATTTTGGTGTGAGATCCTTTGAGTGGGTCAACATCGGAGGAAGATGAGGGTATTAATTGGGTGGGTTTTGGTAATGTTTGGGTATGGTTGGTTCGTATGGGTGGTGATTTAGCCAAGGGTATTGATACGTGGTTTTAACTAAATGTGGCTTCTTTGGTGCAGGAGCTACGTTTAGCTGGTTAGATGATGAGGCTCCAGATAACATGGTATCCGGAAACAACGGCGGAAAAAGAGGAGTGACAGCAAACAAATCCTTTGATGATGAAATTTGTTTAGGGTTGATGGGTGGACAGGATACATGGGATGACAGTGTTGATATACCCTTGGATTTCTGTATGGGTGCAGAAGACGTAGGACGTTTTAGAGAAAACGCAGGAGGTATGATATATTGATGCAAGGTGGAGGGATGAGGTCCCAATATGGAAGGTAGGTGTGACGATAGTTGTGATAGAGGCATAGATTGAGTTTGTCATGGAATGTTTCGCACGAAATGTTTCAGCTTTTGGGAATAGAGTTGTTTCTATCCTTTCATTCCTTTAAGAAACAGATAAGGGTTAGGGTTAGGAGGAATACCTGTTAAATGTCGAGAGGGTGTGCGCGTACCGTAGAGAGAGATCATGTTGATTGCGAAGAACTCCTTTTTGTCTTGGAAGGACTACCTGCAAATAAGAATACAATACCACCAGATTTTGATTAGACAATAAATGAGGGAACTGCCTCGGGCCCAGGAAATATAAAACTTCCTTTCGAAGGTGGTCAGTTCCCCTGCTAATATGAATTAACACAAATGATTGTAAAATAACAATTTAATTGCCTCGTTGAAACAAGTAGGGGGAAAGGCTGGTTTTTGGTTTTGAGTCACAGTAACCAATACCGGTTTATGTTAACCGATATCGGTAGGGGCTATGTTTTAGAGACTTTTGGTGAGGGTCAGTTGTAGGGTGCTTGTGTTGTTTGTAAGGCTAGTAAATGAGTGGGTTTAGGTAACGGGGTGAGGAGAGGGTAGAGGAATGATAGTTAGATGTAGTATGTTGCTGGGTAGTAGATCTAGGAATAGACTTATGACGGCTTTGATTCAAAATTTTAAGAAATGTTATTAAAGAGGACATACAAGATACTACTTACTGGTTATTGACGAGAATGCAGGTCCAAGAACTGTGATGACAAAGGCAGAACGCAGGTAGGATGACCTGACAATCAGAAGATGAGATATCTTCCCTCCCGATGATCAGATGAGTGTCATAGGGCTCTGGTTATTCAGTTGCAGTCTTGGGCTTGATGTCCTTCTCTGTAAACTCTTCTTATTTCTTCACTTGTCTCTTCTCGGCCAAGTAAAATCCGGATTCTCTCGATCACTTCTGATCATCCCGATCAATCAAATCCTTCCCGCTTTGTTTCTGGTTAGGGGAGCTCATTTACAGGGAACCGATGGCGGTTACGTAACCGACGGCGGTCGAGTAGGAACCGGTATTGGTCAGGTCAAAGTGGGCTATTTTTAGTAAAATAGCCAACTTTCCCTCCTTTTCTCCCGAGGGATTAGTTGCGGGCTTGGTCAAGTAACTACAAGGTCGGTTTTGGGTGCGAGTAAGGAGTCATTGAGTCATTGGTGTGGATGTAGACCAAGTTATAGGTCTTAATTAGGTTAGTTTAGGGTTAAGACTAGGTCATGATGAGGTGACAAAATGAAGTGGGTGGCAGGTACGGCGATGTGGATTTATTAATTATAAGGTAATTAATAAATAATTGTGTAAGGTTTAGGTGATGAGGTTAGGTTGCGAAATGAGATGCATGGTACGGGAGGTTGTAAGACACAAATTTGGTGTCTACAGAAAAAGTTGGAGAAGAACGGTCTTCAGAGCTTTACAATTTTCGACATCATGTCCTGACACACGATGATAGGAACAAATAATGCTTTCATCAAACCCTTTTAGTTTGGGTTTGAGAGGATCATAAGGTCGAAGCGGCAGTAATGTGATGACAGAATTCTCTAAGAGATTGGTTAAAATGTTAGCGTAGGACCCCGCTAATAGATCACAGTGGGAAGTGAGTGTAGGTTTGGGTATAGGTATGGATGATTGTGAGGGAAAAGGCTTTATAGGAGGGAGAATGGGTTGTTCTACTAGGTTGGTATGTGGAGTGGTATTAGGTCTTGCTAGCATCTACTTGGGTAAAGGAGGGGTAGAAGAGCTAGCAATGGAATGTTTGGTTGGTTTGACTACCTTATTGGAGGGTAGCGGGTCCTTAGCTTTGAGTTACACCTTCTTAGGTAAAGGTGACACATAAGTACGGGATGTAGAAAGAAAAACAAATGGTGGAAGAGGATGGGTTACCCACGGGGGAAACCGAGTTGCAGTGGAGGTGGTTGGTATAGGTTGGGTAGGTGTAATTGGTTAGAGTTGTATAGGCAAGGTTAGGGTTATAGTAACTGGTGGAGGTATATGTGGCAAGAAGGGCATGGGTGAGGGTGAGGGAGTTTGGTTTTTGGGTGAATGAGGTGTAACAAAGGCTCATGATGCAGTGGCCAGTCAAAATATAAACAACCTGCCACTGCATCATGAGCCTTTTTTACACCTCATTCACCCAAAAACAAACTCCCTCACCCTCACCCATGCACTTCTTGCCACATATACCTCCACCAATTACTATAACCCCAACCTTGCCTATACAACTCCAACCAATTCCACCTACCCAACCTCTACCAACCACCTCCACCACAACTCGGTTTCCCTCGTGAGTAACCCATCCTCTTCCACCATTTGTTTTTCCTTCTACATCTAGTACTCCCGTGTCACCTTTACCTAAGAAGGTGTAACTCAAAGCTAAGGATCCGCTACCCTCTAATAAGGTAGTCAAAGCAACCAAAAATTCCATCGCCAGCTCTTCTACCCCTCCTTTACCCAAGCAGATGCCAACAAGACCTAAGACCACTCCACATACCAACCCAGTAGAACAACCCATTCCCCCTCCTATAAAGCCTCTTCCCTCACAATCATCCATACCTATACCCAAACCTACACTCACTTCCCACTTTGATCCGTGAGTGGGGTCCTACACTAACATTTTAACCAAGCTCTTAGAGAATTCTGTCATCACATTACCGCCGCTTCGACCTTATGATCCTCTCAAACCCAAACCAAAAGGGTTTGATGAAAGAGATATTTTTTCCTATCATCGTGTGTCAAGACATGATGTCGAAAATTGCAAAGCTCTGAAGACTGTTCTTCTCCAACTTTTTCCTCTTGAACAAAATTTTGACGATGATGACCTTCTTGATGAGGACCATGATCCACCTTCACCTGTCACCACACATCATTGTCCTTTAATGATTCAGCGACCATTACCTCCACCCCGAAAACCTTTTTTACCACCACCAAAATTTGAGATCAACATGATCTGTATTAGAGAGTTGGTCAAACCACCACCCAAATGTCAGTGCGACCTACTCATTTCACAAGACTCTTATCCAACCCTAGGATTTTCCCCTCATGCCGTTATACCTTTCATGACACACCCTCTCCATCCACCTCCCTTCAGATTAAAATGGTTCACATTGCTACCCGCGCTCAAAAAGATCATTGCTACCCTTATGGTGAATTGTTTTTGGAAAAGGTTCATTCTCCCCTCTAAATAAGAATCAAATCATTCATAGGATTAATATATTACATTTCTATAAATAGATACAAGAATCCAATCAGTCAAGATATTAATATATTTTATTCTATGGCTTTTCTTATGTATAAAAGAATTAAATTAGTTATGAGATTAATATGAATATATTGATATAAACGTTAATTAAGATTTAATATAAAATAGATATAGGGAAATTTCATTAAAAGAGATTTTTTTTATTGAAATTATTTTTGAATGAATAAGATGTATATATTGTTTTTTTAATTTCAATATAGGAGATTTACTATGTAAATTTATGTTCTATCAAGTGTAATCATATGATAATAAATTTTATTTCTATTTCAAAACCTATATATCTCAATATGAACTATTATTAATACAATACAACTATTCAAATATATAATATCCGTTATTTTACCATATATCTAAATTACCTTTTTTCCTTGAACATTTTTTATACATGTTTTTATTTCCACCTCTTCAATGTTGGATTTAATGTCTTACACTTTTACAAAATTTAATTATATTTCCACTTCAAATCTTAACGAAATTCATATTGGACTTAATAATTACAAATCCTTTGTAGGAGTAATTTGATGTCTCTCTTCCTTTATTTTCTATGTACATTTGCATTGATACTATGAATGATGGCCTAGCTATTGAGAGTTGCATTGTTGTTTGTCTACCAAAACACACTATTACTTTGAAAAAACACAATGAAAATGATTTAAATTTAAGGATTCTTCATTTTCTCCGCTACTCTTCCTCCCTCTTACTTCACATACCCTACCCCCAATATATTTTTAAAAATTTGTATACTTTAACCTGTTATACGAGTAATATATTGGGTTCATTTTGATTAATATTTATAATTCTTATATAAATTTACGTTTTTAGATTGTGAATCCCTCATATTTTCAATTTAATGTCAAAGATTAAAAATATCAATTCCATATAATTCATCTATGATATGAACATGACTTCATCCTTCATTTTAATATCAGTTCAAATTTGTACCTTTGAGAAATAATACCCTACAAAAGAGAGAGAAAATTTAGTATAAATGGAAACTAACAAATATGATTAAAATATAAACTTAAAATCCAAATCAATACCCAAACAAGACATAACTCATGATAGATAACAAAGATATAGATAAGACAAATACACATTTAAATTTAACTTAGGTTTGAAGGAATCGGCGTAGACTCCACTTCGAGTGTGCAGGTCAAACAGAATAGGGATAAGTTAAAAAGACATTATTTGCCATTGTCCGTAACATTTGAAAGTTGAACTGTTATTACTATACATTTACAAGGTGAAGGGACCACTGCTTGCATGAATTTTCTGTGGGACAGTTGTTTTGATTTTTCTCTGCGCAAAACGTGCGTTTGGTACACAAGGAATTGATTGCTATTCCCTTAATATCCGTTGGAGGGTAATAATCTTAGCCACTCACAATATGAATGCGGTTCTTCAAATTGACCATGGGTATGTGCATCTAGACTACTTAACTTTGATGGTTATTCTTCTTGGTAGGAGGATAATGGGTTTAAAGGCTCATCTTATCTCCATAATACTTGTGGACTGAATGAATGAGTGAGGTTTTTCTAAGTTGTAGAAGTAATTTAGTTAATACTTGTGGATTGAATAAATGAATGAACGAGGGCTTTAGAAGTTATTTTGAGATGTGTTGAAGTGGTATTTCTTGTTTGAGATAGTAAGACATATATTTAGAGATAATCAATTGAGATATTTGTTTAGTGATTATGGAGCCACAAAGGAAGAGAGGGATAGGACAAGCAAGAAAACATAGTAATTCTGTAATGAATTTGTTCCATTAACAATGCAATGCAATTAAGTACATATGTTCTAATTCATATCTAGATTGATATAAATTCGTAAATAATTAAATTACATACAAGAATGTTCTTGAAGTAATGAATATTGGTAAGAGGGGTTTTAGAAAAACATATATATATAAACTTTCATTATCTCTCTATCTAGGAATTAGAGGTGTCACTACATAATATCCATTTTTTGTTATTCCCGAAACACTCCTTGAATGAGGACCAACATAAATTGACTTATTTTCATCATAAACACCTTCACGGAAAACCTTCCCGAACTCTAAAGAGTTTATGTTCATCTCTACTTTAGGATTTGAAGCATCTAAATGAAAATTAGTCAGAGGGACAAGATTTTCTCTAATATATTCTGTATGTGTTCAAGAAGCTCTATCTTTTTCCTCGCATCTAAAGAGTTTCCAAGTTCCCAGTCCAAAAGTTGCAGCCCGTGGCATAAAAAAAAACAATAAATCTGACTGGCTCCATTTCTCCTTCTCTTAAAGAAACTGTTCTGAAGATTTAGTTAAGCAAGCTTTGGTTTCTGCTCTCAAAGATTTGTTGGAGAACATTAACAGGTCCTCTCACAGCTCCAACACACAACAAAAAAAATAGCTAGACTTTACACCTGTAATTTGCATTTAATTGTGAGTTTCTAGGGCATTTATGATAAGCCCATTTTGTGCATCTCCTGTAGTCAAAGCATTATGTGGAACACATCTCTTTGAGGTACTTTGTCAAGAAGTTCACGTTCCAGTGAAAGGTTCCACATTTTGCATGTACGTCTATAAGAACATTTGCAACTGCAACATCAGACAAAATTCCTCTATCTTTTATGCTTTGATGGACATCCATTCCTTGTTCCAGATCTCACATTTGGCATAGGCTAGAAGTAAATAGCAACAAGCATGAGTATGCTAGAAATTGTGGAGGAGTTTGGCTTTAATCCTATCAATCGCATTTGCTCAAACAATTCACCTGCCTTACGCATGCATCCACATTTTGCAGGCATATCTGTCAGGGCACTTACAGCTAAAACATCGAACAAAAAAAATTATCGTTGCAACACTCCAACTATTGCTAAATTTTCAACGTTATCTTGGGCTTCACATGGTTTTCCCTGTAGATCTCAAATAAATGATTGTATTATTACGTCGAAGGTGTTCCCCTATAGGAAAAGGCTTTGCGGACATTCATGGGACTGTGTTAAATTTGACGGCCATTTGGACGTTTTTTTACTGTTTTTAGTTGTTTTAAACAGTTACATGCAGAATCTGTGAGGTTGCATGAAGAATCCGTGCGGTGGTGTTACCGGCTTGAGGAATCGATAAATATTCCAGCATCTCCTTCTTTTGCTTCTAGATTTAAGACAGAGAAAATCAAGTGACAATTTATTTTAGCAAATGTCAAATTTCTTATAGTATGCATTTCTTTAAGTTTTTTACAGTTTTTTGTTTATACTATGATCCTCGAATTTTTGAACTTAGAATTCTCATGCATCGAAAATTTATTTGAGAATGTTTATTTGTTAAATTTAATCTACAGCTTTTAAGCTTTAGAGTTCCTCTTTTTCCAATTCATCAGCGAAATATTGTACGAAAGGGGGGATTCAAACTAATGATCTCTATCGTTTAATATTCTCCGTACGAAAGTTGTTACCTCAATTAAAACTTATATCTACAGAAATATCGAATTCATAGGAAAAATGTATCAATACCCCATGAATAGCCTAGCACTTCAAACATGAAGATATAGAGGATCATGTTCTTGTGTCCCAGACAATGATTATAAGATAAGCTAGATATAAAAACATTCAATTAAGCATGAGTTTCTCCTAAATTAGACACGCCAAGGTTGCTCACTAAACAAACTGAACAATAGAAATAGGTGGCTTTGTTGAGAATGTTTTCGAATTTCAGAGTAATGGTCTACATAAATGTTAATGCAGGTACAAGTTAAAGTTAAAATCCAAGAAAAATTTTCTCCAATTTGATTTGAGTGAAAAAACAAGAACTTTCAAAACAAATTCATCAATTCAGAAACTGAGAAAATTTTGAGCAGTTAAGAGGAAGCAACAGTTGAGGAAAGAATTCCAATGCAAGAAAAAATTGTGAGAGATAATATACCTAAAATTGCAAGAGTCAATGCTCCGTTCCCAATTACCATACAAGCGCCTATCATGACAACTATGAGAAGAGTCCTCTGAAATGTTGCACTGTTCTCAAGAAAATTCTTTATCTTGGAGTTGAATTCTCTCCCTTGATTTTGACTAAAATACTTCAAATTGGAATCTGATTGAAGGTGCTTGAATTGGTTGCCAGCCTTTTGGCCAACATTAACATACCTACATAACAATGAATAAAGTGCAAATGTACCTCCTGAAATCAATTAAATCAATTTTTAATTGAAAAGAACACCTTTATAAATATAAACGGGTATTTACAATGCTAACCGTACAAAATAAATATTAGAGTTACATACTGATAGAAAAATGGTACTTGGCTCACTTGACATCATTCTTTATTAGAAATGAATTATTCTATAAAAAATGATGAAAGCCCGATATAGACCCTAAATATTTATCATACAATGAAGGACCAAGACCGACTCATATAAACCTTAAATGATTTATCAACTTATCATAGGTTACATTCTCCATGATCATATGTCGTGATAATAATGAAGAAATACTTAATGAGAGTAATCATTGTCAATGTCCAGAATACCATGTTGAGAATTCCCAACAAAACTTTCTCTTCAATAATTTGAATAGAGATAGAAGAGAATGTATAAAGTGGGGAAGTTCCAAGATCTCAATACACAACTCCAAGTGTCTAATAAGCTAGCAAGAGTGTCCCAAATTTCCCAATTACCTGTAAAACCATTTTCCATCAATAATCTTTAAAATAACTTGATTTTAGGCTTCTACAATCCATGACAATAAGAAAAACATTAAGACAACCATGTGATCCATCATCAAGAAGAATACGATATGATGGTCATAAAACCTTGATTTCATGAAAAATTTACTTAGTTGTTTCCAAAAGAGGTTTTCTTATTATCCTGAACATGTTTGAAGTTAGGATTATGGGCAGCTACTTACCCTAGGCTTTACATTGGGGCATTAAATATGCCTCTGAGAATGGATGAATTTTGTGAGAACAATATTTTCCCCATTTAATATTGTTGTTCTTTTCAAATGAATGCATAGGGTTATCTTTTCACAACTAGATTTGTTATATAATTAGGATTTGCAGACTTTTATAATAAATAGTTTTGCATGCTTTTGGGTTAGGTATTGATTTTATTACCTAATTGAATGTTGTTTATGGTCAATGTTTTTTTGTTTATTGTAATTTTTTTGGATTTTTTGGGTAGAGTGTATTATTTGATTGGTCTTCTCTTTAGTTCAACATTATAGTAATATTTAATACAGTAGTTGGGTTCATTTCTTTGAAAGAGGATGTAATTCCTTATGCTTGGGTTTTGTTGATATCTGCTCTATTTCGGATATCCTAGTGTTTTATGTGTTACAATATTCAGTTGAGTTGGCTTATTGATCTTATAAAACTCTGCTATCAATTTACTGAAATCATAGTAAGTTTTGTTATTATTTACCCGTTATATTAGTAATGAGTGAGAATCGGGAGCCTAAACTTAGGATTTAAATACCTTTGAGTTTTATTAGTACTTATTGTGCAGCATTAGTGCTTTAAAAAGTTACTACTGATCATTATTTGGTACCTAGTATTTCTATTATTTGATGGAATTTGTCTTAAAACCCTTTGTTTTTAACTTTGTTAGTTGACAGAAACTCAGTCTATTGTAATCTTTTAGTTACTTCATTTTTTAAAATTCACAAGTTATTCCAACTGTTTGACAATTTTTTAATTAGTTGTGACAAATTTGTTAAACCCTCTATTTTTTGTGTAATTTTATTGATTTATGATCCGTATTGTTTTTTGGTTAAGTATATTTTATTTAAAATTTAATTATAGCTACCAATTTTATGTAGATGAGAAATAATTAATGTGTTCTAGCAAAGGCTTTAGTTGTTCTTTTGGGTTCTTTGTAGTGCCCACTCCACTTCGACAATATTTCATCTCGATATTGATATTGTTGGACTGATATTCAAACATTTTGATTATGATACATTGAGTAGTAGATGATAGATTTCACTGATATTTGGACTATTGACATTATGATGCTTACGTTTTATTATGATGCACTAGATACTGATGTTAAACAGTTTGATATATGTTGATTTTTATGATGTGGATTTTATACTAACATGTTATGTTTTGGGATGTTGGAGTATAATTGTAATCTCACGGATGTTAGGGTTAGATTTTGATATATTGATGGATAATAGAATTGCTAATGTCAAATGATTAATATTGGTTTTATATGTATATTGTCTCGATGTTGTTAATACTGCCGAAAGGCCAGAGATGTATTTTATTGTGTGCATGACTTTTATCACATACATCAAAGGGGATAGGGGACCAACCACGGAAGGATGTCGAGTGTTGAGCAATGAGGCCAAATTTGACAACTTGTCTAATTTTGTTTAGTGTCATATTTTACATGTCTAGTTTGGAGGTGTCCAATCAGGGTTTGACTTCACATATGTGGCCATGGGGTGAATTGTGTTCCCTTACTTTAATTTTTGTATGTGCTTTATTTATGTTTTGTGTATTTAAAATTTAGAAATTTTGTCACTTTATTAGCATGTTATAAATGTGAGTTAATTAAGCTTAACCCTTCTTATTTTTAGTTAACCAAATTAGGGATGTGACAAATAGTTATGATGAGGTTTGGTGGTCCTTGTTGTAAGTAAAATTTATGTTGATTTGTAAGTATTTTACTCCACCCAAAATTAAAAATTCGGATTTTAACTTGGGGGCATTTTTGGAGGCGTGTGGGACAAGCAAGGCTTGTTCCATGCATCTTAAATTTACTCAACAACCCTACCTATGGATTGGGAAGATTAATTTTGACTTTTTAATCCATTTTTTAGTATAAAAGAGAGAAAATTATTGCACTTTCTTTCAACCCCAATTGTTGTGTCCTTTGAAAGCATGGTTAGCAATTTTGTGAGCCATGTGGGTTGTCATAGTCCTTGTATGTGCATTGATTTTCTTTAGTCTTGGTGTGTTGACTTGAGTGTGGGGATGGAGGAATGATGAAGTGGCATCCTACATGGAGCCACCTCATCATCCTCACATTCCATTTCTATTTATTGGTGATTTTTGGTTGGAATGGGGGTTACTTGTTCTTTTCTCTTCTTGTGCACTTTTGGAATTGAGCTTGTTGGAGTAATTTGGAAATTGCTTGGCTTGGAATTGAAGAGACTTGTGGAATTTTTCTTGGAACTTGATGGAGAGGTAGGCTCTCCACCTTTGTTTATTATGTTATTTTTCTTGTTTGTATGCAATGTTGTGCTTGCTAAAATTGCTTTTGTCTTGTGAAGGTGTTTGTGTGTTGGTTGGATAGTAGGACTTAGTTGGGTGTGGGAGAAGGGATTATGGGACCATTGGGGAAGGAAAAGGGAGTTTTGTGAGGCATGCAATTGGTGGGAGTGTGAATGGGAGTCTTACCTATGGGAGTGAAAAGGAAATCATGGTTTTATTGCATGTTGCAAGGGAGAGATAAGGATTTGTGTGATTATTTTGTGCACTTGGAGGCTTAGGGTAAGACTCCCACTTGACTTGGGAGGCATAAGGAAGTGGTATCCCATAGTCCCTGCTTTATTAGGTTTGATCCTCAAACCTTTGTATTGTTGTGATGAGGTGTGCAAACTTGTTGATTATGTTGTCTTGGTTTGAGTTGAATGTCTTGTATGTTTGTTTGTTGTGAAGCCACTTTGTTGAAAGTTGTCAAATTTGTTACTCAATGTTCCTCACGGTTCTTTTAGTTGGGGATTGGGGGCCATTAAGGGGATGGATTCTTCCTCTTAATGGATTTAAGGTTGGGTGGAGAGTGTTTCCTACTCCCCCTTCCTTGTATTGTGATCCTTTTGTGAGAAGTTGAAGAAAGCCAAAGTTGGAGCTACCATTGTGGAGAGGACACACATATTGGAGACTTATAGAATTGGCCTTGTTAATAGCCCTTGTTTTATATTAATAATTTTGTTATTCCCACTTTGTGTGGATGATTGTACAATTGTAAGCTTGAAGGAAAGCCATTTTAATCCTTGGAAATCCATTTATATGTAGACTATTTTAAGAATGTTTGTTTGAGAATGTGCATTTAAAATATATTAGTATGGTGAAAGGAAACTATCAAAGTTCTCACTTTGTTTTTGGTGAAAGAAAGAGTTGAAATGAGTTAAATGAAAATAATATTGGTTGCAATTGGAGTGTTTTCTTTCTTTCAAAATGTGTCATGTTCATTTTTAAAAATATTGGGAAAATTTTGTTATAAATTGCACTTGTTGAAATGAAATGGCTATTTTGTATCTCTTGTGAAAGGAATGAAATAGATTATCCTTGTTTTCATTAAATGAAAGTAATATGGAGTCATTCCTTAATCTAAAGTTGTATTACTAAACTAGTTAAAGGAAAATAATTGTCAAATCAAAAGAAGTTGAATGAGAAGTTTAAAATGTTTTCTCTTTTCTATTAACATTTTATGGTATAGTTAGAAAATTTTATATAATTCATTTTATCATTCCAAGCTCCCTTTGATCCTTAAACCAATAAAATAAAAGTTCAAAATAAAAAACCTATATCTATAATTTTATAATTGAAATGAGATCATGTACCAAATCTTCCTACTTAAGCATATACTTCTATTAAAACTTATTTGATATAAATAACAAATTTAACAAAGTGAATTTTCAACTACTTTTTATTTTATATTCAAATTAATATTAATGTTCTTCTTAAAAAAGGGGCGGTAGAATATTAAGAATTATATATATACAACAACACACACATGGTACACACACAACACACACACACACATTGTTAATAAAAGGGGGACTTAATATTATTTTGACCATTTTAATAAAGTACCAACGTGGGTTGTTTTATTTGTTTAGTGTGGGGAAACCCTCGCCCCCCCACTTTGTTTAATGTTAGAGGTGGGGTGTGTGGGTTATATGGCATATATATTAAACTTAAACATTAAATTATAAATGCAACTCCTTAAAGTGATCGGCCATTCAAAAAACAAACTATAGTCTAATAAAGTTTACTAAATGCGGCCGAATGTTTTTACTTTTGGTTTTATATATATGGAAGTATTTACACATGTTTTTTTATTCAAAGGGAAAGAGTGTATATTTCAAAAAGAAAAATATAGATGGGATTGGGAAAATCGCCGATACCCAAATGGGTATTTCACACCCCATTAAAACTTTCAACAAATAACGAGTTTTTAACTATAACCCTAGAATAGGGGCTAGAATAGAAATAGAAAATTTTAAAATAAAATGAAGTTGGGGTTGTGTATATCCATCCTAAGCTTGATCCTCCTCATACATGGCTTCCTCCTCTTCATCCTCCCCTTAAACCTGCAAAACAAAAAATGAGCAAACTATAAAATGAAGTTATAAATAGATATATATCCTTGGGGTTGGGTAATAGTTTGAAATTTTAGTTAATCCAATGGCCTAGATTGGTTTAATCCAATGGCCCAAATTGTCTCTTACAAATGTTAGGTGGGAGTTGGTGAGATGATCATTTGATCACATGGGTCATGTTTTGAATGGGGCCACTTGTGTGGTGTGGAAGTAATTAAAATTTTGTATTCTTTTTTAATTTATTTTTAGTAACTTTCATAGAGGCCATGTCCTAGTGGTATTTTAGTAAACCAATAACTTTAGTAGTATAAACAACGTCAATATTTTAAATTTTAGTAAACCCACACCTAGAAAAACATGAAAAAAAAACCTAGTGTAAATTTAACACAACCAAAACCTAGTACACACAACTTATGCATTATCTATTGTTATTAGGCATAGAAACTTTAGAAAACTAAAAACAAAATAAATGATTATAAAATAACTCTCGACTTAGTCTACGCAGGAGGCACGGACCAGACGAGGGGTTCCTACACATGGACCTAGACCTACCACCCCCAGATCAGGAAGTAGTGGCTATTTTATCTCAGATACTACAAACACTACAAGATGTTAATGCCAATATACACGGAGGATCTTTAAGAGGGTGACCTAGTAGACAAGACAGAGAGCCATTACATGGAGGCTCGTGTGCCTTCACATCACAGTGCAGAGGATAGGGTAGAGAAATCCCATGTGGATTCAGTTAGGCATGAGTCACCTCCTAGGGAGGACAAAGATAGAGCTACAGGGTGTAGAGACATGTCTAGGAGCCCTAGGCCGAGATGAGCATGTTGAGAGGCCTAGAGGGAGACAGTCATCTGCAATAGAGCACATTAGAGAGATATATTGAAGTTGCACCCACCTCATTTTGATGGAGACACATGCGGATTTCAGGCCAAGGCATGGTTGGTTAGCTTGAGCAGATGCTTCAAGCTATGCCCTTGTTCTAGCAACACAAAATCTCATGTTGCCATCCACCCTATTAGAGATGGAGTCGAATTTTGGTGGAGGACTGAGGAGTAGAAGCTCCATGTAGATTCAAAGACAGTTACTTGATAGATCTTCGAGGAGTGTTTCAGGAGCAGATATATTTCTAGGAGATTCATTCAGCAGTGGATCAATGAGTTACATGATCTATGCGACATAGGCCTCCATGACAGTAGCAGAGTATGAGGGACAGTTTCTGGATCTACTTCAGTATGTAGACTACATGCAGGATGATCAGGTTTGAGTTCATAGGTTCATTAGGGGCCTGAACTTGGACTTGGGTGGGGTAGTGTGCATTCATTACCCACAAACATTATCAAAGGCCGTGGAGAAGGCCTACATAGTTGAGGAAACCAAGGGAAGACTCAGCAAGCACAGGATAGAGTGAGGAGTCACATACAACAGTTGCAGGACAATAGATCGAGGGGATCAACTCCTCCTCCTCATGGGGGACACACTTCAACACAGTCTTCCTTTCGGCCTCCTCCACCTCCTCAGCAGTAGCAGTAGTAGACTTGACCACCCTTTTGACCTCCATAATGCCATGATGCTCAGAGAGGGCATAGTATGGGACCTCTAGCTAGGGGGGCCAATAGGACACAGGCTCCACCTCGAGCACAGTCAGTAGGAGTACATCCACCGTAGCACCCACAGAGATCTATGATAGGGTCATCAGGTCCTTCAACACGTACTACTGGGCCACCTAGAGGACTATCTGCATAGTGGAGAGGACCAAGCACTTGTTATGGATGTGGTGTACATGGACATCATTGGAGAGAGTGCCCTCAGAACCCTGTTAATCAGGGTAAGGAACCTGTTTCTGAGCCTACTATTGGTGACATGGCTAGGAGCCACAAGATCTATGCAGCGGTCTAGAACTGCCTGGCAGAGTACCAGGGCATGATGATAGAGACCATAGGTAGCATTGGTGGTATTTTTATCCCTATTTTATTTGATTCAGGCTCATCAAATTCTTTCATTTCACCATCTTTAGTAGAGCATTACAGGCTGGTGGCAGTTAGGTAAAGCCTTAGTTGGGATGTTGAGATGGCTTCTGGAGCCAAGATCTCAGTTGAATCCTTAGTCAAGGAGTGCGTAGTGGACCTAGGACCCTTTACCACTACCTTGGATCTTGGTATCCTTCCTTGGGTTCGTATGGAGTTATCTTGGGCATGGATTAGTTGTCTGCACACAGAGCCAGAGTGTATTGCTAAAGAAAGATGATATCTTGTGCAGATGATTTGGGATTGGAGTCAGTGATTATGGGAGTCAGGTGACCCATCTCTATTCACACTATTTCCGCTATGCATCTGAAATGGTGTGCATGACGGGGTTGTCAGCTGTATGTTATTACAGTTAGTGATAGGTTGGAGGATGGGGTTAGTGGACCTTCACTCGATGATCACCCCATTTTGCAAGAGTTTTCAGATGTGTTTCCTAGTGAGCTTTCAGGGATGCCTCCCCTGCGTGAGATAGATTTTCACATTGATTTGGTTCCAGGAGCGGAACCTATCTCACACTCCTTATAGGATGACCACACCTGAGCTATGTGAGCTCAAGTTGCAGCTTGAGGGCCTTCTTGAGAAAGGCCTAATCCATCCTAGTGTATCCCCTTGGGGTGCACCAGTGATTTTTGTGAAGAAGAAGGATGGATCCTTGCGGTTGTGTGTGGACTATCATCAACTGAACAAAGTAACGATCAAGAATCATTACCCCCTTCCTCACATCGATGATTTGTTTGATCAAATGAAGGGGGCCACATTATTTTCTAAGATTGATCTTAAATAAGGATACCATCAGCTGAGGATCATAGAGGAAGATGTCCACAAGTCAGATTTCTGCACGAGGTATGGCAACTATGAGTTCACAGTTGTGTCATTTGGTCTGACGAACGCCCTGCAGTGTTCATGAGTTTGATGAATGGGGTTTTCAGGACCTTTTTAGACAACTATTTACTCATGTTCCTTGATGAAATTTTGATCTACTCACATACACATGAGGAACATGAGGAGCACCTTCATCAGGTTCTGTAGTGTCTTTGTGAGCAATAACTTTATGGGAACCTGGAGAAGTGTGTGTTCTTTTAGTCAGAGGTGTAGTATTTGGGTCACATCATTTCTGGGGAAGGTATCATAGTCAATCCTTCTAATATTAGAGCCATTATGGATTGGCCAACACCTACTAGTGTGACCGAGGTGCGCAGTTTCATGGGGTTGGTAGGATACTACATGATATTTTTTCAGGACTTCTCTCGGGTTGCACACACCATCACTTCCCTTCAGCGGAAAGGGAAGAAGTTTTTCTGGTCAGATAAATGTGAGCAGGCCTTCAAGACACTGAAGGAATGCCTTATGATATCACCTATTCTTGCAGTTCTGGACCCTCAGGGTGAGTTCTTCATTTGCACAGATGCTTCTTTGGTAGGGTTAGGAGGTGTGTTGATGTAGGAGGGTCATGTTGTAGCTTTTGAGTCTCGAAAACTCAAGGATTATGAGCTCAATTATCCGACTCATGACCTTGAGCTTGCAACAATTGTGCATGCCTTGGTTTGATGGAGACATTTCCTTCTTGGCCAAGATTTATACTCAGGACTGATCACTTGAGTCTTCGCCACCTCTTCACGTAGCCCAATCTCAATGCTCATCAGTGGCATTGGATGGAGTTTCTTTGTGAGTATGACATGGAGATAGAGCATGTGAAGGGGAAGGATAATGTGGTTGTAGATGCCCTGAGTAGATGGAGACATTTGGTTATGGCTACTTCAGTGAGTATAGATTTGCAGAGCAGGATTTTGCAGTAGCTTCCTCACGACAGCTTCTACCTTGCAGCCATATCAAAGATTGAGTCTCAGAGACCCCTTGAGGGGAAGTTTGATGGTTTTTCATTAGAGGTAGATGGTATTCTCAGACACAAAGGTCAGATATATGTTCCTAGAGATGGAGGCTTGAGACAGGATATCTTTATAGAGGCTCATCATGCACCTTATTTAGCCCATCCAGGGGTGAAGAATATGCACGCCACCTTGAGACAAATTTATCATTGGAGAGGTCTTCAGAGAGATGTAGCTCAGTTTGTGTCACACTGTTTAGAGTGGCAGAGGGTGAAGTTCAAGCATCAACATCTAGCTAGCCTTCTCTACCCGCATGCCATACCGGAGTGGAAATGGGACACCATTTCCATGGATTTCATTGTAGGGCTACCGAATTTGAGATACCACCATGACACCATCATGGTCACAGTGGATAAATTGATGAAAGTGGCTCATTTTTCTCCAGTGAAGACTACCTATACAGCTAGTGCAGTAGTGTGAGTATACCTTGATGATATTTTTAGATTACATGGGATTCCATGGAAGATCATTTGTGACCACGATCCCTTATACACTTCTCACTTTTGGACTACCATGCAGTAGGTTCTTGGGATGAGTATCAACTTTAGTACAACTTATCATCCAAAGACAGATGGATAGACAAAGTGGGTGAATCAGATCTTAGAGGATATGTTGTGGATGTATGTCATGGACCATTAGTCTAGGTGGGAGGAGTACTTGTATTTGGTGGAGTTTTCCTACAACAATAGTTTTCAAAGTTCGATTGACATGGCTCCTTTTCAGGAATTGTATGGCAGAGAGTGCATGACACCATTGAGTTGGGATAGATTGGAGGACATGGTTTCTCTTGGGCTGAAGCATTGGTACAGGATATGGAGCAATAGGTTGTCTTGATTCATTAGAGGCTTCAAGAGGCTCAGGATAGGCATAAGAAGCATGTAGATCTGAGGAGGACAGATCATAGTTTTGAGGTGGGCATAAAGGTGTTTCTTTTTGTCAGGCCTCATAAGAGTCCTATCCGTTATGGAAAAGGCTCTAAGTTAGCTCCTAGATTTGTGGGTCCCTTCGAGATCTTGGAGCGTATCGGTCCTTTGGCCTATCGTCTAGCATTTCCACCTAGCTTGTCTCACGTGCACAATGTTTTTCATGTATCTGTACTTAGGAGATATATTCCAAATCCCTCTCATGTTTTGGATTGGACCGCATTGCAGGTGCAGGAGCAGGGGTAGGTGTCAGTGGAACCCATGTGCATCATAGAGTGCAAGACCCTGGGCCTTCGAGGCTGCAAGATTGACCAGGTGCGGGTCCAGTGGGATAGGTACGATGAGACTGCAACCACATGGGAGGATGCCACTATTTTGTGAGCTCAGTTTCCTCATCTATTCCAGTGACTTCAAGGAGGAAGTCGAGTCTAAGGGGAGGGGGATGTAGTGCCCACTCCTCTTCGACATTGTTTCATCTTGATATTGATACTATTGGACTGATATTCAGACATTTTGATTATGATACATTGATCAGTAGATGATAGATTTCACTGATATTTAGACTATTGACATTATGATGTTTACATTTTATTATGATGCACTAGATAGTGATGTTAGATAACATGATATATGTTGATTTTCATGATATGGATTTTATACTGACATGTTATGTTTTGGGATGTTTTGAGTATAATTATAATCTCATGAATGTTAGGGTTAGATTTTAATATATTGATGGATAATAGAATTGATAATGTCAAATGATGATCATTGGTTTTATATGTATATTGTCTCGATGTTGTTAATAAAGCCAAAAGGCTAGAGAGGTATTTTGTTGTTTGTAGGATTTTTATCACATACATCGAAGGGGTTAGGGGACCAACCACAGAAGGATGTCGGGTGTTGAGCAACAGGGCCAAATTTGACAACTTGTGTAATGTTGTTTAGTGTGGTGTTTTGCATGTCTAGTTTGGAGGTCTCCCATGGGGGGTGACTTCACATATGTGGCCATGGGGTGAATTGTGTTCCCTTTCTTTAATTTTTGTATGTGCTTTATTTATGTTTTATGTATTTAAAATTTGGAAATTTTGTCACTTTATTAGCATGTGTAAATGTGTCTTAATTAAGCTAAACCCTTCTTCTTTTTAGTTAACTAAATAATGGATGTGAAAAATAGTTATGATGAGATTTGGTGGTCCTTGTTGTAAGTAAAATTTATGTTGATTTGTGAGTGTTTTACTCCACCCCAACTTCAAAATTCAGATTTTGACTTGGGGGCATTTTTGGAGGCTTGTGGAACAAGCAAGGCTTGTCCCATGCCTCTTAAATTTACCCAAAAACCCTACCTATGGGTTGGGAAGCTTATTTTTGACTTTTTAATCCATTTTTGAGTGTAAAAGAGAGAAAATTATTGCACTTTCTTTCTACCCCAATTTATTGTGTCCTTTGAAAGCATGGTGTGCAAGTTTGTGAGCCATGTGGGTTGTCATAGTCCTTGCATGTGCATTGATTTTCTTGGTCTTGGTGTGTTGACTTGAGTGTGGGGATGGAGGAATGATGAAGTGGCATCCTACATGGAGCCACCTCATCATCCTCACATTCCATTTCTATTTATTGGTGATTTTTTGTTGGAATGGGGGTTACTTGTTCTTTTCTCTTCTTGTGCACTTTTGGAATTGGAGATTTTGTGAGTTCTTTGGAAATTGCTTGGCTTGGAATTAAAGAGACTTGTGGAATTTTTTCTTGGAGCTTGATGGAGAGGTAGGCTCTCCACCTTTTTTATTATGTTATTTTTATTGTTTGTATGCAATGTTGTGCTTGTTAAAATTGTTTTTGTCTTGTGAATGTGCTTGTATGTTGGTTGGGTAGTAGGCCTTAAATTGGGTGTGGGAGAAGGGCTTATGGGACCATTAGGGAGGAAAATGGAGTTTTTTCAGGCATGCATTTTGGTGGGAGTGTGAATGGGAGTCTTACCTATGGGGAGTGAAAAGGAAATCATGGTTTTTTTCATGCTTGGAAAGGAGAGATAAGGAATTTGTGTTGATCATTTTGTGCACTTGGAGGCTTAGGGTAAGAATCCCACTCCACTTGGGAGGAATAAGGAGGTGGTTTCCCATAGTCCTTGCTCTACTTGGTTTGATTTCAAACCTTTGTGTTGTTTTGATGAGGTTGCAAACTTGTTGATTATTTTTTCTTTTTTGTGTTGAATGTCTTGAATGTATGTTGTTGTGAAGCCACTTTGTTGAAAGTTGTCATTTGTTTCTCAAGACCCCCTCATGGTTTTTTAGTTGGGGCTCGGGGGCCATTAATCAGATGGATTCTCCTCTTAATGGATTAAAGGTTGGGCAGAGAGCGTTTCCTACTCCCCCTTCCTTGTATTGTGATCCTTGTTGTGAGAAGATTGAAGTGAGCAAGATTTGGAGCTACCTTGGAGAAGTATTGCAAATGGGAGATTTATATATTTGGTCTTGTGGATAGCCCTTTGTTGTATATTATTCAAATTGTTATTCCCACTTTGTGTGGATGATTGTACAATTGTAATCTTGAAATAAAGCCATTTTATTTCTTGGGAATCCCTTTATATGTAGACTATTTTTAAGAATGTTTGTTTGAGAATGTGCATTTTAAAATATATTAGTATGGTGAAAGGAAACTATCAAAGTTCCACATTGTTGTTGGTGAATTAGAAAGCTTGAAATGTAGTAAAATGAAAATAATCTTGGTTGCAATTGGAGTGTTTTCTTGCTTTCAAAATGTGTCATGTTCATTTTTAGAAATATTGGGAAAATTTTGTTATAAATCACTTGTTGAAATGGATGTCATTTGTATCTTGTGAAAGAAAGAAATAGTGACTCTTGTTGCATTCAATGAAAGGCATATGGTAGTGATTAATCTAAAGTTGTATTTATTTTTGCATTGTTAAAGGAAAATTGTTCCCTTTCAAATCAAATGAGGTTGAATAAGAAGTTTAAAATGTTTTCTCTTTTTATCCATTTTGGTATAGTTAGAAAATTACGGGTTTTGTCTTGTAGAGTACAATATCATTACACTCCCTTTGATCTCTTGAAACCAATAAAATAAAAGTGCCTATACAATACCTATATCTAAATATAATGAACATTTAGTGAATTTACAAAATCTTTCTCAGAAGTATATACTTCTATCTAAAACTTATTCGATTAAATTCGAATAAAAAGGGGAACAAAGTGAATTTTCAACTACTTGTTATTCTAATTAAATTAATATTAATGCATATTAAATAAGGTCCTAGACTATTAAAATAATTAATATTAATAATAATAATTTTATTATTATTATATATTTTTATATATTCATTTACTTATATATATATATATATATATATATATATATATATTTATTATAACACAAAACTTTTATATGGAGAATTAATAATAAAGTTGGCCATGTTGAACACAAAACGTATATGAGCCACCGTGGGGGCCGATTTTTATTTGTTTACCAGTGGGAATAATCCTCTTCGTTAGTATTATGTTTTAGTGATCCCCTGTGCAGGGGCCAAGTCCCCCACCAAACTTTTTGTGTTTATTGAACCCTTGCTTTGGAAAATGCAGCAGAACACTTCCCTTTTAAACTCAGTCTATGGACTATTTTGGTTAATTGTGACCATTTGTTTTATTATTAAACACTGTTATAGTATATGGGATATATATAGTTTTGGAAGTATATACATACATATATGTGTATGTAATAAAAATGTGAGTATTCTCAAAAGAAACATAATGTAAATACAAAATAATATATAGATCTATTGGGAAAATACCCAAATACTCAAATAGGTATTTTCATTTTAATAAATTTGCAACAAATAGAGGTTGTCTATCAAATCCTAGGAGAGGGTAGTATAGGAATGCAAAATAAAATAAAATAAAATAATATTAGGGATGTGTGTATCCTTCCAAAGCTCTATCCTCCTCTCCCATAGCTTCCATCTCTTCATCCTTCCCATAATGTGCAAATAAAAAATGAAGAAATGAGTAAATGAAAAGAATAAAATAACTCTCCATGAGATTAGGGTTGTTTTGAAAAATTTCTCCATCATATGGCCCAGATTGTCTCCTACAAATGTTAGGTGGGGGTTGGTAAGATGATCATTTGATCACATGGGTCATGTTTTGAAGGGGGGCACTTATGTGGTTTGAAAGTAATTCAAATATAGTATTTTCTTATTAATTTATTTCCTTTGTAACTTTCAATATTAATAAGGCCATGACCTAAGTGGAAATTTAAATAAACTCTTTTCCTTAATATTTTAGACTACATTTTATATTGGAGAATTTTAATTTATTAGCTTTTGTGTAAATGAAAGGGCTATTTTAGACTTGGACTTTAATTTTAAATTATTTTATGATTTTCAGGAACCCGCTGTATTGAATTAATTTAGGATTATTTGAATGAAATATTTTAAAACGAACCATGGATCAAATCAATTCTTTTATTTAATATTCTTTTATTTAAGTAATTTTTAGATTACCATTTGAAACCAATGGTTAACCTTATCGTTGCTTTCATTTCCTTTAACAAAAAAAATTATTCCAGAATTTTTCTATTATAACATTTGGTTGGTTTCATGTGCACTTTTTGTGAGCATTACATTCTTTTTATACTCGTAGTAATTTGTGACATTTAGAAATCTAGTCAGAAATGGGTGTTAAGATGTTGTTAATTTGTTTTAATTAGGTTATCAAGGTGAAATGATGCTTACACACTTCAAGGACTATACTATTTTTACCCCTTTATTAAGTCAACTAAAGGTTGTTGAGTTCTATAAATATTTTGATATTGTATATAAGGCATCTGAAATCTCATTTCCATGGTAGAAGGGCAAACACTCTTTCCAAAGGTGAGACTGTTTGGTTGTTTTCCTTCTCAAGGAAAGAGCTATTGCCACTATGTTTAGTTGTAATCCCCCTCTAATTAGGTGAAATCCCTACCATGATTTGGTGTACACCAAATGTAATTTCACTTGCATGCCTCCGGCTGTTGGTTCATATCCCCTGCTAGTAAATTTCTCCACAGTCAGGATTTGAACTTGGGTCTACAAATAAGTGTGGCTTAGCGTTTGAGCCCTTAACCTTACCAATTCAAAATTAATCCCTCCCCCAAACAAAAATAAAAATACAAATTCATGCTTTGGATTTATCATCTCTTGTCATTTTTTGGGTTCTTGTATATAATTTTTTTTGGTTAGTTATTTACCTCAAATGCTAATTAATTCTGCATGTCATGTCTTCTTTAGTTGATGAAATGCAATGACAGAGTATGAAAAATGTTTTTCAAAATAATGTTGAAGCAGATGGATAGTCAGGATTGACATTTTTTGCTGGAGTTGTAGCCGTCAATGTAAAGGTAATAATGATTGGATAGTCTATACTGGATATATGTGTTGGGCATTGATGAAGAGGTATATAGGATAGTCTATCAAATGCACGATAATAATCACAGGAATAGAGGCGAGCAATGTCTATGTGGATGCTACAAGAATTGTTGAAAGCATCATGCGTCAGAATCTTGTACATGAATATTCACTTTCGCCACATGGAAATTCATGGGTGCATGCCAAACAAGATATCGTTGTATGATATATATAAATCAGGTGATTATGATAGCTTAGATCCCGTAGCATGAATTACAAAATCATTTACGTTTATTGTCATTGGTTCATCATGGAAGAGTGGATGTTGATATCATTATGTCAACAAAATACAAATCAGAGTATCCACGTTACTGTTGTTTCCAACTTTACAACTATGCTACGTAAAAATAAAAGTGATATAAATATCAATAGCCGTTGATCAAGGATCAAAGATAACTTTCACAATTATTCAAGGTATAACATATTAAAATGAGACAGAGGCTTTATTTAATGAATGACTATCAGAGTTGATATTTGCATAACAAGAAGCTGAGCGAGCTGTTTGCTTCGGCAGGAGACCAAATATAGGAGAATCAGGGATTAGATAGAGACAATATATATTAAAGAAAAAATTTAATTTATAATTATGTATCTATGTTGGAATAACAACATGGGAATGGAAAAGAACACATAGGGGTTATCAATCACCTAGTAAATATTTCTTGTTTAGTTCTGAAAGGGAGCCAACTGGGCCAAGGCTTGATGACCTTCAATTCATTGATAATTCCTTTTATGATAAACTCCTGGATGCTTTAAAAAAAGCATTCAAAAATATAGGGGTATTCATCATCCTAGTGAAGGGATTGATGTGATTTCCAAACAACTTGAAATGCATACAAATTTAGAGGTCATAACACAAATTTACAAATATCTCTATCGTTATAAATGGAAGCCAAGTAACGGTGTCTCCCTATATCTAATGGATCGATAATTAGTAGGGTTTCTGATAGGATTGGACATTTAGGAATCATAATGTCATTTCATCTAGAGAAACATTCTCAAACATTAGAGTAATGCATCTTGGAAAATAAAATTGAACCTCAAAAATCCTCTCAAATTGCTAGTATAGGTTGTGTTCTTGTTCTTGTTTCTATTTCAAGTTCTCGTTTTGGTTGTGGTCATTGTATACGGAAGTTTTAGGAAAGGAATCCACTTGAATAATTATTCTCATTTAGATTGTTGGCAATGCCAATGGAAGTGGTAGTGCCTATGGAATTTGATTAGTGGAAGGTGGGGTTGTGCCCTTGTTGGTTTTTTCTCTTGGTGTCATAGGGAGCCTTTCTAGTATTATCAGAGAGAACTCCCCATGCTTGTGTGATAAGTTTAAAATCTCCCTCGGATCCTAGGAACTTATTTTTATTAGGATGCAATAGCAAGGCTAGTTTTAGCGGGTATTAACAGAAAAAAACAACACAAATTTGACTGGAATTACTTACGAAATGCATTCCTCTACTTCAATCTTATCTTTATAAATGTAATTGAGTTTTCCAAGTTCTCTATATTTTCCAAATTTGGGTCAAATTGACAATCTGGACCCATGAAAGCATGAAGAAAATTACGAGTTCATTTACCCCAACCTTTCTTGAAGCAAATTTAAATAAAATGAAATTGGTAGAATTTGGAGGTGGCACATGATAGACATTGATTTTGTTGCCACCGATTTACTTATTGTTGGTTAATTGTTATTAGTTATACATTTATTTTCCATTATTATGATAAGTACATATTTGATATTTCCAAATCATCGTCAGGTTTATTCATGAGAATACAATTGTTATTGTGGCACGGTGGCTGCAACTCCTTAAAGCCTCCTAGAATTAAGGGTCTAAGGGTTTAGGGTTTAGGGTTCATGGATTAGGGTTTAGTGTTTAGTGTTTAGGGTTTAGTGTTAAGAGTTTAAGGTTCAAGTTTTAGGGTTTAGGGATTCAGTGTTTAGGGTTTATGGTTAAGGGCTAAAGGTTTAGGGTTTAGGGCTTAAGGTTCATGGTTTGGGGTTTAGGGCTTAGGGCTTAGGGTTTAAGGTTTGGGGTTACAGGTTTAGGGTTGAGGGCTAATGGTTTAGGGTTTAGGGTTTAGTGTTTAGGGTTTTTATGCCCAAGGTTCATGGTTTAGGGTATAAGGTTTAGGGTTTAGGGCTCATCGTTTAGGGTTTAGGGTTAGTGTTTAGGGTTTTTATGCCCAAGGTTCATGGTTTAGGGTATAAGGTTTAGGGTTTAGGGCTCATCGTTTAGGGTTTAGGGTTTAGGGTTTATGGTTTAGGTGTTAGGGTTTAGTGTTTAGTGTTTAGTGCTTAGGGTTAAGGGATAATTATTTATGGTTAGGGTTTAGGGCTCGTGGTTAAGGATTAAGGGTTCTGGGTTTTGGGTTTAGGGCTTAGGGTTTATGGATTTGTAGTGCCCCGTCCCTCGTTCTTCTTTTTCTTCCTCGACGAGCATGTTGCTAAGCATTTAACGTTGTTGTGCTCCTGCTGATTCTTATTGGCTTCACCTTTTCAATTACCTTGTTAAGGAAAAATATCTTTCACGAATTCGATAGGTGGTTTGAAGGATGACTTGATGTTGTTGGGGCGTGACCAACTAGAGGGAACACCTGCATAATAATAATTATTCTTTCGAATTGTCGATTCTTGCTATTATTGTTTTGGTCAAGCTTAAATGTTGGTTCTTGTTGATACGATTAATAAGTATTAATGAGTTGTAATAAAAATAATAATATTTTTATTATTTTAATTATCGATGGACGATAAATTCATCATCTGATTGTCGATTTGTTATCAAATTTATTGTTAATTATCGATAAGTCAAGCTTAAATGTTTGGTTCTGGTTACTTCGATTGATAAGTATTAATCGAGTTGTAATGCAAGAGGAGGGTATTTTTATTATTGCGATTATCGATGGACGATGGTCCTTCATCTTCTGATTGTCGATTTGTTATCAAATTTATCCTCTCTAGTTCCTCGATGAGTCGACTAGGTATTACTTGCATTGGTCACTTCGTTTTATCGAGTTGTCGATTCACGCAAGATGAGGGTAATCCTGTTGCTACCAACTTAGCTGGCTTGGTCTCCTGTCTCGTGTTCATATTTCATATATCCTATCTAAATTCCTCCTTGATCGACTAGGATTGCTTTCATACTCGTTTTATTTGCCACTTTTAAAGTTGACATCCCACCATATTGCTAACAACTGAGCTTGGCTAAGCTACACACTTTAGTTTTATTTAATTGTGGTTAGTTGTGGAAGTGCGTTGGAATGGGAATTTTCGATGCAATTTCCTTCTACATTTTTTTTGTGTACATCCCCAGAAGATTTTGAATCCTTGCTTGGCTTAATTCAAGTTGGGAGTTTTATTTAATTGTGGTTAGTTGTGGAAGTGCGTTGGAGGATGGGAACCACCTTTAATTTTTTTTGTGTAGGAGAAGACGTGTTGACCCTTGCTTGGTATTAATTCAAGTAGGGAGGTGGCCACCTTTTGTCCTATTCTAGCTGTCTTCTAATTAATTCTGACCTGTTGGCCTCAATATTTTATTCACATCTTGGTTTTAACCCATGCGTTGGGGAAGGAAATGCTTTTCATGGATTTTGAGTTGTCACAAAGCAGATTGAACGCATTTTTTCTCTTGGCCACACATCTTATTTGGTTTTTTTGTATTCTTTCTGCTCTGGTTCATTCCCTGGGTGCATGAGTATGTTGTTTTCTCCTGGCCGCCTGAGTAGAGAGTAGTTTTTAGACTAGTTTGGGGGGAGAAAAACCATCGAAATAATTTTATTTCAAGGCGTTTTACGTAATAGTTCCTCCGTGGCCACAATATTTTGTTTTTCTGGGACAAAAAGTGTAGGAACAAGTCTGAAATGGTTAACTGGATCTATATTTTCACACAAAGCTTTTCCCATAAGTGTTATTATCCACATCACAGCCCACACAAAGCTTTTCCCAAAAAACCAGTTGAAAAGTAGTGGCAGTTGTAATTTGGTGGAATGTTTATATGGTCAACCATTTTATGTTTGATACGTGGTTGTGCTACTGGTCTGAAACATTCTTGGGATGCCATTGAGGGGCACAACTGTAGTGTTTATGCACTTGTCATGTGTGATGTTTGTATGGAGGAGAAATTTTCCAGAATGAAGTGCGCCCACTGTTTATATAATGATTGCTGGACGAAACACTTTATTGTCATGATAAATGAAGGGAAGAGCAGGTGCGTGAGATGCATGGCATTTAAGTGTCATTCCATATGTGAGGAAAATATTGTTAGAAAGCTTTTGAGTGAGAAATATCCTCGACAGGCTGAGTGTTTTGAGTAGTTTTTGTTGGAATATTATGTTGAAGACAATGGCAGAGTGAAATGGTGTCTGAGTGTTCCTCACTATGGAAACGTTATACATGTTCCGAAGGAGATGCAGGGTATGAATTGGAATTTTTTTGTGGAGAATGTAATGACCCAAAAATTCCACACACACGAACAACACAGTGAAATACATGATAACTTTTTTTTTTTGACTTGCTTGACACATAACATGACACAACATGTCGTCACCAAGTATACAACTAACACTGTGAACAACTTGAAACAAGGATGGCCATAAAGGCAGCACGGAAACGTTCACACATATCAAGGACAATTTACTTTTCTTTTTGACAAGACAACATAGAAGTCCAATCACAAAACACACTTACAGTTAGGGCCAACCACAAGGAGATATTCTTGAGGGTTATTTATTTTAAAAGGACATCTTGCAATTCTTAGCTTACGTTTTCAAGGAGGCTCAAGATATGATTCGTATGATTCAACTTACCAAGCTAAGTTTATTCCTTTGACACTGAGTAATTATCTTTAAATCTTCTCTATTATGACATTTATTTTCTTAAATTCGTTTATCAAGAAAAAGGAGTAATTAAATTCCACAAGGCCATCTGCTCACCACTAACGCTACTAAGATTTGTTCTTGCCCACAAGACAACATGGTTTTAAGTTCAACACACTTAAGAGAAGAGATACAAGGTGCCTTGAAAAAGGGTTAGAGGGAGAAGGTCGAGATGAAACATTTTTAGGACCTCATTAGTTATTGCCAGTATTAAATTGAAGCTAGGGCTCTTAACCATAATTAACAACAACTTTACTTAGGCTTCACTAAAAGTATTAACAAGGAGTAAAAGAATTTACTTTCCAAATGGCTGAGAGATAGATTGTGTGGTTTCAAATTGTTTTCTCCTGTTTATTAAATCTTATTATCTTCCAGAACTAACCATAGATTTCCTTAAGTTCGTTTAAGAATTTCACCATGAAAGGGATAGTGTTCACTAGTGTAGCTAGGGGTATCAAGTTATATAATGTTACTTGCAATGATAGTCCTGCCCTTGATTACTTAAAGAATTTCTTGCTCTCAAGTTGGTGACCCCTACGTTACTTTATTTGAATACAACTTTTAATTTAACTTCCTGAAGTATTAAACAATCCCATGTTAGTTTACTTATGACACTTTATTACTAAGTCATATCAAGGTTTAACTCAAAATTTATTCTCAAGGCAAGAGTTGAAGCAACACTCATTTACGAGAACAAAACAAGGTTACATCAATTCTTAAAATACTGATACTCCACAAGTCACTCAACCACAATAACCAAATTTTCTTATAATTTCAATGATGGTCAAACAATACAAGGTTTCCAAAGTTCAGATGACAAAGTCCACAATACATTATACTAAGACATTAATCCTCTTTTAAACTTTCCACTGGACGTTAACAATAGTTGAACAACATAAAAAGGTTTCGAGCAAAGGATCTTCTCAACTGAGGTTGATGACAAAAGTCTACAAATCTATCCCTCATCTACACGTAAAATCCATCTGCAGCAAATTTTCTACAAGAGTCAGTTCACGAGAACTGAGCAAGATAAGGCTACACAAAACCACCATAACTATTATCTAACAATATCACAAAAGGAAGCACTTTATTACAAGAATTGGTTCAAACCTCTAAACACTATTAACACATCAAGTTAAAATAAAGTCTTCATCATGCCAATCAAAGAAGGAGAAGACCTTGTACTACAGTTAGGAGTAATAACAACGAAAGTATAGCAATCGTAAGAGAATGGCCCTTGGCCCTATAAGGAGAAAACAAACCAATCTAGCAAAAACAGAATTCCCATCAAGTAAGTAATTAAACAATAATTACAAGATTGAGATTTGATATAAATAGACCAACCATTTAGAAATTTATCAAAGGTACCAAACGCAAAGGCTAAAATAATACATTGCTAAAAGAACAAAAGTTGATCGGCCCAAGAAAGGGGAAACACGGGTTCCAAAATTTAACACAAAAAGCCATGTATAAATGAGTTTCAAACCGGAAATCAAATAGAGTAACACACAACATAAGTTTCGAAGCGAAGGCATAGTATACTAGTTTTGACCATTAACTACAAATAGATTTACCAATCATCCAGGAAGGGTCAAAGTCTTACAGGCTAGTAGCAAACACGCGAGAGAAGAAGGGAGTTCCGTCAAACAAGAGTATACAATAATGTCATCAACAATTTTATAACACTAAAGATTTACAAACTTCCACAACAATTCTAATGTTTGATTAATTTAAAATAAATTATCCATTTCCCGAAACAACCATATTTTAAGGCAACCCTTGGTAACACAGTCAACCATCACACAATAGATACAAACATAACTTCTAAGTGACATTATCAAAACAAAACCTTCCACTATGAATCCATAAGACTATCAAATGAAAGCTGAGTTCTTCTCGAAGGTTAATCACATTTAAGGAAATTTCCATCACAAACTATTAAGGTAATTACGTGCATAAAAACCAACCAATATTAATTACTAGCGTTAACATTACAAGGGAGAAATAATGCAAGTTAGGAAAAATAGAAGAGCACCATCAACAATAATTCTGAGAGGGGGATTAGACCAAAACTATTCTAGTGTCAACGAGGTACTGGATTCGCACAATGAAACCTCCAGCTTAGTTGATCCGAAAAGCTAGTTATGGTTCAAGTTGATAGGGATGGTCAAGGCACTTCTTGAGGATGGCCTTAAAAGCCTAGAAACAAGATGAAAGATAGTATAAGAGTCTAAACACGCGAGACGGAAAAACACGTTGCAAACAAACCTTTTCATTCTACAAGTTTTAATACCAAAACTCTAAGCTGGCTAGCCCACGCATTGCTCACACAATCCTACAACCTTTCTTTCTTGATGCCAAAAGGTTATCAAAGGGATTTGCGAAGGAGCTAACAAAAAACGTCAAGGACAAACTTGGGTGCTAGGAAGGGGGTTTCATAGTTATCGTAAACTTACTTCCATGATATCGAAAATACTAGTTTGATCAACATAATAACTTGCAACTCAATCACCGAGAAGAATTAATACATAAACAAACAGATGAAGGTCTATCATTCGAGTAAGAGAAACATAACATTCAGAGGAGAGGGCACACGCATCCTTTCGACCCACATACTGTCAACGATAAAAGCTAAAACAAGAAGAAACAAGCAGAAAGGGAAATCTCCCATCATGACATCCAACTGACAAATCAATGCAAGGAAAAGTGGTTCGATTTCACAATAATTTTAAATAAAATAACAGTAGAAAAGTGTAGAGATATCTTGCCTTTTTCTCCAGAGTCTTGCCTATCTTCTTCTCCCACAAAGCTACCAGGTCCTTGAAAGAATATGTATTGGCAGGAAGCCTCAAATACAATTTCTTGTTCAGAGTTCTTGGGTCACCCACTGCCTTGATGGTAAAAGTGCCAATATCTTCCTCTTTCACAAACACAACTTTGGCATTTCCATCCCCTAAAATCGAAACTGTATTCCTTAGTAGGGCACCAGTAAGGCACTGGTTGCCCCAAATTTGGCACAAAATACGTGGCAAAACAGTTGTTGTAAACATATGTGTAGGGAATTCCTTCTGCCTCAATGGCCCTACGGACTTTGACCTTGTAACCCCATGCAGTATTTGCAGGCTCGACAACATGGACTCTATCAAAATCATTTCCAAATTAAGATGGCAAAAAACTCTTGATGGTTCCAACCTCTTTGATTGCCTTGATAATGTTAAACTGATCCATTAACTTGTACGGAATGGGATCTGAATTATAACATAAAAAACTATTCAATTACCAGCAACAGTGATAACCTCAAATTCTATTACAACGATAAATTACTATCTTCCTTTGCTTCACAATCTGGCATCTTCTGTTGGTTCCAACACGTCCCCATTGATCAACTGACAACCTCATGGACCCACGGAACATGTCAACTTTGGCATTGTGCAGTATTACTGTTGCTCCAGGCTTCATCAATTCCACTTGATCACCTCTGGCAATGAATACAATAATGGCGGTGTCAACTCCCACAAGGAATTCGACAAGTCACATTCTGACGGCCCTGAGGCCCCTTCTAGCAAAACCGCCCTTGCATCCACCACTTTTACCACCATCGTAAGCCCACTTGTGATTCTGGACGCAATTGAGTACCACTTTCGCGAATTCTACTCCGCCATCTTCCTGGAACAATATACTCAGATGAAGCTCAGTATGGAGATAATAATTTGTCCATCAGACAGAGGCCTTGAAGGATTCAAGAAGTTCGGCCTTCTGAGGATTTGAAGCATGTGGACTGTTTTACAAGAAGATAAGTGGGTATGGCCAAGATCAATGCTGGCCTTTGCTACATGGCTACCAGTGTATCCTATTCCTCCAATTAACAGAATCTTGCTACCTTCATCATCCCAAGACATTTTCTCCAACATTGCATAGATCTCCTGTGCCTGAGGGTGTGATCTGTCACCTTCATCATTCTTAATGAATTCACCAGAAGAGACCAGTTGTCCACTGCCACAACTACTGATTTTTGCATCTTGTTCGTGACACCACCATCCCGATCACTGCTTTCCTTTCTTTAACCAATCCGCTAAAGGAATGTATACATGCAGCAATGTTTCACCTCTGTTGGGTATTGAAGCTACAGAATCGTCACAAAGCCAAAAAGGGTTGCGAAATGAAACTGCAGAGCCAAAGTGTGACCGAAGTCACCGGAAATTTTCGAACACAAGAAGGAGGCAGACACTCATCTACGGGCATAGTGGAAGAAATGAAACACCAAGGCAATTTGTGCTTCGTGAATATTCTGATAAAAACAGATCCGCCTGTATGAGATACTCTTCCATGAGTTACAACGTAAAACAAGTAAGAGAATCAATAGAGAATCTTTGCAAATACATTTCATTAGGATCTCCTGGTACACTCTCACTGTCACAAATCTCGATTTTGATAAACTATCTTGAAGGAGAATCTTGAATTTGAGGATGCAGTCAATACTGAATAGACAGCAACATAGTTGGACAACTTGCTTGTTGGAGGCGCTCAAAAGGGCTTCTACCTTACTGCAACGATGCTTGCTGCCTCCTACCACCACCACCACCAACATGATCTCCTATTCTCTCATCTCCAGTTTGCCTTCAGCTACATTTTCATCCCATTCTTTTGCTTATGCCCTCCGATAAAAAAAAGGAAACAAGGGAATAGTCTGACCGGGCATTAACAGAAGGACCAGGTAACAGGTTGAAGCAGGAACTGAGGCAAAGACAATCAATGAGACAACCATCCCCAATCAATGTTGTCTGCCACCAACCAGGGAGAAAGACGCATCCACCACTACAAAAACAAGACTTCAACAAAAAAAAAGAATAAACAAATACAGTCTTAACTGCAGGCGGCTATTTTTCAAGGCACTTACACCAACCAAGAATGCCTAGGTCAAAACAACACAGCATGAGAATTAAATGTCAGCTCATCCACCAGGAAGAAGACTCCAACACGAAGATTGTAATGCATCCCACTCCTCCAAAGTCAGTCTCCACAAGGCAGGCCACTTTCAAGGAGACACAGGATAATAGGAAATTAGGAAAATCTCACGCCAAACAAGGGGGATAATGCTGACCGAGACAAGGTAGGTTGGGGGCATTACATTGCCACAACAGTATGTTCACCATCATAGACAATGTTATTGTTATTGTCTCCATTGTCATTATTGAGCAAACTATGCAAAATCTCCATCAAGACATCGTTATGCTCAAAATTTACATCGGCGGCAAGGGAGGCAAAAACGTTTTTCTTCTTGGAGGAGAAAACAGTCGACGAAGAATCCTAGTCACAAGCAAAGAAAGTCCCTTTCCACGACCTCGACTCGGTTTCGAATCCGTGGCCTTCATATAGAATCGAGCATTCCACTATGTAGAGTCCTAACAAGTCAACCATTTCCATGGCCATTTCTTGTTCAAAAATCCTCCTGATAAAACATTTTCCTCTTCTTTCTTGAGTCTTGTAATCTGAATATACAGAGAGGATAATGCAAATGAAGAACAATTTAATGCTGAAATGACATAAAATGGAAGCGAAAAGAAGAGTTTGAGGGGGGACAAAAGAGGAATGATTGCAGCCATTGAAATTCCCCTGTGTGAAAGCTTGTTGTAAAGTTGAAATGGAGCGGTAAAAAGAGATTGTTTGTTGCAGAACTACCCATCTGAGACTAAATGATATATCCTCTGGAATTCTCTACCTCTGCAAGAATTGTGAACAACAAATTAATACACAAAGTTGCAAAATTCTTCCCCAAATTTAATAGAATATGTCTCTTTCTTTGTTCTAAATGTAAATTAAATATATCTAGATGTCATACCGACGATTCCTAGGGGTGAAGATTTGAGAGATAAATGAATACAATAAAAATGAGTTCTTGACCTTCAAATTTGTTACAAATTTTTACAAATAATTTGTAGTTCTTTAATTGCAATTTTTATAGCAATGTAAACTCAAGAAAAATATAAAGGATCCCAAAAAATCTACGATTTTATACCAATGTAAACTCAAGAAAAATGTAAGGGAGCCCAAAAAAAAAATCTTCTTTGCAAATAATGAAATTTGGCCATGGCAAACAATAGAAGAGACACATTTTCAATGAGAAAAATGAATCAGAGTAGAGTCGACGTTGCCACGAAAGGAGGTCGGGAAAAATTTGTCAGTAAATTGTTTGCCGAGAAACACAAAAAATGGCATATCCATAAAGATGCCTTCTGATGTAATTAATACTTGTTCATAGTACACTTTTTTACTACTATAATATTTTGCATCTCTGACACCTCCGTCTTTAATTGTGCAATAGATATTGATGAAAATATTAGGGATGCATAGATATTTATCAATATTAGAGATGCATCAATCTCCAGTTATAATTTCTCTAGGAAGCTGAAACCATCACCGCCAGTATTTGTTCTCTGCAATGTCCCTGTAATGGAAAGATTATTAAGGAATGAAAAATTAAATATATTCACACCTTCATGAAAAAAATTCAACAAAAAATAATAATTTAATGGTAAATTTAAACTACGTGATTGAAAAGTAGCCAATGGAAAATCCTATGTTTAAATGAAATCCATAGTGTATAAAATTCCTATTTTTAGATATCTAGGTAGTTTTAAAAAAATGAAATACCATAAATAAAGGAAAGATTTCTGGGTGTTAAATACCATAAATCAAAGTAAAATGTTTACTCGAGAGTATAGAGCGGAACTTCTACTTGCAGTTCAGTTAAGAGTTATTAATGACATAACAAATATTTATTGGATAACTACATATTGTTCTTAAAAGAATAAATTGATTTTTTAAATAAATTTAATTAATTGTTATGAATGGGAAGAAATAATTACTTTCATATATTATTGATATATTATATTAAGTAATTAATAAAAAAATACTATATGTGTGTGTGAATGATGTGTAAATTTCATAGTTATTTTTTTTAATTATTTTTGTCTATATAGTGGGTAATTTTATTTTAAGAGTTAGTGTAGAATTTCTATATTATTCTATTGTTATATTTTTTTATTTTAAATTTTATTGAGAATGTGTTATATATTACATAATATTTATATTACATCATTTTATTTCTCTTTAAAAAATGAAGATGTTTCATTAAAAACATTTGAAGATGTTGGTTTTCTACAAAATTAAGATTTATATAACTAATTATGGAGCATCTACACAATCTAAAATTAAACAATGAACCCATTATAGATATGGTACAAATATTCCACAATTCTCTTAAATTATGGATTTTGTGTAAAATAAATATACTAAAAATACTTTATTTCTTATAACGAATCTTATCACCTCCAAATAGAAAGCCTTAAAATAAGGCTTAATGATTCAAGATTTAAGAGCCTTCCAATAGTTTAGGGACCAAATCACAACTAACCATGCATATACATGTATGTTCAACATAAATATACATGAATCTAAGAGTTCTATAATATGGATCATCTACAATATGATTAAAATTTATTCTATAAAGTTACTATTTTATCAATATTTTGTTTTTCCCATACCTTAGTTTCTATTATTTATTCTCCTTTTTCATCATTTATTAATTTGTATAAAATTATGGAAAATGATTTGAAGGGATGGATGTTATTTAACACTATGAAATAGTAGTGATGTGATTATTATAAATAAGGAATTTAAAATTTTGAAAATGCATTAAAAACTCAAGTTAAGATTGTGTCATATCATTTTTTCACTATTTTTTAGAAATAAAATTATTAATAAATAGGATTTAAATATTATATTTTGGGTATAGATTTTAAACATATGATATATGGTAAACTTGAATCTTAATCAGGGGAAAAATACATATTAAATAATTTTACATTTGAAATATTAATATAATATTAAATAATAAATATAATTAAAATTTGTATATGGTAGTTAGATCCACTTGGACAACTCATTGTATTCGTTGTTCTGAAACTCCATTTCCATGTTCCAGTCCATTTTTGAATTCAAGCATGCTTTTGATTTCATTAATACATAGTAAATCAGATACATATTTAAAATTATATAATAAAGAAAGGAATTTATTTAAATATATAGTATGAGCAAGTGTGTGTCATTGTCTATATATAGATATATTTGGAATTCATTAATGTACGATATTATTAAATAAAGTAACAAGTTTACAATCAAAAACAATAAAATGCAACCATTATTAAATTTAATTATTTTTCAAAAAAAATAGTTTTTTAAAAATATTTACAAATATAAGTTTCCTACATTGTTTATGATCACAATTAAATTTTGGAACATTCAAATAATTTTATTAATTTTATAAATGTTCACAAGTTATCTTTGTTTATATTTTTTCTAATCTCGTTGCTCCTTTGAAGAGCAAGACTCTAACAAAGACCCAAATTTCCCACTCAATACATTGTGGGTAAATCAAGAGTCAAACCAATGACCTAGGCCACATAAAGTGGAGACCAAGACCAAGTGAGCCCAACCCTAGTTTTTGAGTTATTCCTAACAACAAATTTATGTCACAAGTGATGTGGTTGAATTGGTGAAGACCTTAACTCATCACATTGGTCCTCAAACATCTCATGATACATGGATTGAATAATTTTGAAGAAGAATAAATACATATTTTGTATATTGTTGAATTTATACACACAAAAAATGTCTAAAAGTCTAAATATCGAGTTTTGTGGTATTTCTACAATTGTTTTAGATTACACTCTAACACTATTTAATGTGGCATCCCCACATATTCTTAGTATAATATATTAATTTTTGGAATTTATTCCTAAAATATATAAATGTTGTAGATATTATTTAATTTATTTTTTAAAAATTCATAAAAAGGTGATTTTCCACATCAGATGTTTAGAAATGGGGGTTTTCTACAATTTTGTACAAGTATGTCAAAATTGTGGAACATTTACATAACCTAAAATATAAATTATTGAATCATTGTAGAGATGCCACAAATATTCTACAATTCTCTTAAATTGTTGAAATTTTGTAGAATAATTGTGGTAAAAAGAGCGTTTTTGTTGTAGTGTGATGTGATTACGCAGGGGCCCACAAGTTTAACTTATTAGATGGAGTGGGGAGCATGATTGACATGGGTAGGTTTGATAAAAGATTCCATATTTTGAATTTAAGAAAGAGGTGTCAGATGGGTATATTAATACCCATGAATTGAATAATTTGATATGGGAGAAAATGCCAAAATATTAATTATCAAATGGGTCCACATGGAGCCCATTTGATAATTAATTAAATAAAGGTGAGTAAATGGATGGAATTTATTTAAATTTAAGAAAAGAGAAAGGCGACAGGGGAAGTTGCATGAATGTGAGATGACGGAGAGGCGCTATACCAAAAATGGGTGTTTACATATGTAACCAATTTGAAATGTAGAAATAGAACCTTTAAATGTAATGCTTCATCTATATTTCTACACTTACAAAATCAATCACACCCCTTATCAGCATCAACTATCCCTCTAAATCAAATAACATATACCTTCAGCGTTCACATTGCACTGTACACATGTGATTGCTAGTTAGGTAAGGATAATGAAAGGTTGATAATCCTTCCCACCTCCCACCCCTGACAACCTAGACTCCACAAGAAAAACATGCATCCAATTGCCCACGCAAAAACTCCTTTATTTTTTCGTTTTTTTTTGCTAGCACTACAATGATTAAAAAATTATTATTCATAGACCACATAATCGCTAAGGTAAGATAATGAAAATGATGACACTATTTAATAAGGACAACGGAATTATATGTGAAGAGTGTTTTATTATCCAGACTTGATACTAGCAAAACAACCATAATAATGTTGTTTTTAGTGATTATTATGTGAAACAAGTTAAATGGTCTTATAGATGATTAAGATTATATTATATATTAGCATTTATTAAGTAGAGTTGGAAGAAAAGACGAGAAAAGAAAAACACGTCACATATTCCCGTACCGAGTCTTGTTGCTGGCGATCCCGCCAATTGCCTATAAAACGGTGCAGATGTTAGAAGCTGAAAAGCAAAGGTATCTTATCATAGTGACCTTATGAATTAATGGCTCCTACCTATCCCGACTTGGATAGATGCCGCAAGCCTTGCGACGTGCCTCCCTATGCAAAAGATTTGAATTGCTGTCCTCCTTATAAGGGTGAAAGGCCAGTGCCCTTCGGCTTCCCCGGCACGCACCTGCCAATGCGGACGCGGCTCTCTGCGCATGTGGTAGATGAAAACTACGTGGCCAAGTACGCGTGTGGCGTGCAGCTGATGAAGCAACTTCCCGCTGACGACCCCAGAAATTTCACGCAGCAGGCCAACGTTCACTGCGCCTACTGCAATCGCGCTTACTACATGGGAAAGACGGACAAGCTCTTCTCCGTCCACCATGGCTGGTTCTTTCTTCCATGGCACCGCTGGTATCTCTACTTCTACGAGCGCATTTTGGCCAAACTGTTGGGTGATGACACCTTCGCCCTGCCTTTCTGGAACTGGGATTACGAACAAGGCATGACCATCCCACCCATGTACTTGGACGAGAATCTGTCTCTCTTTGACGAGAAGAGAAACCCCAGTCACGACAAATCCACCATCATAGACCTGAGCTTTCATCAGAGAAAGCCTCCGAAGCCAAACAAGCAGCAGATTGAACAGAACTACAACCTCATGCACAAGCAGATTGTGTCCCTCGCCAAGACAGCCCGGGCATTCCACGGGGGGAAAGTCACCGAAGATAGCTCGGCGTGTAAGTGCGCTGCGGGGACGCTGGAGATGGCGCCTCATAATTGTGTTCACCTTTGGACGGGCAGCGTCGTTAAGAAATGCTCCGACTGCCCCACTAAGACCTGTTATGGCGAGGACATGGGTATCCTTTATTCCGCTGCAAGGGATCCCATATTTCTCGCCCACCACGCCAACCTCGACCGGGTCTGGACCCTGTGGAAGAAGCTGCCCGGGGGAAACAGAAAGGACTACACCGACCCAGACCTGCTGGACACCCAGTTTTTCTTCTACGACGAAAACAAACGCCTTGTTAGCGTCCGGGCCGGCGACGCCTTCGATGTGGAGAAGCTGCGTTATAAATACCAAGATCGTCCCACTCCTTGGGTACGCAGACGCCACAATGATGGTATTCCACCGCCTCCAGCAGCGGGCAATTTTGTTCCAAGATGGAACTCGCAACACGGCATAGCATTGAGGCAGCCATTAGAGGTCCCTGTCGCCAGGCTGCCACTGCCACTGCAGATGAATGTCGACAATGGCAGGCAGGGTGTGGAGGAGCTTCTTCTGATCGACGGAGTACGTGTGCAGAGAAACATCGCGGTGAAGTTTGACGTGTTTGTCAATCTGCCTCCTTGGCTGGTATCCACGCCCTACGTGGACACATTGCCACCAGAGTACGTGGGGACGTTTGTTGAGCTGCCACGGGGTGCCAAGGATGACGTGGAGTGGGGATGTGGAATTTCCTCTCTCTGCTTGGAGATTTCGGAGGTCCTCTCTGTGCTTGGGGATTCCGGAGGGGTTGACAATATTGTGGTCACTATCATTCCCAAAGTGGAACTTGATGAAGACATTCGAATCAACGCTATCAGGCTGGATTACCACCAGCTTGAACATGTTTAGTATCAAGTAATAGTATATTTAGGTCGAGTAAAGAGTATGTACACACACTTCCCTATTATATGGTGTGTACATCAATAGTAGAATGTGCTGGGTTATTCAGTGTTTGTGTAGCGTATCTGGAAGGCCTGGGCGTTTCTCAAACCCAATATGCTTTGGCTGGGTGATGGTTTCCAGTTTGGCCTTTCTATTAATTCATTATCTCTCTCGTGGTCCCTTGTGACGTTTTCTTGTCACGAAAAACCCTTTGCTTTAGCCCCCCGGTCTAAAGATCTTAGATTGTTTAAAAAGGGATTTTGATTTTAGTTCTTAATTTTTGATTCAATCTACATCAACTCATATTAATATTTCTTCACTAACATGAATGATCTACCCTACACTAGTTATATCTATGTAAAAAACAAAAAATATTTATTAATATAAAATGCATGTTTACTTTTTGTTTTGGATGTTGTATGTGACAACTCAATTTCAAATAATAGCGTGCATTTTTCTTCAACTTGGTTAAGGAATGCCTCCACGGTGACTGCACATGCTATTGGTTTATTTTTCTATAAAGACACACTTTTAACATGTTTTATATTTTTAAAATATAAGTATTAATTTCTAACATTGTTTAACTGTATAATTTTTTAAAAGAGTTTTTAAATTCTATTTTTTTGATATGTTTTATTATTTAATAATAATTATAAGTTAATATAATAGGTAGGATTTTTCTATATATGCATTAGAAAGCATGTAAATATTATATGAGACATAATTAAACAATTTTTTAGAAAACAAAAATAAAATGTATTAAATATAATAACACAAATTATCAAAAATCAAATACATGCAACTACAACATCTAGAGGAAGTGAAGGATAATCCTTAGAAGGACCCCAAATCTAAGATGCACACAATAAAATACCAGGAACCACCCACCGATTTGCATGAATTGTTTTACTAAAAAGAGCCAATGGAATATTAGGTCTCCACCCAATATGAGATAAAACATCCATTTGAAGACTTCTTTACATATTAAATGGATTCCAAAATGAATTCCAATATAAATTCCAAAATGGAGTAGCTAATTCTTTACCCAATGTGGAGATCTCCTACCCATATTTAATGGAGATGTACTTGATATAGCTATCCTAATGTCATACAAGTTTTACACATATAACCGTGTGTAGTATATGGACATCGACCTCGAACCCCTACCTTTATCAATGAAATCTAAGTACCATAAGTAACTCGAATAATGGATTTCCATACGTTGATCATCAATGTCGATAGTTGTTCAAATTCCACAATTTACTAAGCCTTAACTTAATCCAATGACACTTGAAGTCACTATTAATCCAAATGGAAATCATTTTTTTCTTCAAAGCCTCACAATGACATGGTTTAAAATAAATAATGATATAAGCAACAAGAATGCATGACCTTGGCTTTTGGCTCCATTTGAAATGGAATTTCACAAGGGTTTAAATTTATAACTCTGAATAAATTCATGGAGATTGAGATAATATCTTATTATAAATGCATAGAACATAGTGGTGAATTGCTAGCTTCTTCTACAAGCTTATAGAGGGTGGTTGAAATGCATAAAATAAAATGACCTCGTATAGATTTATAAGTTTTTTAATTGATTTACATAATTTTCTCCATTGAAAAAAATATTTATTTTATTTATTAAGGATAAAGATTTTTTGACTAGGACCCTACCCAGAAACATCAAGAAAGGGTCAAAACCCAATTTATTAGATCAACATAGTTCACAGAAGTCTTGAGAGAATTTTTACAATTACAGACATAGTCCACTAACAACAAAATGCATTCAATCTCAATTTCAAGTGGAACAAATAATATAATTGGAGCTAATTTGGGATAGTATGAACATAGTAGGGACGCACCATAGACAGTGGTGTTTATCATGCAGAGTCATGGAAGGAGATTAACACTAGAACTCTCTCCCAACACTTGTTCTTTGGCATGAGATCACCCAAAATACTCACACTTAGCGTGAGTGAAAGAGGGTTTGAAAACCCGCAAGCCAGGATCACGAGGGACGACATGCACATCAACGAACATGTGAACGGTAGCATGAAGAGATATCGGGAGGAGCGAGTATCAACTGAATGTGCATGCAAAGATTTGACAAACGGGCAAAACCTGGTTAAGCCATAAAACTCTCCTCTATCTCATAGATCAAATGGGGTGTACATATAGGAGGTGTTGAGTAACCCCCAGTGCTGCAATCATGACAACTCAAGTAGAGAGGGGGAGTTACATTCCCAGAAAAGAAGTGTAACTCCCAATGACACATATGATGCACTGACGCGCTGATGCACTGACGTGCTGACGCACTAACATGTAAGAGAATCTCATAATGACCCCTAAATGACACGTGGACCTACAATCTCACCTAAGTGAGATGACTCACCTAATGATGTGGAAAATAACACACACGAACGCCCCCCCTCATCGTAACTTAGGATGAGGCGGCAAGTCAGAAACGAGAAATGGGTCCCGACACAAAGCCTGATGAGGTACCCATGTACAAGAAGAAGATCCCAAGCAGTGAAGGAAAACCCAGTGGGAAAAACATCCACCACAAGAGAACAACACACTCTCTAATCTAAGAATGATGCCAAATATGGGTCCCAGCCATAGACGAGCCTGAAAGGGTACCCATGTACAAAGAGGTAATCTCTCGGAAAGAAGAAGAAGAGAGAAGAAGAGGGAGATGAGAGGAATGCAGAATATGCCATGGACGAATTTGAACTCTGCAACTCTAGGAGGTCACCCAGAAGAATGTCGATGACGAGATCCTTTGCCTTTGGACTGAAGAAGAGCCACCTGCAATGAACTGTGTGCCTGCCCTTAGGAAGGACAGAAATGATGTGCTGGAAGTCCACCCACTCCACAAAGGGAAACCGAAGGCGAGTAGCATGAAGAAATCTGAGTTTGGTCCACGAAAGTGTGAAATAGGTCTAGCGAGTGAGTGCCAAGGAACCGAAGGTAATTCCAAGTGCGTAGAACTATCAAAGTGAAAAAGAGGAACACCTACAGAAAGGATGTCCAAGTGATGTCAAGGGAACAAAACATCCTCCACAATAGAAAAGGGATCCACAGCTGAGGGTGGATCAATGAAGGTCTCCAGAAATGTGGAAGTGACAACGATTCCCAGAAGGGGCACTCCCAACAACAAAGATGATGAACTCCTCTGAAACACCTGTAGATGGATGTGGAACTTGTAGTGCATCACAAGCAGTACTCTGCGAAAAGATGACTAAGGTCAAGCAAGATACTCGTCCCAATGAGGGGGCTCGATAAATAGAAGAGCGATGTTAGATAGGTATGAGTCATCCAATGAAGGTAGAGGAGTGAAAAGGGCATCACACACTGGAAGGTGGAAAAGAGGCTAGATGTGATGATAGGTATGAGACTGAGAAGGGGACTACTCGATATCTGATGAGATGTGGGAAGTTGTCAACACTCTCTGGAATAGAGAGAGAAAGAGGAGAAGAGTCCTCTGTAGTACTCTCGACATCAGAACTGGATGCAAAATCCTCATCATCAGAAGTAGAACCAAGCGAGCCTGTGTCAGTGGAACTATTATCACATGAAGAAATGGAGGAGATGATTGAATCAGTAGCATCAACGATGGTTGGAAGTAATGTGAAGGGTCTCCATAGAGGGACTGAAGAATTCTCTAGACACAGTGAGGTGGATCAGAGTCTGCCACGTGGAACCAGAGAGAACAAGAGACATGCATCATCATGTTACCAAAGACATGGTCACAAGTGTCAAGGAAGTCCTCTAGATGAAAATGATTAGCAGGTGCAGGAACGGGCCCAAGTAAGAAGGTTGAAAGACCCTCATGGGCGAAGTAACGTTCCATGGGAAGCACGCCAATCTGAATAGGTCTCTCTCTCGGTGAGAAGTGGCAGAGGATATAAGGTGATCCTATGATGCTCACATCTGGAAAGAGCACTCTCCATGATGAAAAAAATGCAAGATGCAAGGTGCAAGACGTCGGACTTGGCCGATAATGCATCTGCATGTGTAGGCCCAAGAGTACAATCAAGCCCTCCAAGAATGTGGCACTTTATAAAAGTAGTGTCATTTACAAAATTGGAAATTCCATCACGTAAAGTACAAAAAATCAATGAAAACTTTTACTAAATAAGTGCTCAAAAAATGAGCAGCGAGTCAAAAAGTTATAGCATTAAATATGATTCCCACAACTGATGGAAAAAAAATGCACTAGACATGCTACAAACGCATTAAAAAAGTGCATCAAAAAGAGTGCAAAGGGTATCGTGTGACTACTCGTTAGAAACAGAATCAAATTTTATGCATAGGGGTTTGTTTTGACTCCGAGGAGGGATTAGCCTCCTTCCAACCCCGGACCTTGCCCTCCATCTTCGACACGCGAATGAAGGTGAGCATAATACAAGCCAAAATAGAAGCCCAAAAATTAATACAATGCCCATGAATGTCTTTTTTTTAAATAATCACCCTAAAACATCAGAAAATAAGGTGACAAGAGGGGCCCATGTTGAAGTTGCTGCACTTAAGGAGATGCCACATCCCACGTTTGCTTAGTGTAACCGCTGTTTGGAAAGAGTTGCCCAGCCTAGTGAGTTATCAACGTGTAGAGCTAGTTGGAAGGTTTGGTTTGAGCCAATATGTTGGCTGTTGACTGACCCAGGAAGAATGGGCCATGTGGATTGTCAAAATAGAGATTTTCATGGGGTAACTGACACCAAGATGAGCATGCAAGATACCAGGGAGGACATGGCGCAGTATTCAACCTGGTGCACTCAACAATCAAAAAACTTAGCAACCAAAAAAAACTTTTCAAACAACCAGTCAAAATGTAGAATCCAAAACATTTTTCAATGCAGAGGCACCTGAGTAACGGAATGCAGTAGAGTTTGTCAGACACAAATCCAACCATAGTAACCGTCGAATGGTTATATAACCCACGTGGTAAAGGAAATACTAATGAGCAAAGTTGTGTAGGGAAGTCTACAGATTCCATGGCAAGTAACGGCTCGAATGAGAGGGCAGTGTGCCGAGCACCTCCACAAATGGCAATAATTCATAGCGAACAACGTTCCGCTCAAGCAAGTTGCAGAAATTTTCAAACTATGAATAGCCAAGCTCGCGAGTAAAAGACCAAGTCGATCACTGCAGAGAAGGAGTTGTAAAATGCATGGCAGTAAAGACAGAGGCCAATGCAAAAGAAAAACACGTAAGGCCAGTGCAGAACACCTATGCAAGAGCAAAAATTAAGGTTGATTGTGTGCAACACCAAAGGTTGAGCCGTTAAAGAATGAGCCGTGGACAATGCACATGGCATGAGCAAGAAAACACAACCCGATTTTGCAAGAGCCAACCACCAATGCAGACCATCCGAGATGAGTTGCAGGAGAATGAGCGGTTAGAGTCCAAGGTAAAATGGGTGTAGAGAATCAAAAGAAAATGTTGAACCCAAAGGTAATGCAAACAAACGAGCCTGTTAGAAGCAAACTGAGTTACATGGAGAGTGCAGAGGAGGATCTAATGTGAGCAGCAAAAAACCATGCACAAAACCAATGCAGAGATCTCAGGAACAACCCACAAAGAGTGCAGACCGAATCAATTGCTGAGAAAGGTGAGTTGAAAACATTGTACGGGAGAGTTGGATGATGCTTAAGGCGGCGAGTTGGGGCTGAGTTTCCCCAAAATGCACTTTAATAACCTTAGAAAAAGGAACAAAACCAACACGAGAAACACTAATCAAACTCTGAGTCTTACAATCTGAAGTCTACAAAACATGCATGCAACCCCCAGAGAATCGATCGGTCAAAGACACTAAACCTCGATAAACAACTAGAAACTCAAAACACAACCACCTCAAACACACGAATAACCCAAGGAGAGGTATAAATGCCCCGAAATTAGTGCAAGTAGAGCACGATCAGAATATCCATTATGACACATGCACATAAAATCTGTATATCATGCCGGAAGCCATAAAACACGCACAAAAACATCGATGAGTGCACGGATCCACAAGATCCGCTCTGATACCATGAAAGAGGGTTTGAAAACCCACAAGTGAGGATCATGAGGGACGACGTGCACATCACATGGACGTTGCAAACGATCATCGTGAAGAGATCTCGGGAGGAGCAAGAATCAACCAAATGTGCATGCAAAGATTTGAGAAATGGGTAGAACCTGGTTAAGCCATAAAACTCTCCTCTATCTCATAGATCAAATGGGGTGTACATATAGGAGGTATTGAGTAACCCCCAGTGCTGCAATCACGAAAACTTGAGTAGAGAGGGGGAGTTACATTCCCAGAATAGAAGTGTAACTCCGAATGACGCATATGATGCACTGACGTGTTGACACACTGACACGCAAGAGAATCTCATAATGACCCCTAAATGACACGTGGACCTACGATCTCACCTAAGTGAGATGAGTCACCTAATTATGTGGAAAATAACACACACTAACAGTGAGATCACCCAAATAGAAACAAGCATCAAATAATCCATTTGATACTCAAATCATTGTAATATTTCAGCAAAAGTAGTCATGTCCTGAAAAGAAAGAAATATTATTACTCACAAATTGACCTAGAAACCACATCAAATCAACTTAACGAGAAAAAAATTATACCATTATAAATCCGATCTATGAAATACCTTCCCAGAACATATTTTAACTCCTTCCAACTCAAAGTGGAAGGCCTTCAACCAAGCTTATCTCTGCAAACTACTTGAAACTGCCCCAAAACTACCCTTTGACTAGTTAACATAAATGAATCATAATTTACCATTTAAATGAATCACCATGACCTAAAAACATCATGAAAATCAAGGAAAACTCACATAAATCACATAATGGTCATTTAGTTTGTAGCTAATTTAGTCAACCTTGTCCCAAATTGTACCTCTTTAGAAACATGCCTATTTGAGTAGGATCCACTCATTACCATAAGCTCTACCATACCATTTTGGAAACCTTGAGGAGTCCTCTACCTGATATAATCATCATTAAATCACTATAAATCAATTCTGGGCACTTAGGAACATTTTCTTTCCTACTTCTTTTGATATAGGTTTTCAAACACATAAAGAGTTGTTTACCTTCTTAACATTCGTTCATAAAATCCTAACGATGAAATGACCTCATTATTTTTGTGAATCCTTATATAATAAATTTATAAACATCCCTGAAACCCTAAAAGTCCCATGAAAATCACACAATTCAAGGTGAGCATTAGAATACCCAATTCGAGTTGGAAAAGACCTTGTTCTTGACCCTGTTTCACTAAAACTGACATAACATTCAAGAAACACATCATGGAAACCTAAAAATTTTCCCATAGAATCAAGACAGATCTGAATAACATCTTCAATCATCACCATGTCAAAAATAGTTCTCAATATTTCCATACACTGAGACTTACATAGCTATCCCTTAGGGTTTTGCACTGTAAAGGATGGGGTCAATTGAAATAGCACTATAACTCACCATGTAAACTCTCCAAAATGCCCTAACATATTTGGTACATCATAAATCAATTGACTGCTTACATACATGAGCTCATATAGCCCCAAAACTCAAACTCATACCTCCTAACAACCATACCTAATCTAAATGAGCACTAGAATCATGGTCACAAACCTGTATCTACCTCCTGAAACTTGTGTGAGTACCCAAGCACTCCCAAAAAATGTTCTATATCATTCCAACATGTTCCTCAATCTACCAAAAATCTCATACCATCATGCACTATCACCTAGGCTCGCTAGGTCACTTGAATAGGCTTGTTAGAACAAGTAATTCTCACTGAATCAACATCATGTGCAACTAAGGAAATACTTGAATCTCCATGTTATCATAACTATGAGTTTCCTTTGAATCTAATCCATCATTAACTTTGTCATTAATTGGGTTTTGCATCAATAACAACACCTATACCACAACATGTCAAAACTCTTAGGTCATTCAACTTATATCATTATTAATCCAGAAGGTCACATGATAAAAAATAATATATTAAAGATGAGAAAAAATATCTCTACATTTTCCATCATCCTTCATGGAAGGTAAGTTTCAGAAGGAGTGTTCAGGTTCAATTCACCAATGGAAATTCATAGGATCTCTCTAATGTGACGTATTAAAGGATCTTCATCTTTACATGCTCCATCCGTTGAATGATATCTTCTTCCTTCTTCTTTATTTCTTCCTCTCTCATTCTCACATGTAACAATAAATTTTTCCCAAAAGTAAATTGATTAGTTTCTAATCCTTCATTGGAAAAATATTTTTTTCTAGAAAGTACCTTAAATAACTTCCTTTCCACTTTTGTAAAATGACTTTTCTTAAAATAAGGAGAAGTGTCATATTCTAGAAAGGAATGTGAACAATCATGCCGGAATGTCAAAGGTAATATGTTTTGGACTATATAATAAGGCCTCTTCTCTATTGTAAGGGATCATTTCTTTCACCTTCTATAACATACTGCATTCTTCCATTCTCATGTAAGTATATTTCCTCTCTCTCTCTCTCTCAACTAAATGTATGTGATTTTGTAAGGACAAAAGGGATTTGTGCCTATTGATAATGGAATGAAAATAATCCTTGAAATTTGTGTCAGTATATATTTTTATTTCATAATCTTTACATAAGTTGTGTATGTTTCTTTGTGTCTTCTAATTGAATTGGAAAGATCTCTAAGTTGTAGTTAGTGAAATCTAGGTTTATCTCGCTAATGAAATTCCTCCTCGTTCTCCTCCACCCACTAACCTATATTTTCCCTCTCTCTCTCTCTCTAATAGTGTTGTAGTTACAACAAGGGTGTTTATGCACTTTCCTTGTTCTATAACCAACATGGGAGTTAGTTTAGTGTATAGTTTTTCTAGATTTAAATAAATGGTAGCCACCCATTATGAAGCAAAGGAACTCAATCCCGTGAGTATTGAGAAAATCTCTATTTTTATTTGACAGAATATTTCTCCAAAAATTTCTATTTAGTTGTGTGAAACATGGGATGTGCATGAGGGAACTTCTTATATTTTCTATTGTGTGTCATTATTTACAAAATTGGGACTAAATTAGTTTACAATAGTGTGGTCTATGGGGTTATAGAAGGTATCAGAGTGGCTAAATTCTTAACAGGTAGTGATTTTCCTTTTGCATTCAAATGGGAAGATATCAATGTTTTTGAATGACTTTGATACATGGTCTTCTTCCTTCACGGGGTTCTTGATTATTTAACTCTCTTTCTCTCTCTCTCTCCTCTCAATTCCATGTTGCATTGCATATAACTATCACTCTAATTTCTCCTCAACATATTTATGGACTAATCATCCTCAATCCTTCAATAGTCTCAATAATTTAAATCTCCAACTACAAGAAAATAACAGGAGCATCTCCCTCTACAAAAAAATACACTTCTACATATATATTTTAGTTTGTATTATGTGTAGTGTCATGGCCATCCACGAGGAATCCCGTTGTAACTATTAAATAATAAAAAATTAACATTAATGAATAGATTTTCATCCTTACACCACTTACGATCTCAAGAATTTATTTCTCTTTCTTCACATTCTTATATTTTTCAAACTTGTCAAAAGGATATATCAATGTAACTCTTTTGAGCAGAAACTAAGTATGTGGTAGCCACATCATAGCATGTCAAACAATATGGATGGAGAGGTCAAATATTCTAAATGGTCATGATTAAAAAACATAAATATTTGTGACAATAATTATTCCATTGCATTGTAAAAAAATCATGATTTTTATAATAAAACAAAGCATGTCAATAGAAGATATGTCATTTCATTATAAAGCAAGCTTGTAAATAATTTTTTGATTGTTGTATGAATATTTGTATAAGAAGAACAATTTGCCAATATTTTCATAAAGGCATTGGAAGAAGATAGTTTTGAATTAACTTAAGTGTGGGTGTTGGAAAATGTGGGTAGTTAATTCCTCCCACCTTCACTATGTAGTAACTTTGAATTTCAAATTTATTATTTTGTAATTTTTTTGTATTAATATTTTTTTATTTGGATGACTGTCATCCGGTTGAGGGGGTTTCCAATGAATCATTCATTTTATCAATTCATGGGTCTCTTGAGTTGAATGATTTCCAGGTTGATGATTTGGGTAAGGTGGATATGATCGAAGAGTCCTTTGGAGAAGCACGATTGAAGTTTGAAGAAAACACTTCTCATAAGGAAAATTAGAAGTGGTTTTGGGAATTGATCTTCTTATTGACCACCAGTACAAGGTCCAATGCTATGTCATCGGACTAACATCAACTTCGTTCTCAGATTTAACCTCTGAAACACTATCCAAATGACTATCAACAACTAGTTGACTAGGATCTAAATTTTTCCACCACGATGATCTACCTTTAACTTGTTTTTTACTCTTATGAAAACCAGAAGCTAAGTGACCAAGGGAAAAACAAGTTCAACATCTGAAAGGGAAACCTTCAAAATCAATATTTTGGGTTCAGATCCGATCTTCCACAATGAGATAATAAAGGCCATAAAATCAACAGTAGTATTCATATCTACCATAATGCGATCATATGTGGTGAAATCACAAGAAGACATCTTAGGGTCAAGAGAAAAAAAATTACCCAAGGTATCTCCAATTGAAACAAAGAGTTGCTCACTCTAAAATTGGAGAGGAAAATATGGAAAGTGTATCCATACGATTTTTACATGAAAAGTAATAGTAGCAAGATTAAACAATGGAAACCATTGTTTCATGAGCGAAAAATGTGACTAAAAGTTCTAGACTTTTCCAAAAATCAGCTCTTTACCAGCAAATTAATCAAAGATGATAATGAAAAAACCTCTTGATGTGGGATAAATGTCTAGTTTACCTTCCATAGGAGGATTCCAATGAATTAGGATCCATTCATGGAGTGAAGGGATACCCAGGAAGAGATTGTTGAATCTACAAATAATCCCATTTTTCATGTAATATGCCTCTGATTGGAAAAACTCAGCACCAAAGGAAACTGAAGGAGACTTCTTGGGAAAATACATGGTCTTGGAGGGGAGATGACAATGCCTTTTACATATAGATAATGCACACCTTCTCCTTTAAGTGTCATCTATTTCAAATCCTCCTCAGATAGTATACTCTGCACCAGCATAGGGGATTTACTAAGGCCGACCCCCTCCCCCAAATCACCAAAGGAGGGCTTCAATATTTCACAGGACATAGTGTAACACCCACATTTTTTCCGCTCAAACCCACAATAGAACTCAATAATTAAATAGGGATAATTTTTGAAAGGGATTCAACTCTATCAGGGTTCTTTAATTCTCGCTTATAAAATCTACTCGATAACACGGCAATCGGTCAACAAAATAATAAATAATTACTATTGACCCAACCCTATTAAAATATTTTGATTTAATTTCCCTTATTAAGTTCCAATACTTAATTTAAATATTAATCATTTTTACTCTTTGTTATTTAGCCCCAAAGGTCTTATTAAATCTATTTATTGAATGGCCCCCAAATTAAATTCAAAATTTTATTGGGTAAGATTAATAATCTTCTAGTTTGGAATAAATCATATTAACATGGTTTAATACCCAAAAGTGCCAATGGTACACAACTTGGTTTAACCCCTTAGGTCCCATTCATCCCCTTACCCATGTATTTTAATTTAACTCATTCCCAGTCAAATTCCCCAGCGCTTAACACTACAACAAATAAGGCATTTTTACCACAATTATTCTACAATTTAGAAGGATTGTAGAATAATTGTGGCATCTCTATGGTTTTTTTTTCATTTTTAGTATTTTGTAGATATTCTACAATTCCCATGTGCTAATAATAATTTGGAGATAAGTCGCATATCCAATCCTTCTTCATAGAAATTCTACAATTATTAAAAATAGAACTAAAATTTATCATTAATTATATTTTACTTCATTACATTTATCGAATATTTTAAATGTACTATAATTTTAATTAATATTAAAAGTTGAAATTAAATAATTCTCAAATACCACATACCGATACTTTATTATTTCATATTTTTAAAATTTTATTAAAAAAACTAAAATATTGTAGAAATATGATTATTAAAATATTTATTTATTTCTACATAATAACTTTAAATATGTTTATGTTTATATTAACTTATATAACATTATTTATCTATATAGTTATACAATGTAGCTAATTGGTTTCTAAATAATGAGTATATAATTAAAATATACTAATAAATAATAACATGCACTTTGACTCTTGTCACATTAATTATTTGACATGGCCATAATATCAATCACATGACCCGTTCTTTTTGTTAATTGTGCACATATAAAAATACTTTTCATCTCTTATCACTTGCATGTCTCTTTATCACTTGCATGCGCCATTCCATGTGCTTCATTGTTCAATGTTATCCTACACTTTTTCTATAGGGTGCTTTGTAACTTGAATGTTTTCCCTGACATGTCAAAGAAGGCTACTTTCAGCTTGATTAGTTTCCAATGATCCTCAAATGTATCTCCAGTTTTACAAATTATCCCATTCGAATCATCTTTAGCTCACATATCATGATAGGAAATTTGTTTTATATTGTACATTTTAGACATTAATGTTTGTAGAACATTTTCAGGTTTCCATTTATGATATTTGATTTTGATTTTGATCTCAAGACTTAGTTTTTATTGTTGGACATGATTAATTTGATGCCATAAATGTATAGAAGCATAGGCGCCATGGAGGTGGTCTTCATTAGGGGCAACAGGTAGAGTCGTCGTGCCCACATCTCAACTTCTTCCTTAAGCACAACATCTTTGTAACCCACATCTAAATCTTTGTAAAAAAATTATTTCCGTACAACTAATCTATCGCTGTAGACTTTTAGAAATCCAGGAACATCCTCCACTACCAGAGGGTTCACACTCAAAAGTATTTGAAATTTTTGTTTGGCTTTACAAATTTGGATAAGACGAGAATTATAAATGAGTGACTCGCTGTCATCAAATAAAGAGTAGGTGAATTTGAGTTAGATGGGCATGTGAACATGGTTTTTAAACAATAAAAGTCAACTTTGACATACGGCTACACTCATCGCCATTTATCCTTTTTTGTTGAGCAATAATTGGGCCACATATCTAGTATTGTCGACTTTGATAGGGCACAACTTCCTCATCAAAAACGTTATTTGCAACACAAATGACTGAAGTGGAAGTTTTCGATGTTGAGAGAGGGCCATATTCACAATAAATTTCCATTTCTGTGGTTAAGACTAAGGATAAGATGCTAATTTTAAACACATGGCTTGTGTGAACACAAATCATGACACAGCTCCCATAAAAAATGTATCGATAATATGGTGTGCATAAAAATGAGGTTGGATTAGACAACATTTTTGGATATCTTGTTTTATCTCTTGATCTATGCTAGATTTGTTTCCATGCGAGGTTATTGTTATGGCCTTGTGAGCGATGTTAAGTAGTTAATATGTATATTGAAAATGTTACAAGATTAATATCAAAGTTTTATTTGAGATTTTTATTCTATCATTAAAAGTAAATGTAGTTCCATTGCTTGGGATATTACCACTTTAGCTCTTTAAAAGTATATTTAATTGGTTGACTTCTTTTATATTTAATGTAGCATGTAATTGCATCGCAGGATCCTCTTCCTCTGTTCACTACTTTCAAATGCCAAGCCCCAAATAAATAATATCTTCTCTTGCTTTCCGACCCCTCTGAAATCACATAGCATTCTAAAATATAATTACATACATATTCATAGATTATATCTACATATAATTAAGGCATCATGATTATCAATATTTTGGGAACACTGTATGATTTTTTAAAATATTGGAGATAGTGAAAGAAAATTAAACTTGTGAGAAATAAAATAATGGAATGCGCAAATAAGTTACAATGTCGAAGTTCAAAATTATATTAAAAATTATTTAGAGTGATGTGAAATCAGATATTAATAGTCTCTATGATTGTTGATGTCATGATCTTAGTACAAATTGATGGATTGGTAGAATCGAAATGTTAGAAAATTGAACGAATGGTGAATTACTTAATTTTAACACTGGTTTAATAATGATATTTGATTATGCAAATTGTTATGTATGCATGCATGTGTTTTATTATTTCGACATCATTAATATGGCCACGAGGCCAGAAAGGTATTGTTTGATTTCGTACAAAAAAATGTAGAACAACAAACTACCGGAGATAGGAGAACAATAACAAAGTAATGTAGGAGTATTGGCAACAAGTCACCATGGCAACTCGTGTATTCGTATGTTGTGTGTTGTTGTTGTTGATTGTTTGGAGGTCCCCATTAGGGGGTGACCTCAATTGTGACCTTGGGCAAGTTTTTGATTTTGTCCTTGTTGATTTCTAATTTATTTGTGAACATTTGTATTTTTATTAGTATGTGGAGTCATGTTATTAATATTATTTATACTCATCTTAAGTTAATTAAAATTCTTTAATCTAGTGCTTATTAGTATGTGCCAGGGGGGATAAATGTGAGTTGGTAGCCTTAATGTGTGTTGGTTTGAAATGAATTTAATTTGTTTTGAAGTAGTGTGTACTCAATATTTCAAGTGAAATTCGGATTTTGACCTTCTAGGCCATTTTGGAAACTTTGTGGGACAAGTTAAGCTTGTCCCACACCTCTTAAAGTCACCCACCCACTAGGCCTATGATGTGAGGGGCTTATTTTAGGTCCTATTTTGTGTTTTAATGGAGGAAAAGAGCAATTAATTGCACTTTTCTTACAAGGGTATTTATTTGTGGGTGTGGGTTTGGGTTGAGTGTGTAAGAGGGTGGTCATTTCCCCAACCACCAATTTATTATGCTTTGGGGTTTGGGTTTAACCTTGGTGATGTGGAATGGAGAATAGATGATGTGGCATCCTACATGGAGCCACATCACCCTTCTCTCCCTCTTTTCTATTTATTTCAATTTGTGTGAGGATTTGGGGGTTACTTGTTCATTTTGGTGGATAATTGTAGTCTTGGAGAGCTTGCTTGAGAATGGTGATTTGAGCTTGGAATGGATGGTGATTGCTTAGGATTTTGGAAGGCTTGGAACTTGTTTTTGTTTGATCCTCTTCATTTGTAAGGTAGATCTTCACCCTTTTTTTTACCTTTCTATTTTGTCGTACTCATATGTGTGGATGATGGTTGTTGTATTTCTTATGATTGTGGGAAATAGATTTGATCCTTAGGTTGTGGGAGAAATGGAAATGGGGGTAAAACTTTTGGGAGGCATAAGAGTAATGTTATTGGGTATTTTAGGAGGGAGTTGGGTTGGGATGTCCACCTTGTTGATAAATATGATTTTGTTTATCTTGTTATTTTCTTGAGGGAGGCATAATAGTGAGTTGATTTCTTGAGGGAGGCATAAGAGTGGTGTATCTTCTTGGAGGGAGGCATAAGAGTTGTGTGTATTGTGATGGTGTTTTTGGAGGCTCATAGGTGGACACCAAAACCCTTGGGAGGCATAAGAAGAACCCCCATGTTCCTTTCTCCTCCTTGGCTTTAGTATGGAGCCTTTGTGTTTGGAATCTTGTTGGTTTTGTGGTAACTTTGTAAATGTGTCATTGTGTTGAGTTGTCAAATAATCCATATTGATGCCTTGTTGGGGCTCGGGGGGTCCAATGAGGAAGAAGGCTTCTCTCCCTCATTGGATAATTGGTTGGGTGGAGAGTGTTGCCTACTCCCCCACTTTATTGTTTGCTTGATCTTGGTGAATATGATGGAAATCAATGGATGAAATGCTCTTGTTGGAGAAATACATGTGGATTTGTAGCTTGTGCTACTATGATTCTACAACCTTTAAATTGTACCAATAGTATATTGGATGTAATTTTATTCATTGGTTAAATCCTTGTAAATTGTTTATTATGATTTACATTACTTCATATGAATGTGAACTTTGTAATGATCTTGTAATGGAAATTAAGCTCTCACAAATCAAAGTTTGTGTTTAAGAGCTGCATTGCAAATTTGTTTTTTCTTAAAGGTTGGAGCTCTTGGATGGGAAATAAATGTTGATCATTTGCATTATTGACAATCCTTCCTTTTTTACTTGAATATTGAAATAAATTTCATTTAAGAGTGGTTTATTTTCCCTTATCCAACTAGATGTATAAAAAGGATTAAATATAAATTATTTCATAATGTAATTTCCTCTTTGTTGCAACTAAAATTGTCTTAAGTAAATGAATAAATCATAACTAATCATACCCTTTAGAGTTAGCTATATAAAGTTTGAAATTGAAAGTGATGATTCGGTATAAATTTGATAAATGCTTCAAATGTTTACTCTACCAATATAAACCTTCGTAAATTCAAATTTGTATCCCATTAAATGAATTTATAGTATGTAAAATTCATTTATTCCACACTATTTAAAAATTCCTATTTAATTGAAAACTTAGTAGATAAGCAAATATTTCATATTACACTTAATATATATAATATTTATATATATTATATAATATACATATGATTATTTATAAAAATTTATAACACCATTATATAATTACTATTAATAAATATTAATACTTACCCTTAATAATACACACACACACACACACACACATTTTATTTACAATACACACACATACACATATAATGTTAATGCTAAATCGTTTGAATTGGTTAAGTATAGGTATTAGTTTTAATAAATAAAATAAATAAATAAAAGTTGTGAGAAGGGTTGGAGTTGCGGCCTAAGCTTTGTGTTAAGTTTAAATCAATAAAAGGTTAGGGGGAGGGGCACCGACCCCACCCCCAATCCATATAAAATATGGGGTGGGTGTGGGGTCAGCACCCCTCCCCCGAACACTAACCCCTTTCCATTAAAAATAAAACCTTGACTTTTATGCATGCGGCCATTAAAAAAAATACGGCATTTTCACTATCCAAACGTAAATTGATTTCTTGCATCTGTGTTTTCTTCTAATACACGAGTTATATATATATATATATATATATATATAAAAGTGTGTGTGTGTGTGTTATTTTAAATGAAAATAAATATATGTATTTGCATAAAATAAATATGTAGGGTTTCTGGTTTTACCCAAATGGGTGTATACTCATTATATATATAATTAGCCTTCAAGAAAATACTATATAAAAACAAATAAATAAGAAGAGAGATCTACAAGCACAAGTAAATGTGTAGGCATTTGTCTTAAACACAAGATTTTAACAAAAGAAGAGCTTCTAACCCTCTCTAATGGCCTCTATGGCTTCATCTCCTTTTCATCCTTCCTTAACCTGTAAATCCAAACACGAGAAATGAGGGAAATAGGTTAAAAATTTGAATATAAAATAACCCTCAAGGATTTCTAGGGTTTCATTAGTCTAACCTAGATCTAATGGCTTAGATAGATTAGATCTAATGGTGTAGGATGAACCCTACATCACTTAAGTGATGGGGTATTTAGGTGAGAATGAAATAAACAAAAAGATGTGTGTGTAATGTTAAATGGGGGCCTAAGGGGTTAGACTAAGTTGTGCACCTTGCCCCTTTTGGGATAATGAATTTATTAATTATGCATGTCTTTAACATTGCAAGATTATTATCCTTGTCTAATTTATTTTTAATTTGATTATGAACATTTAAATAAAAAATTCAAAAAGGATTAATGGAGTTAAGTAACAAAAAGCTAAACGAGGATTATTTAAATAAAATATTAGAGTCCACTAAGAGAATGAAATAAATTGTAACATCATTTTGAAATTGGGTCAAAACTATTAGTCATTATTTTATTTTCGACTGTAGTGCCCACATCCCTTCGACACCCTTTTGATACTAATCATGATATTGTTGATTATATTATAGACATGATTATGGACCTTATTATAGTATGATGATAGATGTAGATCATGGATTGTTGTTGACTTGATTCAGTTATGATGCATGATGATTATTAGAGACATTTTCTATGTTGATGATGATATACTATTGGACATGGTTATATGATGGATGTTGTTCGGACTTGTGATATTTGGATATTGTGAGTAGACCTAAAAATGGAAAAATATTGGATGATGATATAGTTGTTGATAAAAATATAAATGATATTGTTAGATTACTTTGTTGTTGTTGTAATTCATATATCTAGATGATTTTAGACTTTTAATTATATTTAAATTATTTTGGACATTCTGATATGGCCACGAGGCCGAAGGAGGTATTTGTGTTTTGCAGGTTAAAATATCACAACAAACATTGGGGGATTGGATACCAACCACATTGGAATTCTAAATGAATTCAACAGGGTCACCATGGCAACTATATTTATTTGTGTGTGTTGTTTGTGTTAGGGATTTCCCATGGGGGGATCACCTTTAAATGTGACCAAGGGATTTTATGTTTTTCTTTTATTTGATCCCTTTTTTTTAAATTTTGCATGTGTTTTATGTGGTGCACTTACCATTTCATTATTTATTTAATGTGGTCTTAATATTGTGAGTAATCATATTGTTTATTTAATTAATTAAAAGATGTCATAAGAATGTAATTAATAGAGTTGTTGGACATGTCTTAAAGTGTTGTAAGAATGTGTAAGTACTATGTAAGTGACCTTGCAAGTGATGTGTAAGTTAACTCTTGAGTGTGAAACACTCCACATTCTTAGAAATTCGAATATGTCCTTGGAGGTTGTTTTTGGAGGCTTGTGGGACAAGTTAAACTTGTCTCATACCTCTTAAATTTATTTACCAACCATACCTATAGTTGGGGAGTTGAAATTAGACTTTTATTATGCTTTTTGGGAAGACTTATTATAGGTTTTAATTGCACTTTTCTTACATGTTTTAATTTCAGTCCTTTGGGGTGTGGGTTGGATTTGAGTGTGTAAGTAAACTGTCATATTTTTCACCCACTTATTTATTATGCATTGGAGAATGAAGTTGAATTTTGGGGGTTGGGGTTGAGGATGTGTGATGTGGCATCCTACATGGATCCTCCTCATCCTCTTCTCTTCCCTCTTCTATAAAATTTGAATTGTTTGCCTTGTTTTGGGTTGTTTCACTTTGGAGACTTCATTTTGGGTGAATTTTCTTGCTATTTTGGGAGCTCATGCTTGGAGAGTTTTTGGAAGATTGTTCCATGCTTGTGCTTGGGTGTTTTGGATTACTTGCATTGAGATAAAACTTTCTATTTTGGAACTTGGAACAACTCCATCATGGAGAGGTAGGAGCTTGGCTCTTGAAATGCTCTTCTTTTATATATGTAAATGTTCTTGTGTGAATGTTTTGGTATATTTGTGGGTTATTGAGTAGATGGCCTAGGAATGGTGTAGGAGAAGACTATGGGGTTATTTTGTGGGAGACACAAGTGTGTTTTAGGGAGGTATAAGGGTGGAGGGAGTTGGGATTTGGGTTCCACCTTACAAAGAAGTAGCTTGCATTTCTTTACTCGTTATGGGATGACATAAGAGGTTGGGGAGACATAAGAAAATGTGAGGAATAAGGAGTACTTAGGGGAGGCATAAGGGCATGATAGGGTTTTGAAATTATATATATATATATATATATATATATATATATATATATATATATATATATATATTTGGTGGGTTGTTCTCAGGTGGTGATACCCATTTTCCCCATTGGGAGGCATAAGCAGCATCCCCATAGCTTCTTGCTCCTTTGGCTTGCTTGATGAATCCTTTGTATTGTTTGTCATGTTTTAATGTAGTTGTAAACTACATTTTGTTTGGGACTATGTTTCTTTATAAAAATGTTGCTTGTATGTTTGTGGAAGCCTATTGTTGCCATGAGTTGGATCACATCTTTTATTCCATTGTGGTTGGGGCTCGGGGGCCAATGAAGAAGAATGGTTTCTCCTCTTCATTGGATGTCTTGGTTGGGTGGAGAGTGTTGCCTTTTCCCTGCTTCTGTTGTGATCAAATTGGAAGAATGAGGAGTATGCATGTTGTTGTTCTGGAGCTAAGAAAAGACAGTTTGATAGTCCCTTGTGAAATGAAATCTCATTATAACCTTTCCCACTGGAAGTGGATGAACTTGTAAATGGTTGTAATGGAAATATTTTGTACTGATTACAAGTTGTATATCGAAATGTAAAAGAGTTATACTCTGTTTTCTATTTTGGAAAGAATGTGAAAGAAAGATATGTATTTTTGTATGTTGCATTTTGAAACCAAAGGGAAAGGAAGTTGTAAGAGTTCATTTAAATTAATGGAAGTGGTTATGTCTTGTCCATATGTTGTTATTCCATTGGAAATATGTGTTTAGCATTCACTATGAAATCCCTGTTTGAAAAGTGGTAAAGTGAAACACGTGAGAAGAAAATGTATTATTCTATTTTGTATATAATATATGTTTAGGAAGGAATAAAAGAAGAAAGGTTGTAATGTTGTATTTTGGAATCAATAAAGGATTGCATTACCTTTTTCAATCTGTATTGCTGTATTGAAATTGATCATCCATTGTGTTTTGAAATCTCTGTTGAAAAGAAGAATTACGTGTGAGGAAAAATATAATGCTCTGTTCTTCAAAAAAATGTTAAGATTGGAAATCAGAATTTGCATTTTAGATTTTGAATAGTTTAATTGAATCAAATAAATGTATTAGGATTAGAATTGGAACATATTATAATACTTGGAAGAAGAAAATGGAAAGTAAACCCTTTAAAATTTGATCTTTGGTTTGTATTATCAAACTAGTAATTATTAAAGGTAGAGGGTTTTTCATACAACTTCCCTAATGCATCCATCAGTTCTTTTGTAGTCTTTTCCTTTGAAACATTAGCAATAATACTGAAGATGCAAGACATAGCACAGATCACTCCAAGTGCCTATCAAACAAATCCTACTCGAGGGTTTGTTCACCTTCTCAGACAACGGAGTATAAATGACCCTTCTGATAAAGGTAATCTTCCATCTACATCTTCCAAAGACTAAAATTCTGCCCGTTGAATTTATCAACCCTAGATCTTCCATCATCTACTATAGCTCCCACTCAAGATAAAACTTTCCCTGTAATTCAACACTTCAGCAAACCAAACAGGCTCTGATACCAATTGTTAGGAAATAAGAGATAAAATATGCGGAATAATCCCTTACAGAATCGTAACAGTAGAAACTAATATGCAGAAAATATTACAAATCTCAAATAAAAGTGCAGAATAAATAACACAACACAAAGAGACAAGATTTAACATGGTTCACCCAATTTTGGCTACGTTCACCAAGAATCGCTTGCTCAGATTTTATTACAAGCCTCTACTCTCTCAATATAATACCCAGATCCATTTGGAGCTATGCTCAACAAACTCTACAGACTTCACAACCCAAATTCAAAACACATATGTAATACATTTGCTTGTCTATCTATCATATGCATAAGACCATATAAATAGACAATTTCTTAAGCAGTTTGATACAAAACCGTGGGTATCGAAACCATGGGCAAAAATCATGGGTATCAAAACAATGGGTACCGAAAAAACCATGGGCCCAAAAACAACCCATAACGGTTACCCATTACCCATGGGTTAATAAACCACCCATGAAAATTTGCTTTGGGGGCTTTGCCCCCGAGCCCCCTTCAATTGGGGGGGCTTTAACTCCCCGAACCCCCCTCACCTACTCACCGGCGAGTGAGACCGCCGTAAAAGTACCTGAGTGTAACACATAGAAGGTGTACCACACTCTAACATGAAAACATGCTCCACAAACATAACAATCTCCCATTTGGAGACTGATTTCCACTAAGCAAGCTTCTCAACCCTTCACTGTCATCTGCGAGGGCAAACCAAAGTTGAACATAGCTTTGGTTTATCCCTTGTTACCACCTTGGTCATCATGTCTGCGGGATTCTGACTAGTATGAATCTTCTCCAACTTCAACTTATCTTCCTCCAAAGCTGTCCTGATGAAGTGATATCTCAACTGTATATGATTCATCTTGGAGTGGAAAGTAGAGTTCTTAGCTAGGTGTATAACACTCTAACTATCACTATGTAGCTTACATTCCTTCTGCTTATGCCCCAACTCCTCAAGTAATTGTTGTAACCAAATCATCTCTTTGCTTGCCTCTGTGGCAGCAACATACTCAACCTCTGTGGTTGATAAAGCCACCAGCTTCTGTAGTCGTGAAATCCAGCTCACTGTTGTCCCACCTACAGTGTAAATATAACCTGTCATGCTCCTCCTGCTATCAACATCTCTAGCCATGTCTGAATCTACATAACCACATAAAGTGGTGTCTAATCCACTGTAGCACAAAACTATCCCCATGGTCTCTCTCAAATACCAAAGGATCCACTTTATTGTTTGTCAATTCTCTTTACCTGGATCACTCATAAATCTACTCACAGCTCCCACTGCATGGACAATATCAGGCCTAGTGCACACCATAGCATACATCAAACTGCCAATCGTTGATGAGTAAGGTACCATGGACATCTGGTTTCTTTCCTGCTCTATCTTGGGACACTTCTCCTTTGATAACTTAAACTGGCCTGCCAAAGGAGTCCCAACTAGTTTAGCATCCTACATGTTAAACCTATCCAATACCTTCTTAATGTACTCTTCTTGAGATAAAGTCAGCTTCCATTCCTTCTTATCCCGAGTTATCCTCATACCAAGGATTTGTCTAGCTACCCACAAATCCTTCATATCAAAGGATTCACTTAGCTGTTTCTTGAGTAATTTTATTTCTTACATGTTTTTACCTGCAACCAACATGTCATCAACATACAAACACAGGATAATATAACTTCCATCCTCAAATTTCTCTGTATACATGCAATGGTCAGAATGACATCTAATATAACCTTGCTCCATCATGAAGCTATCAAACTTCTTATACCATTGACGTGGAGCTTCTTTCAGGCCATACAAGCTCTTCTTCAGTTTGCACACCATCTCCTCTTTACCTTTGACTTCATATCCTTCTGGATGCTACATATATAGCTCCTCCTCCAAATCACCATGGAGAAATGCAGTCTTTACATCTAACTGTTCTAAGTGCAAGTCTTTTGTTGCCACTATTCCAAGAACAGTTCTGATAGAAGTCATTTTTACTACAGGAGAAAAAATCTCATCAAAATCTATACCTTATTTCTGTGCAAACCCCTTGACCACCAAACGGGCCTTATATCTTTTCTTTCCTCCTTCTTCATCTTTAACTCTGTACACCCACTTGTTCTGCAATGCTCTTTTGCCTTCCAATAGCTTCACCAAATCCCAAGTCTGGTTCTCCATGAGAGACTTATGCTCCTCATCCATGGCTTGCTCCCACTTCTTCCTAGCATCTACCTGCATTGCTTCATTAAAGCTCTCTGGCTCTCCACTATCAGTGAGTAATAAATAATAAAGAGAAGGAGAAAAACGTTTAGGTTCTCTTCTTACCCTAGAAGACCTCCTCAATATAGGAGTTTGGGGTTCCTATTGAGGGGGTTCCTATTGAGGGGGTTCCTAAACTGATTCATGCGTCACTTTCCCATCCGGAAGATCCTCTACCACTGCATATTCTTTCTTGGATTCTTCCATGTTTTCTTGCAACTGTTGCTTATACATTACTTTCTCATTAAAGACCACATCCCTAGATCGAATGATTTTCTTGTCCTTAATACTCCAACATTTATATCCAAAGTCATCACCACCATAACCAATGAAAGTACATTTTTTTGATTTAGCCTCTAGTTTGGTCCTATCATCCTTGTCTATATGAAAGTACACCTCACATCCAAAGACTCTAAGAAATGAATAATCAACTTTCTTACCATACCAAGCCTCCTCAGGTATGCCTCCATCCAAGGCACTTGAGGGTCCTTTGTTTATCAAGTACATAGTTGTGCTCACCGCTTCTGCACAAAAAGAAAGAGGCAGTCCTGCATGTATCCTCATGCTCCTCGCACGTTCCATTATTGTTTTGTTCATCCTTTCTAATACCCCATTCTGTTGCGGAGTTCCTAGAACCATCTTTTGCCTACGGATTTCATTCTTAGAACAATAATAATCAAATTCATTGTTGCAATACTCCCCTCCATTATCTGACCTGAGACATTTTAACTTAAGACCTGTTTCATTCTCTACCAAGGCTTTCCATTTAATAAAAGTATCAAATACATCAGATTTGTTTCTAATACAATAAACCCAAACTTTCCTTGTTGCATCATCAATAAAAGTAACATAATAACTTGAACCCCCAAGAGATGATACCTAAGCTGGCCCCCACACATCAGAATGTACTAGCTCTAACTTACTCTCTTTCTTCATAGGTCCAACCTTGAGAAACCTTACTCGCTTCTATTTCCCATATATGCAGTTCTCACAAAAATCCAAACCTATTTCTTTATATCTAGGCAAATTCTTCTTTATGATGTTCATGCCCTTATGGCTCATATGACCGAGCCTATAGTGCCATAATGTTGTATCTACATCTGAAGCCACAAGATTACAATCATTAGTACTATCAGTGGATAAATACAAGGTTCCAACCTTCTTACCTCTTGCCACCATAAGAGCACCCTTGGTAACCTTCCAAGAATCAGCTGTAAATATCACAGTATAACCATCACTTCCCAATTGCCCCGCTGATATCAAATTTCTCCCTAATATAGGTACATATATGACATCCTTCAATAGCCATGTATTCCCATTCTGCATATTAACCTAAATAGAACATTTTCCAACTATATTGCAAGGCTCATCATCACCAAGAAAAACATGCCCAAAATCCCCTTGAACATAATCAACAAAATAATGCCTATGTGGAGTAGCATGAAAAGATCCCCTGAATCTAAAACCTAAGATTCAGTAATATTATGCAAAGAAAGAATCAAAGCATCCTGACATACATTACCTGATGCCACATTTGCCCCCTTATTTTCTTCCTGTTGTTTCTTCTTGTCTCGAAGCTCCCAACAGTCCTTCTTTTCATACCCAGACTTTCCACAGTTCCAACATACAATCTTGCTCTTAGATTTTTACCTTGCCCGATCTTTCAATTTTCCACGATTTCCTCTATTCTTCTGTCTCCCTCTAGTTTCCACTATCAAAGCATTCCCTGAAGTAGAAGATTCCCTGGAGATTTTTCTTCACATTTCCTCACTTAGAATTACCCCTACAACATCCTCAAACTTCAACTTTGAGTTAGCTGGAACCGAGTTGCTTACCGCCATTACCAGGCCATTCCAACTTTCAGGTAAAGAGCAAAGAATTAATAAAGCCCTATCTTCTTCATCAAATTCTATTGTAACCTAAGCTAGCATATTCACAACCATATTGAAATCATTTAAATGATCTACTACTGAACTATTCTCAGACATCTTCATATTAAACAACTTTCTCATTAAAAATATCTTGTTAGAGGCAGAGGGTTTTTCATACAACTTCCCTAATGCATCCATTAGATCTTTGTCATCTTTTCCTTTGAAATATTAAATAATACTGAAGATGCAAGACATATCCAGATCATTCCAAGTGCCTTTAGATCTAACAAATTCCATTCCGCATCTGTCATACTCGAGGGTTTGTTCACCTTCTTAGATAGCGGAGTATAAAGATCCTTTTGATAAAGATAATCTTCCATCTGTATCTTCCAAAGACTGAAATTTTGCCTGTTGAATTTATCAACCCTAGATCTTCCATCATCTGCCATAGCTCCCACTCAAGCTAAAAACTTTCCCTATGATTCAACACTTCAGCAAACCAAACCAGGATCTGATACCAATTGTTAGGAAATAAGAGATAAAATATGTGGAATAATCCCTTATAGAATTGCAATAGTAGAAACTAATATGCAGAAAATATTATAGAACTCAAATAAAAGTGCAGAATAAATAACACAATATAGAGAGACAATATTTAACATGGTTCACCCAATATGGGCTACGTCCACCAAGAATCACTTGCTCAGATTTTATTACAAGCCTCCACTCTCTCAATATAATACCCAAATCTGTTTGGAGCTATGCTCAACAAACTCTATAGAATTCAAACCTGAATTCAAAGCACATCTAAAATACATTTGCTTATCTTTCTATCATATGCATAAGACCATATAAATAGACAACTACTTAAGCAGTTTGATACAAAACTGTGGGTATCAAAACCATGGGCAAAAACCATGAGTATCAAAATAATGGGTATCGAAAAAACCATGGGCCCAAAAACAGCCCATAACGGTTACCCATTACCCATGGGTTAATAAACCACCCATGAAAATTTTCTTCGGGGGTTTCGCCCCTGAGACCCCTTCGATCAGGGGGGCTTTAACCCCCCTGACCCACTCATCAGTGAGTGGGACCGCCATAAAAATACCTGAGTGTAACACATAGAAGGTGTACCACACTCTAACATGAAAACATGCTCCACAAACATAACACCACAGTCGTTTTGTTATAAAATTTGTAAATTTTGAATTAGAATTCAATCGAACAGATCTACATCACAAACTTATTCTAATTCCTCCTAGGAACAACTCTCCATGTCTATTTGACATGTTGAGAGAGGAAGAAGATCAAATTGATTAAATCTCACAAGTTAAAATTTACCAGTTCGCACTGTAAAAGTCTAAAGGTCATTTTCTTAAAATTGACCCCTTAAACTTTATCAAAATAAAAAATTATTATATTTGTGCAAAGAGGATGTTGAGAGATTTCCATAAATTCCTTGTGTGCCCAAAACCGAGCTCTCTATCAAAAGTTATGGCCTTCTAAAGTTTTTCTTCCTTAATGTCAAAAAAATGGGAAAAATTTCCTTGGCAAGCCTGCAGCCTGAATTTTTCCCTTAAGCACTTAGGAAAATTTTCAGGAAAATTTTCCATATTTTCCTATCGTCCCACCAACCACAGCCAATCAGAGGCTGCCACGTGGCACCACATGGTGTTTGCGGAGGGGCGGACCCCTTTTTAAACTTAGCACATCCAGAATATTTTTGGGAAAATTTTCCATGTTTTCCCGCTGCCCTGTGACCAATCAGGTGATTCCACGTGGCGTCATGAGGCATCGGTAGAGGAGAAGGTCCCTTTTGTCTTTCGTGTTTTGAAAAATTTTGGGAAAATTTCCATGTCTTCCCTGTCGTTCTGCTGATCCGCAGCTAATCAGGAGCTACCATGTGTCCCTGGTGGACTTGCGGACCCGCGGGTGCACGAGTGCAAAGTTAGTTTTTCGCCCCATGTGGGATTTTTTCCAAGAGTCTCCCATGGCTCACCAACCCGCCCTTTGGGCAAATTTTCACCCGTGGGCCCGCAGGCCCACTCTTGGGGAAACTTTTCACCCCAAGGCCTGCCGGCCCATAACTCAAAAAATATGAGTTATGAGGACTTCTTTATATCAATGGAAAGAAGAGGAAATTTCCTATCCAATGGGAGTAATTTATGAAAAAATTTAATGCATTAAGTGTGAGAAAAAACTTTAAGTCTGTAAGAGAGTGGGTATGATGAGGAATTTCCCTCTAAATCTAATCGAACCTTCTAACCCTAAATTTTGGACCTTATGACCTCTAATAATTGTTAATAAAATAAAAGTATGTTCTAGTGGATTAGAATTGTTTAACCTATTAGTGACAACTGTTGTCTTGTAACCTGGTTGAAGATTCCTTTAATCAAAATAAATTATTCCATAATTTTTCTTAACTAATCCTAGGTTGTTCTTGGGTCTCAAGTGCGTTGTTTTAGCGGGTGTTACATCGACTATCGTGTAAGTGTTTAAAAAAATTATAATCAAGATTTAATCAAATCTTGACTAATGTCTTGTCGTTTTCTTTTTTTTTTAAATTTCAAAATTTTCTACATTTAATTATTGAGTCCTATTATGGGATTTAGTGGGAAAAATGTGGGCGTTACATAATCTCTCAATTTCTCTTGTTTTCTGTTACAGGTGAAGGAAGGAGGAGAGGGAAATGAAGCCATGGAGGCCATTGGAGAGGATTAGAAGCTCTTCTTTGTTAAGGTTTTGTGTTAAAGACAAGGATCTATCCATCCCATTTATGGGTATTGCTTTCTCTTTTGTATTTTCTTATAAATAGTATTTCACTTTTGTGTGTGTGTGTGTGTGTGTAAAATTCATAGCCACGAAGAACCAAATTCGCATTGACCTGGTGTTAGGCCGTGGGTTGCAAGAAAATACATAGGCCGCATAATTTAATTGGCCGCTTGTATAGAATAAAGGGTGCGGTTTTAATTTAGTGGGGCATTAAAATTGTTGATGGGAGGGGCGCCGACCTCACCCCCACCCCATACATATGTATATGGGTTGCGGGTGGGGTTGGCGCCCCTCCCCCCAACCTTACTCCTTTTTATTAAAAAAAAACATACCACATGGAGTGGTCGACAACCCTAACACTCAAATTTTCTTTTATTATTATAAATATAAACCTAGCCCACTTAGCCGATTTCAAAGATTTTCAAATGAATATTAATTTTAATTGCTAATATCTATTAATATATATATATAAATATAATGTGTGTGTGTGTGTTAATAACATGTGGATATTAATGTTTGTTAATAATATTGTTATTTAATGGTATTATAATTTTAGAAGTAACTCAATATAGGTTATTAATATACCTCTATTGTATATTAATAATATGTGTTTGTTAACCAATTAAGTTTTCCATTAATAATGGATATTGCAAAATAATGTGGATATGCGCGCGCGCGCGCACACATACACACACACACACATGTATATATATATGAGATATCATATGGATATATATATATATATACACACACTATATAGTGTATGTCATATATACATTTGTACTATGTATACATATATATATATACAATTATATATGTACATATATACATACATACATATACATATACATATATACATGTATATGTATATACATATATATATATGTGTGTATATGTATATACATATATATATATATATATACATATATATATATATATATATGTGTGTGTGTACACATACATACATGTATGTATGTATATATATACATATATATATATGTATACATATATATATATATATATATATATATATATATATACATATATATATATATATATATACATATATATATATATATATATACATATATATATATATATATATATATATATGTATATGTGTGTGTGTGTGTGTGTGTGTGTGTGTGTGTGTGTGTGTGTTAATAACTTGTAGATATTAATTTTTGATAGTAATATATTTATACTGGTATTATAATTCTAAAAGTAATTCAATATAGGTTATTAATATACATTTATTGTATATTAATAATATGAGTTTGTTAACTAAGTTTTCCATTAATAAAGGATATTGCCAAAAATAGTGTGGCGAAATAAACTTGTAATTTTGAAATTCATATGGAGAAAATTTTGCAAACACTTTAGTGTTGTCAAAATTTGTACTTATATCAAGTTTAAACCAATTCGTCTCTTTCATATTCATTTAAAGAATAATTATAATCATAGGGAATAATTTTAATAGTGAGTTCACTCCAAATAGGTATTTAAAAAGACATAATTTCCTTTACAACCAAGTGAACTTTTGGATCTAAGATTAATGTCCAAAATTTTCCTTCTTACATACATCAATTTAAGTATGAGAAGATATGAGACACAAATAACTGAATTTTATCTTCTCTTTCATGAGAACAAGGTTGGTCCATAATGTAAAAAAATGATCTCAGCACTCACTTTCCATTCAAGGAAACTATTTTTTTTATAATAGATCCCCAATGCAACAAGAATGATATTTAGCTTTAAGGGATCTTACTCTTTTTATTGCAAAACCATTACAAGGATTCACATTCCCATAAGAACTAATGAAAGCCATATTAAGCTCATTTACAATAATCCATCTATTAAAAATATAAGGTTACACCCAATGTAATGAAAGATACAATTTACTAGTATGAGGAGTATCAATAGAAAACAAGTTACCACTTCACATGTTTTTCCATTTCCTTTGAAGGAACTAAGAACCATTCCTCCAATGAACTCCACAATCTTCACCAAGATCACGTCATCCAATGAGTTCCAACATCTTCACCAAGATCAACAGTACGCAACAAAATGGGGGAGTAGGAAACACTCTCCACCCAACCAAATATCCAATGAGGGAGAGAAGCCTTCTTCCTCATTGGCCCCCGAGCCCCAACAAGGAAGTAATGAGGGGTATAAAACAACCATTGGCAACTCTAAATGGCTTCCACAATCACATTTAATCAAGACACTCAACACAATAACACATTTCTAAAATTACAACAAAACCAACAAGTTTCCAACACAAAGGCTTCATACTAAAGCCAAGGAGGAGAAAGGAACATGGGGGTTCTTCTTATGCCTCCCAAGGGTTTGGGTGTCCACCTATGAGCCTCCAAAAACTCCATCACAATACACACAACAACTCTTATGCCTCCCTCCAAGAAGATACACCACTCTTATGCCTCCCTCAAGAAATCAACCCACTCTTATGCCTCCCTCAAGAAAATAACAAGATAAACACAAATCATAGTTATCAACAAGGTGGACATCACAACCCAACTCCCTCCTAAAATACCTAATAACATTTCTCTTATGCCTCCCACAAGTTTTACCTCCATTTCCATTTCTCCCACAACCTAAGGATCAAATCTATTTCCCAAAATCATAAGCAATACAACAACCATCATCCACACATATGAGTACAACAAAATAGCAAGGTAAAAACAAGGGTGAAGATCTACCTTACAAATGAAGAGGATCAAAACACAAACAAGTTCCAAGCTTTCCAAAATCCTAAGCAAGCACCATCCATTCCAAGCTCAAATCACCATTCTCAAGCAAGCTCTCCAAAATTACAAGCATCCACCCCCAAAAATGAACAAGTAACCGCCCAAATCCCCACACAAATAGAAATAAATAGAAAAGAGGGAGAGAGAGATGATGTGGCTCCATGTAGGATGCCACATCATTTCTTCTCCATCCAAATCACCAAGGTCAAACCCAAACCGCAAAATATAATAAATTGGTGGTTGGGGTAATGACCATCCTCTTACACACTCAACCCAAACCCACACCCCTAAAGGACACAAATAAATACCCTTGTAAGAAAAGTGCAATTAATTGCTCTTTTCCTCCATAAAAACAATAAAATATGACCTAAAATAATTTCCTCACATCATAGGCCTAGTGGGTGGGTGACTTTAAGAGGTGTGGGACAAGCTTAACTTGTCCCACAAGTCTCCAAAATTGCCTAGAAGGTCAAAATCCGAATTTCACTTGAAAGATTGAGTACACACTACTCCAAAACAAATTAAATTCATTCCAATCCAACACACATTAAGGCTACCAAATCACATTTATCCCTCCCTTTTGTCACATCCTAATTAGCACAAGTTAAACACTTTTAAATTAACTTAAGAGGGGTGCTAAAAAATAATAATAAAAGTCCACATACTAAAAAAATACAATTAATCACAATTAAATAAAATCAACAAGACAAAGTCACAAACTTACCCAAGGTCACATTTGAGGTCACCACCCAATGGGGACCTCCTAACATCAAACAACAAACACAACATATGAAATACATGAGTTGCCATGGTGATCTATTGCCAATACCCCACATTCCTTCATTGTTGGTCTCATATCCCCCGTAGTTTGTTGTGCTATAATTTCCTGCAAAATCAAACAATACCTTTCTGGCCTCATGGCCATATTAATGACGTCGAAATAATAAAACACATGCATGTATACATAACAATTTACATCATCGAATATCATAATTAAACCAATGTTAGAATCAAGTAATTCACCAATTGTTCAATTTTCTAACATTTCGATTCTACCAATCCATCAATTTGTACTAAGATCATAACATCAACAATCATCCAGAAATATCCATAAATCATGTCCAATATGTCAATACAATAGTAATAGTTAGAACATCGAATAATGATATATGAATCAAGCATATAAAATTCATCGCAATAGTCACATCATGTCACAAGTCTAACACGTCTGTATTGTCTATCAAATAGTTAAAACAAGTGTATGAATCCCCATCTAGCAATGTCTAATATCTAATACGATATCAAGGTCTAGGGATCCAATACAGAGTGAGCAGAGACATAACAATATAAAAATAGTAACGATATCACAATCAGTCTGTAACAAGGCAACCATTCTAGATCATCATCATATCCTTAAATTCCCATCAAGGTCCACAATACAACCATATAGTCAAAATAATAATCAAAACACAATAGTAATCATGATGTCCTACACATCTTATTAGTATGCTAACTAGAATACAACAGTAAGGTTCAAGATTATAATCAATTTCGGAATTGAAAACATGGTTCAATCAGTGTTGAAGAGGAATGGGCATTACACGTAGAGACATGCTGAATTTCCACAGGCCTTGCATATACGAACGTGAGCAAAAAAATTTGTAAATGCTCAGCAATAGGAGAAACTCGAGGAAGGGGCCAAAGAACATTTTGTTGGATAGAGTTTCCTAGCCAAACGTCCTGATCCATGCCCAACAAGATGCATCAGACCCAAAGTTAGATCCATGCCCAACAAGATGCATGCATCCACAAATGTGGGAGAAGAATCTGCCACCGCCACCACAGACTCGGAACTTGGCACAGGGGCAAGGGAGATGGGTTAATAGATATGGCAACCGCTAGTAGTCACCGCAAAGCCTTCAATAGTCCCAATAATGTTTGTAAGATGTCCTCCATGAATCCTAGAAGTACCCAGCACAAAAGCACTGCCTCCACCATCATAGGCTTTAGGTTTAGGGTTCTGCACATTGTCGAGAGGCAAGCTCTTCATTATGATATATTTAACTTCAATTTTAACTTAAAAGGAACTAGACAAAATGATTTCCTAAGCTACATAATGTATTAATTTATCATGATTATAAATTTTTCAACCATTATTAATTAAAAATAAATAACACATTTTTAAGATTTGATTTTATTAATAAAAATACAAAATCATTAAAACTTAAGTTCTGTATTATCCCTAACAAAATTAATTAAGCTCTTATTGTGGAGAATCTACATTGTTAAAATAAATAGTGATACTATTGAGCAATGCAAAAATAAACAAATCATAATAAATCACACTACCCCAAATTCCAATATTATTTATCTGGATAATCTACATAATATTACAAATATAATTTGTGACTAATTTACACAACTACAAATAAATAGTTTGACTTGTCAATTCTACCTTTAGATTGTAAATTTTTTTTACAGTATATAGGCTCCCTAACACTAAAATTGTGGAAAAATCGCATTAATGGTATAACTAACTTACATAATTGTAGATAATATATTTATAAAAAATAGATCAATATAATTTCACTGTAACTCTATACTATTTATTGTTGGCGCATGTTAATTAGACATTATCTCTTAACACAATTTGGGATTATAAACATTAATCAAACACAACTCTAAGATTACAATTATAATTATGAATAATATAAAATATGTTTAATTTTATTATTAATATTAATTAAAATTAAAAATATATAAATTATTTATTATATTATAAATACAATTATCTAAAATAGAAAATGAAAATTAGAACCATATATTAAATTTTATTTAGAATACTTATATAAATAAAAATAAACAGATTATAAATAATTAACAATATCTCAAAAAAAATTAGACACAATCAAAATTACGAGACTTAGATTAAACTATTAAATTTATTAAATTTCTTTAAAATAATGATGGTGAAGAACTTTATTTTCTTGACATTGATATTGCATCTCTACATATAAAGGCCTTAATTTTCAATCTTTGTTGCTTTGTCCAGTTTTTGTTAAGATTAAAGGTTCGTTTATTTTTCAGAGTATCTAGAATGCCTGGGAGTTTCTCAACCCCAATCTGCTTTGGGTGGGTGATGGTTTCAAGTCTGGCCTTTCTATTAATTCATTATCTCTCTGGTGGTCCTCTGTGTTTTCTTGTCAAGACAACCCCTTTGCTTTAGCCCCTTGTTCTAAAGATCTTAGATTGTTTAAAAAGGGATTTTAGTTTATTGGGGATTTATTCTGCAAGCATTCCAGAGACTAAATTTCTTGGGGTTCTCTCATTTTAAAATTCCAACCACTCCCTATTGATGCAATGCCTATTCAACAATTAATTGAAGGTATTCCTACTGAGTATTTGCATAAAATTGGGCTTACCTTTGGTGTTCCCTAAAGGAGTGAGTAGAATTGGCCAATACTACGCCTTTTTGCCTATACAAACTCTCCCTCGGCTATTTATTGATGGCTCCTAAAGTGTTTTATTTCGCTACTCTTAATAGACGTTGGTGCCTTTCCTCTTCGGCCTCTGTTTGGTCTCGTCATTTTCAGAGGGTATGGTTTGCTCAGCCTCATGTTGAGCCCAAAAAGGCCCATTTTTTATGGTGCATCCTTCATCAAGGCCTCTCGGCTAGCACTCGACTCATCCATCTGGGGTTTACTTTGGTGTGTCTGTGTTGCTAGTAGCTGGAAACTATTAAGCACATTTTCTGGTTTTGCCCTCGGATGCATTTGGCTTGGAGATGGATTCACACCCTTTTCCAGCCATTTTCTCTGGATTTCTTCTCCTGGAAAATGGCTCTTTTGGGGGACTCGGCCATGCTACCTACAATTTACACCAAATTTTGGCACATTTTCAGAGCAGAGATATTATTTGCGTTATGGAAAGATATGAATAATGTAATTTTTAATAATGTGATGCTTGATTGTGATTTCTCTATTACTAATAAAGTGGTTGTGATCTATAATGTCCTGTTTCAAATTCAAAATCAGGCTAAGAAGGTTCGACTTGAGGTGGAGCATCTCTAGCGCCTCCTTGATCATTGGGACTCGGCCCCTTGTGCTGTCAGTCGGGTTCCCCTATTTGTGCCCTCACGCCATTGTTCGTTGTTGCCTCGTTGTCATTTGCCACCTCCTCCTCACCGCTCTCTGCCTCTTGGCCATGGGTGGGGGCAAGCTCATCGCCGCCTGTGAACTCTTTCTCCATGGCAAAGATCTTCTCATTCTCGGTCACCTTCGCCTGTGCTTCCTTCGTCGGGTGGCTCTAGTTGGCCATCTTCTGATCCAGGCAAGTTTCCTCGGCTCTCGTTGGCCCTGTCTCCCACTCGGCCTGTTGATGACTTTGGCGATAAACAGGATAATGGATGGGACCGCTGGGATCCCATTACCGATGAGGCTCACCCCTCTGGTTCGAGTTGGGGTGACAAGCCAGATAATCCCCCTCCTCCACCGCTACCTGCCTCCATGTTCGCGGTTGTTGTTTTGCTGGTCTCTTTTTTTTTTTTTGAAATTCACATTGTTTATATGTAGTTGTTTTGGTGCTATGTTATGCCTCTCTCGAGGCTTATAATAGCTCAATGTGACTTTTGGCATTCTGGATGTGACTTTTCCACCCATTTTTGTACGAATGGCATTGTACATATTTTTCTATTAATATAAAAGTGTGCTTTTCAATTAAAAAATAATAATTGAAGTTTGAAAAATAAGAAACTTTACACCTTGTACAAGTATCTTGAAGACTATAAGGTCATATAATGGAAACATAAATGTAATAAATATGTAAACCCTGAAAAGGCTATGTTGTGGAGTATGCCTATCACTGTGTTTCTTAGTGTATTTGGGTCATTGTCCCGGTTTACATCATTTGAGTAACACATTGATGTGTACTTCATGTTATCTCGTTCTATGAGTGGGTTCATGTTTGTACAAGTGCCTCATATGATGTGGAGTTTTATGAATAAGCCCATGTGTTGTGTTGTAACAAGTAATGAAAAAAAATTACTTGATTTATTTAGTCATAAAATTATTGGGTGTGTATTTGTGGGCATTACAATTCTATGGCACATGTTTACGTAACATGCTCCTATACCACCAACATTGTTTGAAAATAGAAACATAATAACTAGGTATTTCGTGAAGAAAAAAAACAAAATAAAATAAACTTTAATACCGAGGAGATGAATCGGGCAACTTCAACTTTTAATAACGTACATACCAATTACGTAGTTGTCCAATCGCAAGTTCACGTCGAAGTTTCGGATGAGTACCTACTACCGAATATCCCACTCTAAATTATCCTTTAATATTTTTTTATTAAAGTTCATAGTACGAACGGATAAAAAGTAAAGGATGCAAATAAAAGGCAATTTCCTTTTTCCGTTTAAACTTAAGTATAAAGATGTGGTCTGACAACGCGTGCCAAGCTGCCTGTACAATATCTCAATAATTCAAAAGCAATTGAAAAAGTCAGACCGTAGTCTTGTAGCAAATAAAAGCTATGTAGACATTTAACAAAACTCAAAACATATTTGAAAAGTAAGCATATAATATATACATTATACTTCTACATTACAATCACACTTTCATGTCTATCTCAAGATGAGATTACAGTCGACTAGATCGTCGATATTGAATTTTTTTTAACAAACCCAAATATAATCTACGGCCTTCTGGAAAATAACAATCCCACCGAGTTTAAATATCACACCATTGCTGCTTGAAAATAACAAACTCCCAAATGTAGATACTATAAATATTATACCTGATTCAGACAGTATTACTATTACTTAGTAGGCTTGTTCAGACAGGGTCCTCATGGCTTCGAATCGCGGCTCTTTAGCATCGTATTTCAGCTGTCCATAAACATTCATATAATCTCCAAACGAAAACTTGGGATACGTTGAAGAAATTTCATCTCCTCCATCGACTATGGCTTCTGTGTTATCGTTTACTGTGAGTGAAGGAGCAGGATACACCATTGCGTTCATGGAGGGGTTGTAGAAAGATGCCACTGACAGCCGGTTTCCTTCTTTAGTCGGCAGAATACGATGCCATGCGCTCTTGTATTTTCCACCGCTTATAACTTCCAACTGATCTCCAATGTCTATGACTATTGAATACGGTGTGGGCTGCACATCGATCCAGCACCCATTGCTGAGGACCTGCAGACCAGGCACCTCGTCGTCTTGAAACAGAAGAATGAGGCCGCCTGCATCTGTGTGAGCGCGCAGGCCGTCGATGAGATCAGGTCTCGGGCAGGGTGGATAATGGCTCACCTTGGTGCCGAAGAATGGCTTCTCTCCTACTGCAAATGCTTCTTTCACATAGCTCTTATCCAGCCCTAAATTCAGGCTTATCATCTCCAGCAGTCTCTCTGCCAGTTTGTATATCTCTCCCTGGAATTCCTCAATGGTTTCCCTGCATAAAAAAGAAAACACCAAGAAGTTCTAATTATAAAATGATGCAAGTAATATTTCAGCGAGTCGTCTAGTGGAGTGTATATCTCTCTCCGGATGATCCTCCCCCCTTCTGTAGTAGTTGTGTCTAGTGCTTTCTTTTCTTTTCTCATTCTTTCTATTTACCGTTAGGACATTTCTGTTACCTAGTAACGTTTTTGTGGGACCGTGAGTTCTCCTGTCACCCCTACTAATGTAACTCCCTTATATTTTTAGTAATATAATGAACAGTTCCAATCGTAAAAAAACAAATCAATATTAACTAGATTTACTTGAAATTGGCAGGTTGTGATGGCCAGGAATCCGTCTTCTGCAAGTCACTGATCATGAAAATATCTTCCCAGTCGATGTCCCCAATCTTGTGAGACTCGGTGCAATTGTTGCCCTTCAGCTCGTCGATGATGAGATTATTCAGCGCGTTTACCATCAGAGACTCGTTGAAGTTTTTCTCTCTGTTCAGCTCGTAGTCCTGTTTGCAGAGCTCCTTTACACGGTCCATGAGACTGTGACTTATGCCATGGTTCAAAACCTGAAAAAAACAAAATAAACATAGATTAGTTTCCACTATATTTCAATGTAGATACGTGCACCGTTTAGAAACCATGGAAAAGAAAGTATGCAGCGGTTACCTGAAAGAATCCAGGAGTCTCGCAAGCGTTTGCAACCTGGGCCATGATATCTTCTCTACCTTCTTTGTCGAAATTTGTCATGTCTACAACTGGGATGGCCATTTCTGTGGAAATCAAACCACAATGGGAAGCTAACTGAGACAAAATTCTTACAGCAATGACCTTCTAAGACTTGTGCAAATCCACTGCAAGAAAAATTAGACGATATGTAGATGTATATATAATGCCCTGAATGTGTGACCACTGGGCATTACGTGTGTTGATGGGAGTTTGACCGTAGAGAGTTGGAACGCGCATGGAAATATCCGCAAAAACGTGCAGGCGAATCGCTATCTATTCATTGTACGTGGACTGTTTGTCGGAATGAAAGTCTCTCATATGTAACTTGTAAGTATATGCCGTTAATTTTCTCATGATTTTAAATTATTTCACCAATTCGTATTTGTGTCGAGTAATGGGGTGTACCGGCAAGGGTTAAATTTGACGGCCGTTTAGACGTTTTTCATGATTTTAGCCGTAAAATACTTGTAAATATTTGACATAACCGTCACATGTGACTTGCATATTTTGAGTATGACCGTAATTTTTTCTATAGATTTATATATAAACTATACTAATATATATTAAAAATAATTAAATATGTATAAAATATTTTTAAATATATTTGATTAACAGTGTAAAAATAACACTATTTTACATTTTTGAAAGGCAATATTTAAAAATTACCGTCACCTAAAATTTGTGTGACAGGCATAGGTGGCCGTCAAATTCAACCCCTGGGTGTACGTAATCATTTTTCTTGTTTTCAGTATAGAAGATTAATGGGTATAGGTGGTCACGTATTTTTTATTGGAACCCATCATTTAGTAACTTTGAAGAAATTAAATTAGGAATCTCGAATATTGAAAAAAAAAGAGCTCGCATTGAAAATGAAAAATGTTCGCAGCCCCAGTTCCATCGCCGCCACTGCCAATGTTTTGAACGGGCTCGAGCAATGGAGCAGCGTTGTGTAGGGGAATGTAGGCTGCGCACATGTCTGGAAGATTACTGACAGAAACACAACGCCACAAAGCCCTCCTCCCAATACATCAACAATAGGGGAGAAGAACATTGTGGATGGGGGCTGACCACACAAAATCAAAATCTCAGATGGCTCTAATGGAGGCAGCGGGTCCGTTGCCCTCCCTTGTGGTCCTCCAATGGCTCCTCTAAAAATGTTCTTGGCTGCTACTATTGGAACGCGCACACAAGTTTTTTCGAGGGCTCCTGATGCACCGTTCATTGTGGAAAAGACTACAGACACCACTGTTATCACCCTTTCATTCCTTGTTTTTGGCATCCTGAGGTTTGTGCGGCTATTGATGATTCGCTTGGTAGATTCATTAAGTTGGATGATGAGCGGTCTAAACAAGGATTGTTCACTTATGCTCATCTTTGCATTGAGGTGGATTTCAACATAGGTCTTCGAATTGGAATTAATCCATGATGGCTTTAAGTGGATTCAAATTCTCGATTATGAGAACACGACCTTTCGATGTCGGTTGTGCCATCAAACTGGGCACCTTCACGAGGCTTTCCTACTCTTACACACTCAGACTAAACAAAATAAAATCAAAGGGGCTTCTCAATGGCCTAAAGGTTGGTAACCATTCTCTACGTCGGGAGTCAAAGACCAGCCAGAAGTCAAAGATCATCCTGACAACATGAATGTCGAGCTTCCCCATGCTGGCAGTGGTGCTAAGCAGACGCATGTATCTAGCTCTTTTGATTCTAACCCCGCTTAGGATGGCCCGTGCCTCGATCCCCCGCTTGCCCTCGCACCCCAACAGGCGCCATGGACCATTATCACACGTTCTAAGGAGAAGAAGGGGCGTTTTGAGCCTCATGTTTCTCATTCTACATAGGACCCGAGTAACTTTGTTTTTGGTGTTCCTCAGGCACCCCTCTAGTTGTTTTTATGTTGTTTTGCTAGGATTGACCTTGTTTGCTTGTTTCTTTGGGGCGTGCTCTCATACCACTCATTTTTTTGTTGAAAGAATCTTGTATCATGTTGCATTTAATATAATATAAGATCCCCCTTTCATAAAAAAAGTGAAGTTGGAATAGAAGGTGACAAGGTGGCATCCACGGTTTGAAAAGTAGATCTCACATAAATTAGTAAGGTGTTCATATAATTCATTTTCTTCAATTTAATGTTTTAGACTAACAGTTGTTTATGAGTTGTAAGGTATGATTTATGGGATATGATTTTAATATTAGTAATTACATAGAATCTATAAATTACATCGGAGAAAATACAAATATTTATTTTGGTATAGCAGAGAAACGAAAGAACATTTTTCACCTTGTTTGATAGAATCCATATTTAAATCTATTAGCACGAACTGCAGTTTTAGGTTGGGAAGGAGAAAATAGACCTCGCCAACATGCAACACGGAATCCTCATAACACTTGCAGTTGGCCGCGACATCTGCCACTGTTACCACCAAAGATTTGAAAAATTCAATCATAAATGTTGTTGGAAAAAGTCTGTTAAAAAAACATTGCCGAATTTCGACACTTTCCAACAACATCTTCAAAGTAGACACCTACCGGTGAATTATTTTCAAAATGCAAGTTAATATTTGAAGACCTACAAATATTTTACAAAATATTTATTTTCTTTGATTTCCTTCATTTTTCGAAATTGTATTCATGTCTTTTCCAAAATAATACCAACATGATTTTTTGAATCATAACTCAACCAACAAATAATCTAATTATTTTTCAAAGCAACAAAATATTCATTTTTCACACATAACTTACTTCATAAAATGAAATGAATACTTCATCAAATGAAATGAATACAAAAATGAAACCAAATTCATAAAACCTTTAACTTTAAAGTTTCAAAATTTACTTGTTACATTAAATTTTAAAGATCCATTATACTCTCTTTAGTAAGGCCTTGCACCAACTCACCTTAACCCCCCCAAAAATCACAAATACTCCCATTTGGGCCTTCGAGGCATTTTTTTTTTTTTAAATGTTGGACAAACCTACTTGTTCATTTTACAATTAATCTAAAAATTTGATTAAGTACTTGTGTACTGAAATGAGAAAGCAATATTTCAAATGCCAATCATCTTCAAAACACTATGAGAGTACAAATACAAAGAGAAAAAATTGGATAAAAACAAATAATTACCAATTAAAACATTAAGATTCACAATTCATCAAACAACCAATTCATTTTTAGTTCACAAGAAGTTGCACAAAAATCACCACTTTTCTATTAAAGTCAATCTCAAACCTTCTTATTATTGGTATCTCCTAAACTTTATATTTTATCTATTTTACAATATACTTTCACCACCATAAACACCATTCAAAATTTAAATTTAGCAGTCACCCGTACGTTTAAACTTCTTTTAAAATAACTTCCAAATATTATCCTTCAGGTAACTTGTGCAAAAGAGTACTAATTAATATTACAAAGATACTACATTTTTTCTCACGGTCACTGTTCAACTACAACCGCTCAAGACTTTTTCTCAAAATTTGACTTCGTCCTTTCAAGACTGACAAACTAATCAAGTCTCCTTGACCTTTAATTTACGGTTTTAGGATGGGCCACAAAACCAATAAAATTCCGAGAAAAAAAAACACTTCTAGAAAGGCCGGGGCCCGGTGTATTCAACTTAGGTCATGCATGAACCTGTACCAAAAGGATTGACTGATAAAGCCCATTACTTAAGTAGACACCTCCAATATGGATATGTCTGAGTTAAATCAAGAAATGGTACAAGCCACATATAGGAAAGGTTCACTGTTTATATCACCTTTGAAGATAAGCATGCACGATAGGAGACACCCTCCTCTAAATTAGGGAAGAAGGATTTGGGGGTGAAATAATAGAGGGATAATTGTCAATATGTCCCCACACCCGCACAAAGAGGGAGAAGTTACAAGTACTTGTATGTGTTTGGCTAACCAACCTTATGCCCACTATTTTTTAATGCTCCATCAATGCATTTACAAGTCCCTGTCGATCATTATGGATCACTTCTTTTTCTGAAATATGTGGGACACATTTACGCTTTTCCTTTTCAGAATAGTGGGTTTGGTACGCAAAGAATTGAATTGTATTCAAGTGACTTTGACTCGACCGGAAAGAACTTTTCTGCACATTGTTTTCCTCCTCTTATTGAGACAACCCGTATTGGTAAACCATAATTATTTTTGTTCATTGATTAGAGATAATTCCCCAAATATTTTCTTGAGTGGGAGCGTGTTTTGTTGTGGGTGGAGGAGGGTATTAGAGGGTGGGGCCAAAACCTAGATTGACAGCATAAGAGTTTTTTGGATTCTATTTTGGAATGATTTAAATTATTTGTTATCAATCTTAATTTGATATTATCGAATTTAATTAAGGAGTTTATTGAGTGGATTTTTGAGAAGTGTATTAGACCTTTTGAACTCGTCATATTGATCGATATAGATTTGATGGGAGTGACAAGGGATATTATCGTTTTCATCATTCCTCGCTCTCCTCCCTCTTTTCTGCTTATCTTGACATTATGTAGAACCATTTTAAAAGTGGCAAGGAAATGATGGCTGATTTTAGTGGGCCTTAATTAGACTTTTTTTGTTAAAATCATTTCACGTCCTTCTTGAGAGCTTTAGTGTTCATTAAATATGTTTTAGGTATTGTTGTAATCATCAATAAAGAGAGAGATTGGAGTGTTGAGGCGCTAAGGGCTACTTTCATACGCAATTTAAAGATACAAGTGATCGATCTAACCACTAAAGACATTCTCTTTTATGTTGTTCATAACATGAAAAATAAAGGCTTCAAATTAGAGTTTATGGGCATGGTAAGTGAGCTTTCATCTAAATTATCCCCCCTAAATGTGAATTATATCTTATGGTTAAAATTTAAATAAAGTTTACCTTTCTCCTCCTTTTTGGGGCAATATACATTTGTTCTGTATGTGCCCTATTTTGTGGATGTTAAGGAGTCATTGACTTTGTCACCATAAGCCCTATTTTTATCAGCTACCCTAACACTATTTTTAAATTCTTTTTTGATTTGAGGAAGATTTGGACAATCTATTTATTAGTAAGAAGGCCAACTCCTTTAATGATCCCATTTTTAATTGAGAGGTGTTGATGAATTTGGTTATGGAAGGTGTAAGACTCTCCTTGGAGCTTGTGCTTACATGAGGTAGCCAATTGTCATCATCTTTATCGGCTTGAGGAATCCCACCCCTCTCAAGGAAGTAGAAATTAAGGGTTTGTTGGAACCTCTCTAGTAGAACATGCCTTGGTGAAATAATTTAATGACATTTTTTTTCTCAAGTATAGTGTTTTGGATGATTGACAGCTAGTGTTTAGATTATTGCACATTTTTCTATCGATCATAATCAAGAAAATTTCCCCCTTCTCTTTCTTGTGTTGGCGGATCTAGTTTGGATTGCCTAGATTTCGCGGTGTTTCTTCATATTTCTTAGCTCTTCTACTTTTTGTTCTCTTTTTAAGTATTTTTCTTTAGGTTTTTGGCTTGTTCTATTTGACTTATAATGTATGTTGCATATGAATGAGGACATTTTCTATCAATTACGTAATAGAAATTAACAAAAATGCAATCTAAAATGTTATATCTCTTATTAGAAGAACACAATATTTTTAGTTAATTTCATTAAACATCATCTAAAGTCTGCATATTATTTGAATGAAAACTTGTTTATAGATATAATTAATCATGAATACAACACATATATTTGAAGTCATTTGCTAAAGACATAGTTATATACAAGAAATATGTTTAATTTTTTTCAAAAGTTATAGTTATTGAATAGAAATGGTTTAATAGATAAAAATTTTAAATTTCATTTATTTATATGTATCTTATACTTTTTAGTCATTATTCAAATGACATCCACAAGAAATTATTTCTATTTTTATTGACATTTGTTTGTAGAGTAGGAATGGTGAATATAAATCACCACTTTGGATTTCTCACCCTCTAACTTCTTTTGCCATTGATTTTATCTTATTAGATTTTGTATTAATTTTTCAGTAAATTTTTACTATTGGAACTACCCTTTAAAATTAATTTTAAAAAAAGAGAGTTACATAGTCACGGTCCCACAAAATGCCATAAAGACATCATAAAATGCCAAAAAAATGAATAGAAAAGGAAACGCCACAAAAACAAAGCTAAAAAGGCTCGGGCCTAGAAGAAACTATAGAGCCAAAAATACACGGAGAAGTTGACACCATCACTAACCGAGTAACATGAGGCTCAAAATGTCCTTTCTTCTCCTTAGATCTCATGACAATTGTCCAATTCTCAGGCTCAAAAGGCAAAGCTAATGAAGAATCAAGATGAGGACGATCCTGCTCTAGGTCGGAGTCAGAAGATTCAGACATAGGAGATCTTTTAACACAACCGCCAGAAGGGGGAATCTCATCACTCATAGTCTCTGAACTTCCAGGGAGAGGATTTTCTTCAGTTCCATGCGATGTGAATGGTTGCCAACCTTTAGATTGCGAAGAATTCCCTATTTTTTTAAGAGTCTTATTAAGCAAGCAAGCTTCTTGTAGGTCGCCGGTTTGATGACATAATCTGCACCAGAAGACCGTATTCTCATAATCAAGAACATGTATCCATTTGAAACCATCATGAAGTAACTCTAACTTATCTGGAAGACTTTTGTTGAGGTCCACCTCAATGCAAATAATCATATTTGAAATAATAATCATACTTATATAAAATAATTATATAAATATACATATAGTAGTAAAAAATATATAATAAACATAAATTTAATTTTTATTTATCTACTGAAATGTAAAATAATATTGCATTTTACAATTTTCATTTTATAAAAAATATTATTATTGTAAATTATTTTATTATATTCTTATAAAATTTCAAAATAAAAAAATACTATTATTTAATTAAAATAATTATAAATTAACTAGTAAGAATAGTATAATGATCGTTTATAGTAATAAACATTCTAAAAAATTAAAAATTAAAAATAAATTAAAAATTAAAATTAAAACAAACACAAAAAGTATAATAAATATTAGAATAAATAGTGTTCAACATTCTAATTCCATTTCTATAAATAGATATAAGAATCCAATCGGTCAAGATATTAATATATTTTATTCTAAGGATTTTCTTATGTATAAAAGAATTAAATTAGTTAGAAAATTAATATGAATATATTGATATAAAAGTTAATTAAGATTTAATATAAAATAGATATAGAGAAATTTCACTAAAAAAGATTTTTTTTTTTGAAATTATTTTTGAACGGATAAGATGTATATATTGTTTTTTCAATTTCAATATAGGAAATTTGCTATGTAAATTTATGTTCTATCAAGTGTAATCATAGGATAATAAATTTTACTTCTATTTCAAAACGTATATATCTCAATCTTCTATTTTTTTTTGTTGACGTTACCTAGGGAGAGGACCCTAGCCCTTTGTGGTATCACCAACCCAAACCGGTCGTGGAACCATCTAAGGATGGAAGTTTAAGGTTTCGGCTAGCCCATGGATTAAACCACATTATCGCGGTATTTCTTTGTGTGAATCAGTGATCGTGAAGAAGATGATAAATGCCAATGGTTATTGCTAGTGCTCCCGTATATTTTCCTTTACCTACTTCAGAAATTTCAAGTGCTCCAAGTCTTTGTTCGTATGAGATCCTAAATCAAATGACCAACCTGGGCAAAGACTTTTGGAAATGTATTTAACCTAACCAACGACAGTTAGGCGACCGAAGTCGGTTGAGATATAACCGGTGTCGATTAAGGCAGAAATATCTAGGTTGGCCAAAAATAGCTAGATTGTTGCTATTTTTGGCATGATCTCCAACCTTCTTCCGAGTCTTGAGTGATGGATCCCAAAAAGATAAGTAGGATTCTTTTTAGGTTTGTTAATAGGAGTTAATTCTAGGTTTAAACTAAGTCCTAGTTGGTTAGGATAAGCTTAGACTTGGTCTTAGGTCATTAATGAGGTTTGAGTGGGTCATTTGAGTGAGCTGGCTGGGTGAGGTGGTTAAGTGAAGATATTAAGTAATTTAATTAAGATAATTAATTCAATTAATCATGTGCACTAGGGGATATGAATAGGTAGGATATGGTTTAGTTACTGAAAAGGGTTTTAATGGAAGTATGACCCAATTTTGGTGTCTACACCATCTAAGGATGGAAGTTTATGGTTTCGGCTAGCCCACGGATTAAACCACATTATCGTGGTGTCCTATCACTAGGTATTCCAAACCATCGGTAGTAGGCCGCCTTAACATGAAGTTAAGATTGGAACCTTGAACCTCCTAATTACTAGGAGACCCAAGAACTATTACACCAGTACTCGTTGGATTCTCAATCTTCTATTATTAATACAATACAACTATTCAAATATATAATATCCCTTAATTTATCATATATTTAAATTACGTTTTTTTTCCTTGAACATGTTTCATACATATTTTATTTCCACCTCTTCAATGTTGGATTTAATGTCTTACATTTTCACAAAATTTAATTATATCTCCACTTAAAATCTTAATGAAATTCATATTGGACTTAATAATTACAAATCCTCCATATGAGTAATTTGATGTCTCTCTTCCTTTATTTTCTATGTACATTTGCATTGATACTATGAATGATGGCCTAGCTATTGAGAGTTATGCATTGCCATTACTCTAGATATACATGTTGTTTGTCTAAAAAACACACCATTACTTTGCAAAAACACAATGAAAATGATTTAAATTTAAGGATTCTTCATTTTCTCCACTACTCTTCCTCCCTCTTACTTCACACACCCTATCCCCAATATATTTTTAAAAATTTGTATACTTTAACCCTTTATACAAACAATATATTGGGTTCATTTTGGTTAATATTTATAATTTTTATATAAATTTACGTTTTTAGATTGTAAATCCCTCATATTTTCAATTTAATGTCAAAGATTAAAAATATCAATTCCACAAAATTCATCTATAATATGAACATGACTTCATCCTTCATTTTAATATCACTTCAAATTTGTAACTTTGATGAATAATACTTTGTCAAAAGAGAGAGAAATTTTACTATAAATGGAAAATAACAGATATGATTAAAATATGAACTTAAAATCCAAATCAATACCCAAGCAAGACATAACTCATGATGGATAACAAAGATATAGATTAGACAAATACACGGTTATTGATTAAAAAAAAGGGAACCGTCATCGATTACTTCATGGCCTGCGGAAATATTTAATTTAATTTAATTTAAAAATAAAAATAGCGAACAAGACAAGGGAATATCTTGGACTAAATATCTTAAGCCTCTATAACAATATTTTAAAGCGAAGATTTAATGTATTTTTAGCTTTACAGTGTATAAAATATTTTAATAAATGGTTTTCATGATTTCGCTTGATTCATACATGAGTTTTCTTCTTTAAAATGAATGACTAAATGTGATGTGATTCTGTGATTCATTATCGAAAAGAAAACTAATAAATATTTTTTTAATGATGAATTATGAGATGTACTGATCCAAAACATTGGTTGAAAATATCTGTATGCAATTAATCTAATATAATTTTTTAAACATTCAGAGTAAAAAATCAATGGATATCACTAAATTTATTTTTGTATTGAATCTACCGTCAGCAGTGATCAAATGTGATAAACCTCCATCAACCACTACAAATATGGATAGAAGGATTATCACCATAACGAGTGGGATAGCGACAGGTACAGTGTTTATGTTGATTAGTTTAGGAAAAAAAGACAGTAGGGAGTGGGACTGTGGACATCATCATTTAACTTAGGTTTGAAGGAATCGGCGTAGACTCCACTTTCAGTGTGCAGGTCAAAAAGAACAGGGATAAGTTAAAAAGACATTATTTGCCATTGTCCGTAACATTTGAAAGTTGAACTGCTATTTACAAGGTGAAGGGACCACAGACCACTGCTTGCATGAATTTTCTGTGGGACAGTTGTTTTGATTTTTCTCTGCGCAAAACGTGCGTTTGGTACACAAGGAATTGATTGCTATTCCCTTAATATCCGTTGGAGCCTGTCAACTAAGATGGACAGTTTCACATTGTGCTCGCCATTCTGAGATCGTACCACAACCGGCTAATTATCTTTGCCACTCACAATATGAATGCGGTTCTTCAAATTGACCATAGGTAGGTAAGTATGTGCCTTAAATTTGATGGTTATTCTTCTTTGGTACGGGGATAATGGGTTTAAAGGCTCATCTTATCTCCATGATATGTGGATGAAGTAATTTGGTTAATACTTGTGGTCCGTGAATAAATGAATGAACGAGGACTCTACAAGTTATTTTGAGATGTGTTAAGTGGCATTTTTTGTTTAGGATATCAAGACATGTAGTTGAAGGATAATTGATCGAGATATTTATTTTGTGATTATGAAGCTACAAAGGAAGAGATAGGTAGGCAATTAAATACATGTGTTGTAATTCATATCTAGATTGATATAAATTCGTAAATAATTAAATTATATACATATACACATATATGTACATGTATATGTATATGTATATATATGTGTACAAACACAACTTTAAGAATATTCTTGTATGTAAGTTAATTATTTATGAATTTATATCAATCTAATTAAATACATATGTTCATATAAATTTGTAAATAATTAAATTGTATACAAAAATGTTCTTGAAGTAATACACACACATATGTATAAATGTATGCATGCATGCATGTATGTATGTATGTGTGTGTGTACATACACACACACACACATACATACATACATATGTGTGTACATGTATATGTGTGTGTGTGTGTACACATATATATGTGTGTATATATACATATATACACACATACATATACATACATACATATATGTATATATACATATACACACACATACATATACATACATACATATATGTATACACACACACACACATATATACATATACACACATATGTATGTATGTATGTATATACACACACACACACATAAGTATATATTTTATATATGTATGTATGTATGTATGTATGTATGTATGTATGCATGTATGTATGTATATGGGTATACATATATATGTGTGTGTATGTATATATACATACATACATACATATGCACATACACATGTGTGTGTGCGTGCACGCACACACACACATAATTTGTCATGATTTTGGAGAGGGTCGTTAAAAAGAGAACTAGTACATTAGAGGGGCTAGACAATGAGCCAATGAAGACCCATAAAAATCAACTTGAACATAGAATAGTGAGTAGAACTATGCATCCTTAGCTAACACGACTAGAATCGGAGTAGTATATTTTTGAAAACTATAAATTTGGTTGAACCTGATTACGAACCTAGTTTTCCTACTTCAGGGCTCCAAAAATTACACTCTCTTTTTCCAAAAAGTTGTGTAGATTTCTAAGAAAACACTTTATTTATTTGGAGCTCTAATGTGGAAATGAAAACTTGAAAAATGCTACAAAAAATGAGTGATTTTTTCAGAGACCTATCTTATCTCTCCAGTATTAAAACAAACATACTAAACAACATGCAAGTTAATAGACATTTTGGCAGGGTTGAATTAAGGTTTCTGAGCGCCCTAGGCAGTACTCGGATCGTGCGCCCCCTCCCATCCGGGACCAACGACCCACCTAAATGTTTATTTGCTAGAATCTTCGATCTAGAAATTATTTATTTATTTTTTTGTTATCCTGGCTAAGCTTTTCTAGACAGAATCTCAATACACAATTCATCCAAAAAAACCTAAACACCTTTGCGAAAATCTTTAAATCTTTAAATTGACTGATTTCAGATCTGTTTTGTCCTATCATTTTTCCATGATTTTAGATGAGAACAAAAAATGAATTTGAAAGTTGAAACTGTAGTTGCTGAAGCAGGGATGCAGATTCACATATTCCCACATGCTCATCCCTTCATGGCCTCTCTCAAATGGAGACCCACCCATGATTGTGCTCTCATACAAATGTTTCCATGCCTCCATGAAATCTCTGTTGGTTTCCATCAGCAGAAGAGCCACTGAAGATTTATTTTGTCCTTCTCCTAATTTTGCAGGTTCCACCAAATTTTTTGAAATGATCGTCAGTCCATAATTTTCTGTGCACGTGGGGCCGATTAATATTTTGGCAAAGACACCGTGGGAAGAGAGGAATATGAGAATTTTGGAAAGGTAATCTAAGTTGGGGGACTTTCCAGTGGAGGAAGAAACTGTAGTCTCACAACTCGTTGCTCATTGTCTCTGTCTGTGACTGTAATTTGTAAACAACACTGAGCTCAGAGTGATCACGAATTTGAAACTATAGTCTGTAGTGGGAATTGGGTGTTTACTTTAATATCAATTATTTTTTGTAGAATTTTAAACAAACCTCAGTGGACTACCTAGCTGACCTAGAAAATTTGTTAGAAAATGTGGCGCCCTCCCTTTTGTGTGCCCTAGGCAACTGCCTAGGTTGCCTAGGGCAAGACACGCCCCTGCATTTTGGCATTTTTGAAGTACCAAATCCTTATCTCTTTTAATGACATAATCAATACAATGTAGTAAATGCTAGATGCTCATATTTATTTAGATGGTTCAATGTTTCTCTAAATGTTTCTCACTACTTTTGAGATGAGGATGATGTTATAATGAATGATATCTTTCTCATCTCTTTGTTGTCTTCTTCATAAATGTACTATATATAATTTTATGTATTTATTAAATTTTGAATTCAAACGAGGACCCTAATGGCATCCATGCTGATGAATGATGAGTAGAAAAAAAGGACAAATGACATTAGGGAACCAATATAAAGTTACAAAGGACCACAAGAAAAGTAACCAAAACCATATCAATATAGTTTATGTTTAGTTCTAGAAAGAACCAAGAAAATTAGGAAAGAAGGGGGAAGAGAGAAAGTAAGAGAGAAGAGAGAAAAAAAGATAAGAAAGAGAAAGAATAAAATATGGCAATATGTTGAAAATTCCAAGGTACAAGAGCAATGTATATTTACAATTCAAATAGTTAGTCCCACACAAAAATTGTGTTTTTACATAATGTCTGGCGACTTTGATGTGGGTGTATACATATATCAAATTTTAAAAAATGGATGCTGTTAGAATTTGAGGATTTTAATAAATACAGATTTAATCAAACTACATATTATATAATTTTATAATAAATATTTAAATAAACATTACATCATAACATAAGTAAATAAAGAAATACTTACAGGAAATAAATAACACAGGTGACACAAAATTTATAGTGGAAAACCCCAAAAGGGTAAAAACCACTTTGAAAATAACCTTTTACTTCAAAGAACTTATTTTATATCCAGTAAGATCACCTCCTCCTTAAAACCCTATTTACCAAGGGTAAAACCAAATCACTTGATTTGCACACCTTTGATATATTTCCCAAATATATCAAATGAGAACCTAAAGTCCTTTTTATATAAGTTGATCGGGTATGTCTCCCGACCCACCTTTTCAACCTAAATAGTTGACATATATACCTAGGTGAGTGTATTTAATAAATATAAACATAAATGATTCACATTATTAAATACTTACCTAATGTATATTACCTATGTATGAATATTTAATAATAGAAAAATATTTCATATTATTGAATATTTAACCTATATAATAGTGATGGACCCATATTAATTAAGGGTTGGCCAGACCACTTAATTATTATGTTCCAACACTCCCCCTTAATGTTAAGTGGGATAAAATATATGCTAATAGATTACCTACCTGTGGTACACTACCAGATTTACAATCCTTAAACCATAAAGGTTTTAGGCTAGCATATCGGGTGAAGGAATTATAACACCTTTATCATACTCAAGTTACCTTTTGGTACAAAAGGATTTAGAATCCCAAAGATCATCCTATGATCAGTGGCTAAGTATGATTTGTGAGTTTTACATATTCTCACAGGTTCTCATAAAAGGTTATTGAACTCAAGCATATACGAGCCGTTTATAACCAAGGACCTCCTTAATAATATGCTTGTAGTGGATGTTTACCAGTAAACTCAATAACACTAAAGAGTTTACTAAAGACCGCCTTTAAGATCTTTCTACACTTCTTTCTAAAAAAGAAGCCAAGGAGGTATACATGCCTGAAGGTATTTTTACACTTGCCTGAAGGTCTTTTTTACAAATGCCTGAAGGTATTTTTACAAAAACCAAGTTCCATTAGGAGGTGACATTGTCATGCACACTCCCCCTCAATGGAAACTCTGACAATCCAAGATTTTCACGAAGTGACAAAACTTTACAACACTCAGGGGCTTTATGAAGACATCGGCAACCTGCTCTTCAGTTGGCATGAACTTGAGATCTATCTCACCACTTAGCACCTTCTCACGGATGAAGTGTATATGTATCTCAATGTGATTCATCCTCTGATGTTGTACTGGATTATGTGCAAGAGCTACGGTGCTTTGGTTGTCACAGAACAAAGGAACACTATGTGGATCCTTCATCTTTATCTCATCAAACAACCTCTTTAGCCATAGAGCCTCTTTTACATCTTTCATTGCACTTCTATACTGAACTTTTGTTAAAGAGATAGAAACAATTGGCTGATTTTTGCTGCACTAAGTAATGACACCTGCACCAAATTTAAACACATAACCAGAAGTAGATTTTTTATCTAATACATCACCAACATGATCAGAATCACAGAATCCATATAAGTTAGCATTTTCATTCTTAGTATAATGCAACCCATAATTTATTGTACCTTTAATATATGTAAGAAACTTTTTTGCAAGATACCAATGATCTCTATAAGGTTCCTGTATAAACCTAGAAGCAATTCCTACTGCATAGGAAATATCTGGTCTGGTGACAGTTAGATATATCAAACTGCCTATATAAAGTAGGATCAAATTTTTCACATGCAAGTTTAGGATCAATTTTCAGTCCAACTTCCATAGGAGTAGAAATTGGTTTACAATCAATCATGTTAAACTTTTTTAGTACATTGGTTGCATATTGTGCTTGAGAAACAACAATAGAATGTTTATCTTGAAATATAGTCATGCCAAGAAAATGATGTAAGAGACCTAAATCAGTCATTTCAAAGTAATGTTTCAATTTTTCTTTAATTCTACAAATTGAAGCAGGAATATCACCAGTCATAAGAAAATCATCAACATATATATAAACAATGATAATATGTGATCCTTCTTGCTTAATGAATAGATCATTGTCAGAAGAACAATTAACAAATCTTGACTGTTTAAAGAAAGAATTAATTTTCGCATACCAAGCTCTAGGAGCTTGCTTTAAACCATACAAAGATTTTTTTCAATTTACAAACATAGTTTTCTTTACCAGTTTCTTCAAATCCTTTAGGTTGAGACATGTAAAGTTCTTCTTTTAAATCACAATTCAAAAAGTTATTTTTCACATCCATTTGGTGGATTTCCCACCCAAATTGAGCAGCAATTGCAATTAAGGTCCTAATAGTACTCAATTTAGCTACAGGGGCAAATGTCTCAACATAATCAATACTAGGTTTTTGAGTGAAACCTTTAGCAACACTAACATCTGTATTATATTTTACTTTGTATAACCACCTAGACCCTATAATACTTCTTTTCTCTGGAGGTGGAACCAACTCCCAGGTTTGATTTGGGTGTATACATATATCAAATTTAAAAAAATGTATGCAAAGAATTTTCTTTGATTGTTAAGAAACCCATTGAAAGTTATTGAAGTCAATACTAAAACATTGTGAAAATGTTGAACTAAAAACTAAAAAGAGTGAAAGATCACTTTGATTTTCCTAGTAGTGGGGTGCAAATATTATTTAACTAACATTAATAACATACCATTCAAGGATATATAGTTTCACATGTTCTTATGTTGAATCTTGCATGCCTTTCTAATTTCCATATTGAAGGGATGTATGGATTTTAATAATAACTTCGAAGCTCCTATGTCGTTGAATATAGAAACATGGGAAGAACATGTTCAAGTCAATAAGTGTTGACATGACTACTAAATTTTAGGAAAGAGTAATTCAAACAAATGCAAATGGTTTTTTTGTTAAAAAAATGGAGATGCCCTCAAATAAATCCAAGCCTCGGAACCTAATTTGAATCTTGCATATGTGATAATTTGGGCCAAGATCGAGTACTAATAAAATATGAATGAAAAAAGATAGTAAAGTTGTGAGAGAGAGGAAACAAACATGAGCCAAAATATAGCTTGTATATTGAATTCATAATAAAATAGCTTTACAAGAGGCATATAAATAGGAAGTGGGGAAGTGTAATTGCCACCTTAAAATATGGAGAACTGTAAATCCCATTTATCCTTTTGAAACCTAATAAATATAAATACATTTGTAGGAAAAACCATGAAATGGAATAAAAAATCTACACCCCCAACCCCCCCCCCCCCCTCCCCCCGCCCCCAGCGTAGCTTAGGTGAGTAAAATAAATGGGTCTTGTCAACAAGGCATGATGAGTTACCTAAGCACAAAGAAAAAACTTCATAAAGTGGATAAAAAGAGAAAACAATAGAAAAAAATCCTTCCAAAAAGAGAGAATAAGTAAGTGCAAAGAAAATTTCCCTCAATAGATAAGCCCCTAAAATAAAATAGAGAACCCCCTAGAAATAAAGAGAGAAGAAAGAGAAGAAGAGAGGACTAGGTAGTTCCCCCAAAGATGAGGCCTCATGAATTCCTAATAGATCCCACATATGCAGAATCCTATTGTCAAAATGAAGATTAGTGAAGATTGAATCCCAGTTAGGAATGTCATACACTGCAATGAAATACTATGGATTGAAGGAAGAGGAAAAATGATTATGTGGAACATGTTACATACTGGAACTATGACTATGCCTTCCTCTCATTTGATGGATCACCCACCAAATAATTTTCATATTGTAGTGTCTGTAGAGTCCAAATTCAACTAGAAGTTAGAATCTTGGAAGAAAGTGCTCTAGTAGTTTGTGAGATAGGAACAAGTGGACCTAAAGATGGATAATCGAGAGGAGATTCATCAATATTTGATGCATGATCAAGAGAGAGGTGAGGAAGGATAGGATGAGTGTAATCAAACTTTGAAACATGATTATGAGATAAGGAGGTGAGTCCTCATAATTTATCTCATCATCTGGATTGAAATCAAAATCATCATCATTTGCATTGGAAGAAGAATCAACATGAGTTTTCCCAGATGAATCCAAATCCTTAGAACTCTCATCAATACCCAATGAGTATAATGTGAATGGAGTTAGTCATGGGTCGAACTTGAAGGGATATCCATATCTATAGAGGAATCACCATCAAGAGAAAAGTGTGAGAAGAGATAAACCTGAGAATGGTTATTTTCTCTCCCTACTACCACGATAGAATCATTGTGCAAATAAGTTGATAACCAAATAATATGGAGTGAAATCAACTTTATTTCTTTAAACATGGTGTGTGATTTGATATATTGATAGTAGATTAGCTGAAAATGAAAGTAATAAATAACATCCTAAAATTTCCCATCACCTATGTAATAAATTGTCTTCCAGATACCTTATCAAAAATGTGATCACCCATCAAAATAGTCGGCATAGAACATGACTCTAAGAAAGTGAAGGAAACATGTGACGATTACCTATGGTGTGAAGCATTTAAGTCAGGAACCCATATGATATGGTGAAATGTGATTGCTACAAGTGATTTCCTTTAACTTTTACTTTACTATTATATATTACCTTTGTGTGCTCCTGAACTGGTGAAATTTTTGTATCTGAACTGGGAACCCTTCTATTGTTTTCCTCTAAATGTGTGTGAGGTGATCAATCTATTTTTGCATACACCTATGTTTATCATGTTCAATTTTTCTACGATAGGTAAATTTTACCCTCTTTTTTTTAGGTTTGGATTCAGAAAAGGAGGGACCAGTGGCAGGTTTTGCATATTTTTCTCACTATCATGTTTGTTTTATTTCCTATCCTTTTTTTTGAAGCCTTCTATTTTTCCTGTGTATAAAATAAGGCATGTGTCTTATAATAATGTAAAGTACTCATTTGTATGAGATTATCTTTTTCTCTAGTCAAGGAAGAAGTAAAATCATATAAGGAATTTTCCATGATGCTCCAAGGGAACTCATAGTGGCAAGGAAGGTGTAAACATAAATTAAATAGTCAAGACCTAACTTGGAAAGAATAGAAAGAATCAACTATTCATTCCTTTTGTTTATCTCGCATTTTTTATCTGTAATTTAAGCAATTTGAATTTTGTGAAGAATTATTAAAGAGTGTCAATTTTTTTTGGACTCAAATTAATGATCTCATTCTCTAGTTCATGATCTCTCATTACATGATTCTTCCCAAAAATTACATCCAGTATGGTCCAAATGTCACTAGGTGTGCTAGTACATTCTATGTGAAAGATTAAATTAAGAGATAGAAACAAACATAATAGAGCATATCCCCCATCACATAATTTTTTAAACCACTTAACATTAACTACACTTAATATTAGTTCAATTTCAAGATTCATTGTGATCTTGTGTAAACCCTTACTCCTCAATAATATTTACATTTTGATTTTCCACTCATGATAGTTAAATGGTATGGGAAACACATTTTGATTAAGAATAAGATTACACAAGATGTACCCCATGAACTTATCAACAATAACTCTCCAAGGTTGTCACTTCATAATTTAGTAGGTATATAATTCTTCAAGAAGAAATTTGATATAGCCCAAACATGGAAATGATAGTATTGACAATGTAAATAGATTAAAAAAACACACACTTTCAAAAAAATGATGCCTTAAATGGAGTTGTGAGAAAATATTTATGCTTCTTACAAGACTTTATGAATTTTTAAATTAATACTTATTCATAGGCCTTTTAAAAAATAAATTATTCCCAACTTAATTTTTTTCCTTTATTGAGTTAAGCCCCCTTGTGTTGGTTGTGACCAAGGGCTAAGGCTAGGAAAAGAGGGGAGATATGCACTTCATTATTTACCTAATTGATAGCTTATCACCCCTTTTTATCAATGCACATAGGTTTAGGGTTAGGTCACTCACATGGAATAATGAGCCCTAACAATAATATGTTGTACAAGATCAATACAACACCATATCCAACTAATTTTATACACATAAGGCCACACAAGTACAAGATTTACCTCAACTTCACATAGGATCTGCATGAAGTACATGTATAGGTACATTCAGATCCTCCTCAAGTAAGCATAATGTTCAAAATAAGGTTGATATGACTATTAAGATAGGTATAAAAACCAAACTTGGATAGATTCAATGACATGCCTCAAAATAGAATGCATCTACTAAACATTACAAACTAAAAAATACCCACTGATTGTTTGGAAAAATCCATAAAAAGTAGAAAACAAAAACTATTATGTAGCACATAATTATGCCAAATAGCCTCAAAATGACCATAAAAAAGACTAGATCTAGCCTTCTTCAAAGCATAATCAAGGTTTGATGCTGATCCTAGATTTTTGGAACAATTTATAATCAACGGCGCAATTCGTTTGTATAAAGAATTTATAAAATGATTTTTTTCCTATAAAACAACTTATTTCCTCCACTCTTTTCTTCTTCTCTAGATCATCCAAAGACATAAGAGAAGATCATATTAAAAGATCAAATGATCTACAATAACAATCGTGAAAAACTCAATATTCTAATAAACACAACAAAAAATGAAATGCTTACTAGAACACACTCTTATACTATGTGAGAATGTGGGCCAATATTGAGCATTGATAAAATTCAAACACACACACACACACACACACACACACACACACACACACAGAGAGAGAGAGAGAGAGAGAGAGAGAGAGAGAGAGTAGCTTTCATGTTGAGTGCATAAGAAAATATCATTACAAGAGGAACATAAATAATAAGTGGGGAAGTGTAACTCCTATCTATCTAGGAAACACCCATGCAAGCTAAATACATGTGTAGGAAAAACCATGAAATGGAATAAAAAACCTACACAAACCACATGATTTTTTGAGAACAATTTAAGTGACACAATTAAAGAGAAATAAATAATATGTTATTTAAAGGGGGCATACTTATGAAAGTTATGAAGTATATCCTTTAATGGGAGCAAGCGCTATATATTGGTACATATTTTTTCCACATGTATGAGAAAAATATAATAGAAGGTGTGATATTTTGGAATCTCAAGATAAAATGAGTGTAATAATATATTACCCCTTTTTAGACATGTGATGAACCATGCTTTACAAATCCAAAGATAAAATAACTACATGTGTCATTTTTGAGAGAGGAAATAAAATCATTAAGGTGTAACAAAATAAGGTATCATCTTGGAAGCATATATGTCATAATAAAGTTTCCCCTTATAGGCTTATAATATAAAATATATAAACACAAGTATAGTCTGCCTATTATAGGAAAGATATAATAAACAAAATAAATTATGTCCATGCCCCATATGGGTAAGATATAACTAGTTTAAGAATATGAACATCATGCACCTTAAATGCAAGGTACAAGGAATGATACCCCAATAGTTGTCATCACCCTAAATATAATAAAAGTAATTATAGTAGTAAGAATCCCCCCAATGGGAAAGGTATGATCAATGCAAATGAAAAAATATAATGTCCTATATGAGTGAGGTGTGAGTAGTTTAAGCATAGGAATAAGTATCCCCTTTGTTTGAAACATGTAAACTAAAATCTACCCTATCACTACATTACTGTGAATGATTCAAGTTACTTTTATTGCAACACTTAGTTATTTGGTGTTTCCATTTTTTTAAATTTGAAAATGAAATTCAAGCTTAAGGTACTATTTTGGAACTTTTACATCATATGACCCTAAGATGACATTATTTAAATCATTTTTTCATTGTATGACATAGATATGCCTTAAAATTTGTGCCTTAAAGTATACATAATACTGCATTGTGTTTTTTGAATTAAGTGTGCCTTAATTTTTTTGAATTAAAGGGTGAATTATAGTGTCTAAAGTAAATAGTCATAAATAATACTTAATCCAGCATTAGGGAAACAAGTATTGGAATTTTGTTATTGATATAATTAAATAATCAATTTTGTGTATTTGGAGGAGTAAATTGATAATGATATCGTAATAAATAAAAATGTTGTGGTGGAGGTTGACTAAGGGTGAAATGAAATCTTATTTAGAAAAGAAACAAGTGAAGGATATAAGGGTTTTAAAACTTATTGAGATAATAAGCTAGTGAAGATGACTAACTTGTATTGGTTAAATGATTTTATGAGTTAGTATCCTTATATTATGTAGTATTGAGTTAGGTTAGAAACATTATGTAGACACCCATTTTTGGTATAGTGCCCCTCTACCATCTTGCATTCATTCAATTCTCCTCCCACTTTTATTTTGTTCTAAATCCCATCCATCTACATTTTAATTAATTAATGGGTCCTACATAACCCATTTAATAATCCAAATATTGTCATATCTAAAAAATAATGCAAAACATGGGCAATAATGCACCCATCCAACATCCCACTCTTAAAATTCAAAAAGAGAATGCATTATTTCACTTAATACCCACCACCTCATATCACATCCATCTCATAAGTCAATTGGTGTGTCCCACAGAATCACATCACCTCCTTTAATCAATGTTACTTTACCCAAACCTGATTACATATTAACCCATAGTTTAGCCTGATCTTAGGCTATAAATATGGGCTTTCCCCCCTTCGGAAAGTTAAGTTAGAAAATTTGGGAAAATGTTGTTTTGAATTCCTAGCTTCTTCTTTATCATTTACATCCTCATGATGTCCTTGTAACAATAATGTAATCCCCACGATACTCTTCTCTTGATTCGTTAGTTCATGTAGTGTGGTTCTTGTTGCACGTTGTGTTTAGACTAGATCAATAGCACCATCTACACACCCGCAACGTCATGTTCCTTTGTTTATCAATCTTGCGTGTTATTTGTTTATCTTGTATTTTATCATTCTTCTTTATCACATGGGGGTTGACAACCATCGAGGAAGTTAATGCTTCTCAGATCTACTTTGTTATGTAGTCCCCGCATAAAATCTCTAATCAATATTTCTCTAGTGTCTATGAGCTGCAGGTTTGTTGGGATCATAGGGAGGAGTTCAACATCGACTTTGCGCTTGTATCATCCATCACCATCTCCAAGGTACTAAGCCCTTGTATACTCGACATTGTTTTGTGTCTTTTGATTTTTCGTACACTAATTTGGAGAGGAAGCAAGAAAATCCGATCAACATTTGGCACACCCGGGGGGACCAGATCAATTTCTGGTCATGTTTTGTTTCTCTCATCAAGTATAGGTGTCATATGTATAACAATTATTGTGTTTTATATTATCATAAGTATGACATCACATCAATCTAGATATATGATCTGTAGTTTTCATTTGTATACTCACCTACTTGTAGGATCTTTGATACCATCTTCGTCCATGTGTTGTGATGCATACATGTAGTTGTTTATGTCACCATTAAGGTATGTGGATTTTTCGTTTGAAAATATCTGTTATTGATTTGTTTTTAAGAAGCATAAACTTTTATTGTTATTAATCTTAATAAAATAACAATAACAATAATAATAAAAATAAAATAAAATAATAATAATAAAAAAGGAAGACTGGATCATCTTAACCCTACTCTACACTACTCCATCTCCACCTCACTCCCCATCTCCCCTAACCCACCTCACCCACCGCCCACCTTGCTCCACTTTGTCCCCATGTAGGCCAACCTCTCTCCATTATAACTCCCCTCCACTTAGCCACTCCCACCGAATTAACCCACCGTCCACCTCACTCCACTCTATCCCCACGTAAGCCGACTCAGCTCTCCACGTATCTCCCCATCCAACATCCACACATCTCCCCATCTCCCAACAACCCATCCTCACCACATCACTCCCACAGACCCCTTCATCTTCCTGCTTCCCACTCGATCTCCATTCCACCCTTCCACCACGTTTCTCCACTCCTCTCGGCTTCAACCCGTCTGTCACCTCCCTCTCACCCACGACTTGCCAAGTTACCATCCTCCCACCCATGCCGAGATTTCCAGCTCCATTACAAAATCACGCAAGTTTTGGGGGCAGTGAATTCTTATAAACACATTTATCAACAATGTTTATCATGCCATAGCCACTCATTTATTTTCTCATTTAGAATTTCTGTGATGCTGATTGTGTCATCATACATGTGACAGCCTAAGTTTGCATAGCCAACCATGTCCCCAGTTAACCCCAATTTACCATATAAATAACGCGAGTATCCACACAGATTCAATATTTCGTTGCTTGGCGCTTCCCACTATTTCTGCCTCAGTTTCAAACTCACTGTAACTCTCTTTCTATCAGTCATCGTATAACTACCTACGCTACATTCTAACTTCTAACTCTGTTGCAGAATCACGTAAGCTTCAAGGATAGGGACTGGAAAGTTTCTTTACCGTAAATCGTTACAGTTCTTCACAACCAATTTATAGATAGTGCTTGTAGCACCATCACCACCCACCCCGAACTCTCATCCATCTGTCCCCCCAACCGCTTCCTTCCTCCTCACCGAGCCATTTTCTTCCTCTCCTTACCGAGAACTCCCCTTTCCTCTCCCACACCTCAGACCATCCTACACAATTCCCTTTCTTCCTTCTAAGTCAACTCCCTCTCCACGGCCTATCCAACTCCTTCACTCCGAGCTTCCATCAATTTCCCATGTCGAGTATCTCTAGTCTCTCAGGTTTCAATCCATAGTGCATTTCCTTTCACATCTCCCTTTGACGTGCACTGGCCTACGTGAATGCCACATAGCGCGACCACACACCACACATCTTTTGACTTTTGACACAAACATCTTCTATCCAAACACCATCTTTCCGACGTATCACATCCATTTATTTTTTTATTAGTTATTTAGCTAGGCTTTGTATAGGTGGATAATTTAGGATAATTGTTTATTGTTAGTTAAATATTTACTATTTGTTCATTAAAGTTCATAAGATAATTGTGCTGTTTACTAGTTAATTAACTACAATTTGTTAATTAAAATTCCTAGGATAATTATTCATAGGACAATCATTTTATTTACTAAGTTAGTTAGTTACACTTTGTTATTTAGAACTCCTAGGATAATTATTTTATTACGAGTTTATTAGTTATGACTTCTTAATTAGAATTCATAAGCTAATTAGATGAGGCTAATTTATTAGTTTAATTAATCTTTGTTAAAATTCCTAGGTGGTACAATTATATTAGGATAATTATTTTATTATTATTTATTTTTCTTATGGTTGTTAACTAGAATAATTATTTGTTATTATTTCCATGAGTAAATTTGTTGTTAACATCTAAACGACATGATTTAGAAATTGTTTTTTTTTTTAAAATTTTGTCAACTACATCCACTAATTGTCTTCTTTGCTTCTACAGGTACATAATAACACTCTCAAAGATAATTACTAAACTAAGTAAACATGCCTGAAATCTCATCCACCGATCTCAATCGTAATTGTGCATGATGTAATTTTAGGGTACCTAGACGTTCCTTGCTGATTGGAAATCACTTCCAAAATCCATCATTATCAAGTACAATCCACTAACAGGGAAAAGCGTTCTCCAATGTTTCTTTAGCATCTATTATCATTTCTTCCTTTGCAACCCATCATCTGATTGTTTGGAGCATACTCCTTATTTTACTAAACTTGTTGTCAGATAAAAAGGAAAAGTGATATACATGTATTCTTTAGTTTTCCCTATTTCCTCTTTTCTGCATGGTACTATCATTTTTTGGGTGATTGTCAGCATCAAATTTCATCTTTCAAATTTGGATTAAAATGAACCCCGTGCATTCTGCTTGCTCATATAGTGTACCTAGGGGTTTAACTTTTTACATCACACCTATCATCACACACTGCCTGAAATTTCACAAACTAATCAACACACCAAAACATTCCTTGCACCTGGTTCACTGATTGGGATTTGATCACCCAACTGAAAACCATTTCAGACATTTCCTAGCCATAACTTACCCGAAACTAAACATAGTTCACCTCCTTCTAGGTCCTCTTGTAACCATTTTTCTTTTTTATTTTTAATCAAAATCAAAACAAAACAAAAAAATGTTGTGTGTCTTACTTGTTTGGTTCGTATAATAACAACTTTATTTTCATGTTAGTAAACACTCGATCTAATATGAAGAAAATGGAACACAATCCCACTTCACATGATGTTTCATCTCATTCATGCCTCTCCCCATGGCCCCCATAAATACCCATTCTCTTACCGATATATCTCACCCAGTACCAGTTGGTCACACTACGATGTTAGACCATTCCATCCCATTAAATTCTGCCACTCCACCCTCTATTAGATCAAAGCCTAGTGGTGCTTTTGTCTTCCTTCTTGGCAACCCAGAATTTAGACAAATTTTTAATGCCAACCCTATGGCCCTTCAAGATTATCTCTTGAGAACATACATACAACTTCCTTTGGATGGCCCACTGCTTCAACAAGTCTATCCTTATAGTACTAGTTCTAAAATTCCTCAGTCTGTGGCCTTACATGGTTTTACTTCTTCCTCCACTAAACCATCGGCACACCAGACCACCCAGGTAGTCACCGCCATCCCGCCAAATCTTCCTCACATCAACACAACCATTGTGACTATCATCCCTATCACTACTACGGACCTGATTGTCACTAGTACTTTCATTCAACCATCTTGTGTCTCAAATCCCTTATCTAAACAAAAAATACCCTTTACGTCACAATCTATGCCATTACTTCTCAACCTCTTCCAATGATACCTTTGCAACACGCAGTGTCACTTCTAGTCTATCAACCTATCTATACCCATATCCCCACTCAGCAGTTACCTTAACAAACTGCACAATCTTAGCAATCATACCATACCCCTATTTCTTACCAACACACATTCTATCAACCTCCACCTCAACCACAACCCATAATTTATAATCACCCATACCAAGTTCCTCAGACACCCACTCATTCAAAAATTCAACCACCACCTCTCATTTCTCAGTAGGCACTTCTTAATGATCCCATGCAAATCTTGATAGGTCGGTTAGCCAACCTAGAGGCTGCTACGTTAGGGTCCAAATTTACATTATCTTATGAACAAATATGTAATGAACCCATTCATCTATCCATGTCCATGAAACCATATCCTCCACACTGGGAATTACCAAAGTTTACAAAATTTAACAGCAAAGAGGACCCTCAACAACATCTCCGAGCATTCAAACATGCGTGTTATTGTTATCTCTTGAAAGTGCACCCTGTAGAGAGATGGATGTAGGTTTTCTAAACTTGCACAAATGATCTCACTCTTTCGTAGATACAATGGAAACACATCAGGTCTGTGGGTATACCTATTTCAAGGCGAGTCTCCGGTATCAAGGCTGGTTCCTTATTGGTGTATCCTAAATTACTTTTTGGGAGTTTTAGGGTAAAAGATGACTGTAAAAATGATTAAAAATAAGGTCATACACCAAATTTGTATGAGGGATTTGACTGAGTATATGCATAACTAATATGTGAAGGATTCCTGATGCACGAACCAATAATTTTTCTATAGAATATCTAAGGGCAAAACACTTGATTGTACTGAGGGAGGATCACAATAGTACTAATAAGTTGACATGCATATAAAAAAAACCTAAGCAGAAAAGACTGAAATTTACAACAGGGTAAGATGGTTAATCAGGGAATTTGCATTCACAAGATTAATGTAACATACACAAGACTGCAAAAATACTTGGAAAGGTAGAAAATACTTCACACTTAGAGGGAAAAACTGGTAAAATCTGCATCAGTACTTATATATCAAAAAGTCCTCCAACTAGAAGCCTTGTGCTTTTGCAAAGGCACACAATATATAGCAAAATAAACTTTCGCATCCTTCCTAAAAATAGACTAAGGCTGTACTCGCCCATGCATCCTAATTTTGTCCTTTACTTAATAACAAATAAAGGGATAAAATAATACAAACTAGAGCATGCAGTTTAAACATAGGCATTAATGGCCTTAAATACAATACAGTCAAACTGAAGTTGACTGTTCAATTTTTAAGAAAAGAATGGGTGAATAATTTGCTAATAATAAAATTGCTTGCCAGGCAAGTCTCCCCCCTTTGAGCATGAAAATTCATCTTCTTCTCTGTTTTGTCTTCTTGTGAAGGCATGCAAAAATAAACTCCTTGTACTATGCTAGCTCCATGTGGGGACCACCCTTTGATATATGGATTTGCATTTATTTGAGTTTGGCCACATTGTGGACTTAGCAAATTATTGTGTTTGAAATAATATAAGGGGCACTTTTTTTTAAAAGAGGGGCACCATGTTACATTTGGCCCCCTTGTGGACTTGGCACATCACTATGAGACCTGCCACCTTTGCATTGTTTACTACCATGCATAGTTGTCAGCACTTGATTTATTTGATACATTGCATGGTTTATATTTTAATTTTTCACCTTTCTGGTGGTCATTGGCAATATAATGTTGATCGGTCCCTTTTGGTTATTTGATTGTATACATTATATTACAGACTTTGGAAGTCAATGCAATGATTTTCATATTGACACGTATGCTGGCCCCTTCTCTACTGTGACCCAACCCTTGGGAAATATTGTCGGTGGCTCTGTTTAATAATGACCTAACCACGGTTAGGGTTCTTCGACTCCTGATGTTTGCATTCAAACTTCCTTTAATGGATGGTCATCGATCTCTGTACCTTTTCCATGGTGATCGTTGATCTGTAACATGTGGTTAGGGTTTTAAAACCACCAATTAATGTGGTCAGTGGGAGGTTAGCCATGGTTATTCTTTGATCTCTGAGCTCATTTCTAGACCATTGATTTGTGTACTTGATATTTTTTGATTGTTGATCACTAACTCCAAGTGAGTTAGGTTAAGCTGAGCTCAAGTGGGTGAGTTAAAACAACTCAAAGTCCCTCATTTGGTCATTTTGCATCTAGTTTTGAGGGCAAAGCCCTAGAATTTTTTTTTTCGATGCCATGGTTGATATTTTTGAGCTTAGCTCTATTTGGCTTATAATCTTTACACAGCTCCATGGTCATTTTAAAGCTTGGTTTCTTTCTACTTTTGAGGTCCCTGTTAGTTGTTGGCCGCTATCAATGTTTTAGAGCTTGACCTTTCTATACTCTCGGAACTCTATGAGATTTTTCAAAAATGGCCACCATCAGTCTGTTCGAGCTCAGTATTTTTATTTGGTTTATGTTTCTGGCTGTATATTTAATTGTTTCCGATCTCTGTGAGTTTGTTTTTTATTCTCTAGATACTTGTGTTGTTTCATGACCTCCAAAAAATATTAATAATCGGTTCTTTCTTCGTATTTCTTGTGTTTTCATGGATCGACCTTGGTCATTCCAAGTTGAAACTATTTTGGGTTTGTTTGTCTTAGCTCTGAACTTGATGAGATCTCAAGTGTCTTCTCAACTTCGATTTTACCAGTGAGTATTTACTTCTCCTTTTGATTCAACAACCTCTTAATGAATTTGTAAAAGAAAGATCTGTACTTTACTTGTTGTGATTGATTTGTCTTTGCTCGCTAAAACCTCGGTGACATTTGTTAAGTGTCTCACTGTTTTCCCCAAATCTGGACTTTATTTGTTGTAAATAACTCTGTTCTGGTGCTTCACTCAGTATAACTACTATCCTCTCTGGCTTAGCCCATTGGGGTTTGATTATTCAACACTTCTACATCTGAAACTTTTAATGTCATGGGTATTCGTAATTTCCTAAGAAAATGAGCTGATATTTCTTTGTTCTCATGATCTTGAGCTATGCAATTTGATACTTTCCGTTATTTCAAGGGTTTTGAAACCCCTCACTCTACTGAACTTGGGTTTAAAACCCTTGTCATGAGCCATTATGGCTATGTAGTTTCCATTCTCGAGTCCTTTTCCAAATATAAAATGTGTAGGGGCTTATTGCAATATTTTGATAGCTTGAGAGGCTTTATGTTCTGAAACTGTCATGTTGGTGTTTGATGGTATTCTGAATAATCATGACTATATATGATCATCAATAGATTGCATGTTTGATCTTTTCTAATACATAATTGTAAAATTTGAATTCAAAAGGCCTAGATAACTTAAAACAGTAAGCATCTAAACTGATCTCTTGCAAACTACTATCCTCTATGACCTCTATTCTGCCCTTAGATTTAGCCATAAGCTAGACCTGATTAATTTATTCATTCATTGAAACCTGAACTTTGGTATATTTGTACACTTTGACTGTAAATTTTCATAGCTGTGTAAGTCACTAAATTTTTTGCACTTGTCCAAGTATCGAGCTGGTTGCATTGTGAGTTGTAACTCTTCATCATGAATCATACCTTGCATTCTTAGTTGTATTGTAACTGAAAATATTATTTATCATAAAGTAACTTGTAACTTGCATTCATCTGAATCTGTAGCTCTGCTTACAGAAGGGTATCCATTGATTTTCATTGTTAGTCTTGATTTTGCAATATAGTGTCAAGACAATGAGGTTCTATTATTACCACTGGTGTACTTTTGATCCACTTCCAAACATACATCCCCCATTATATGTGCTTTCAGAACCTACTGTAACTCTTCCCAATTCCATTGCATTTAATCATGTGTTTCATAATATCATGCTTTCTTGGAGACATTATGATCCTTTGAATTAGTTATCCTTTGATTGTATGGATGTTATGATTCTCTACTCTACTGTGTTACTTTATTTACAGTGAAAATTTGAATGCTGCATTTCTTTTCTGTTTGAATAATGTATTTGAGCTTCATTTCAGCTTTGATATGTATGCTGAAAAAATCTGAAATGTTGATTTTATAAGGTGAAGCCCTGGAATTTTTTTTTTCAGAATCATTTCTTTAATGCATTTTCAGAAATAGTAGTTGTATTTTCTGATCCACAAAACAGAAAGTAACACTTTTCTTGTTGAACTGATATAGCAATTGAAGACTAAAATTATGTTAGCTATTTATCTTGATCATGTAATGCTTTTCAGCTTCCTGTATCACTTATTTGATTTGCATAGTTATTTTAAAGCATGTAATTATTGAAAACAACATGAAGAAAAGTTGTAAATGTCCATTTTTCATGGCAAAGCCATGTTAAAATTTTCCCAGAATCTTCTATCTTTCATCCTGTTTCAGTTGTTTTCCCTTTTTCTATCTAGCTTCTACTTCTTGGAAACTAATTCTTCCTCTTCTGCTGCAACTAAAACAAGTGTTTATATCTTCCACTCTGTTTTGCAATGAAACCTCTTCCATTTGCAGAATGTTTGTTGAACTTGAGTTGTAATTTTCCTTCTTCTTAGCATGTACTTATGACTTATTTATTTCTTTCTTTGGCTGCAACCTGTACCTACACACTTAGGAAAATAGTTAGGAAATATTTAGGCTTTTTGGCCTCTCTTATGTCCATGTTTTCTTCTTCTCTTTTCACTTTCTTATTTCTGAGTGATTAAAGCATGCATGCAGCTTTTCCTTCAAGTAGAATACATCTCCTGTTTAGGAGAAGATTCATATGCACGAAGTAGGATAGTGTAGGAATATGGTTTGATCCCTGAGCTCATAACTGATGGTTGATTTGTTTTTTATTTTCAGGTACCATGACTTGAGGATGAAGGAGCTGGTAAGGAGATGCTCTGCACAACAAAGAATATACAAGGTAATGATGGGTTCACCCTCATACTCCTTTGATTTCTCTTTCATGCATGTGTATATTCCTTTTCAGTAACTGTACTTTATTTTTCAGTTACATCCCACAACTTGTGTGGGGAACATTTGACTCTCCTTGTGAATAAAACATTGGATTTTGTAAATGAGTTGTATATCTCTTTTTGCATTTCTGCTTTCTGTATGGATTGTATAATGAACAAGGAAAGAACATTGAATAGAACTTATACCATTTAGTAATGAACTCTGATTTTCTAGGATCTGCACTTATGTTTACTGTTCCAAAACTTTACATTTAACCTATTCTGTAATTGGATGTCCTCATCAAGACAACACAACTATCCTTCAAGGCTTGTGTTCTTTTACTGAGGATGGTCATGAAATTGTAGACTATGTGATCTGTTATGTTTTGTAATAGCACACATAGCTGCAGATTTCATGTAATCTTTTAAATAAATCAGCAATAATGACATAATCTGATGTGATCTCCCCTAGCTTAGGTATACTTCACCTATTCTATCCATTATATCAAAGTTTCAAGTTGCCCATTTTTACACAAGTGCAAAAATTGTCAACATTTCTAGCGATCCTGTGGGGAAAGCTACCTGCTAGCTTATATACCAGTGCCTTACTCTTGTCCATTGGGCATGGAGTCTGAAGCATATAACTAAAATCTACCTTTCCGAAAGGTCCAACCCTTCCAAAATGAACTAAAACTAGGAAAGGATCTGGTAAACCAGATCCCGTGCATGAATGCACTTATTCAATTGAAAAAAAATGGAATGTGCTGAAACTACACTTATTAAAGGGAAATCCTACTCTAATGATCACTGCAAGATTTTCAATAACAATGTTTGAGAAACATACCATTCACAGGAATGTGAAGTTCCTCTCCATTCAGCTTCAAAAGCTGAAAAGCATTGTGTTCCTTGCAATCTGAAATCATGTAAGGGCCACTCCAGAGTGTATCAAACTTTGAGTGTCTTCCTGGCTTTGCATGATCAACATCCCATTTTAACACAATATCTCCTTCATTGAAGACTCTAAATTTGGATTTCTTGTCAAAAGTCTTCTTGATTTGTTTATGATTCTTTTCCATATTTAAATGAGCTTGATCTTTCAGCTCTTGCAATTCCATTAACTTTGCATAACGAACCTGCAATGGTTCATTCTCAAGTAGCTCCATTTGATGCAACAAATCTAATGCGGGTATCTCAATTGAAATAGGCATTTTTGCTTCTTTTCCATACACAAGCTTGTATGGTGAATTGCCAACTGATCTTTTAGGAGTCACTCTGTCAGCCCAAAGTGCAGAATTCAACATCAGATGCCAAGCTCTTTGATTATCCTTGAGTGTTCTTCTGATGATTCTTAACAGATTCTTGTTAGTATTTTCAGCTAAGCCATTACCTTGTGGGTAATGATTAGATGAATAACTCAGATATATTCCATGTTTGATAGCCCAATCTGTTACCTTTGCACCGAGGAATGCTAAAGCATTATCTGATATGATTGTTGCTGGAACACCAAATCTACAAACTATGCCTTCATAAAAGGATAGTATCAAAGCTTCGTTAACATCTTTTAAGGCTATTGCTTCAGTCCATCGTGTAAAATAATCTGTAGCAGTTAAGATCCACTTATGCCCTTGTGATGAATGTGAGTTTATCATGCCAAGAAAATCAAGACTCCACTGCATAAAAGGATAATAAGATGAAATGGGCTACAAAGTGAACAAAGCAAGACATTCTTTTCCAACAAGGAAAGCACATTTCTTACACTTTCTAATCCATTTAAAACAGTCTTTGAATATACTAGGCCAATAATAACCTACTTTTATAATTTTTAAAGCTATAGTACATGCTGAGAAGTGACCTCCTATAGGTCCTTCATGGAATTCTATTAATATTTTTTGAATTTTATCATAATCAACACATCGCAGCAAGATCCCATTTATATCCCTTTTGAACAATACACCATCAATGAAAAGATAAGGAATAGCTTGTAATCTAAAATATCTTCATTTATTCTTATCCATACCTTTCGGATAGGTGCCATGATATAAGTAGTTAACCAAATCAGTCATCCACCTTGATTCTTGGATCTCTTGAGCAAGTTCAGGTTGTTGATTTCCTGGTTGGACCATGATATTTGATTGCTGATACGTAACTTCAGCATGCTGTTCTGAATCTTTGGGTTCTGCAGCTTGCTGTTTTTCCATATCAGCAATTAGATGTTCACATAAACCTTTACCTCGAACTGTCTTAGCAACTTGGATATCAACATCATATTCCATTACCTTCGTTATCTAGCCTGCCCTTTTCTCATTCAATTATTTATTTAAAAGGAAAGCTTTCACACTTGGATGAGAAACAAGAACGTGAATTTTATTGTTTGAAAGCATGTACTTAAAATTCTTTAGTCCTCTGACTACTGAAAGTACTTTTTTTTCAAGAAATGTGTACCTTGTTTCGTAATCATGCAAACTCTGTCTAAAGAAAGCAATTGGCTGCTCAATATTTTCATCATTAACCTGAGTCAAAATAGCTGAAATTGTTTCAACTCCTGCAAGTGCATACATTGTAAAATATTTATCAAAATTTGGGTTTGCAAGAGTAGGAGCCTGAGAGATAGCTGATTTTATTGCTTCAAAACCTTCCCTTCCTTCGCTGGTCCAAGAGAAAGTTTTCTCTTTCTTTAACATAGTTGTTAACGGTTTAACCAATGCTATGAAATCTGGAACAAATCTTCTAACAAAGTTGATTTTTCCAAGAAAACTTTGCAATGCCTTCTTATGATGAGGCAATGATAGCTGTGATATAGCTTTGATTCTAAAAGGATCAATTGCTAAACCTTGCTTTGAAACAATATGACCAAGTAATTTACCTTGATGTACTGAAAAGATAGACTTCAGTGGATTCAAAGATATTCCAAACTACCTGCATAGCTGAAAAGTCTACCTTAAATGCATCAGATGTTCTTCTAGATTTTTTGAGAACACGGTAATATCATCCAAATAAAAAAGAATACATTTATTTAACAAGCTCCGAAAAGCCATGTCCATTACACGTTGAAACGTTGCACCGACATTTGAAAGACCAAAAGACATTCTTTTGTAAGCATAGGTACCCCACTTGGTGGTAAAAGTTGTTTTGTATCTATCTTCTTCTCAGACTAAAATCTGATTATAGCCACTGTAACCATCCAGAAGAGATAGTCTATCTGAACCTGAGACTATTCTCAAAATCTGATCCATATTCGAAAGTGGGTAATGATCTTTTAATGAAGCTTTATTAAGATCCCTGAAATCTACACATAGTCTGATTTCACTGTTCTTCTTCCTAACAGGAACAAGATTGGCTACCCAACTTGAATGCTTAACTGGAAAAATAATACCTGATTCGATCAACTTGGATAACTCTTTCCTCATCAGAGGTTCTATTTTTGGATTTACAGGCCTCTGTTTCTATCTTACAGGCTTAGCATTTGGATGTAACTCGATTGTATGTTGTGCTAGACTGGGATCAAATCCTTTCAGATCTTGGTATTTCCAAGAAAAGACATCCTTAAACTCTTTATAAAGATTAATAAATGACTATTTTTTGGTTAAGGAACATACCTTTCCGAGAAATAACTTTTTCCCTTCATCAATTGAAATCTCTTCATAGTTATCAGCATGTGTTGACATCTTAGTTTTGTCTTTTCTTAACTGATCATCAATACTGAAGATGTCTTCCAATGTAACCAGACCTCGAGGTAATTTATTTGTCTTCAACTGAACAATCTGATCACCATATAAATGTTGTAACTTATCCTGATTAACTGCAGAGAACTTAGATTCCTAGTGTAAAAACCTACAGATTTGATCATCATTTTCAAAAACCTACCAATTTAAATCATTATCAGGAATTGAGGGAATGAAAATTGGCTTAATATGAGGCTGAATTTTTTTGTTTTCCATCTGTTCCAGCACTTTGAAACTAGCACCAACTGCTGCAAGTCTATCTGCATGCTTGTTTTCAGCTCTAGGAATAGACTGAATATTAATAGCTTCAAAATCTTCCATTAAGTCTGAAACTCTATGTCTGTAAGACTTCATTAGTGGATTCTTACAAACATTGAAGTTTTTTACTTGATTGATAACCAACTCAGAATCACCAAAGATTTGTAATGTGTTGATACCTCTCTTTCTGGCCCAAAGTAAGCCATGAATTAATGCTTCGTATTCAGCCACATTACAAGTGCATGTAAATTCGAGACTCAAAGCTCAGAAATACCTTTATTTGTTAGGGAAGTGAGCATCAAACCTATTCCCTGTCCTTTCTTGTTCTTAGCTCCATCAAAATGAAGCTTCCAAATCCCTTCTACTGAATCATCTGTTTTGGATAGCAAGGGAAGTGGTGTATTTTCTTCATGCATACAATACACACCAAAAAGATGTTCTTTAACCTCTTTAAAAGGATCATGAGCATGTTCTTCAACTATCTTTTCATCCATAAACAGGTTAGAAACACCATATAATGCTGAAACCTGAGCTACATCATCAAAATTAGATTGATCTAAAGCTGAGTAATTAGCTACTGCATTTGAAGAATGAGGCTGAATATGGAATCTGGCCAATGGTTTTGAATTGATAGTAACCTTAGTTCCATAACATGTGGTGAAAAATAAGAAGGACCAATCTGAAGAGAGATAACCTCCTATTTTTGCTGTGAAATCTCTAGATAAGCATAAAGCAAAGTATGGAGGCAAGTGCACAATAGTAACATCTTGCAGAATAGAAACATTTGAGAAAGCATGTAACATTACCTCTACATTTTTGAATATACCAAATGTGTTAGTTGCAGTTCCATCAAGCTGTAAGACACTCCTTTCTGTAGGCTCATACTGCAAGCCTAATTTTTCTGCAATCACTTTTGGCATAACTATGCTACTTGCACCACTGTCCACCATGCAATTATGAACTAAATGTTCTCCAATAATCAGTGATAAATAAAATGGTGGTGGTTTCTTGATGTCATGAGCATTCAGAACTTTCTGTACCATCCACTTAACTTCTTTAATACGGTCTTGCTCAAACGTTCCAAGAACCATTCTGTTTTCTAAACTTCCTTCTCTGTTGTATTTGAAGAAATATGTAGTTTAGCTAGTTCATGAGAAAGTAAATCTTGTTGTCCAGGAATACTTAGAGCATCCCAAATTGAGATGTTAACATTATGCTTTTTCATTACATCAACAATGTTAAAAGAAGCAATTGTCTTAGAGACAGAATCAACTATCTTGGAGTAGGCTTTAGTGAAAACTGATTCTGCTTCAGCTGCCTTAGATAGCTGAGATATAAACAACCTTTCTGGATCAGGTTGTAGCTATTTTTGATGACTTTTATCAACTGGGACACTTGCTGATTTTTTAGGAACAACAAGGTTGTTAGTTGACTTTGGGGCTGTAGATCTTGTCAGTGACAGTAGAAAAGATAGGCCTATTTTGTTGCTTTTGATTTTTAGCAGCCCTCCCTTGAGCCCTAGTAGTGACTGTAATGAAATCATCCTCATTAAAGTTGACTAAATTATGTTCAGGTGCTTTCTGAACATGAGTTTCTTGCTGCCCACCCTCCTTTTAAGGAATATACAATGTTTCAGATTGAGGTTGTGTAATAAGATTCAGATTCAGAAAAGCATTTGGGCAAGTTAGCAGCTGAATGAGGTTGATTACAAGGTTGACACCACTCTTCTATGGCCATATTAACTGGAACTAAAGCATTAGAAGAACTAGGAGCCTTTGGGTCAAACTACCTTTGCTGGTAAGGTTGCCTATAATTCTGATTTTATTGATAGGGCTGCCTGTTTTGTTGATTCTATTGGTAGGGATGATAAGGAGCCTGATAGGGTCTGCTAGGTAATGCAATTTTGTTCTCAATTGAAGTCAGCTTATTCCCCATAGTCTGCAAAGCTTTGAATACATCATCTGATGGAGCTACAACAGTGGGTTCTATGATTGTAATAGGCTGAGGAATAGGTGCTAAATCTACCAAAAATGGCATTGATGGCCTTGGTGCTAACTTTCCAGCTTGAATAAGGCTATTTTTAGCTTGGATAGCAATATCATAAGCTGCTGGGAGTGTCTCTCCACCCATTGAATGAATCATAGTTAAGATATCACTGTTTAATGCTCTAAGATAATAAAGGAAAGCATGATCAGCTTGAGGCTTGACACTTGCTGGAATTCTCTCCCAAGTTCTGGAAAAATGGATATTGAAACTAGACATAAATTCATTGGGAGCTCTTTTAATAGTAGATAACTGTTCAATGAGAGACAAATGATCTGAGTTGTCTTGGAACTGTTTCAGCAATTTTTCACCTAAAATATCCCAAGTTCCTATGCTTCCAATTTCTAAGTTTCTATACCATTGCAAGGCTTGCCCTTTAAAAGATGCAGGTAAAAGTCTTAGGGCTACGTTTTCATGAGTGATATTATGGACTGCACATAGGGCTGCAACATCTTTGATATGTTCAGCTGGTGTAACCTGATTTTCACCTGTAAATGATGGAAAAAATTTCACGGCAGCATTGGGAATATCATGATAAACTTGGAATTACTAATGGGCTGCCATTAGTAAAGGGCACAAAATTTCTGGGTGGTTGTTGGGCCATTGGAAAAATTGGGATATTGATAGAAAAATTTATACATGGTGAAGGAATATTAGGAGGAGGGTTACCAAAACCAGGTCTATTATAAGGCAAAGTATTACCAACTCTTCTCCTTCTAGCAGAATTCAAAGGTAAAGAAACAAAATCAGAAGGAATCCTCTTACCGATGATCTTGTAGTCACTTTAGGCATGGAACATGCTGCAATACTGGTTTGAAATCAGCTTTACGGAGTCACCAAAAGATAATAAAATCTTTAGAATGGATTAGCTGCAGTTTGCTCCTGAAAGTGACTTTTAATTTGCTGAAATCTGTTGTAGATCTTAAACTTGCATGCAGATCTGATTCGTGGTCCCACCGGGCATGCCAAAAACTGTTATCTCTCGAAAGTGCACCCTGTAGAGAGATGGCTGTAGGTTTTCTAAGCTTGCACAAATGATCTCTCTCTTTCGTAGATACAATGGAAACACCTCAGGTCTGTGGGTATACCTATTTCAAGGTGAGTCTCCCATATCAAGGCCGGTTCGTTATTAGTGTATCCTAAACTTTTTTCTGGGAGTTTGAGAATAAAAGATGACTGTAAAAATGATTAAAACTAAGGTGATACACCAAATTTGTATGAGGGCTTTGACTGAGTATATGCACAACTGATCTGTGAAGGATTCTTGATGCACGAACCAATAGTTTTTCTACAGAATATCTAAGGGAAAAACACTTGATTGTACTGAGGGAGGATCACAACAGTACTAATAAGTTAACATGCACATTAAAAAAACTAAGCAGAAAAGACTGAAATTTGTAGCAGGGTAAGGTGGTTGATCAGGGAATTTGCATTCACAAGATTAATGTAACATACACAAGACTACAAAATAACTTGGAAAGGTAGAAACACTTCACACTCAGAGGGAAAAACTGGAAAAAATTTGCTTCAGTACTCATATATCCAAAAGTCCTCCAGCAAGAATCCCTGTGCTTTTGCAAAGGCACACAATATATAACAAAATAAACTTTCCCATCCTTCCTAAAAATAGACTAAGGCTGTACTCACCCATGCATCCTAATTTTATCCTTTATTTAATAATAAATAAAGGGATAAAATAATACAAACTAGAGCATGCAGTTTAAAAATAGGCATTAATGGCCTTAAATACAATACAGTCAAACTGAAGTTGACTGTTCTATTTTTAAGAAAAGAATGGGTGAATAATTTGCTAATAATAAAATTGCTTGCTAGGCAAGTCTCCCCCCTTTGAGCATGCAAATTCATCTTCTTCTCTATTTTGTCTTTTATGAAGGCATGCAAAAATGAACTCCCTATACTGTGCTAGCTCCATGTGGGGACCACCCTTTGATATATGGATTTGACCTTTATTTGAGTTTGGCCACCTTGTGGACTTAGCAAATTATTGTGTTTGAAATAATATAAGGGGCACTTTGTTTTAAAAGAGGGGCACCATGTTACATTCGGCCACCTTGTGGACTTGGCACATCACTATGAGACCTGCCACCTTTGCATTGTTTACTACCATGCATAGTTGTCGACACTTGATTTATTTGATACATTGCATGGTTTATATTTTAAAGTTTCACCTTTTTGGTGATCATTGGCAATATAACGTTGATCGGTCCCTTTTGGTTATTTGATTGTATACACTATATTACAGACTTTGGAAGTCAATGCAATGATTTTCATATTGACACGTGGGCTGGCCCCTTCTCCACGGTGACTCAACCCTTGGGACATATTGTTGGTGGCTCTATTTAATACTGACCTAACCACAGTTAGGGTTCTTCGACTCCTGATGTTTTGAAGTTCCTTTAATGGATGGTTGTCGATCTCTGTACCTTTTCCATGGTGATCGTTGATCTGTAACATGTGGTTAGGGTTTTAAAACCAGTAATTAATGTGGTCAGTGGGAGGCTAGCCATGGTTATTATTTGATCTCTGAGCTTGTTTCTAGACCATTGATCTGTGTACTTGATATTTTTTGATCATTGATTCTAACCATTGAGGTGAATTAGGTTAAGATGAGCTCAAGTGGGTGAGTTAAAACAACTCGAAGTGCCTCATTTGGTCATTTCACATCTGGTTTTGAGGGCAAAGCCCTGGAAATTTTGTCTTTAGATGCCATGGTTGAAATTTTTGAGCTCGGCTCTGTTTGGCTTATAGTCTTTGCATGGCTCCATGGTCATTTTGAAGTTTGGTTTCTTTCTATTTTTGAGGTCCCTATGAGTTGTTGGCCACTATCTTTGATGTTTTCAAGCCTTGAGCCTTTTGTACTCTGAAACTCTTGAGATTTTTGCAAAAACAGGCCGCTTATCAGTCTTTCGAGCTCACTATTTTTGAGGTTTGTCTGCGACTGTACATTTGATTGTTTTCTCTGATCTTTGTGATCTTTGTTTTTTATTCTTTGGATACTTGTGTTGTTTCTTGACCTCTCCAAGAAATATTAATAATCAGTTCTTTCTTTGTATTTCCTGTGTTTTCATGGCTCGACCTTGGTCATTCCGAGTTGAAACTCTTTTGGGTTTGTTCGTGTTAGCTCTGAACTTGATGAGATCACAAGTGTGTTCTCGGCTTCGATTTTACCAGTGAGTATTTACTTCTCATTTTGATTTGTAAACCTCTTAATGGGTTTGTAAAAGAAAGATCTATACTTTACTTGTTGTGATTGATTTGCCTTTGCTCGCTAAAACCTCAGTGACATTTGTTAATTGTCTCACTGTTTTCCCCAAATTTGGACTTTATTTGTTGTAAATAACTTTGTTCTGGCGCTTCACTCAGTATAACTGCTATCCTCTCTGGCTTAGCCCATTGGGGTTTGATTATTCAACACTTCTACATCTGAAACTTTTAATGTCATGGGTATTCATAATTTCATGAGCAAATGAGTTGATATTTCTTTGTTCTCATGATCTTAAGCTACGTAATTTGATACTTTTCATTATTTCAAGGGTTCTAAAACCCCTCACTCTGCTGAAATTGGGTTTAAAACACTTGTCATGAGCCATTATGGCTATGTAGTTTCCATTCTCGAGTCCTTTTCCAAATATAAAATGTGCAGGGGCTTATTGCAATATTTTGATAGCTTGAGAGGCTTCATGTTCTGAAACTGTCATGTTGGTGTTTGATGGTATTATGAATAATCATGACTATATATGATCATCAGTAGATTACATGTTTGATATTTTCTAATACTTAACTATAAAATTTGAATTCAAAAGGCCTAGATAACTTAAAACAGTAAGCATCTAAACTGATCTCTTGCAAACTACTATCCTCTATGACCTCTGTTCTACCCTTAGATTCGGCCATAAGCTAGACCTGATTAATTTATTCATTCATTGCAACCTGAACTTTGGTATATTTTTACACTTTGACTGTAAATTTTCATAGCTGTGTAAGTCATTGAAATTTCTGCACTTGTCCAAGTATCGAGTTGGTTGCATTGTGAGTTGTAACTCTTCATCATGAATCATACCTTGCATCCTTAGTTGTACTGTAACTGAAAATATTCTTTGTCATAAAGTAACTTGTAACTTGCATTCATCTGAATCTGTAGCTCTGCTTGCAGAAGGGTATCCATTGATTTGCATTGCTAGTCTTGATTTCGCAATATAGTGTCAAGACAATGAGGTTCTATTGTTGCCACTGGTGTACTTTTGATCCACTTCCAAACATACATCCCTCATTATATGTGCTTTCAGAACCTATTATAACTCTTCCTGATTCCATTGCATTTAATCATGTGTTTCATAATATCATGCTTTCTTGGAGACATTATGCTCCTTTAAATTAGTTATCCTTTGATTGTATGGATGTTATGATTCTCTACTCTATTGTGTTACTTCCTTTACATTGAAAATTTGAATGATGCATTTCTTTTTTGTTTCAATACCATATTTGAGCTTCATTTCAACTTTGATATGTATGCTGAAAAAATCTGAAATGTTGATTTTATAAGGTGAAGCCCTGGCAATTTTTTTTTCAGAATCATTTCTTTAATGCATTTTCAGAAATAGTAGTTGTATTTTCTGATCTAGAAAAAAGAAAGTAACACTTTTCTTGCTGAACTGATATAGCAATTGAAGACCGAAAATATGTTAGCTATTTATCTTGATCATGTAATGCTTTTCAGCTTCCTGTATCACTTATTTGATTTGCATAGTTCTTTTAAAGCATGTAATAATTGAAAACAACATGAAGAAAAGTTGTAAATGTCCATTTTTCATGGTGAATCCCTGTTAAAATTTTCCCAGAATCTTCTATCTTTCATCCTGTTTCAGCTATTTTCTCTTTTGCTATCTAGCTTCTGCTTCTTGGAAACTAATTCTTCCTCTTCTGCTGCAACTAAAACAAGTGTTTATATCTTCCACTCTCTCTTTTGCACTGAAACTTCTTCCATTTGCAGAATGTTTGTTGAACTTGAGTTGTACTTTTCCTTCTTCTTAGCATGTACTTATGACTTATTTATTTCTTTCTTTGGCTGCAACCTGTACCTGCACACTTAGGAAAATAGTTAGGAAATATTTAGGCTTTTTGGCCTCTCTTATGTCCATGTTTTCTTCTTTCTTTTCACTTTCTTCTTTCTGAGTGATTAAAGCATGCATGCAGCTTGTCCTTCAAGTAGAATACATCTCCTGTTTAGGAGAAGATTCATATGCACGAAGTAGGATAGTGTAGGAATATGGTTTGATCCCTGAGCTCATAACTGATGGTTGATTTGTTTTTTCTTTTCAGGTACCATGACTTGAGGATGAAGGAGCTGGCAAGGAGATGCTCTGCACAACAAAGAATATACAAGGCAATGATGGGTTCACCCTCATACTCCTTTTCTTTCTCTTTCATGCATGTGTATCTTCCTTTTCAGTAGCTGTACTTTACTTTTTAGTTACATCCCACGGCTTGTGTGGGAAACATTTGACTCTCCTTGTGAATAAAACATTGAATTTTGTAAATGAGTTGTATATCTCTTTCTACATTTCTTCTTTCTGTATGGATTGTATAATGAACTAAACAACTCAGTAACATAATTGAATGTCTTAATCATAAAGGAAAGAACATTGAATAGAACTTGTAACATTCAGTAATGAACTCTAATTTTCTGGGATCTGCACTTATGTTTGTTGTTCCAAAACTTTACACTTCACCTATTCTGCAATTGGATGTCCTCATCAAGACAACACAACTGTCCTTCGGGGCTTGTGTTCTTTTGCTGAGGATGGTCATGAAATTGCAGACTATGTGATCTGTTACATTTTGTAACAACACACATAGTTACAGATTTCATGTAATCTTTTAAATAAATCAGCAACAATGACATAATCTGATGTGATCTCCCCTAGCTTAGGTATACTTCACCTATTCTATCCATCGTAACAAAGTTTCGAGTTGCCCATTTTTGCACAAGTGCAAAAATTGTCAACATTTCTTGTGATCTTGTGGGGAAAGATGCCTGCTAGCTTATAAACTAGTGCCTTGCTCTTGTCCATTGGGCATGGAGTCTGAAGCATATAACCAAAATCTACCTTTCTGAAAGGTCCAACCCTTCCAAAATGAACTAAATCTGGGAAAGGATCTGGTAAACCAGATCACGTGCACGAATGCACTTATTGAATTGAAAAATAATGCAATGTGTAGAAACTGCACTTATTGAAGGGAAATCCTACTCTAACAATCACTGTAAGATTTTCAATAATAGTGTTTGAGAAACATACCATTCACAGGAATGGGAAGTTCCTCTCCATTCAACTTCGAAAGTTGAAAAGCATTGTGTTCCTTGCAATCTGAAATCACGTAAGGGCCACATCAGAGTGTATCAAACTTTGAGTGTCTTTTTGGTTTTGCATGATCAACATCCCATTTTAACACAATATCTCCTTTATTGAAGACTCTGAATTTGGCTTTCTTGTCAAAAGTCTTCTTGATTTTTTTTTTATTCTTTTCCATATTTAAATGAGCTTGATCTCTCAGCTCTTGCAATTCCATTAACTCTGCATAACGAACCTGCAATGGTTCATTCTCAAGTAGCTCCATTTGATGCAACAAATCTAATGTGGGTAACTCAACTAAAATAGGCATTCTTGCTTCTTTTCCATACACAAGCTTGTATGGTGAATTGCCAACTGATCTTTTAGGAGTCACTCTGTCAGCCCAAAGTGTAGAATTCAACATCAGATGCCAAGCTCTTTGATTATCCTTAAGTGTTCTTCTGATGATTCTTAATAGATTCTTGTTAGTACTTTCAGCTAAGCCATTACCTTGTGGGTAATAATTAGATGAAGAACTCAGATATATTCCATGTTTGACAACCCAATCTGTTACCTTTGCACCGAGGAATGCTAAAGCATTATCTGATATGATTGTTGTTGGAACACCAAATCTATAAACTATGCCTTCATAAAAGGATAGCATCGAAGCTTCGTTAGCATATTTCAAGGCTATTGCTTCAGTCCATCATGTAAAATAATCTGTAGCAGTTAAGATCCACTTATACCCTTGTGACAAAGGTGGGTTTATCATGCCAATAAAATCAAGACCCCACTGCATAAAAGGTTGATAAGATGAAATGGGCTACAAAGGCAATGAAGCAAGACACTTTTTTCCAACAAGGAAAGCACATTTCTTACACTTTCTAATCCATTCAAAATAGTATTTGAATATACAAGGCCAATAGTAACCTGCTTTCATAATTTTTAAAGCTATAGTATGTGCTGAGAAGTGACCTCCTGTAGGTCCTTCATGGAATTCTGATAATATTTTCTAAATTTTATCATAATCAACACATCGCAGCAAGATCCCATTTATATCCCTTTTGAACAATACACCATCAATGAAAAGATAAGGAATAGCTTGTAATCTGAAATATCTTCGTTTATTCTTATCCATACCTTCGGATAGGTGCCATGCTATAAGTAGTTAACCAAATCAGTCATCCACCTTGATTCTTGGATCTCTTGAGCAAGTTCAGGTTGTTGATTTCCTAGTTGGACCATGATATTTGATTGTTGATACGTAACTTTAGCATGCTGTTCTGAATCTTTGGGTTCTGCAGCTTGTTGTTTTTCCATATCAGCAATTAGATGTTCACATAAACCTTTACCTCGAACCATCTTAGCAACCCGGATATCAACATCATATTCCATAACCTTTGTTATCCAGCCTTCCCTTTTCTCATTCAATTATTTATTTAAAAGGAAATCTTTCACACTTGGATGAGAAACAAGAACATGAATTTTATTGTTTGAATGCATGTACTTAAAATTATTTAGTCCTCTGACTACTGAAAGTACTTTTTTTTCAAGAAATGTGTACCTTGTTTTGTAATCATGCAAACTCTGTCCAAAGAAAGCAATTGGCTACTCAATATTTTCATCATTAACCTGAGTCAAAATAACTGAAATTGTTTCAACTCCTACAAGTGCATACATTGTAAAATCTTTATCGAAATTTGGGTTTACAAGAGTAGGAGCCTAAGAGATAGCTGATTTTATTGCTTCAAAACCTTCCTTTCTTTTGCTGGTCTAAAAAATAGTTTTCTCTTTCTTTAACATAGATGTTAACGGTTTAACTAATGCCGTGAAATATGGAACAAATCTTCTAACAAAGTTGATTTTTCCAAGAAAACTTTGCAATGCCTTCTTATGATGAGGCAATGATAGCTGTGATATAGCTTCAATTCTAAAAGGATCAATTGCTAAAATTTTCTTTGAAACAATATGACCAAGTAATTTACCTTGATGTACTGAAAAGATAGACTTCAGTGGATTCAAAGATATTCCAAACTGCCTGCATAGCTAAAAATTCTGCCTTAAATGCATCAGATGTTCTTCTGGATTTTTTGAGAACATGGTAATATCATCTAAATAAACAAGAATACATTTATTTAACAAGATCCGAAAAGCCATGTCCATTACACATTGAAACGTTGCACCGACATTTGAAAGGACGAAATGCATTATTTTGTAAGCATAGGTACCCCACTTGGTGGTAAAAGCTTTTTTGTATCTATCTTCTTCTCGGACTAAAATTTGATTATAGCCACTGTAACCATCGAGAAGAGATAGTCTATCTGAACCCGATACTTTTCTCAAAATCTGATCCATATTCAAAAGTGGGTAATGATCTTTTAATGAAGCTTTATTAAGATCCCTGAAATCTACACATAGTCTGATTTCACCGTTCTTCTTCCTAACAGGAACAAGATTGGCTACCCAACTTGAATGCTTAACTGGAAAAATAATACCTGATTCGATCAACTTGGATAACTCTTTCCTCATCAGAGGTTCTATTTTTTGATTTACAGGCCTCTATTTCTATCTTACAGGCTTAACATTTGGATGTAACTCGATTGTATGTTGTGCTAGACTGGGATCAAATCCTTTCAGATCTTGGTATTTCCAAGAAAATACATCCTTAAACTCTTTACAAAGATTAATAAATGATTATTTTTCAGTTAAGGAACATACCTTTCCGAGAAATAACTTTTTCCCTTCATCAATTGAAATCTCTTCATAGTTATCAGCATGTGTTGACATCTTAGTTTTGTCTTTTCTTAACTAATCATCAGTACTGAAGATGTCTTCCAATGTAACCAGACCTCGAGGAAATTTATTTGTCTTCAACTGAACAATCTGATCACCATATAAATGTTGTAACTTATCCTGATTAACTGCAGAGAACTCAACTTCCTGCTGTAAAAACCTGTAGATTTGATCATCATTTTCAAAAACCTGCCAATTTAAATCATTATCAGGTATTGAGGTCCTGACAATTAGCTTAATATGAAGTTGAATTTTGCTATTTTCCATCTGTTCCAGTACTTTGAAACTAGCACCAACTACTGCAAGTCTATCGACATGCTTGTTTTTAGCTCTAGGAATAGACTGAATATTAATAGCTTCAAAATATTCCATTAAGTCTGAAACTCTATGTCTGTAAGACTTCATTAGTGGATTCTTACAAACATTGAAGTTTTTTACTTGATTGATAACCAACTCAGAATCACCAAAGATTTGTAATGTGTTGATACCTCTCTTTCTGGCCCAAAGTAAGCCATGAATTAATGCTTCGTATTTAGCCACATTACAAGTGCATGTAAATTGGAGACTCAAAGCTGAGAAATACCTTTCGTTTGTCAAGGAAGTGAGCATCAAACCTACTCCTAGTCCTTTCTTGTTCTTAGCTCCATAAAAATGAAGCTTCCAAATCCCTTCTACTGGATCATCTATTTTGGACAGCAAGGGAAGTGGTGTATTTTCTTCATGCATTCAATACACACCAAAAAGATATTCTTCAACCTCCTTAAAAGGATCATGAGCATGTTTTTTAACTATCTATTCATCCATAAATAGGTTAGAAACACCGTCCAATGCTGAAACATGAGCTACCTCGTCGAAATTAGATTGATCTAGGGCTGAATAATTAGCCACTGCATTTGAAGAGTGAGGCTCAATGTGAAATCTAGCCAATGGCTCTGAATTGATAGTAACCTTAGTTCCATAACGTGTGGTGAAAAATAAGAAGGACCAATCTGAAGAGAGATAACCTCCTATTTTTGTTGTGAAATCTCTAGATAAGCATAAAGCAAAGTATGGAGGCAAGTCCACAACAGTAACATCTTGCAGAATAGAAACATTTGGGCAAGCATGTAACGTTACCTCCAAATTTTTGATTATACCAACTGTGTTAGTTGTAGTTCCATCAAGCTGTAAGACACTCCTTTCTGTAGGCTCATACTGCAAGCCTAATTTTTCTACAATCACTTTTGGCATAACTGTGCTACTTGCACCACTGTCCACCATGCAATTATGAACTAAATGTTCTCCAATAATCAGTGATAAATAAAATGGTGGTGGTTTCTTGATGTCATGAGCATTCAGAACTTTCTGTACCATCCACTTAACTTCTTTAATATGGTCTTGCTCAAACATTCCAAGGACCATATATGTTTTCTAAACTTCCTTCTCTGCTGTATTTGAAGAAATCTATAGTTTAGCTAGTTCATGAGAAAGTAAATCTTGTTGTCCAGGAATACTTAGAGCATCCCACATTGAGATGTTAACATTATGATTTTTCATTACATCAACAATGTTAAAAGAAGCAACTGTTTTGGAGACAAAATCAACTTTCTTGAAGCAGGCTTTAGTGAAAACTGATTCTACTTCAACCGCCTTAGATAGCTGAGGTATAAACAACCTTCTTGGATAAGGTTGTAGCTGTTTTTGATGACTTTTATCAACTAGGACACTTGCTGAGTTTTGAGGAATAATAGGTTTATTAGTTGACTTTGGGGTTGATGTCTTGTCAGTGACAGTAGGCAAGATTGGCCTATTTTGTTAATTTTGATTTTCAGCAACCCTCTCTTGAGCCATAGTAGTGATTTCAATGAAATCCTCCTCATTAAAGTTGACTAAATTATGTTCAGGTGCTTTTCGAACATGAGTTTCTTACTGCCCACCCTCCATTTGAGGCATAAACAATGTTTCAGATTGAGGTTGTGCAACAAGATTCAGATTAAGAAAAGCATTTGGGAAAGTTGCAGCTGAATGAGGTTGATTACAAGGTTGACACCAATCTTCTGTGGCCATATTAACTAGAACTAAAGTGTTAGAAGAACTAGGAGCCTTTGGGTCAAACTGTCTTTGCTGGTAAGGTTGCCTATAATTCTAATTCTGTTGATAGGGCTGCCTGTTTTGTTGATTCTATTGGTAGGGATGATAAGGAGCCTGGTAGGGTCTGCTAGGTAATGCAATTTTGTTCTCAATTGAAGTCAGCTTATTCCCCACAGTCTGCAAAGCTTTGAATACATCATCTAATGGAGCTACAACAGTGGGTTCTATGATTGTAATAGGTTGAGGAATAGGTGCTAAATCTACCAAAAATGGCATTGATGGCCTTGGTGCTAACTTTCCAGCTTGAATAAGGTTATTTTCAGCTCGGATAGCAATATCATAAGTTGCTAGGAGTGTCTCTTCACCCATTGACTGAATAATAGTTGAGATATCATTGTTTAATGCTGTAAGATAATAAAGGAAAATATGATCAACTTGAGGCTTGACACTTGCTGGAATTCTCTCCCAAGTTCTGGCAAAATAGATATTGAAACTAGAAATAAATTCGTTGGGAGCTCTTTTTATAGTGGATAAATATTCAATGAGAGACAAATGATATGAGTTGTCTTAGAACTGTTTCAGCAAATTTTCACCTAAAATATCCCAAGTTCCTATGCTTCCAATTTCTAAGTTTCTATACCATTGGAAGGCTTTCCCTTTAAAAGATGTAGCTAAAAGTCTTAGGGCTACGTCTTCATGAGTGATATTATGGACTGCACATAGGGCTGCAACATCTTTGATATGTTCAGCTGGTGTAACCTGATTTTCACCCGTAAATGATGGCAAACTTTTCATGGCAGTTTGAAATATCATGATAAACTATAATTACTAATGGGCTGCCATTAGTAAAGGGCACAAAATTCCTAGGTGGTTGTTGGGCCATTGGGAAAAATGGGATATTGATAGAAAAATTTATATGTGGTAAAGGAATATTAGGAGGAGGGTTACCAAAACCAGGTCTATTATAAGGTAAAGTATTACCAACTCTTCTCATTCTAGCAGAATTCAAAGGTAAAGAAACAAAATCAGAAGGAATCCCTCTTACTGATGATCTTATAGTCACTTTAGGCATGGAACATGTTGCAATACTAGTCTGAGATCAGCTTTATGGAGTCACCAAAATATAATAAAATATTTAGAATGGATTAGCTACAGTTTTCTCACAAAAGTGACTTTTAATTTGTTGTAAATTTGCTATAGATATGAAACTTACATGCAGATCTTATTCGTGGTCCCATCGGGCGTGCCAAAAATTGTTATCTCTCGAAAGTGCACCCTATAGAGAGATGTCTACAGGTTTTCTAAGCTTGCACAAATGATCTCTCTCTTTTGTAGATACAATGGAAACACCTTAGGTCTCTGGGTATACCTATTTTGAGGTGAGTCTCTAGTATCAAGGCTAGTTCCTTATTCGTGTATCCTAAATTGCTTTATGGGAGTTTTAGGGTAAAAGATGACTGTAAAAATGATTAAACTAAGGTGATACACCAAATTTGTATGAGGGCTTTGACTGAGTATATGCACAACTGATCTGTGAATTATTCTTGATGCATGCACTAATAGTTTTTCTATAGAATATATAAGGGCAAAACACTTGATTTTACTGAGGGAGGATCACAAAAGTACTAATAAGTTGGCATGCACATAAAAAAATTAAGCAGAAAAGACTGAAATTTGCAACAGGGTAAGATGCTTGATTAGGGAATTTGCATTCACAAGATTAATGTAACATACACAAGACTGCAAAACTACTCGGAAACTCAGAAAATACTTCACACTTAGAGGGAAAAATTGGTAAAATCTACTTCAGTACTCATATATCAAAAATTCCTTCAGCCAGAAGCCCTGTGCTTTTACAAAGGCACACAATATATAACAAAATAAACTTTCCCATCCTTCCTAAAAATAGACTAAGGCTGTACTCACCCATACATCCTAATTGTATCCTTTATTTAATAATAAATAAAGGGATAAAATAATACAAACTAGAGCATGTAGTTTAAAAATAGGCATTAATGGCCTTAAATAAAATATAGTCAAACTGAAGTTAATTGTTCTATTTTTAAGAAAAGAATGGGTGAATAATTTGCTAATAATAAAATTGCTTGCTAGGCAAGTCTCCCCCCTTTGAGCATGCAAATTCGTCTTCTCTTTGTTTTGTCTTCTTATGAAGGCATGCAAAAATAAACTCCTTGTATTATGCTAGCTCCATGTGGGAACCACCCTTTGTTATATGGATTTTCCTTTATTTGAGTTTGGCCACCTTGTGGACTTAGCAAATTATTGTGTTTGAGATAATATAAGGGACACTTTGTTTTAAAAGAGGGGCACCATGTTACATTCGGCCACCTTGTGGACTTGGCACATCACTATGAGACCTGCTACCTTTGAATTGTTTACTACCATGCATAGTTGTCGGCACTTGATTTATTTGATACATTGCATGGTTTATATTTTAAAGTTTCACCTTTTTGGTGATCATTGGCAATATAATGTTGATTGGTCCCTTTTGGTTATTTTATTGTATACACTATATTACAGACTTTTGAAGTCAATATAATGATTTTCATATTGACACGTGGGTTGGTCCCTTCTCCACGGTGACTCAACCCTTGGGGAAATATTGTCAGTGGCTCTATTTAATACTAACCTAACCATGGTTAGGGTTCTTTGACTCCTGATGTTTGCATTCTAACTTCCTTTAATGGATGGTTGTCGATCTCTGTACCTTTTCCATGGTGACCATTGATCTGTAACATGTGGTTAGGGTTTTAAAACCGGTAATTAATGTGGTTAGTGGGAGGCTAGCTGTGGTTATTATTTGATCTCTGAGCTCATTTTTAGACCATTGATCTGTGTACTTGATATTTTTTTATCGTTGATCTCTAACTCCAGGTGAGTTAGGTTAAGTTGAGCTCAAGTGGGTGAGTTAAAACAACTTGAAGTCCCTCATTTGTTCATTTCACATCTAGTTTTGAGGGTGAAGCCCTGGAAAATGTTTCTTTCGACGCCATGGTTGAAATTTTTGACCTCACTTTGTTTGGCTTATAGTCTTTGCATGGCTCCATGGTCATTCTGAAGCTTGGTTTCTTTCTATTTTTGAGGTCCCTATGAGTTGTTGGCCACTATCGATGTTTTGGAGCTTGGCCTTTCTGTACTCTCAGAACTCTGTGAGATTTTTCAAAAACGGCCACCATCAGTCTATTCGAGCTTAGTATTTTTGAGTTTTTTCTGGCTGTAGATTTGATTGTTTCCGATCTTTGTGAGTTTGTTCTTTATTCTCTGGATACTTGTGTTGTTTCTTGACCTCCAAGAAATATTAATAATCTATTCTTTCTTTGTATTTCCTGTGTTTTCATGGCTCTACCTTGGTCATTCCGAGTTCAGACTCTTTTAGGTTTGTTTGTCTTAGCTCTGAAATCGATGAGATATCAATTTTCTTCTCGGTTTCAATTTTACCAGTGAGTATTTACTTCTCCTTTTGATTCGGCAACCTCTTAATGGGTTTGTAAATGAAAGATATGTACTTTACTTGTTGTGATTGATTTTTCTTTTCTCGCTAAAACCTCGGTGACATTTGTTAGGTGCCTCACTATTTTCCCCAAATTTGGACTTTATTTGTTGTAAATAACTTTGTTCTGGTGCCTCACTTAGTATAACTACTATCCTCTCTGGCTTAGCGCATTGGGGTTTGATTATTCAACACTTCTACATCTAAAACTTTTAATGTCATGGGTATTCGTAATTTCCTGAGCAAATGAGTTGATATTTCTTTGTTCTCATGATCTTGAGCTACACAATTTGATACTTTCCATTATTTCAAGGGTTTTGAAACCCCTCACTCTACTGAACTTGGGTTTAAAACCCTTGTCATGAGCCATTATAACTATGTAGTTTCCATTCTCGAGTCCTTTTCCAGATATAAAATGTGTAGGGGCTTATTGCAATATTTTGATAGCTTGAGCGGCTTTATGTTCTGAAACTGTCATGTTGGCATTTGATGGTATTCTGAATAATCATGATTGTATATGATCATCAGTAGATTGCATGTTTGATATTTTCTAATACTTAACTGTAAAATTTGAATTCAAAAGGCTTGGATAACTTAAAATAGTAAGCATCTAAACTAATCTCTTGTAAACTACTATCCTCTATGACCTCTGTTCTACCTTTAAATTCGGTCATAAGCTAGACCTGATTAATGTATTCATTCATTGCAACCTAAACTTTGGTATATTTTTACACTTTGACTATAAATTTTCATAGTTGTATAAGTCATTGAAATTTCTGCACTTGTCCAAGTATCAGCTAGTTGCATTGTGAGTTGTAACTCTTCATCATGAATCATACCTTGCATCCTTAGTTGTACTGTAACTGAAAATATTCTTTGTCATAAAGTAACTTGTAACTTGCATTCATCTTAATCTGTAGCTCTTCTTGCAGAAGGGTATCCATTGATTTGCATTGCTAGTCTTGATTTCACAATATAGTGTCAAGACAATGAGGTTCTATTGTTGCCACTGGTGTACTTTTGATCCACTTCCAAACATACATCCCTCATTATATGTGTTTTCAGAACCTACTGTAACTCTTCCTGATTCCATTGCATTTAATCATGTATATCATTATATCATGCTTTCTTGGAGACATTATGCTCCTTCAAATTAATTATCCTTTGATTGTATGGTTGTTATGATTCTCTACTCTACTGTGTTACTTTGTTTATAGTGAAAATTTGAATGCTACATTTCTTTTTTGTTTCAATAATGTATTTGAGCTTCATTTCAGCTTTGATATGTATGCTGATAAAATCTGAAATGTTGATTTTATAAGGTGAAGCCCTGAATTTTTTTTTTTTCAGAATCATTTCTTTAATACATTTTTAGAAATAGTAGTTGTATTTTCTGATCTAGAAAACAGAAAGTAACACTTTTCTTGCTGAACTTATATAGCAATTGAAGACCAAAAATATGTTAGCTGTTTATCTTGATCATGTAATGCTTTTTTGCTTCCTGTATCACTTATTTGATTTGCATAATTCTTGTAAAGCATGTAATAATTGAAAACAACATGAAGAAAAGTTGTAAATGTCCATTTTTCATGGTTAAGCCCTATTGAAATTTTCCCAGACTCTTCTATCTTTCATCCTGTTTCAACTGTTTTCACTTTTGATATCTAGATTCTTCTTCTTAGAAACTAATTCTTCCTCTTCTACTGTAACTAAAACGAGTGTTTATATCTTACATTCTCTCTTTTGACATGAAACCTCTTCCATTTGCAGAATGTTTGTTGAACTTGAGTTGTATTTTTCCTTCTTCTTAGCATGTACTTATGACTTATTTATTTCTTTCTTTGGCTGTAACTTGTACTTGCACACTTAGGAAAATAGTTAGGAAATATTTAGGCTTTTTGGCCTCTCTTATGTCCATGTTTTCTTCTTTCTTTTCAATTTCTTCTTTCTGAGTGATTAAAGCATGCATGCAGTTTGTCCTTCAAGTAGAATACATCTTTTGTTTAGGATAAGATTCATATGCACGAAGTAGGATAGTGTAGGAATATGGTTTGATTCCTGAGCTCATAACTGATGGTTGATTTGTTTTTTCTTTTCAGGTACTGTCGACACTAAAATTTTCCTCCGTAATCTCTATTTCATTAATGTATGTATTAGGAATAGGATGTTGTTAAGTATAATTTAGTAGATCTAGAATATGAAGATAATGACACTTTCAGTACGGTGCCGCCAATTTGGAGTACGGTAACAGTCAAAGTTGAATAGGAATGTTGAAAAAGTAAATGTTAGTCTAAGTGGTCCGGTAATCTTGATCATGTCAAAGCTTTTTGTAATTAGAGAAGTAGGGTCACTTGATTTGAATTCGCAATAGTTATCTTGGTAATAAGGACAAGTAGTAATTGATAAACAACATGATGAATTTTAGTTGTAAATAGTCCATTTTAAATGTGCGAATACCTGTCAAAATTTTCCCAGAACCTTCTCTCTCATCCTGTAAAAGTTGTAATCCCTTTTACAGATTTAAGCTATGGACCTTGATTTGTCAGATCTGGATTTCTTATCTCTATCTCTACAGATAGGATGAAAAATGTACTTCTATCTTCTATCCTATCTTCTGAGGCCTAACCTCTTCCATTTAGCATAGAATGAAGTAGTGAGAACTATTGTAGGAAGTGTGCGAAGGAAGCTCTTCAGTTTAAAGGTGTCTTGAAGCATGCCACTTAAGAGGTGTACTTGTAAAGTTATCTCTAGTCTTGGTGAAAGGCAAGTGAAGTCAATAACACTTGAAGTACATGCACACGTGAGATTGTAACAATAGTTAGATATAATATTTAGGCCTTTTGGCCTATCTTCATGTCCATGTTTTCATCATTCGGTCTTTTCACTAGTCCTTGGTTTCTTGTGTTAAAACATGCATGCAGTTTTGTTTCCATATTACAACCAGAACTACAGGCTGTACATTAGGGAAATATTCATATGCACAAATTAGGATAGTGTCCCAGTGAATATGGTTTGATCCCTGAGCTGTAACCATGGATTGAATTATTTTGCTTTTCAGGTACCATGACTTGAGGATGAAGGATCTGGCAAGGAGATGCTCTTGCACAACATAAGAATATACAAGGCAATGATGGGTTCACCCTCATAATCCTCTGATTTCTCCTTCATGCATGTGTATCTTTATTTTCAGTAGTTGTACTTTACTTCTTAGCTACATCCCACGGCTTGTATGGGAAACATTTGACTCTCCTTATGAATAAAACAATAGATTCTGTAAATGAGTTGTATATCTCTTTCTGCATTTCTACTTTCTGTATGGATTGTATAATGAACTAAACAACTCAGTAACATAATTGAATGTCTTAATCATAAGGAAAGAACATTGAATAGAACTTGTAACATTCAGTAATGAACTCTAATTTTCTGGGATCTGCACTTATGTTTGTTGTTCCAAAACTTTACACTTCACCTATTTTGCAATTAGATGTCCTCATCAAGACAACACAACTTTCCTTTGGGGATTTTGTTCTTTTGTTGAGGATGGTCATGAAATTACAGACTATGTGATCTATTACATTTTGTAAGTAGCACACATAGCTGCAGATTTCATGTAATCTTTTAAATAAATCAACAACAATAACATAATCTTATGTGATAGCCCCTAGCTTAGGTATACTTCACCTATTCTATCCATCGTAGCAAAATTTCCAGTTGCCCATTTTTACACAAGTGTAAAAATTGTCAACAGTTATCTCATTGCGCAAAACCAAGATTTGATGCTCCGTACATTCCCCATGTTTTTGTCTTGCCCTGCTTTAGATTGGTATAATAATATTACCCAATACCCTATATTTTCCTTTTTTCAGATTGCACAATGATTTCTCGAGCACTTATCCATTAATATTGAATGTAAAATAACCATCAATGATATACATACAATCTGCCAATTCAAAGATGAATCCATCAAGGATTTCATTGTGTGATGGTACGATATTATAAACCGGTTATCTTTTCCACTTCCTCAAACTGACCTCATTAAGATATTTGCACGTTCTTGCACTAAGAATATTTCATTGACTTTGCAAATCCAATAATTTCACACTTTTAACGAAGCTTTCACCATGGCTCACAAGCTTGAGACACGTGCCATAGAATAAGGGCTTTTAAAATTAAAGACAAATAAGCCCAAAATAGAATTTGTCAAACCATCCACATCAAATGATAAGTCGAAGACAACTGTCAATGCCATCATTATCAAATCATCTCCTACCCCAACATCTACTATAGTAACTCAACAACGATTCACATGACCAATGCCTAATTATACTCCCCTAGGAGAATCGTACAACACCATCTTTGAAAAATTAATAACAACACATTTGACCACACTACTTCCTATCCATCCTATTAACAAATCTAGACCACAACTTGTGTGGTATCATGAGGACCATTACTGCAAGTACCATCAATTTTGAGGACACAACATAGAGAAATGTTAGATGTTCAAGGATTCAGTCCAAAGACTCATCGACTAGGGAGAGCTTCAAGTGGATAACCCAAATGATTCACCCAATCAACCATTAGATATTTTTAAACAACCATTTCCAAATCATACACCCACATCGACAAACCATACTGCCTCTACTTTGATATCTCAAACCCAGTACCCACACCATAAACACTATCCACTAAAGTGATAAGAATCCAGCTTCATCAAAAAATTTACCATCTTCATCATCCATTAAACCAGTCCCCTTTGATACACTCCCTACATCAAAAAAATCATCAAAATTCATCTCCACACCAACATTAGTCACGTCCATGCCCACTTTAGCACCCCTTCCTACACCCAAACCTATTTCCACACCTATCACCCCTTCCTCATGTACAAATATTTTTTTTGTTTCATCACCTCTTACACCTACTCCATCAAATCCAATTACCTTACCAGAAATTATCCCACCTCTACCTATTATCCCATCCTTAGCCTCGCTTCTAGTCCCTCTTTCTACACTTTTACCAACACCAACTACATCTACTATTATACATTCATCTATCTCACCTCCCTCTTCCATGGCCATGTAATTACTTGATGATTTTTGGTAAACATTCCAGCTTTCCTTGACTTTAAATTATCGTCCCATTTCCTCTATACCATTAGATACTCACACATCCAATCAATCCCTACACATATCCACTTCAATATCATTTTTAGTTCCTCCTGTAGAGATTCTTTTCATTCCTTCTAACAGTCCCCATTTGCATACAAGATCTAAGCCCCCATTTCCTAAGCATCCTCCTTCACATCCTCATCAAAATGTGGACCTCACTATTCCCAATACTAACTCCCTGGAGGCCACACCGTCTCTTTCTATTTTAGGACCACACCCATTGTCATCATCTTCCATTCTAAGAGCCTCCCCTTCATCAATAACCCATACTACTACTAGAACAACACAACCTCCCTTTTCCAACCAATATCAAGATTCAAAGGCTCCATGTCTTCCACCAATATCTTGCATTAAACACATTCATCTCCCCTTCCCAAATCTAAAACAATGTCCAAATCTATTATTACATCACCAAATTCCTAGACATCAGTCCAAGGTCCTCCATCGATAACATTAGGATATTATACCACCATGTTTCACCAGCTACTCCAAGCCTCAACCATCACCTTATCACCAATTAAATATTTTGACTTAAGTGCGCCAAGGCCTTCATGGTTTAATTCTAATCTTGTCTGCAAATTTCACCATACCCCTGGACATGACACTGAACATTACAAAGCTCTCCAATCCATTGTGCATAATTTTGTTAATGAAAATCTTAACAATGAGAAACCAAATCTATCACCTCCCCCACAAACTTCCGGATCCCAACATGTATCTGTCAAAACATCTCAGCCACCCCTTTCATTAAGAAATACTGTCAGTACTCTGCCACCTAATACAGATACAACCAATGATACCAAAAACACACTACCAAAAGAGGATGCTCCTAAGGATTGTCCTCCTCTTTTAATCAACATTGTTCAGATAAGCACCCGTTCAAGACCATTTAACCCTGAATCTACCTCACCATACACCCCTAAGACTTTTGTCACTATCCCTTCTCCTAAGGAACTTGCTACCTCTGCACCTCCGTCATGACCAAAGGTTGTCATCGTTTCTCCTACCAATCATCCCACATCAACATATTCATCTTCTTCTAAAGCCAAGGTATCTATTTTGGCCACCTTGAATTCTTCTCCCATCGAACACACCAATATTAAACAACTTCATTAGGCTCCCATCAAAATTTCACTTTACAATCTTATTCAAAGCTCTTTACACCCTAAAAAATCTCTTATGGAAGTCTTACAACACATCACTGTATCATTTGATGAGCCCCAACATTTCACGCATTAGCTCATTGTCTTTCGCAGCGTTGCTAACCATATATTTGAAAGTTAAGAAATCATATAGGAT